>CM057452.1:647397500-648082500 GCA_016271365.2 Neoceratodus forsteri
TGTCTTGCAAGGTATTCATAATGTTCTCATAGAGATAAAAGGGATATGACCACAGTATATTCAAAACAGCTCTATAAAAACTATTCTTGGTGTTTTCAGTAGATTTCAAATGGCTGTCAAAAATCCAGGCTAAACAGAAAAATAAGAAAATAAATTAATAAACAATGGGGGGGGGGGTGACTTCTCTGTAATTGCTCATGGGATGAAGATTTCCACCAACAATCCCTAGAGATGTGTACAAGGTTTAGTGATAGAGGTTATTCTACTGAGGTACTGGATGAGGTCCTCAGTACAGTAAGTAATGCAGAAAGGGAAATGTTACTAATGCCTAAACAAAGGGATGCTAAAAATGAGAGCCCTCTGGCATGTGTTTTTGAATTTAATCCATTGGCACCAAGAGTTAAAAACATTGGGGCCTATTCATAAACCCCAACCACAGATGCAGGGTGCGTAAGTGACATGAGCAACTGCATACGACAGTATACTTTGCTTGCTATGCCAGGGTGGCATTTATGAACAACAGTGAACCCCGCACAGGGAGGGCAGATGTGTAGCTATGTGCCACAGAAATTACACACATGCCTGGGAGGGGAGTGGCCAAATAGCAGTGTGTGTGCGGCACTATATGCACATGCACAAACTGCACTATATCACTCAGGCACATGGACCAGGATGTGCAGCAACATGTGGGGGAGGAGGGCAGACATAAACCACAGATGCGCAACACAGACACAGCACCAGGCAGATGCCACCGCGAGGACACCCCACAGCATGCAGGACACAGGACAACAACCCCGCAGGCTGCCCAATGGTGGATAAGGCAGACAATGGCACTGAGGAATGTGCAGGACATCTGGCACAGCACAACAGTGAAAGAGACAAACACGAATGATGACACCCACGGTATGGCAGACCATCCACCAAACAGCAGTGATGAACACCGTGGAGGTCACTGTGGACACAGTGCGACAGTCACACAGAGGTGCCAGCACCATGGGCATGGGTTGCCATCCCCCACCCTGCCAATGCACCAGGACAATGCCCCTGGAATGCAGGGTAGGGTGGGGGATAGGAAACCATAGATGCAGGTGGCCCCCTTAACCCAGCCACTATCACAATGGTACAGACCAAGTGTGGACCCAGAGCACAGCCAATGCATGCTGCTGCTATACATAGGAAGTGCTGTGATGAACATGAACATGGCCCAGATGAGTGCCCCACCCCAGGGACCAGCTGTGCATGCCAATGGCATGACCACAGCAAAGGCCATGGTAATGGAGGCAGGGCAAGTTCCCCCTGCAGAACAACCAAGCACACTCCCAGGCAGTGCCATGTGTAGCAGGCCCACAAGCAGAGATGTACAGCAACCCTCCTTCCCAAAACCCCAATGGCGAACACATACCACCACCATGAATGGAGAGGTCAACAGCGTATGCATAAAAAATGTCTTTAATGATGGGATGCCACAGGACCAGCCCCCCATACCCAGTATAATGCCATTCACCATAACACTGTCCCACACTGTAGCACTGTACCCTGGACTGTTCCTCACCCCATACAGCACTTCCTCCCACCCAGGGTCAGATGGGTTAACCACAGGTCAATGAATGTTGATTCCAATATACCTGGACAAAGGGAACCAATGGAGATTTGCTTCCCACAGATACCACTTCACTCCACTCTTTTCCCAGCAATGACTGTAGGTCTCATGGTTAATACAAAAGAGAATATTTCTAGGTAACGTTTTCCCCAGTACACAGGGTCAATCGCACAACTGGGAAATGAGTGGAGTGAAGGGTATCATGGGCATCAAAAGTACATTGTTTTCTTTTACCCAAGTGTACAGTATGTGAATCACCTTTCACTGGACTGTCCTGTTGGTGCAGCAGTAGTCCTACTACTCATGAGACTGGTAGCCCAAGCTCGGGAATAAGCTCAGGTCTCAGGGGCTGGCTTGAGGGTGGAGGAATGAGCACTCCAAGGGACACTCTCCTCCTCTGGGTGGGAGGGTCACTGCCCTCATTACAATTGTAACCCCTAGATGGCACTATCCCAAGGGTTACTACCCCTGCCTGCTTGGCTAGTAGCAGGTTAAAGGGCCTGAATAATGAAACGGGTGCCTCCACCCAAAGGTCGGGATTGTTAGTGGTCAAGCTAACCTGGGCAGAGCCCTCCGGGACACTGTAACCCTCCTCTTTCCCTTCTAGTGGCCTGAACAATATACAATAATTACTTTCACAATGACCCTTATTCACCAGGCAATTACCGACACTGTTTGCACTTACCACCAGGGCTGATTCCTCTAGCTTGATCCTGGGGACCCCCTGTAAAACAAGGTTAAGCACAGCAAATAACAACAGTACAATACTTTTGGCACAAACTGGAACCACAGTCAGGTTAAATGCAAACAAAGTTATATCTGATTTATTCAGGGACTTGAACAAGGGAAGGGTATAATCAGGTTGATTTGCTTAAAAGCTATATTATTCAGACAGTTAAGCATGCAGTTCACAGTCCCTACACCGTCACACACTCTGGATACCCAGGTAGGAAAACAGTGGGCTAGCCAGGAACGTCGCCAGCTGGTTGGGGCCCTGTGATGGAAGAAAGCAGCATACAACACACACTATTTGTGATCTGGAGCCGGAGGGCTCAGTTCATGAAAGAAAAGGCAACAAGACAATCAGATGACAACACTTTTTAGATTTAGCTGTTGTTGCAGGGAGCTACTGATGTTTCACCATGATACCCAATACTGGACACAGGCAGGATGAAATTGAGACTGCAGGCTGTTGAGCTGGAGTGCCGGAGAAGCAGGGCCCACACAAATCACTGAGGCGTCATTTCTGTTCAAGGCGTTGAGCAGGGGGCTGATCCCCAGGCCAGTCTCTCATCAATGACTTTCTCTGCATAGCAGATATTCTGGCTGGGCCAATGTAGCAGGGCCCAGGCAAACAGAAATGGATATGGATTCAGTCTGTGGAGCTGGATACAGCCTCCAGCAAGCAAAACACAGTTCGGACAAACAGTGGGGAACCAAATCACAACCCACTATAAGCACACAGCACATTTACATGTAAGGAAATTCCACTGTGCCAGGCAAATGGCTCTCCAGTCGCTATTACAGAGTCTCTGCACAATCCAGGAGTTCAGAGGTAGCTGGAAGTCCTGACAGGCCAATCACATTCAGCAAATCTTCAGTCTTATTCAGGTTAAAGCCTGGTCACAATTCAGTGGCTTAATTCACTCTCCAAATTCAGATTCAGTCCTAATGAAATACAAGTTCTCTTTCAGGAACAGCAGGCAGGCATGCAGGCCAAGCTGAGGCCTTTCCACAGTTCTCCCACGCAAATCCACTATGGATTGCTGCTCGAACTATCTCGAGCTGTTACTTCTTCACCTCCCAACTCAGGTCTAACTGAAACTGCAAGCAGTGTGGGACTTTCCCCAAGATCCAAAAGGTTTGGTTAGCTGATCTCTCTGTCATTCACAACAAGAGCTCCCCCTCCAGGTTATTTTAGGCACCAAAAGTCCCAAACTACAATTCCTACACGTTTTGGCCCCACCAAGCCCCTGTAGGCAGGCTCCATTTTAGAGTCCCAAATGTACTGATTGGCCCATTCTGCAGTCCAGGAACAAGATGATGGAAACAAACAGAACTATCAATGCTGCAAAGAAGGCAGGTTAGAACAAACTGCAGTATTATTACTACTCTAACAAATGATCAGCAAACAAGTACATCTTCTAACAGAGCTCCCTCTCTGATTAATTATGACTGCAATCCAGGCAGCTCTTAAAGAGACAGTACACAGAGGCTATACAGGCACTTTCTGGCAATACATTTAAACTGCTAAAATGCAGAACACCAGCCTGGCAGTGAGCATTTAGGCAAGCTCAAGGAAGACTTTTCAGGATCTCCATTTATAGGAGGGTTACACAATACTGCCACCTGGGTGATCACAGGTGCTAATGCAGTCAAGGGCACCATGGAAGGGAGGAGGGAGGACACAAGCCAAAATCTGGAGCAGCAGCATGCCATGTGTATATTCACCTTGGATCTCCTGCATACTCTTGCATCATTGGGGTAGGGAGAAAACATGAAAAGACCCCACAGCCAGCCTGACCATGGCCCATGGTGAACCAAAGATGGACAAACCCAGAACCTTCAGCTACTAGCCTGATGATAACCATTCAGGTGAGGGACCCTTCCTTCTTCCACACCTGGCAGGGTCTGTGACTGAGGCAGAATAGAGGTAGGTGGCTCAAGGGGACTGGTGATCGGTAGAGTCAGACACTTTGGGGGACCTTGAACGAAAGGACCAGCTCTGGTGCGGAGGGGGCATAAAGGAAGCATATAAAAAAAAAAAAATCATTGCATTGTGGTACCCCAACCAACCCTGGTGCAGAGGAAGTGTTGTGGTAGCGGTAAGGAACAGTGCGATGGTAGGCATGTGGCACAGTTCTGCAGTAAAGGAAGGGTACGGGGCAGTGCTTTGTCAATGACTAGCTATCTAGATAATGGAAATGGAACCTCCCTCCTCCCATTCTTGCCACAAACTAATACTTCACAAAACTCAGTATGGTGCTTTTTAGAACCCCTGGTACTTTGATTTCAAGCTACCAGCCAGTTCCTGTTAATATTGCCTTTTCTGCCTGACCCACAAACCACTGAGGGGGTTCTCAAGTCAAGTTGGGGAGGGTAGCTAGCCTTGAGCAGCCCAGTGCCCATGCAGCTGGCACCTTTTAGACATTTTTCTCATGATAGTTGTGACCGGAGGCAAGGCATGTCCATCAGCAGCAGTAACAAGCAGTAGGGGGTACTGGCAGAGCAAGCTCTCAGAACAGGCACCCCTTCCACATCTGATACTGCCTGAACAGGAACAGATGAAGACTGGGGATAATGAGGGATTTACAGCTGCAAGCCACAAAATACAAAATGGAAACAGAGGCCCTGCTCACTTCGAGGAGATTGTAGACACCAAGCAAAGCAAGGGGGAGAACAGAGAGTACTATAATTAGCTGACATGAGCGTTTACATAGTTTGCAATTCAATTAACAGTTTCTAGACTTGCATTATTTGTAGGTATCATACAAGACTGAGATCCAAAATAAGGGATTTTTTCCTAACAGTCCACACAGATCTCCTAATTTATACACTTCACTGACTGAGTCATGCAAGTAGCAGCAGGCCAGGTCTAATAACAACTTTCTGTCAGAAGCAGGCAGCAGCCTGGGGCAGTGCAGCAGATTTTCTCTCTCTCTCTCTCTTCTCTCTTCTCTCTCTTCTCTATCTTCTCTCTCACCTTTCCTCCAGTCAAAGCACCTGGCAGTATTCCAAGCACATAGCAATGGGGCTAGTTTCATGGGTAACTATATTTTATACCCCAGCGTGGGTTGATATGCAGTCCAAGCAGCCAACAGTGCTCATACAGAAGTGCCACCACAGCCCATGGGCCACCGAACAAAGACGACAAACTACTTTACAAGCAAGGCAACAGCAAAAAAAGATGTTAACTCCAAAGAAGCAGAAACAGGCTTTATCTTTTTTCTTTCTCCAATCCTAAATATACGTAGTTTGGGCAGGATGAACCCCCCCCCCCAACACACACACACACACACACACATAAACAGACACTTGCAACATAATTTCTCCAAAGTAAACAGTTTTTCCTTGTTTCCCAGCATTGCCCCTAGGAAAAATGTAATTAAGCTATACCACTCACTTTTTTCTATCAAGAATAAAACAGCCTTTGGGTTACCTGTGCTGGCAGATCTGACTCTCCACATGCCATATCCTGTGTAATCTTAAAAAGATGTGTCCAGTAATTAACATTGCTTTGCATATTTGGAAAAATTAGAAACCCTCTGGGGACTGCCCTAGCCTGTTCTACGCTGGCACCACATTTGCTTTCCCCCAAAATAGTTACACCAGAGACAATAGACTTCATTTGGTGCCTAAAATGTTTTTTGTCTTCGTTTTAGAATCTAAAACTTCTGACACACTAATATTTCCACAAAAAAAAGTCCACTGACCCTTAACTCACATTAGTCCTGCTCAGCAACAAATATTTAAAAAAGAAAGATGGACAAACTTTTGTTTATCTTTTCTGTTACAACCAGCCCTCAGCTTAACAGCAGAGACCTTACCAGCAAGGCAAACTGATCGATTCAGTTTTTACTTGTATCTGAGGAACACTGTGCCATGGCTGCTTGCACAGTCAGAATTAGTTTTTTTCCCTCTTCTGAGATTTCAGTTTCAGAAAAGAAACCCCCTGGTCCCAATAAGTCTGCCATTAGTGTGATCAATGCTGCTGCATTGGACAAAAGAGGCATTGTAATTTTTATGTTTGCTTGCACGCATGTGCAAGAAACATAGTGCCATCAATCGAGTTTTCGGAGGTGTGCAGCCCTCTTCCAGTTCAGTCAGTGTGTTTGCAGGCACGGCCACATTTCTCCAATGCCTGCTGGAGCTGTCTATGACAGCCCAAACGTGGAGCATAGTTGAAAGGGGAGCTACGCTCAGTGAGCAGCGATCAGATATCGCCTGCTCATGCGCACTCTCTACACACACACACACACACACACACACACACACACACACACACACGCAGGCATGCTGCATGCTCGCCTCCCCACGCCAGACACTGTGGCCGGCGGGGTGCCCAATCCCGTGGCTGTGCTGCGCCCCACCCAACAGAGAGTTATATATGCCACGCTGGGCACCCACCAGCAGCTGCACAGTTGTATACCGACGGGGTGCCAACCCCGTCGGCTCCACTGTTCCCCCAGTACAGGGTGCCACGCTGGGAGCCCACCCAGCGTGGCAACAGATGCTATTGCTGATGAGGGTGCCCAATCCTCGGCCGGCTCCACGCCCCCACCCCCCACCAGTTATCTCTATGCCACGCTGGGAGCCCACCCCAGCGAGGCAAACTTCCCGCGTCATTTAAAGAAAAACCTGCAAATAAAAACTGTCCCTCACGCTCTCCTGCCCTCCCACAACCCGCACTCACCCACTGTGCACCCTACCTCCCACCCCCACCCCATACTTACCTCCGACTCCGCCGACGATCTTCGTGGACCGGGAACACGCCTGCACTTTCAAAGCCGACCGTGAACTGAGGAAATGCCGTAAGCTGTATGATGTAATAAATAGGGTTTTTCAACTTTGTTGCATATCTCAGCATTTTTGAATTTTTGCACCAAATTTCAATATGGTGTTTTGGGACCCCTTCTCATGAATGATCTCACTGTCATGGTAGCTCATCAGGCTCAAGGGTGATTTCGCAGTCACTATGCAAAATCACCTTTCGGGACCGAGTAATAAAATGACACTGCCACTGTTCATAAGGTGGGCTCTCAAAAAGCCTATGTTGAAAATGTGGTGGAAAAATTCCTAAAAATGACTGTTTTACAAGTGTGCGTTGTGCAGTTCCTATGCACACTTGTAAGTTCACAAATTTTCAATATTTTCACTCCAGATTTTCAACATTGCCATTTTACCACACCTCCTTATGAGCAGTACAGCTGTCATTTTCACATCTTGCCCAAAATGTGTTTCCGCCATGTAGCGCATAAATGGCGCAGGTCGGTGTGTGAAATCAATGTATGGGACACATTAAGAAAATCACAGTGACACTGTTCATGAGCAGAGGTCTTAAAATGGCTATGTTGAAAGTTTGGTGAAAAAATTCCTAAAATGACATTTTCTGATGCGTTGTAGTTCATGCGGCCTAAATGAATTCTTGAGTACTATATTTTCACTCCAGATTTTCCACATTGCCATTGTATTACACTACTTTTCAACAGTACAGCTGCTATTTTCACATGTCGCCTAAATGTGTTTCAAGACATGTAGCGCATAATGGTGCAGTCTGTAAAGTAAAGCAATGTTTGGGACAGATTAAGGAAATAACAGTTACACTGTTCATAAGCAGAGGTCTTAAAATTGCTATGTTGAAAATTTGGTGACAAAACTCCATAAAATGACTGTGTTACAGTGAGCATTGTGCAGTTTCCACGCACCTGTAAGTTCATGACTTTGTAATATTTTCAGTCCAGATTTTCACCAGTGGCATTTTTCCACACTTCCTATGAACAGTACAGCTGTCATTTTTCACAACATGGCCGAAATGTGTTTTCACACCTCAGCGCAGAGATGTGTGGTCGCTGGGAAATCATTGTTCAGGACAGATAAAGAAAATCACAGTGACACTGTTCGTGATCGGAGGTCCCAAAATGCCTGTGTTGACAATCTGCTGTAAAAATCCCCAACCTAATTACATTACGGGTGTGCGTTGCACAGTTTCTATGCACGCTCCTGACTTCACCAGTTTTTTATATTTTGATTGCAGATTTGCAACATTGCCATTTTTTACACCTCCCCATGAACAGTACAGCTGTCATTTTTCACATCCTGTTCGGAATGTGTTTTTTGCACCTGTGGTGCTACATGCCGTAGTCGCTGTGCATAAGCAGCTTTTGGCTACCAAACTGATATTGCCACTGTTCGTGAGGTGGGGGTCACAAAAAAACCATGTTGAAAATTTGGAGTGAAAATAATAATGAATGCCTGAGGTGTTAGCGTTTCCAACCATAACACCCCACCCTGTAGAGAATGACAGGCTTCAGGGGTGTGACTTGGGATTCTTGCCTGTAATGCTTATACCATTCCACATCCTGCAGCCAGTGAGAGGCATCGAGGTATGCCTTGGACTCTTCGGCCCCAAAGTTCACCCCATTCCCCTATACCGCACCCATCTCACCGTATTTCCTGATGGAATGGGGTGCGCATAAGGGCCAAAGACCCCAAGGCACACTGTGACACTTATCAGTGTCTGCAGGGTAGGGTGTGGTGAAATCGCGTGGCCGTTATGCCTGACGACCTAAAGGCACACCCTAGTGCCTGTCACTCTCTGCAGGATGGTGGTGGGGTTGGCTTCAGTTCAATACTTCACTGCCATTTCTATTATGCAGCTCTGTAACTTCTACACTACCAATGCCAATGCCAGCAAGCAAACATTCGGCATTGACAAATGCTTGTTCTGTGTTGCGCTTGCATTAACGGAAGCAGCTCCACCAGTGGTACCACCCTCTAACATCTAAGTGCAACATTTGAAATCAGATAGTTAGAAACACAGAAACATAGACAATTATGGCAGAAAAAGAAGGGCTGGTTAAATCTGCTTGCTGTGGAGAGGATTTTTGTAAGTTTTGCTACTGTGTTTTAAACTTCAGGAGAAGAAGGATTAGTTCAATCAATTGATCAATCAAAGTTTATTTAACCATTCAGTTACATCATTGAGCAAGCTCATTTTCAAGATGGTCCTGGACACAGAGGACACTTTTTCTTACAGTAGACAACACGTCATACAAAAGTAGACATCGGTACAGGCAGGTACAATATACAAACTCAGTACTTGGATGAATCAGACATGTAAAGCAAGTGCAAATATAAGCATTTAAAGTGCAGTATATACAGGTTGTAGCTTATAGAGTACAAGTGAGGAGAGGAAGGAGGGACATAGAGAAGGGCAGTGGGATGAAAGGGTATCAGACACATAGTAGAGAGGGAAAAATAGGCCAGCCTAGTAGAATGAGACCCCCTGTGAAGCTAATTGATGAGAAGGAGGAGGTGGGGGATGGTTGCCCTTCATTCTACTTGCTGTTGAGAGAGTTAATGTGTAGAGGATTTTTGTAAGTTTTGCTATTGTTTCATTTTTTTTTTATTTAGCTTAAAGTGGAATTTAGCTTAAAGGTTTCTGTGGCTGTATTTTTTTAATTAAGCTTAAAGGCTTCTGTGGCTGTGTGTTTTGAATTTACCTTAAAGGTCTCCATGGCTCTTTTTTTGGAATTAAGCTCAATGGGGGCACAACAGCATCACTTAAGGCTGGGGAGAGAGTCCTAAAGAGAACCTGGTGCAAACGTCTAATTTCTGGACTGTATGTGTTTGTAAGACCTGGGAATATTATTGGTGGGTTTGTAATTGTGTTCGTAAACAACTGCAATCAATATAGAGAAACTGTATTTCACTGTTCTGTATAGGTAGTGTGGATCATGGGTACGGGTGTGAGGTGCAGTGGTTAGGGGCAGCAACACAGATAAACATACTGTGTAGGCTGGGAGGGTGCCTAATATGCCACAGGCTAAGGAGGCTCAAGGAAGAGGTTCAGTGGCTTGCAGGGAGCTGGGGAGGTTGAGAGGTGAGGGAGGTTGCATCAATAGGAGGACTGACATCTGAGAGTATTGGGAGGCACCACAGAGAAGGAGCAGTGGGTCAAGGGAGGGTCAGGGGAGGAAGCAAACTAGACAGGAAGCCAGCTGATGAAGGGGTGAACTCTAGTAGGACCTAACAAATGAGGAGCAGCAGTAGACAGGAGGGAGGAGAATACACATAGTAAGGCAAAGAGGGTATGGAATATGTTTGCTATACTAGCAACACATGGGGAAGAGGACACAGGAGGAGATTGCATAGGATACTACTCACGAAGAGGAGGAGAGGAGGGGCATTACTAGTGGAGAGATTGAGCATGGAGTGGCAGGGGAGGATGATACTTGGAGAAGTGAGGAGGGGAGGTTGGCAGTCAAACAGGAGGAGGGGAAGGTCTCAATTGGGAGAGGCAGGGGAAGACACTGGGGAAAATGGTAAAAGCACTATCTTGAGTGGCCCTTGAATGAACAACCTGGGTGGTGGTGGTGACAGGCACAAGGACAGAGGATGGGGTGTACTGGTGTTGGTGGACTCCATACCAAGGAGACTGATGGGGCAGCAAGGGGAGAGGCACTGTTGGATATGGGTGACGTCCATACCGGGATTAAAGGCAGAGAAGGCAGGACAGGCAATCCTAAGGTGTGCAAGGAGGGCAGGAGGAAACTGCACATTGTGGTACATGGGACAAATGACTGCTGGGCAAACGGTGGAGGTAACAAGGAGAGGTTTGAGGAAGTGGGAAGGTTGTGCATGGAGACTGGGGAGTCTGTGGCCTTCTCCTAGGTGCTCCCAGTACCCTGTGCAAGCACAGTGAGAAAGGAGAGGATTATGGAGTTGATCACTTGGTTGGTTGAATGGTGTCAAACTAAGGGGTATGGGGTTTTGGGCGGCTGGGGCAGTACCTGGGATTTTAGCAATCTGTTTGCAAGGGGTAGGCTGTACTCCTTCCTTCTATGGACGTTCTTGGGTCTACAGAGCTTCGTCATCCCTCCTCTGTTGTGGAGTCAGATTGGTTCAGCCGGAGCTCTGTTCCACTTCATGTTGCAGTGTGCTACTCTACTTGAGCTGCCGCTTTTCCATCACTTCCCTCCTGCTGAACTTGAAGCTCCTGGTTCTGTCTGTCCCACACTTTGCCATTTTTGAAAGCCTGCATGGATCGAGTACTCTGCTCTTCTCCTCAGGATTGGTTCCCAATTTTTGAGCATTCTTGGCTGCCTTGCCAGCCGCAGCACCTTTGCTGTCTGGTGCTTCCTGGGTGCAACATCACCAACTGCGCCTGACATCCAACTCTGCAATGGCTCACCGTAGATCCTACATTTGAATACGGGCTCTAGAATATGGATCTTTTCCTGCCTGCAATTCTTTTTTAAGCTCTGCTTACCTGCTCTTTATTTAGTGCTGCTGAAGGACTGAAGCAGAGTGGACTGCTGTTTACTTTGATGCAAGCCATTAGACCTTCCTGTGATGTGATGACCTGCTGTGGTTACATGGCAGTGGTTTCTTTAGTGTGCTGTTCTTGCTAGAGCTTCTGGAAACTACAGGGAATGCCATGGTGGAACTGAGTAAATTGACATTCCTTCAAGCTATGCCATATACCTGGGAGATGTTGGTACAGTCGTTTCGCCTTTGACATGCTACTGAATTCTGCGCTTGTTGAATTATGCACTGTACCTTTCATTGTATTGTCTCATTGACAAGGCAGTGCCCCCACCTTCAAAGCATATATTCTACTGCATTTTGATGGCTGCTTTGGATACTGGGAACATGTTCACCACTGTGAGTTGCATACAGCATTCTGCTCTTAATCTGATACTCCTCCTCAGTCGCCGCTGTTTCAACTAAACTGAATGTTGTCGCTCCCAACTTCTCATTTTATTTGTTCATTTACAGCTACCCTGGTGAATTTCAAGTCTTTTAGCTTGTCTTCCCATACTGTCCTCCACTGTCTCTGCAGCAGGTGACATGACCAGTGTTCCGTGACTTTTATTTGTTTATCCACTAGGATTAGAATACCTTCTTCCAGAGACACAGTCTCATTTTTGATGAGGTCATAAGGTAATTGATTGTATTAATCACCACTGTGGATCAGTATAACATTCCATCCTAGTGCTGGGAAAAGCAGGCATCCTTAGTCCACCTTCAAGTGCACTGTATCAAGATGAGAATCGTACACATTCGCAATCTGTTGATGTTGACAATTCTTGTTTACCTTCTCTGTTACTTCCTCCTGACACCTCGCCATCCTTGCATCATTCCACAGTCTGCATCCCCAACTCTGCCTTTTGGGTATTAAGTAAATGTAGGCTTGTTCTGTCTACTAGAGTTAGGAGTCCTGCTCCACCATTTTTCCATCTTTGTTTGTCTGCCATCATCCCACAGCTCCGTCCCTAGTTCTTCCTGTCGAGGTATTGAGTGAAGGTAGGTTTGTCCTGTCTACCAGGGTTAGGATTCCTGCTCCATTGTTTTTCCATATCAGTTTGTCTGCCATCATCCTGCTGCTCGGTCTCTAGCTCTGCCTGGGTGGCATCTCTGTAGGTCAGCATTCTCCACCCACTGGTGTTGGGAGCCTCCGCCAGACTCTTTTGGATGAGACATTAAACTGAGGTCCCATCTGCCTGTTCTGGTGGTGGTTCAGGTGGATGTTAAAGATCCCATGGCACTTCTTGAAAAGAGTAGGGGAATTCTTTATTAAAAATTGAATAAGCCAAAGCTGTACAGAAAATAAAAACTAAAAAAATCATATAACATTAAGACATATCTTCAGCCTCACCAACAATAAACATCTTTTTTCATTTATCCCAATCACCTCAGTGGAATTAAAGTCCTATAACAAAGAAAGATTGTGTGGATAAGCCTCTCTTCATTTCCCTGACTCTAGCTATTCCCAACATACCCTCCTAATCTATTTCCTATTATACTTTACCTATCTGTATAAATCATCTGAGGTATCTTTTTCCACCGTTTTTGTGATATACATGTGAACAAATCTTCACTTCATATAACCAAATTTGCCTCATTTCTTTCTCGATTAGTTCTGCCACAACATTTGGTAAGAACTGCGTTTGCTTAGATAACATATTTACCACACTAACTTACCATAAAATAAATTTAATGCATAATGTACTTTCCTCCATCCCATGTTTTATTTTAACACAACCAGTTATTACCTCCTCATACCCCAAGGTTTTCCATAAAAAATCCTTCCATTTACATCTAATAGCAGACCACACATCCCTGGAGTTAGGACACTGGATGAGAAAATGTTCTAATGTTTCTTCCACCTGATGACAAGTATCTTTTGGACACCATCTTTCTTCTATTTGCTTGTGTTTAGCATTTCCTTTAACCCCTATCTACCATGCGCACTCACCCACACTATCCCACATTTTTGGGGGGTCCTTTTATCAATTAAGTATTCTCCCATTTTTATATTTAAACTCAGCTTCACTCCCTTATACTCTGTATCAATACTATATCCTGCTTGCTGTATTGTTCTATTTATGGTCTTTCAGTCAGGACAAGAAGCGTGTGTTACTGTCAGATTCCATTTCCTCACCTTTTCAATAACCAGCCACAGAAATTGTACACTAGGACTATCTGATTTTTTTTATATTTTTCGTTGAAATGCTACATTTATTCAATACTGGACGTAACCATATTTCTGCAACTTTTTTCCATTCTACATTGTCAGGTGCTTGAAAGTTTGCTATATTTTTTTGAAAAAATAAGTTGTAAAAAAACTAATAGGGTTAATAAGATTAATTCCTCTCTGTTTATAATCCTTATATAGTTTTTCCCACTTAATAGGGCTAAGTCGTGAACCCCAGATTAGTAAAAACACTAAGCTTAACAGTTTAGAATCCAAGTTGCTGGGAGGTGGGAAAACTATACTTAGGTACGTGAAAATTGGAAGCACAAAAGTTTTAACAATCATAACCTTTTTCTTTCTTGTCTGCTGCCAATTTTTCCATTTTATTATTTTTTCCAGTCCTATATCTAATTTTTCTGTCCAGTTTTTAGTGGCCATATCTCATTTCCCAAAGTGGATCCCTAATATCTCTATCTGAGTCTGCATATGTCAATTTCTCCAATAACCTCAAACCCTTCAATCAGGTTATTTAATGCATACCCTTTACTTTTATTATGATTTATTCTAGCTCTCGAAATTATGGAAAATTTCTGTATATTTTCTAAAGCCCTTTCTACATTTTCTTTATCAGGCAAGAAAAGACATACATCATCTGCATATGCCATGGACTTAACAATAGATTCCTTAGTACTTAATATTATTGGACTTATACTTCTATTTTAGTTGATTAACTTTAATAAGGGATCAATGCAAAAGACATACCATAATGGGCTTAATGGACAGCCCTGTCTAACGCCTCTGTTGATTTTCACTATTCTCCCCAAGTTGCTGTTTACCAGAGGAACAGCAGCTGCAGTTGTATAAATTAAACTTATCCAACTCTTAAATTGCTGGGGTATGCAATAATACCTCAGGACTTCTTCTGGGTATAGATATGAGACTTTATCGAATGCTTGTTCTTGGTCCAGTGAGATAATCAATCCTGTAATATGTTCTGCATTACCTAGGGTGACCATTTCTCTGATAAGTAGCAGATTATCCTGAAGACTTCTGCCTCTTACTGAGCAAGTCTGGCTCTGTTCAATAACATATGGGCCTACCTCACTTAATCGAGAATTCAAAATTTTCATTAAGATCTTGATATCAGAATTTAAGATTCCCAGAGTTCTCCAGTTCTTTAAAGATTCTCTATCAAGTTTTTTATATATAAATATTTGTGTGGCTAACCCCATTTATGGAGGATCCATCCAGTAACTAATACTGAATTAAATGCAACTTCTAAATTTCCACCATTTTCACTTTAAAAGCTTTATAGAACTCAGTGGTTAACCCATCAATGCCAGATGTATTATTCTTTAATGAATCTATAGCTATACTTATTTCCTCCTGAGAAATTGGGAAAACCAGACCATTTAAAATGTTATTTGGTATTCCAGGTATTTTTAATTTTCTGAGCATATCTTGCATAAAATCCTTATTAATCAGGATCAGCATATAAAGAGGCCATATGAGTTTCCAAAGTGGTTATAATCTGCTCCTGCATTGTTACTCTATCCCTTCCTGTGTTATTAAACTACTCATAGTTTTATTACCCTGCTCATTTTACAACTTTCGTAAATATCTCCAGTTGTGGTTTTGCCCGGGTACTTACACAATGTTCCTGTAGTAAAGAGGCCACCCTAGAGTACTGCAGCTTTTCCATTTCTTCTTTATTTGTTTTAATTCGCTACCAAAATCTCCATAACCATTATTATTTAATGGATAAATTTTATGCAATTGTGTCGTAAGGTCAAATATGATTTGTACTGATCCATATAGTTATCTCTGGCAAAATTCACAAATTTGTATCAACCCACCATCTCCAATATCATCCTCCAAACAAGCAACAGATTTCCTGGCTTGCAGGAGGTCCTGAATTTGTTCTTTACATTTTGGATCCTATAACAAAATTAGCATTAAGCCTCCAGTGTCCTTTACCCAATGGGATTCTAAGTTTCCAGAAACATGCATTAGGACCATCAGATGGTCAGAATTTTCTACTGGGATAGTGTGGGCCCACAGAATTTTTAAAGAATGAGAGGAAAATAGAAAATCAATTCTGGTGGCAAGATTACTTCTGTAAAAAGTATACCCATCCCTCGGATATATTACTCTATAACAGTCCTTCATCCCACTTTGGTCTATAATCTGGTTTAGAGCTCTGGTGTCACAGAATTGTTTCCTCATTTTAGCCCCTCTGTCCTTAATATCTTGCACACAATTAAAATCCCCAGCCCATATCACTTGCTTAGAAGTAAATAAAAAGGTCTGACTATGTTAAATAAATCTATACGCTTCTTTCTTCGCCTGAGGAGTGTATATGTTAATCAGTCTCCAGGAAACATTTTTATGAAAAGCATCAAATAACAGTACCTCTCCTGAAACAAATCTAATACCCTAGTGACTTGAAAATCATGCCTTAAAAAAGAATTCCGCCATCACAGGTTGAGTCCCCTATTGAAAAAAGGATGGTCCCCAACACCACAATCATACTGTAGCTGAAATGTCACTTAAAGTAGATAAACGAGTATTTTGAAGAAAACAAATGTCCAGCTGTAAGTCTTTAATAAGGGAGAAAGTCACCACCCTGCGTCTAGGGTTCTTGATGCTATTCTTGTTTAGAGTAGCAGTTTTCAATGGTTGAACTGCCAGCATTGTAACCAATAGAAAGAATACATGAATACCCCACATTCTGATCATATTTTGTTTTTCTCTAACATACTGCTTCTCCGAGTTCTGATCCCCAATTGTTTTGATTTAGTTCTTGCTGCAATTACTTCTTCCTCTAGTAAGTTATCCTCTGTATCTGAGGAAACACCTTGCTGTGAGGAAATAGTGGAGGAGGATTCTGACTCTCCATCAGAGTCCTGTGGGTGTAGAACCTCATAGCGATTGGACAGCTGTAGAGTTTGTGGGGACCCAGAGATTTTGGGTTGTTTCACCTTTGGGTTGGTTTTTCTTTTTTTTTTTTTGCACTTTCTTTTTATCCCCTCCTACTGCCTACTCAGTCCACTACTTCGGACTGATCAATCCCTTTAATCCCCTCCCACAGTGTCTGCCCCTAGAGTGCCAGGCTTACTCCGTTGTCTCCCTACCTTGCTCCTCTTTCCTCTGGAAAGCCTGCACAGCGGGGTCTGCCCATGGGAGGGTGATCGGGGCTGGGATCGGTCATCATCCTGGCCCGAGCGGGTATTTTTCAGCTTTTCTTCCCTTGGTCCCTCCTCCCCAGAGGGCATCGGCACAGAGGACTGATGTCCAGACAGACAGCATGCTAATGCATGCCATTGTCAAATGCCCACAATGTCCTCCACACCCCAACTCTGAAGAGCTGCCTGGTGCCCAGTACCCATGCTTCCACCGGTGCCAGTGCGCGGGTGCTCAAGCACCCAAGGAACCCACCCCAGGAGGAGGAGAGCATCCTTTGGGATGCTGGATCCTCCTCCTCCTCCCCTCTGACCCCCGATGACCCTGAGTCCATTCCCGAACCCGGGTCGCCGGCGTAGCATGAGGTGTGGTATCCAGCGCATCAACCCTCAGCACCACCGGGCTGGCGGGTTGGTTTTTCTTAATCCCTTTTTTTTTTCTCCAAACTTCTTGAGAAGCTGGGGGGTGGGGGCATAATATCTCTTTCACTACCTGGTGCCATTTTGTCAGGTAGTACTGCATCAGAATGACTCTGGTCTCTCAGGCTCCTCCTCCACATGTACTATGTCCATTACCTCTGCAGCATTAGCCGGGGGTGTTTCAGGCTGTTGGTCAGTACCCTGCTGTTGTCCCCCTTCCACAATCAGAGGGTCAGCCCTATGGTTTTGTCTCATGTTTTTTTCATTTACCTTCTGTTGTTTCTCAGTGCTCGTCTTTTGAGCTTTGTCGATGATCTGTTCTTGGTCTGGGCGATCAAATCTATTATGTGGGGGGGTGTGGTTTGGCCACCAACAAGATGGAAGCCTAATCTCTTTTCTGGGTTCAGTATCTTTGGAGCTCCGGCATCAAGACTCACGGGTCGGTCCGGTCCATAGTCACTGCTTTCACAAGGGTAACCCCCCCTCCTTGCCTACCGGCACATGCTAGAAGTTAAATAGATGTGGTTTTGTGGCTGTAACTAGCGCTGATCCTGAGTAGTGTAACAGGTACTAGGCCTTGCAGGCCTCACCAATGCTGCAAAGGAACAACAGTCAGCAGAACGATCGGGTAAACGGGGTCTGTTTTCCTCACCCTCTACACTTATCAGCTGGAGCTATCAGGTACTTGCCTTTCCTTGCCAATCTGCCTGACTTTCTCATGGCTTCTCAAGGTGACAACAGCCAGTCAGACCCACTATCCCAGCCACCTCCAAAGGACCCTCAGTTAATGAATCCCTGCAGTACATAACTCGCATGCTGGAGACCGTATTAAACAAAGTTGATGATATCAGCATTACACTATCAGGTACGGTGGCTGAGGTTGAAACTTAGAGGACCGCAAGAACATCTCCGAACAGTGGTTGAGTCATGTGAACAGCAACAATCCAAACTTCTACTCCGATTGCAATTACAGGAAGAAAAAATGGCAATGTTAGGGATAGATTGAGGACCAAGAGAACAGAGCCAGATGCAATAATTTATTATTGGTATTCCAGAGGGGGCTGAGGGGCAGAATATGGAGAGGTTCTTAAATGAGTCCCTGCCTGTAATGCTGGGGTGAGATGGAGGATAGATGGACGTGGAGAGGCGATAGGATAACAACTAGAAGGGACAAGAACTCTTCCTGCCAAGGCCTGTCATCACTACTTTCTTCGCTATACAACTAAGGAAAACATTTTTAAGGGCTGCAAGAGACTTAGGGGAAGTACAGTGGCAGGGGACACCGTTTCTTTTATAGAGACTTTGCTCATGAGACGGCTAACAAACGAAGGGCCTTCGCACCACTCAAGAAATTTCTGTATAACTTCAACTTCCACTTCAAATTTAAGGGCTCACCAGATTGCTTGTGACAAAGGATGGCAGAGAACTCCTGGCTGACCATCTGTCAGATGTAGAAAAGTGGGTCGCTAAATTCTGGCCAGATTTACCTCTCCCAACTACCATATCCCAGGAGCCTCTGGGAACCCAACATGCCAAAAGGGAACTATGTAGACAGGCACAGGCAGCCTGAGTGCAGTAATGAGGATGGATGTGCAGCACTACAAAATGATCCCCCAGTAACCAGGGGCCCTCCCGACTGTTCTAAGCTGTGACCAGTCACGGCTCCACTCTCCTCATCTAACGATAACCCCACATTGCCTCAACGGGTGTCGATGCCCTACATTAGACAGTGACAGAGAGCTAGAAGTGGGAATCGTCTGCCCCAGGATGCTTCTATGACAGCCCCACTGACAAAAATGCCTCGAAGACAGAACCTCCCCTCCTCGCAGTGCTCAGTCTGCCGCTATCGATTCCTCTGATATTGACACTACTACAGGCACAGATTGGGCTGATATCTTGGAAGCTTCACTTGTGGAAGCAGTGGACATTTTCACTCCTGTTAGGCCGGGGCTGATTTTGTATGCTGCTGTGGCGATTAAGGATACCGCAGAGACTATGCCCTCTTCCTCTTTGAGAGCTGAACAGGCTGAAAATGTTCCTGGCTGAATTTTAACTGTTTTTTTGGTTTGGGTTATGGTTTGCTAGATGTTGTAATTAAGCTGTGGGGTTGATTTACTCATACTCTCCCCAGCACCTATACTCAGATGGATATCTGGGTGGCGGTTTTCTAAAGTCATGGTTACCCCAGCTTACGTAGCATAACTAGCTATGTCCTCCTTTTAGCTCCCACACTTTTCCATGTTGCTAGTTTAACCTTTAACAGCAGCTGCATAAAAGTTAACGTACATGGGGGCATGACAGGTTAGCACCTGTATCCCATGAGGCATGGTTGCAGTGTTGGTATGGGACCTCTACCTTGTAGGCTAGGTGATTACCCTCCCTTCCCCTTCTCCTAAATCCCTTCCTGTATCCCCTTAGTCCCCCTCTAGGGGCCTCCACCCCTTTTCTTTCCCTTTCCTTTCCTGTGGATTGGACACCTGACCTCAAGTATGCTAGAATCTCAGAGGACTCGAATCCACTTGGTTCCAACCCTCCTAAATAGTAAGGTCTGAGAGCTTGTGAAGCTGAGGCTAAAGTTTTAAACTAGCCTGTTTCACTGGCAGCCTCGATTCTATAGCGCAGTTGAGCAGTGTTATATTACAATCAGTTAGAGTTGTTTAGTAGCTTGGTTTTTGTAACTAGTTGTGATATCTCTTAACTTCTGCTTCCTAGTTAATTGTTACTGTGTACATTGTTTGTACTTGGTCATAACCTCTTTTGTGTGTTTGTTCCACTGCAGCTGCCCCTGTGAGGTGTGTATCTCCCTCCTTTCTCTGAGCCTTTCCTCCTTCTCAACTGGCAGCCTAGGCTAACACACGGACTCCCAGGAGGGTCAGTGTGGTGAGTTATATCCCAGGTGTAATCCTTGCATTTTCAGTAAGTACATGCCTTCTATTGTTACAATTTCCATGTGCCCCATTACAACTTCGTCTAACCACACCAGTTTCCCAACTGTGGTGGTATCCTGGAATGTTAATGGTTTGAACCATCCCGTCAAATGAACTAAGGTGCTCCAACACCTTTGTTCACTGCATACAGATATCGCCTTACTTCAAGAAACCCATCTTTTAAAGAAGGCGGTTCCATGGCTAAAAAAATCTTGGGTGGGCACCTTCTGTGCCAGTTCGGCTACCTCCAAGACAAGAGAGGTAGCCATTCTTATCCAGCGTACCTTGATTTGGACCGTGGAGGAATCCAAACACGATCCACAAGGTAGATGGGTCATTGCTAAACTTTCTTCCTCTGGGGGGGGATTGATTATCTGCAACCTGTATGGCCCCAACACAGACCATACAGAATTTTTTCCATCAGTTAGCCAGGTTATTTCCTCGGTATCCAGCACCAATGGCCCTTCCTCTAATAGTGGGTGGTGACTACAATATGGTATTAGATGTATTTCTGGACAAGTCAGCCTACTCCTCAGGCTAGGTCTAAGGCCAGCTTGGCTCTCCACTTAACTACGAGAGGAATGGGGCTTAACAGACCTCTCATGAGAGATAATCCTCTGGACGGATTATACCTTCTATTCCCAGGTACATTCCACATATAGTCACATAGGCCTCTTTGCTAACTCAGCAGCTGCCCAAAAATGTTTTTAAAACCACAATTGGGAATATTCTTATCTCCGACCATGCCCCAGTGATTACCTCCTATACACTAGGGGGACAATCCAAAACAGGTACTCGGTGGAGATGCAATCCCTTGTTATTAAAGGACCCAGAGTTTCACAAAACAATTTCCCAAACCACCAAGGAGTATTTTGCCATCAATGCAAACTGTGGCGTCCCCACGTGAACGGTCTGGGAAGCGTTTAAAGCAGTCCTTAGAGGTCATATAGTCGCTTTCTCAGCTGCCAAAATAAGGCATGCAAGCTAAGTTAGCTCAGTGGCAAGAATTGGAAGGACTAGAGTCCCTTTCAAAGCTTCTCATGCCTCTCAGAGGGACAACTCCCTTATTCGGCATTGTGGGCCTTAGTACCAGATTAATGCCATGCTGAATCAAAGGCTGAGTGGCTTTTATTCGATCAAAGCATGCATATTGGGATGGGGCAAAAGAGTGGCAGATTATTAGCATTTTGGCTTTGAAACAATAAGCCGCCATTCATGCTCTCCGTAACACATCGGGCAAGATTGTGCATACCCCTCAAGACATCAACGACACCATGAAGGCGCTTTTATCATACCACATATAAGTCACAGTCTGACCTTTCCTGTCATCCTTAGAACAGGAATTGACAAATTTTGCCAACAGTTTGACTTATCGCTTACCCTATCACAAGTGTCCACATTAGATGCCCCCAGTCCAATGGAGTTACGCCAAGCTTTGTCCCAAATGGCCAAAGGAAAGGCTCCCGGACTGGATGGCATGAGGGTTGAGCTATATCAAACATTGGTACAAGATATATCTCAGCTGCTACTCCTTGCACTTCAGGAGGCTCACACAAATGGTACATTCCCCCCGTCTATGAGAGAGGCCCTCATTACCCTTCTACCGAAAAAGTCTAATGATCCTCTTGGATTTCTGGCTGATCTCGTTACTCTTGGTAGACACAAAGCTCTTGGCCAAGATCCTAGCCACCAGGATGCTGGAGGTGCTCCCGACTATCATTCATCCTGCCCAGGTTGGCTTCATGAAGGGCAAATCAGGGGCAGACAACACTAGGCTCCTTCTTAATTTAAAATGGATAGCCTCCCGTTCCTTGGTCCCAATGGCTGCACTGGCAATAGACTTTACTAAAGCCTTTGAGTCCATCGAGTGGCAGTACTTACACCAAGTCTTAAAAGATATGGCTTTTGACCGGTGTTTTGTCAGTGGGTGTCAACACTTTACGGATTCCCTGATGGCTAGGATTTTGACCAACACGACCATTTCTATGCCCCTTCCCACTGCACAGGGCACCCGACAGGATGCCTTATCCCTCTTTCTTTTGGTAGCTTTGGGCCCCCTTATTCAGTCTCTCATCATGTCACAAGATATTACTGGCATCGAGGTTGCTGGGAAATCCTTACTTGGTGGCGGCTTATGCCGATGATTTGTTGCAAACTGTTTCTCATCCAGAGCAGGCAATACGGCATATTTTACCTTACTACAGACATTTTCAACTTTATCAGGACTTTGTGCTAACCAGAGAAAACACTCTTGGCCCCGCTGAACTCAGCCTGTACTAAAAGTTGCTTACAGGGAACTGAGCTTCTCTGGCAGTGCAGGGTTTTTACCTCGCATAACCATTCCTTTCAAATGGTCTGACCTAGAGCCAGCCAATGTCTCGCTGTTGCTATCTCAAATGACTGCAGAGATAGAGAGATGGAAAAGGCTTCAGTTATCATTGCCTGGAAAGGTGGCAGCAGTTTGTATGCTCTTACTGCCGCGAATCATGTACATCTTTAAAAATCTCCCAATACAACTTTCACCTAAACTCTTTGCTTCACTTGAAACTCAAGTGTCTCGGTACTTGTGAGAAGGGAAATCTCCCAGATGGAGCAAGAGTAAACTGAGAGCACATTGGTCCAAAGAGGGTCTGGGTTCTCCTTGGTTTCAAGGATATCATCTGTCATGCACCGCCGCTATGGCTACTAGGTGGTTTGTTCCCAGTCCAATACCCCTCCTGCTTTGGGTTCAACTGGAATCCGATTTAGTGGCGGATACAAATCTGCACCTGTTATTACACCCCCGGAGTCAGAACCGGCGCACGTTCCCCTTTTAATAGCTGAAACCAAATGTCCTTGGCACTTGCTTATGACTTTAGCTCATACACCTCGGGATGCCCAAGCACCTCCATGGCTCTATACCCTTTGTGGCATAACCAGGCCTTGGCAATTGGTGACACTCCATATATTGGCCTCGACGGGAAGCCCAGGGCATCTGTATATACAGGACCTTTGCATTCCTGGTTCCTCGGTATTGATGTCCTTGAACAAGTCCGACATAAGTTTCATCTCCGAGCAACCACCTTTGAAATTTCTTCAATTACACAGTGCTATACTAGTCAATAGGGCCCATATGTGTTCAGATCCCAAATGGAATTGGCTAGCCCACAGGCACAAATCCCCCTCATCTGGGGGCCTTATTGGAAGATTTTATAAGACCTGGAGAGATGCCCAGGTAAACCTCTCTGTTGCATGCCATCTGAAATGGATGGCTATCCTGAATACCCATATATCTGAGGACTCTTGGAATCATTACTTCCGAGATTGTCATTATACTTATATGGACACCAAGAACCATTTTTTGCAGCTCAAGATACTGCTGCTTTGGTATCGTACACCTTCATCTCTATATTCCCACGGCCTTTCACAAAATTTTAACTGTTGGCGCTGTCAGCATCCTGGGGCACATCTATTTCATATTCTGTGGATGTGCCCTTTGCTTTCACACTTCTGGGCATTTATAACTCAGGACTGCTCTACAATACTGGGTCTCCAGGTTAGCCTTTCTGATCCCAAACTCCTTTTTGGAGATACTACCTCCCTAGCTGCTTTAACTCTACCTCAGAAGCAATGGGTTGTACTTGCACTTATGAAGACTAAACGACTTGCACTTATGTATTGGTGTAGACCTACACTTCCAACTCACCCCCAATGGCATGAGGCACTAGCTAGATTAGCCACACTAGAATGCCTATCTTGTACTCACCTAGGTCGTATGGACCAATATGCTGCCAGATGGGAAGCCTATCTCCAATCATCTCTTTGTAAAACTCCTAACCTAGGCTGTAATCCCTCTTCTTTGACTACATGATATTTCATTTCTATATACCATTATTACGGTTTCTATCTGTCTCTAACACCTGAATTTAGTGGAACTCCACCCTAGTACATTGGGTAGTTTCTCCTTTGTTAAGTTGCATCCTAGGTGGGCTCATATGAGAATATATTAAAGCATGTGTTTTGTGAATATACTCACACACTATTATGGCAATGTAATAGTTGCTGGTTGAATATAGCTGCATATGGAACATGTTATCTACTTATGAGTATGTATGTATGTATGTGACACTATACTGATGCATGGACCAAAACAAAATAAAAATCATTCTATGATTAAAAAAAATCTATTATGAGAGGCCCATTCACAATTTTTATAGCCATGCCCTATCTTGTCGCAGAGATTACATCTGAGGGTATTCGAACATTGAGTACTGCTGTGTCCAAACTCCATGCACAAATTACATCTGATTTTGTCACAGGCATTACTGAGATGGGATGGGGACCCACATTTGAAACAAGTTTTCGGTTGCCCTGGGTAGAAGCAATGTCCCCTATCCCAGCCTAGAAAAAAGGAGCTTGGCAGATGTTTTAGACCATGAGGCCCCATTCTAAGTTTCACTCTAAATTTCCAGCCCCCAGTCCACATATGCTCATCATCCAAAATCGGTGTAGGTTCTCCTAATAGGTCACATTTCTGCTGCAGCCAGTGTTTAATATCATTAACATTTATGTCTTCATTTGTGAATAATATGGTTACTTGTTTAATGACAGGCTTAGTGAGAGGAATAGCGCAGAAAGGTAACCACAAGGCAAAGTATTTCAGACGTTCATAGGCAGCCCAGAACCTGTCTAGGCCAACTGGGGCTTTAAAACTTACATCAAATAAGGTATCTCCAGGAGCATGAATTAAACATATATCTCATTAGAGAAGAATCTTAATGAGTCTTTTATTAAAACATGCCCAACATACAGTCTACCTGGAGCTTTGCCTAGGCCCCCTAGGTTTTGCAATCGGACCGCATTCTTTCTCTGGGCCGGGGTTGCATTTTGAAAGGTTTGTTCCTTCCTTCTTAACTGAGCTCAAAGCTGTGGGGCTGTGCGTGGATTCTGTCGGGTATTTGTAGAATCGTTTTCCACTCTTTCACCTCATGTTTGTTTCTGTGGTTGGTGGCCTTGCTCACTAGCATCAGAACTAGAGCCCTTCAGGAGGGGGGTCGGGAGAGTTAAGTCTCACATCTTCTGAGTGCAAATCCAGATCAGATTCAGTGCAAAATTGATTCTCAGAGACAGCTACTTTTGTCTGGGAACTATCATATGCTGGGTCAGCTTGCCAAGAACCATTTTTGTCCCTTTTCCATCCAGCCCCTTTAAGGGCATTGTCCACTGACCAGGGGATAGGACCTGAGGCTGGTTCTCTATGGCTCTTTCTCAAAAAAGAGTGTGTAGAGTATCCTTCTCCTGCATCGATGTTAGACTGCATAATTAGTTCAGGGGCAGCCGTTTCACTAGAAACAGACATTCGTGTCTCAGACCTTGCATTTTCTTTTCACAAACCACTAGCATAGGCTATCTTTTCTTCAACATTTTTAACAGATTCTCTTTACCAACCAGTATCCCCTGCACTTCCAGCATTTATTTGTTCTGTACTCACGGTTTTACTTTCACCACTATCAGAGAGGGCGGTGGCTGGTTTGCAGGTGGCTCATTTGATGCAACACGTCACAGGCTTTAGAACTTCCACTGACAGCGCTGTCATCTCGCACAGTTGGAGACTGGGTTTGCTTGCCTCGCTATCCAAACCCTGTTGTGAGTACTGTTCAAGTACATTTTCTGAAGCTTTTAAGAGGTCTAACTGCCATCTTCTTTGCTCAGGCAGTAATTTCTGGACCAAAGTCAATTCAGAAAAAACATCTTTGCTTTCAGTCTCCAGTTCTTCTTGTTTTGCAACAAATTAATTTACCAGCCTTCCATTAATCTCCAATGCTGGACCTGCAGGAGCAAAGATACAGTATGTTCTCTTGCAGGTTCACCAGCAGAATGACTGCTCTCAGGATCATCGACCATAGGGACAGCAGCTCCCCCTACTTCCATTGATTCTTCCATCTCCCCTGCCACATCAGCACTTCCTCCTCCTCCTCCTCCTCCTCTGTCCAGCTCTGAACTGGGCTCCTCCATTCTGCTCCCAGGAAGTCAAGCCTCCTACAGGCAGAGTAGAAGAATTTTGTGGGGGAAAAGATCCAGAAGCAAATGATGTGGGGGAAAAGGGAAGAATAGTAATTCATAAGCATATCAATACTTCACAGTCCTTTCAGTCATGTACTGACACTAAACCTAATCATAGACAAGTGAACCCAAAGAAAACTCATTACAGATGTTAAAACAAAACAAATGTCTTCCTATCTAGGAAAAGGACACAATAAGATAATTCTGATCATAGTGCATTTGACACATTTCAAAACAGAAATTCAGTTTCTCCATAACTGCCTCATTTGACTTTTTTTGAACGGTGACCTAAATCTCTTTCATACACTTTCCAGAGTTCTTCTTGAACCATTTTTAATAAAACTTCATAAGGTACAAAATGCTGCTGCAGGACCCATTACATCTAGCCTGCCATAGGTAATACTTTAAAACAGCAAATAATACCTGTAAAGTATCCCTTGAAAATTGCTGCCAAACTGGGGTCCAAATCCTGTAAATCAATTCCTGATATGTAATAAATCTAAACTGCTGGACCCCCCATGACTGTGCAATAAAATCCCAAAACTGAGTAGCATAATCACATTCCAGGAATAAATGTTCTTGTGTTTCTAAAATCTGATTACAATTCTGCCTCAAACAATACCTCTCCTGTAATGTTTTGTTCTTATTGTTACTTTTCACATTTAGTTTCCCATTGGTAGTTAACCAAAGGAGATCCCATACAAAGACTGGCAGCCTCTTATTTAATAACTGCTTGAAACATTTCAAACTATTTTGAGGACTACAATATGGCAAAACTATTCTTTCCAAACATTGTGGCTGTACCAACATGTCATAAATAGCTGCCCACTTTTTCAGCTTTTCCATATCATGTTCTACTTTCCACGTTATGACCAGCTGAACTAGTTCCTTAACTTCCTTTGGAACAACCTGGGCATTACTTTACAATCTACCTTTCTTCTGTTCCCATGCTCTGATACAAGGCCCAATCCATTCCAATAATAACACATACCGATCTCTACTCCTTTTCAACTCAGGTTCAATAACATTATAGTAAAGGAGTATACTACAGTAGAATGCAATAGAATGAACCATTCCTATACATCCCTCTTTCAGACTTCGATATGTCACATTCCTCTTGATAGGGTTCAATCTGCTCCCCCACAAAGCTCTAAAAAACAAACTAAATAGTCTAGTATGAATTGCTTTTGGAGGGGGGTAGATATAACTAACATACAGTAAAATTGGTACTAGTAAAGTCTTAATCAAAAAGATATGTTTTTGCTTAGAAAGTGGACTCTGAACCCATCTTATCAAGGCATTTTCTGCCTTCTGTAGTTTTGTCTCCCAATTTAGCAAAGCTGCATCGTCAGACCCAAACTGAAGCTCCAAAATCAATAAAGGGTCTCTAGTCAGGTTTATTCCTGCATATTGCCTGTGAAACAACTGATTACCTCCCAGCTGATACTTCTATACATTTATCAGTAGTAATGCAAGATCCAGAGGCTCTGAAAAGTCCTGAATCGGTGCTTGTACTACACTTCTTCAGTGGTTGCCTGTACTATTAACACCACATCTTCTGCATAGGCTAATATTTTAAAGGAGGGAAAGAAACTGACAAATCCACCCCTTATATCTCAGGATCATGCTTAATATATTGCAACAAAGGGTCAATACTGAACACATATAGCAAAGGACTCATGGGACATCCCTGCTTTACTCCTCGGCAAACTTTTGCTCTATTTCCCTACCACCCATTCACCCTCGGAATTATAGAAGCTGATTTATATAAAGACTTTATCCAAGAAATATAAATCAAAGGAACACCATACTGCTGTAAAACCAAAAATAAATAGTCCTGAGAAAGGGAATCAAAAGTTTTCCTTTGATCAAGGCCTAGAACTAAACAAGGTGCCCCCCCCTTTAGTATTCCTACAGAATAATTCCCTTAATTGAATCAAATTGCCTCGTATCCCTCTTTGAGGGATAGCACAACCTCTTCCTTACTAATGAAACTATCTGCATATTTAGCCAAACGATTTGACAAAATCTTACTTAGAAATTGCAAATCTGAATTCAATAAACAAATAGGTCTCCAATTCAACAACTGCGACTCATCCCCTTTTTAAACAAAAGAATCAATTCAGCTTCTACAAAATCAGCAGAAATCTCTGAGGAGACTAACAACTCATTTAACAGTTTAGCCAAAGCTTTACATAAAATGTCACTAAAAGAACTTAAAAATTATGCAGGAATGCCATCCATTCCAAGAGTAGAATTACCTTTGCTGCCTTTATGACAGCTCAAACTTCCTCCTCCGTGATTAACCCTACCAGTTGCAACTCTAAATCCTTGGAAATATTTTTTTTCCCAAAGATCTAATAATGTGATCTGTATTGTGTGTTACAAGTTCTGTGCCAAAACTACCAATGATATACTTATGTATAATTTCCAGGATGCAATGTTTATCTTTACATAACACACCATTCCCATCCACCAACTCTGTAATAGTTTTTTTTGTTGGTCACATTATGACCATCTTTGAAAGGAGCAAAAGCCTGTCTTTTACTAACAGTGCCAAACCTCAATTCTTTTTTCAAAGTTTTGGCTCTGTCATACTGAAATTTATACATAGATTGTTTTACTTTATGTATTTGTGAGCTAAAGTCCTGTCTAGTTGTATCAGCCAAAGAGATTACTCTACAGTATGTAATTGTTTCTATACTGCAAATAAAGAAAATAGCTATCTCTATTTCACTCCTGCTAAGTGCTGAAAATAAAGCTTCACATCCTTTTTGGTATCTAGCCACCATTCTTGTAAGGTATCATCGTACATTGGACAGAGAGCTGTGCTTCCCATACATTTTAAAACCAAAACTACATCTTCGTGATCTAATAAGGAAACATTTAACTTCCATGATGGCTTCTCATGCAATTGTTCTGGATTCCAAAAACAGTCAATATATACTGCAGAATGATCTGAAAAGGCCAGGTCTTTAACAGTCGACCGTTTGACCTCTACAGATTGAGAGACCCAAAGATAATCTATCCTTGTCTTTTGCAAACCCTTACGAAATATAAAACCCCCAGTACTATGTAAAGAACGATATGCATCCTTCAATTTAGCAGTTGTAATAATATCTTTCAAAGCATTGGAATTACAGAACATTTTACTGGTTCATAAACCTCTATCCTCCTTTTCTATACTACAATTGAAATCAACCCCATATTATTGTCCTGGCTGTATACAAAAAGGTTGCATTTTCTGAAAAAGAGCAACCCGTAAAGCTTTTCCTTGGCGATGAATATATATTTATCAGACGCAATCTTGTTGTCTGTAGGACACATCAAATTAGGGCTCTACCCAGCTCCAGATCTACCAATCTGGTGACCTTTAATTCTATATTAGAGAACAATATTCCTAATCTGTCACATCGGTCTTGACCTTGCACTCAAAACGTGATCCCCTGGTGCCATTATGCTGTACATTTTGCTCTCTCTGAAAAGTTTTTATCCTGGTGTCCTATAAAAACAATGTCTGTGTTTAAATGTTGCAATTCTGTAAGAACTGCATCCCTCCGTATTTATTTTTTATGTTGTTGACATTTAAAGTTAAAATACTGAAGTCAGCCATCTGTCAATTCAGGAAGTGGTAGAAACTATTCAACGCTGAGATCTACTAGGCCATCGAAAGCCTGGAACAGCCTTCATCCAGGTCTGAAGAATTCCCTTGGAAGATGCAACTGAGGATGTATCAGACCCAGTATCCTCATCTTCAGACATAGTTGGCACAGCATCAGTGAGTAAAGGGGCATATTTGTTAGACTGCAAATTGACTCCTTGTTTAGACATTTTTTTCCTCTCTTTTCCTTTTGGTTCAGGAGGGAGTCCAATTTTCTCCCTAGATCATTTCTTTTAAATGACTGTTATAAAGGATTCCTCAGAAGGCGCAACAGGTGGGGGGAGGGGGAGGAGGAAGCATAGAAGACTGACCCTGAAGAACCTGTCCGACACTCAACTCCTGAGCCACATCAGACATCATATCCTTTGAATCCATGGTAGCACTCTGTGGAGCATCACACTGTGCATCTCCAGATTGTTCAGGCTGAACTTCTTCTCTATGGTTCTACACTTGGTTGGGTGGAAACATTCATTTGGTGTTGTTCTTCTTTTCTAACAATATGTGCCAAAGATTGATCTTCCCCTATCATTGGAGTTTTTGCCTGTGGTGCCAAACTCATAGGAGCAGTATGTTCTTTACCAACAACTGCTTTATTTTACAAGATATCATGCATTCGTTTCTCAGAAGCCTGGGCACAGCCTTTCTTCTGGGCCTGAGTTATCAAGGCCTCTTGCAATAGACCATTTCCAGAACTGTGAGAAGCCCAGGGACATTTGATATAAGAGGGACCTCTTTTTTCACAAAGGTTACATCAAAAGAGATTCTTACAATTAGCTGAAAAATGACCAGTCTCTAAACAATGAGTATATCTGAAGGGTATCATAGGCATTACTTAGGTGAAGTCGGAACCACATTTATGGCAAGATTTAGGTTGCCCAGGATAAAACAAAGAGCCTCTGTCTTTCCTCAAGAAAAGCAGCCAGGTAAATGCTCAATACCACTGTTGGTTATGAATAATTTACATTTTTTTTTCAGCCTCCAGTCCAGAATTGTTCAGAATCCATTATGGGCACTGGATGGTCTAGTACTTCACACCGCTTTCTTGAGCCAGTATGAAATATCAGATATATCAACTCCTTCATTCTTGAAGAGTACAGTAATTGTCCTAACAGCTAGTTTAGTGATGGGGATGGCTAAAAATAGGGCCCATAATGGAGAATCTTTCAATGTTTTGTATTTAAGCCAGAATCTATCCAGGGCTTCCACTGTCTTGAAACTGACATCATAATTATTATCATCAGCAAGTATTAGGGCAAAAATTTCAGAAGCATAGAACTTCAAGGAGTCCTTCAATAACTTTCTCCCAATATATATTCTGTCTGGTGGGTATTCTAAGCCCCCTTTATGCATCAATTGTATGGCATTCCACCTTGGGGTAGGCTGTCTAGTAGAGGATTTAAATAAGACTACCATACGTAAGAGAGGTTTAAACATTTTCTGTTTGTTAGGGTCTTGTAAAATATCAGGCCCCAGTCCCACAGGTAAAGTTTCTGTACTGGCCAACTGTGCAGACATTTCAGGTATCCAGCTTTCACCCACATCTCCTTGCCCTTGTCTGCTAGGACCAGGAACGGGAGTACTCCTGTCAACAACATTGATTAGAGTCACTTCTGCAGCATTCTGATAACCAGTGCCTGCTCCCCCCCTCTTCATGGCTTTGGTAACAAGTCCTATGGGTGCAAAGTTTGATCCACACCACTCTGAAAATTCACCGAGTTACCAGCGTCCTCCTGATCCTTACAACTGGGCAATCGGACCTCCTTGGTGTCTCCGGTAACACTGGTACACATTCCGGTTTCAATACTCTGTGGTTCTGCAATCTGAGCCCACTCAGGCAGGGTTTCTACTTCTCCTGAATCCGGACCTAATAAAACATTAGCTTCAGTAGCCTGATCACAGGGTTCATCCACAACAATACTGACTGAAGCGTCAGTAACCTGCAAAGAACAGGCCATACCTTCCAGTCCAGACATTATCGGTGAAAAGTCCACATCTTCAGGTTGGGTCTCTAGTACAATCAAGGATGGGGAGGAGACCCACTCCCCTACCTCACAAGCATCCTCACTCCTCGACATCTGGGACAAAGTGACCATCCACGCTTAGGTCAGCATCTCCCCTTACAGTCAGAGTAGGGAATTTTTATTAATATAACATCAAGATCAAATGTTTACAATAAAGTTACATCACACACACTTAACCTGGAAAAAGAAAAATGAGGTATTATAGTCATACAGAAGACTATAACAAATCTAAATAACATATTCAAATAATATTATAATCATACAGAACAAATAAGACATAGCTCTTCCCTTATAACCCACCTCTCCCTTAAATTAATATAATTAATAACTATCCTTTACTATTTATATTTTATAAACCTTGTGAATCCTCTCCACCAATTTGTCACCTTCCTAGTGGTTGAAAACCCTAAATCTTTAAGGAAAACTCTTTCCATGGCTCCTTGAATCAATAATCCTACTGTATCAAAGGGCATCAGTTTTTGATACAAAACCCATTGGCACCTGACCTGCTATAAATAATATATTAAACAGCAGCAAAAAAATTGCAAAGTCTCTAAATTATAAGTCTTCCCTACCTGAGGAGAATGACCGCAAACCAGTGTATCATAATCTAAATACAATGACCATCTCATTTTCCATTTAAAGGCTAGGAATTTCCAAAGAGATCTGGCATATGTGCAGAAAAATAAAAAAAAATGCTCCACTGTTTCCTCCTGAGCCACACACTCTAAAAAAGGGCAAGTTCTTTCACTTAAGACTTTATGCTTAGCATTACCCTGAACCCCAATCCTATCATAAACTGTGAGCCATAGAATTTCCCACATGTAGTCCGGCAGTCTAGGATTATTTAATCTCTGAAGCACTTCCACAGTTCGAATTGAAGGACAGTTTTTAAAGGCTGGTTCGCTTGGATATAATAACATTACTGTGTTATATAACTGTGGTCCTTTACTGTCCTTTACTACCTGGGCCAGTAAACCCCATTTAAAGAGCTTCTTTGCATTGGCAAAAGTATTGTGGTATGAATAATTTTGAAAGAGGCTTTAGGAGAGCTTGTAAGCCAAACAGAGTACTAATCAACCAACACCTCTTTTATTAATATCCTATATCTTGATGTGGTTGGCAAAAACTCAACCCTTTATATTTTGTGTTATAAATAATGTATAAAAATAACTGGATCCACATCCCTAATCCCTCTTTTCTTTTGCTAAGATATGTATATTGCATTTTATTGGGATGAGTCTGTTACCCCATACCATCTAGAAAAATAAACTATAAATCCTCTTTTCTAATCTTATTGGTAATGGAAATATTATCGTTGTATAATAAACCTGGAATTAAAAATTGTTTAATTACTTGTATGCGTTTTAATTTTGGCAATTTCCAGTGTTTCCAAATTTGAATTTTCCCATTTATAGAAGTTAGTGCATTTTCCCAATTCAACTCTGGAAGATTCTGGGGCCCATATAATAGTCCTAGAATTTTTATAGGATCTGATGAAATACGAAGTCCCTGGATAATAAGTGTTGATGGATTGCCTACCCCAATAAACAATCCTTGACTTTTTTCCTTATTAATTTTTGAATTGGAAACAAAAGAATAAGAATTCATAAACTCCAAAAATAGTGCCATTTGTTTATAATTGGAAAAAAACACACACAGATCATCAGCATAAGCCTGCACATGTAATTCCTCTAATATGGGAGGTCCAAAGACCCCTTTCCATAGTGGATATTATGAAAGTGGTTGAATCAATGTATCTATTATAAAAGCATATAATAGAGGGCTTAAAGGGCATTCTTGGCGCACCCCCGTGGGAACATGAAACCCATTCCCAATTTCTGTCTGAATGATTGCATGAGTAATAGCATTATTATAGAGTGATTTTTACCCAGTTTAAAAAGATTTCTGGAACCCCATACTTTGTTAAAGTCAGAAACAGAAACGGGTGATAAACGCGATCGAAGGTCTTCATTTGTTCTACTGAAATAATACATCCAGAAAGTTTATACAGATTAGAATGTTCTATCAAATCTCGAATAATCATATGAGCATGGTGAATTTTTTTCCTAGAAGTCCACAGTGTAGGGAGGGGAAAGTAGAGTGACAGCAAATTGTTTAAGCCTAGTATTCAGAATCCAGCAAAAAGTTTGTAATCAGAGTTCAGAATCGTAATTGGTCTCCAATTCTAGGAGTTCTTTATCCCCAGATTTATACAAAAATTAACAACCCCTTAGAGAACCAAACTGAAATTCCACCGAGGCTAAAAAATTAAATACAAGTTTTAAACATTCATAAAATTCAGCAGGGAAGGCTTTATATAGTTCAGAATTTAGTCCACGATCCCAGATGAAGTACCTAATTTTTGAGATTTAATAGTAGTTACTATTTCTGCATGTGTAATGGAAATTAATAATGATTTATTAAATTGTGTATCTGGAAGTTTTATCTTATTCAAAAACTTTCTCATATCTTCCAAGCTAGGAGGCACCACCAGCGTATGGGAAAATAAAATGCTTTTATAACCACTTGAAGGCCTTGTGAATTCTGTACTAGTTGTCCTTCCTGATTCAAAAGTTTTACTAAATGTGTATTTTGTTTATATTTTTTAAAAGCTTCATAAGGATCACCATAAGGCTGCTTTTTCACGCCATATTGAAAGAGCACCTGTTATGTGTTAGCTCTACTATATCGCACTCTCCTGAATTTGTTTTTTAGAGCTAATATTTGAGAGGAGAAATTACCATTTGAGGTATTTACAGAAATTAAATAATATAACTGCTGGATTTAATTTTAAATAATGAAGAAATGTTAAATTTTCTCTAGACCGCCTTTGATTTTTTAACAGACTACAAAGATCTTCTTTAGAATCTCTCCACCATTGCCCCAAGTCATCATATAAAAATAAACGGAAAGTCTAGCAAAAGTAATGCTTGGATATTAACTATTACTTCAAGGGATTTTAGCAAATTGCACTAAGTTTCACAGTGCTTTCTGTATAATCGATACAGAATGAGGGGAAAATTACATTGAAGGAGCATGTTATCTGAAAAGGAAACCGGGAAGGTGTAAAATTTAAAGGGAAGAGTATCTGAAAGAAAAATATGATCTATAGTGGATGTATAGAGGTGTCTTTTATACGTAAATTGTGGACCACCTTGCTGATGGCAAGTACCATTGACCAGCCCAGATGATTTTATCAGTTAACATAACACATTAGAGTCACAGTAAATCTGTTTCCCCAACACCCATGGGTTTACTTCCCACAGATTTTAACTCACAATTAAAGTCTCCACACAGAAAGATTTCATAGGAAGTCAATAAAAATGGTTTTATCATCTGAAAAAGTGCAACCCATTCAGCTTTTAACTGTGAACAGTATACATTAATAAATCTGCATGTCATGGATCTCCAAACCCCATCTAGGATCATTAACTGCCCCAGAATTAAATTCATTAGTTTTATTAAAGACAAATCATTAGAATTGTAAAGAAATCTTAAACCATCTGCTGTTTGTTGTCTGAAGGACCAATAGGATGGACTCCAACACCATTCTTCTTTGGAAAACCTGGCCTGGTCTAGGGTATACATCCAGGTTTCTTGTAGTAGGCATATATCCAAAGAATTACTATGGACATAATCATAAATCACCTGCCTTCTTTTAAAGTTTAATAAACTGTGGACATTCAATGAACCTTGTTTAAAACAAGTCAGTTATGAAACTTGAGGGTTAACCATCCTTTTTCCTTCTCTTTTTCTTTTTACCCTTATAACCTTCCTGAATCTGAAAAAGGGAAGGGGGACTATCCTATATAGGTTGAGAGTCAGGTTCCTGACAATCCATTTCTGAATCACCCCACTGTGCCGACAATACCGCAAAGGGATTACTGGTTTCCATTTCTTTGGGGGCAAGAGGAGGTTTAAGGTTCCTGGAGGACCTTCTCACGTGAATAACTGGTGGATTAATAGAAGAATCCTGAGATGACCCTTCTTTTTGTGCCGAATAACAAACAGGAGAAAGGATGGGAGAAGTCTTAACTGTAGCATCAGGGGGTTTTACCTCAGATATATCTTGGGAAGGATGTGAAGAAGGAATTATTACTTCTTCTGTATACACAGGGGCTGTCTGTGCAACACCTGTAGCCAGGTCCTGAGCTTTTTGAATTAAAAGATTTGGACTATGACTAGATGCTTTGTTTTTTACGGCCCAAACACATTCAGAAAAAATATGACCAGTCTCCTCACAGAGGTCACATTTGGTTAAATTAGCATATTGAAAAGTGATATGACAAATTTCACCACAATTGTCACATCAAGGCTTATCGATGAACTGGATAAATGTGTTCTGGAACCACATTTGTAACAAACGGGTTGCCCAGCATAAAAGCACACACCCCTATCCCATCCTAACAAAAAGAATTTGGAATATGTTCTATCCCAGTATCAGTTTGCCTGAGCTTAACTTTGAGTCGCCACCCCTGTCTAAAACTGCTCTGAATCCAATATAGCTTCAGGAGGACTTACAATCTCACATTTTTGAGACTACCAATATGAAATATCATCCACATGAACTCCCTCATTCCTAAACATTATTGTAACATATCTAATTAAAGGTTTTGTTAAGGGGATCACTAAAAAGGGAGTCATATGGGAGAAAATTTCACCTGGTTGTATCTCTCCCAAAATAGATCCAGGGCATAAGCTGAGCAAAAGCTTACATCAAAGTTATCTTCTCCAGATATATTTATAAACACAAACACCTCCCTGGGACAGAAATGCAAAGAATCTTTTAACAAACTTTTCCCTACATACAGCCTATCAGGCCTAACTTCAAGACCCCCCCTATATCGCAGTCGTACAGCATTTCTAAGTGGTGCTGCTTCTTTTTTAATTTTTAAGAATCATTCAGACATCAGGGTTTTCCAGTGTCAGGGTTACCCTGTACTGTGTCAGCAGGTTGCTCAGCTCCTAAAATAGTAGCATCCACTGGTGCAGTGGTCTGTAAGGCAAAAACAGAAGGCCCTGTACCCCCTGTACCCCTTCAGTAGTTCCAGAAGTTATAGGTGAAATAGGTAACTGTGGTTTCCATGTTGGTTCATTTTGGAAGAAATTCAATTTGGGGTCCCAGTCAGGCATGAGTCGCCAAGACCCTTTGTCCAAAGTCCATCCAGCATCACTTAAAGCTCGCTGAGGGACCGTGTTTCATCAGTTAAGGGCTGTAATGGAGGAACAGCAACTGAAGATATCGAACCAGTTCTGCATCATTGGGAGAAGAATCTGCTGGAACCCCTTCTAGTGCCCGTAAGTTCCTTTAGAAAAAAATCACTGTTGCTCTCTCTCTTCCTTCATCTCCAAGTTTCTCATGATTTAACTGTGACCGCTTTTGCAAAAGAAAATTCAGGGACTCCTTCCTGGTTAAGAGGATCTGTCTGGAAACACATTTTACTTCTGTTAGTTAGGGTGGAAGAGGATGTTGAATCAGGCCACAAAAACAAATCCTGCTTCTTTGGTTAGTGTTGCAATATACCCAGTGAAAATGGAGCCTCCAGTGCTCCAAAGTGACACACTCGGACCTTAGAGATTACCATAGCAACCCTTGATAACCGGGAGAGATCATAAGTACTCCTGCAGCTGAAAATGGCTTTGCCACTGAATCCTTCAGATTCTGTACTGTCAGCCAAAACCGTAACACAAACAGGCTGTTTAGGTTGCACTGAAGTAGAAATTGATTGTAACAACTCACCCGACTGTCCTTGTCCAGAACTGAAGGCGTCGACTCACAGTTCGGATCACTGACAGCCACAGGTAAAGCAGTGACAGATAAATCCTCTGCGCGAATGAAAACAGCTGTTTTTGACGTGGTCTTGCTCCCATGCTAGCTCTGCAAATTGCAGCTTAAGCTACTCCTGCCGGACCTCAGTTACAGTCATTGTAGACAGGTTCCCATTCTTTTCTGGTGCAGCAGATATCATCAAATCCTCAGTTGAGACAAAAATCTCACCATCCTCCAAGTCCTTATCTGGATACAAATGCCCCACGGGCTCAGTAGATTCCTTAATCACAATAGAAGAGCCCAACCGCTTCCATTCTCCGTGACGTCCATCCTCCACCAAGTCTGACCACAAGTGATCTGACTCTCAAAGCAAGTCCCCTACTGTCAGCAATGCAGTAGGGAATTTCTGGTGCCCTGGCCAAATCTCCTCCATTCACTAAAATATCACAAATAGCTTAATCTGGTTCAAGGTCAGTTGGCATTCAACTGTATCTCCCTCCCCCGGATTGTGCCTGAAAATAGGCAGAATTTGTCTAGTGCACTTACCCGGTCAACAAAAACTAACTAAATAAATAGTCATATTGCACTTTTGGACTTTTGTTTGCTGCCTCATCCAGTACTCTGCTCCTGGCTGCCTGTTCCACATGTTCAGTTCCTTCTTTGTTCCGGCATCTGCCTGCTTTGGATTCCCTCAGTACGGCCTCACCTGGACTCTTGTTGCATTATTATATTGAACTTTTTGAATTCTGTTTGCTGCCTTTTCTGTGATACACAGCTCATTGCAGCCTGTTACATGTGTTCAGTTCCTTCCTTCATCTGCCTGCTCCAGATCCACTCCATGCTAACCTCTATTGGACTCCTGTTGCATTGTTGTGTTGGACTGTTGGAATTCCATTTGCTGCCTGGTCTGTGATGCTCTGCTTGGGGCTCCCTGTTTTTCCTATGGTGAGGACTTGGTGTCTTAGCAGCTCATCATGGCTCTGGGTAGTGGGTGCATGCCTTCTATCAGTTATCTGACTCACCCTGCTCTTCACTCTTCCTTGCCTTGTGTCCAGCTTCTCTTGTCCAGACTGTGTGTACCTTGCCTCCTGCTGTCGGTCCTCTTCACATCTGCTTCCTCTGTGGATTGTGCCTGGCTTCGGTCACACTATCATTTCCTCGACATTGGATTGGCTCAGGATTGCATCATGTACCTTATGCCCTCCTGTCTCCTTGTCATTCTGGAACTCCATGGTTGTCCTGCACCCCTGCTATTGTTTCCTGTTCCTCCTTCCACCATCTGTCTTGCATCTCGACCTGCCCATTGTACTCTGGTGCTATTTACTGTCTGCTGCTTTGCTGCTTCATGCTCAGCTCCTTCCTTCCATGTTTCTTTTGGGCTTCCATGTGCTCCACTGCCTAGCGCACACTCATTCATGCGATTATCTTAACTACATCCAACCTTGCCTCAGGCTTCCAGCACCCATTCATCCATCCTACTATGTATCTTCCATCCAGTGTGCACATCGTCTGTTGGATTACGATTCCACCATTCGGTTTTCATTCACATATGATTCCACTCCAGTGTCAAGTCAATACATTTCAACATCCAGCACTAGTTTCCAGTCAGCATATCTCATGCCTTCAGCACTCCAGTTCCAGGGTTTCAGCATCCTTCACTTCTACCTTATGTCCCTCACAATTGGAATCATTATTCCTAGCTGGATTTCTAAAGCAAATTCGATTCCTGCCTACAAGATTCTCCTGATCTAGCAACTTGGAATTCTCCATCAAAATCAAGAACTTATCCTCCTACATCATTGATGATTCAGAAGGTGTCTGCATTGTCCAGTCCATTCAGTTATACCATTCTGACAGCCAATAAGTACCGCTTTTTCATCAGAAGATTATAAGATTCCTCATAGTGGGACGCAGTGAAATTATTGAACTTGAACCCATTGACTATACTCAGACATCCAGAATTTCATCACTTCATCCAGCTTCTACAATTTGTGTATCCTGAATATCCACCATTATCATCCTTAACCAATCTCAGAAAACCTTACCTACTTTACAAACTCCTTGATCCAATTAGAGGTCCTCATTATTCCTTCTTTCCTCACCATTCTGAAGATTCATTAAGGAACCTTTATATCATCAATCATACCAACAGCTTAATCTGGTTCAAGGTCAGTTGGCATTCATCTGTACCCCTCCCACAGGTCATGCCTGAAAATAGGCAGGATTTGTCTAGTGTACTTACCTGGTCAACAAAACTAAATAAATAAATATTCCAGTACTGAGCTTCAGCATTCCAGCTATAAGGCTTATGCTGTTCCATTGTTTGAATGTATCTCATCACATGTATGCTTTAAGACCTTAATACCTAACTACCACAAAGATAACCTGGACATTGTTCAAACCACCCATCTTCCTTCCTTTGGACCTTCATCTGACTTGGATTCTACTTCAAGTTCCAGAATCAACTTTCCTACCCTTACCAACAAAGATTCAGAGGATACAACTCTTTGACTTAACCAGAACCAAAACTCAGTCCAAATCAAGTAGGATTATCTCCTCGTACATTGCCTGAGGGACAGGCAGGTCAGTAGCCATGGGTCCTCAGAGGTTTCCTCCACAGGATTTTTCTCTCCTGTGTATTACTTGTCACATGCTCCGTGAGTTGGAGGAGGTAATCTCAAATCATTAACAATCTTTTGGGGCTTCTTTCCTACACCTACCCCAGGGAGGGACAGCTGCAGAATAGGGCTGCTAGCTGCAAAATCGAGCAGACTCGATAGACCAAATGGCCTTTTCTGCTGGCAAATTTTGTATGTTCATATTCCTATCAAGGGTGGGAATAGAAAAGGCCAAACTCAAGTTCATAAACTTCAAGTTCCTAAGTATGCACAAGCACCAAGCTATGCACCAAACATTGAATGGAAGGGCTAGAAGCCCATGGTTCAATGTGGAGGAAATACCTCCTCCCACATCCCCACTTAAACCAGCCATCTTGTTAGCATCGCTTGGCTTCGAAATCACCCACCATTCTCCCTGCCTATTCCTCCTCCAGTACTCTTTTTCACCTTGACGCTGGACCTTCTATTCCCTACACCTACCCAGCATTCCTACCAAGGGTGGGAACAGAGAAAGGCCAACTTCCAAGTTCATAAACTTCAGGTTCATAAGTATATACAAGCACCATGCTATCATCAAACATTGAACTGAAAGGTTAATCATTCTTGTTCATAAATACAGTCTCAGGATGAACCTCATCACAGTTTTTAATCCCAAATTCTCTACACATTTTTGCATAGAATATTTTTCTTATGGTACCCCTTTTTCTTGGAATAGTTCACTTCCTCAGCTAAAAAATTCTGTTCTGACTAACACGAAGGAATCACAGATCTCAGGCAGAAGGTCACCTGGGAGCCAGTGACCATCACACGGTATGGTTCAATTTGGCCACTACATCTAAATCATCCCATTCCAAGGCAAAAATATGGGACTTCGGAGGAGCCTACTTTGATAAGATGGCCAACAGAGTTAAGCTAGCCCTGGCAAAAAGAAACACAGGTGAGGGGGTACAGATAAAGTGGGCAAGCATTAAGGATGCAATACTTGAAGCAACATCCCATTGTGTTAGATAGAAAAGGAAATGCAAAAGAAGAAGGCAACCACTTTGGTTCTCAAATACAGTAGCAGAAAAGGTTGGAGCCAAAAGGCTGGCCTTCAGGAAATATAAGGGAACAAAGTGGGATGAAGATAGGGAGGCATACCAAACTGCCCTAAGGGAAGCAGGGAAGGCAGTAAGGCAGGCAAAGTCCTAAACTGAGGAAATACTAGCACGAACAGTAAAAGAAGGTGACAAGACTTTCTATAGATACATTAGTGAAAGGAGAAAATCCAGAGGGGTTATTGCTAAGCTCAAAGGAGAAAAGGGGCATGTGAGGAGGAGGACCCTGTAAAGCATCTACCCTAAATAGATACTTTGCTCAGTATTTACTGAAGAGAAGGTAAGGCAGGGCCCATAGCTCAAGCACCATGGACACGGGGGAGGTGAGCACTACTCCCTTCACAAAAGAAAGGGTCCTACAAGAGCTCGCTAAGCTCAGGGTGGACAAGGCAATGAGACCTGATGGCATACATCCCAAGGTACTTAAGGAGCTAAGGGTGGAACTAGCAGAGCCATTAGCAGAACTGTTTAGTGAGTCTCTGAGCACAGGACAGGTCCCAGAAGACTGGAGAATGGCTCATGTGATCCCACTCCACAAGAGTGGTAGCAGGGAGGAGGCAGGGAACTACAGACCAGTCAGTCTTACCTCAGTAGTGGGCAAGATTATGAAGGCACTCCTTAAGGAAAGGATAGTGCAACACCTGGAATCCATAGGGGCACAGGATCCAAGACAGCATGGGTTTACAAAAGGAAGGTCCTGTCAAACTAATCTCATAGATTTCTTTGACTGGGTAACCAGAGTGGTGGACCAAGGGGAGCAGTTGATGTCACCTTCCTTGACTTCAGCAAAGCTTTTGACACTCTTCCACATAGAAGATTGATAAATAAGCTGGGTAGGCTCGGGGTGGGTCAGACGTTGGTTAACTGGGTGGCAAACTGGTTGATGGGCAGAAAACAGAGACTGGTGGTAAATGGTATACAGTCAGAAGAGATGCAAGTCAAAAGTGGGGTACCTCAGGGATCAGTCCTGGGGCCAGTCCTCTTCAATATCTTCATTAGTGACATTGCAGATGGACTAGAGAGTAAGGCTTGTCTGTCTGCAGTTGACATAAAGATCTGCAACAGAGTAGATGATCCAGATGGGTGGGCAGAATGAGAAGATCTGGATAAACTAGCAAAATGGTCAGAAGAGTGGCAACTGGGATTTAATGCAAAAAGTGCAAGATCGTGCACATAGGGAAGAGAAACGCTGAAGCCACCTATAGGCTGGGAGGGGAGTTGTTGGCAGTCACAAAGGAAGAAAGAGACTTGGGCATCATCATCACCGATGACCTGAAATCATCCAAGCAGACCTCTAAAGCGGTAGGTAAGGCTAGGGGGATGTTATGGTGTATTAGTAGGGATATCACAAGTCGTAAGAGGGAGGTAATAATCCTTCTTTACAAGACACTGGTTAGGCCCCATCTGGAGTACTGCGTGCAGTACTGGAGGCCATACCTTCACAAGGACATTAACCAAATCGAGGCAGTCCAGAGAAGGGCAACCAAAATGGTGCAGGGACTGCATCAGAAGACATATGAGGACAGATTAACGGAGTTCAATATTATACCCTTGAGCAATAGAGGGAGAAAGGTGACATGATCGAAACATTCAAACACCTTAAGGGCATTAACAAGGTGAAAGAGTTTAACATGTTTAAATATAAGAAAAATAGCAGGATAAGTGGACACAGCATGAAATTAGAGGGAGGCCGATTAAGGGGGAATGTGAGGAAATTCTTTTTCACAGAAAGAGTGGTGGATGCATGGAATGGCCTACCTCAGGAAGTGGTGGCTATGAATACAGTGCAGGACTTCAAACAGGCATGGGAGAGGCATAAGGGAGCAATACAGATGAGTATGAATAGATAGGCCACTGACAGAGCAAAGGCCGATGACAGTCGGTGAGTCACATTTACATAGAATGGGAGAGCAGGCGATACCAATTATGGCATTCCATTTAGCCATTGCTTGACCAGTTGATGGAGAGCAAGTGCAGTGGGCCCTGAGGCATGAGAGACTTCCCATGCACGCGATAGTGCGAGGGGGCTCACAGGATGCATGGACAGGTGGAGGAGGCCTTCAGGAAGTTCCAAAGGGAACTTTTAAATCCTGGATGGGGGGATGGACCGAGTAAGGGCTGGGAACGAATTCCATAATTTGGGGACATAGTTGGTGAAGGCCCGATCACCCGCAAGGGTACGCGTCCTCGGAACCGGGCGATTGAGTGCCGCCCTTGACCTAAGGTGGTAGGAAGTGGTGTCAGGGTTGAGGGGAAGGGCAAGGGCAGCAGGGATAGCTGATCTAATGATGTTATCAATGAAGTTCCCTACTATGAAGATGCGGTGCTTCTCAGGAGGGAGCCACTCAAGGCGAGTGTAGGGGTCGCAGCGGTGTGTCGGGGGGGGCAGAAAGCGCAAAGCGGCAGATGCTGTTGTAGGCCATATCCCATTTCAAGAGGTTGGATTTTGGCATGGGGGCAAAGGTCACTAGCCCGTAGCAGAGGGAGGAGGGGGGAGGAGAACACCCCTGGCTAGGTCCACCTGAGCAGCTGGGGTGAGGCAGTTTTTGGCTCGGTAGGCGAGACCGAGTTTAGCGTTCGTAGCCTTGCAGATGTTTCGGATGTGTAGGGAGAGGTCCAGTTGAGGGTTCAGAGTGATGCCAAGGTACTTGACAGTGGCAACCATCTGCAGGGGCGAGCCATTGGCCCTGTGAATTAGAAGGGGGACAGGGCAGGATTTTGTTCTGTTCAGGGAACCAAAGAGCATAGCCTGGGTTTTCTTGAGGTTGGTGGTAAGCTTGTGTTCAACCAGCCAGGACTGGATCCGCTTGAAGTCAGAGTTTAGTTGGGAATTGATGGTGCCAATGTCGCGGGCACTATCCAGAATGACAAGGTCGTCAGCGTACAGGGTGGTAAGCCCATGGGTGGTGACGGACGGCAGTTCGTTGATGAAAAGGGAGAAGAGTGTCAGACCAAGGATGGACCCCTGAGGGACCCCACATTAGACAGTGGTGAGGTTGGAGAGGGTCCGGTTAAAGTTGGTGTATTGCTTCCTACCAGAGAGGTAACTGAGGAACCAGGCATGGGCGGGGTTTGAGAGTCCGAGGGAGAGAAGAGTGGAGCTAAGGAGGGAGTGATCTACCCTGTCGAAGGCCTTGGAGAGATCCACGAAGATCACACCTGTGAGGTTGCCCTGGTTGGTTACTGTTCTGATCTGCAGGTGACTACAGCGAGGGTGGTAGCTGATGCTGTGCCTCTTCCTAAACCTGTGCTGGGCTGGAGAGAGGAGGTTGTGTTTCTATAAGTACTTGGTTAACTGAGAGGGCCACAACTTTCTCTCTAGAAGTTTGGAGCGGCCGACAGAATAGCAGTACAGTAGGTCAGTAGTTCAGGGGATCTTTGGGGTTTCCTTGTTTAAGAACAGGGGTAACCTTGGCTACTTTCCAGATATCTGGGATGACGCCAGTGGTTAGAGAGGAGTTGAAGATATGCGTTATAGGCCAGGCTAGGAGGTGGGCACCTAGTCTGAGCAGTTTCGGCACAAGGTTGTCGCCCTGTTCTGGTATGAGGGGAGAGGCTGAAAAGCAGCCTCTGGGTCTCAGTGGAGGATACCTGTTGTAGGAAGAAGGAGGGTCGAGTCTCAGGTCTGGGTCAGAGGTGCTAGGGAAGTAGGGTTCAAGTGGTTGAAAGTTTGGGGACTTGGGGCAGTGGGGCAGAGGGTAGGAAGGGGGCTGTTCGGAGAACATTATGCTAAAGGTATTAGAGAATGTGTGTGGCTATTGCAACTAACCACGCCAATGAGCAAGTCCATGACTTGTTCTCTTGCAGAGCCCCAACCCACTTCTAATGTTCTGCCAAAGCTCCTTGGGTTGCTGGCTGAGGAAGTAGGGCGGTTCAGCAGAACTCGCTTTTGGCTGCCCTGATGGCTTTTTTTAGGAGTTTCTGAGGCGCCTGTAGGCAGTGAGATCATCGATGCTGTGGGAGGCCTTGTAGGTTTCCCAGCATTTGTCCCTGAGTTTCATTAGGGAGAACAGGCCCCATGAAGCCATTTGGTAATGGTGCCCGCACTCTCCTTCTAGTGAGGAGGGCATGTTTGTTCTATACTGGGATGTATTTGGTTAAGAATGCATCCAGTGCTTGATCCGGGTCCAAGGAGGCGGTAATCCCAACCAGTCAATTGATCTGAGGTCAGTGAGGAAGTCAGGCAAGTAGAATTTAAGTAGTCCCTCATGTGTATCACTTTACTGGGTATTCTTGCCTGAGAGATGCCCCAAGTGCAAAAGGTGGGCGAGTGGTCAGAGGTGGCATCGGGTAGGATGCCCGAGGATGTGATCCTGTCAGGTCTATTGGTCAGGACCCAGTCAATCAGTGATTGTTTGTCCCCCCCACCGGGGAGGGCCTTGTTGGTTCAGTGATAATCTGGTTCAGGGTAAGGCCTGAGAGCAGTGGCTCATAAGATTTAGAGTTGGATCCCAACCAGTCAAAGCTGAAGTCTCCTATAATAAGGACTTCACTTGTACCCACTCTCTCACTAACGCTGTGTAGAAGTGAGGAGAGTCCAGGTAGACCATCTCTGGGGTTGTAGCAGCAGATCAGGTGGATTTTCTTTGTGAGCCCAAGTAGGAGCAGGGTGTGCAGGAACTCACATGTCAGGGGGGTAGGTGGGTGATCAATGGCAGACACATTGAGGTGCGCTTTAGAGTAAAGTAGCACCCCACCACCTTGTTTGTTCCCCCCACGATTACATCTGATATGGCTGTACCCTCGCAGGGTACACATAGTATCAGGAGTATGAGGTTTTAGCCATGTTTCTGTGATACCCAATATATCCGGGTTATAGTGGGCAACCCAGGCCGCGAGCTCAGCAAGGTTGTGTAGGAGGCTGCGGACATTTAGATGGACGATTTTTTAGCCCCTTGAAGGATAGCCATGGGGGGGGGAAGTTGAGGAAGGGTAGGAGGCCATCCTGTTTTGGAATGGCAGTTCCGCCTCTGGTGGGCCCAGAGTGGGGGTGGAGGGGATGGCCATGACAGCAGCAAGCTTAGAGACAGTGGAGGGGCCAAGCAGAGCAGGGGCAATATGGGGTGGCTGCAGTGCAGCAATTGTGATCAGTAATGATACAAGCCTGCAGCAGTGTATGGCTTTTCTTGAGCAGCAGTATATTCACTTAGCTAGGAGCTTGAGATTATTAGGTCTGCCCCTAGTGGCAGGATAAGATAACCTGCAGATGGAAAACTGGGCTGATAGGTTTATTTTCAGCCTATTTAAAGGGGAGCCGACCAAGGGTGGTGGTGGGGGCGGTGCGGAGCGGGGCTAGGCCGTCTGTGTCAACAGAAACATGAGCAGCAACTGCCTTAGACAGAAGGGCTTATTCCAAAACACTGTCCAGACACAAGGAGGTATGACTGTTCTTTTGCTACTTCAGTTCGAATTCTTAGCGTTTGAAAAAGGTGCCAAAGTGCTTTGCAGCACGAAGGGAATGCTGCCGTCTCATCAAAACGGTATGGAGTCCTGATTACCTTGTACTTTGTACTAATTGGAATTCCTTTGGTGGGCTGGGGAAGGCCGTGAAGCGCCCTCACGACCTCCGCTCCTCGGGGGATCCAGTTCGGCGGCTGATGGCTCAGCGGCTGGATTGCAGTACTGCTTGGGGATTAGGGAGGGCCGTTGGGCGCCCTCGCGATTCGGCTCCTCGGGGTCTGGTATGCTTGTACTTTGCACTAATTGGAATTCATTCAGTGAGCTGAGGGGAGGACCATGGACCACCCTCGTGACCTCCGCTCCTCGGGGGGTTCGGTTCGGCGGCTGATGGTTCGGCGGCTGGATTGTGCAGGGACTGCCTTCGGGGGTTGGGGGAGAGCCGTGGATCGCCCTCGCAACCTCTGCTCCTCGGGGTTTTGGGTGACATGTGAAAAATGACAGCTGTACTGCTTATAAGGAGGTGTGGTAAAATGGCAGTGTTGAAAATCTGGAGTGCAAATATTAAAAATTTGTGAACTTACGAGCGTGGGTAGAACTGCGCAATGCACGCTCGTAAAACAGTCATTTTTAGGAATTTTTCCACCAAATTTTCAACATAGCCATTTTAAGACCTCTGCTCATGAACAGTGTCACTGTGATTTTCTTAATGTGTCCCATACATTGATTTTGCACACCAACGGCACCATTGTGCGCTACATGGGTGGAAACACGTTTTGAGTGAGAAGTGAAAAATAACAGCTGTACTGCTCAAAAGGAGGTATGGTAAAATGGTAATGTTGAAAATCTGGAGTGAAAATATTGAAAATTCGCAAACTTATGAGTGTGCGTAGGAACTGCGCAATGCACACTTGTAAAACAGTCATTTTTAGGAATTTTTTCACCAAATTTTCAACATAGACTTTTTGAGAGCCCACCTTATGAACACTGGCAGTGTTGTTTCATTAATTGGTCCCGAAAGGTGATTTCACCCAGTGACCGTGAAATTATCCTTCGGGCTCGATTAATGCCATGACAGTGCAAGAATTCATGAGGAGGGGTTCTAAAAACCCCATGTTGAAAATTTGAGCCCAAAATTCCCAAAAATACCTGAGTTATGCAACAAAGTTGAAAAAAAACTATTTATTCCATTATACAGCTTACCGGCATTTTCTCAGTTCGCAGTTGGCTTTGAAGAGTGCAGATATGCTCCCGGTCCACCGAAGATCGTTCACGCGGACTCCAGTGAGTAAGTATGAGGTGGGGTGTGGGGAGGCAGGGTGCGAGTGGTGGGTGCAGGTTGTGGGGGGCAGGAGACTACGAGGGACCATTTTGTGTTTACAGGTTGTTGTTTTTTATTAAGATGACGCGGCGTTTGCCACGCTGGGGTGGGCTCCCAGCATGGCAGCTGGAAAGCTGCTTGGGGGCTGGGCCGATGGGGGATTGGGCACCCCTGTCGGCCATAACAGCTTTGCCAGCTGGGTGGGCTCCCAGCGTGGCACCCTGAAAGCTTTTGGGGGTGCAGCCATGGAGCCAGTGGGGATTGGGCACCCCGTTGGCTATAACAAGCTTTGCCACACTATGGTGAGCTCCCATTGGCATCTGGAAAGCTTTTAGAGGCGTGCAGCCCGTGGAGCGGTGGGGATTGGGCACCCCGTCGGCTATAACAGTTTTGCCACGCTGGGAAGGCTCCCAGCATGGCACCTGGACAGCTTTTGTGGGGGCATGGAGCCAATGGGGAATTGGGCACCCCGTCGGCCATACAATGCGTGTGGGGGGAGCACATCAGCATGCAGCATGTGCGTTTGCGCAGGCAGTGGGGAGACGCCTGCTCACTGGAAGCGGAGCTCTCCCTTTCAACTGTATGACCACTGCATTTTCAACTGCTGTCAAAGACAGCTGCAGCAGTGATTGGGGAACTGGGGCCGTGCCTGCAAACACACTGACTGAATTGGAAGACGGGTGCCACACCTCCGAAAACTTGGATGATGACACTGTTTGTTGCACATGCATGCAAGCAACATAAAAATGTTTACCAGGCTGTGGATAATCTTAGTAGTCAGATAGCTAATGAACCCTTTTAGCATTCTAAATAATTAATTTTATATACATTAGCCAGAGACTTGCTTTAGTAGCCCTGGCATGTCATATGGTTCCACTATGGAGATCTGGTAATAAAAGATTACTGATGTAAATGTGTGTATAAGTAGTCATATTTATAGGCAAGGCACATTTTATTTATATAGTACCCTATCCAGGGCCTCAGAGCGCGTAACAAAATAACAGAAAAATGTAAAAACAGCACTCCAAATAAGTTAAAATCATAAAAGACTAAAAGCCTTATCAAATAGGTAAGTTTTTTTATTTTATTTTATGCTCCTTGCCCTCACAGCCTTCATAATCTAGAAGAGCCTCAGCCCTGTCACCCCAGCGTCCACCAACCGGCACAGTAGTTGCCCAAGGGCTTACCCTCTGGTAAGGTTGGAGGGGGGCCCACCCCGTCCGAGACCATATCTAGTTCATGTGTTCGAGTGCTGTGGCTGGCCAGGTGCAGAGCCTGCGAACTCCCCCTAAATCCTCTATGGAGTGCTGCTTTTTTCTGCTTTTTTCCTTTTGTGGGGCAGCACATGCAATGACACCTGCGACGGTGCCGCGCACCCTCCCATGTGCATCCCGTCAAGCTTCTGCGCCACTCCTGTCCCTGTCTTGTGGCATCGGTGCACCAGTCCACAGCCACCACTAGGGATCAGACTAGCACTGAGTGCTGAGTCCCCACTCCCCAGAGAAGGAGAGCTGTCCTCCAGACGCTCAATCCTTCTCCTCCCTGCCAACCCCCAGTGGCCCATGCTCATTCCCAAATGAGAGTTGCCGGTATGGTGCGAGGTGTGGCGTCTGGTACCTCAACCCTCAGCACCACCAGGCTGGCCAAATAGGTAAGCTTTAAAAGAAGTTTTGAAGGCCTGCACCATACGCTGGCAGCCTTGATATATGGTGGAAGAGAATATCACAGAAGTAGAGCAGTCACCCCAAAGTCCCCATCTTCTGATCTTTTTAAATGGGAGGATGGTACACCTAATAAACCAGCCTCAGTGAAGTGTAGGTGATGGATAGGAGAATATGGAAATGGGAGCTGTTTTAGGTAGTCAGGTCCTAGACCACGTAGGAAAAATGGAATTAAGCTATACCTCTCACTTTTTTCTATCAAGAATAGAATAGCCTTGTCTGGCCCAGTGGCACTGAGGGTTGAGGCAGTGGATGCCACACCTTGCACCAGGCCTGCGACCCAGGTTTGGGAATGGACTCGGGTCGCTCCGAGGGGAGGCAAGGATTGAGTGTCACAGCTCTCCTTCCTAGGGGAAGAGGGGTCTGTGCTGTGAATGGCACAGCTAAAGGGGCTCACCCGTGCCCAGGATGCTTGGTTGCCTCCATGGAGGTGGAGGCAGCTGCTGCACCCATTGCATGGTGCGCGGGCACAAAAGGGGTGAAAAAGGAAAAATCCCTGGCAGCAGGATGGCGCCCAACTCATAATTTTAGCTCTGGGCGGGCATATGGTAGCCCGGTAATTCCAGGGAACTGGAGCTGGGAGGATCAGGCAGAAGGGGGCTGTTGGGGGGAAGTGTAGAAACAGCAGCTGTGTTAATAAAAAAGAATAGAACAGACTTTGGGTTACCTGTGCTGGCAGATCTGACCCTCCACATGCCATATCCTATGTAATCTTACAAAGATGCATCCAGTAATTAAAATTGCTTTGCAAATTTGGGAAAATTAGAAACCCTCTGTTGACTGTCCTAGCCTGTTTTATGCTGGCGCCGCATTTGCTGTCTTCCAAAATAGTTACACCAGAGACAATAGACTTCATTTGGTGCCTAAAAATGTTTTTTATCTTTGTTTTAGAATCTAAAACTTCTGACACACTGATAATATTTCCACAAAGAAAAGTTAACTGACCCTTAACTCACATTAGTATTGTGATACACAATGCAAAACAATTATTATTTTCTTTTTTTACCCTTCTCTGTCAACAACGTCTTGTTTTAAGATTGAGCCTCACACTTTCACCATAAGCACTTATAAATAGTGGCACATTTGTAAAAAGAATTCATAAAGTCCTTTACATGGAATAATGTTCTGCTGTCATCTAAGATAAATGTAACTTTCTTTCTTGTGTTTACCATATTTTAGTCTCCTCTGACTACCAGAATTCACCTCCTCTATTTATGGTCATGAGTGCTAGTGGCACCAAAGTATGCTCCATTGGATGGCCCCTCCCCCCATAAAAATCACTACTGGCAGACAGTATACTTATGTGGTATTACTAATGTGTTGATTGTTCTGATTCTAGTCCTGCTCAGCAACAAATATTTAAAAAAGAAATATGGACAAACTTTCATTTATCTTTTTTGTTACAACCAGCCCTCGACTTAACAGCAGAGACCTTACCAGCAATCACTATCAGAAAAAGTTGATAATTTAGAAAACTGACATAGGAGGAGTAACCTAAGAATAACTGGAATAATACAGTGATAAAATTAAAAACAATTCATTAGGTTTGAAAAGAAAACACTACATTCTAATCAAAATGGTTCTGTGATGATAAAAAAAGAGTTTAACTACATTACAGCACAGACGTTAAGTAAAATACTGAATGGATACACACAGAAAATGCATTCTCAATTTCCTTATTGATACAATCTTTCTGCAGCCAGGTACTAGTGCCCCCAATAAAATATGGAACTACAGCTTAACTAAAGTAGTAAACATACCACATGTAACGGTGAGGGTTCTTAAAGATGGACAAAACGCAGATTTTAAGGTGCAACCCACCTAGATAAGTGGGAGTTTATTAAAATATATCACTTTCTCAAGTCTGGCACCTTTTTTTCCAGTATTCACTTCATCTTGAACCAGCTTGTAAGTGAAATCCAACAATTTACTATTATTTTCACAAAAGAAAAAAAATGGTCTGAACTCAAAAATGTGGAACCTTCCTCCACCACTGATCAGAAATTACTGACTTTCTCTCTCTCTAGGCCAGCTTATTTTTATACCCTCCCACCCAATCATGTGATTTAGTTCCAGATTTTACAAACACATAATTCTTAGAAACAGAATGAAACACAGGAAAAAAACATAAGAAAGTCATACTACAGTGACAATAACTTCTTTAACATCATCACTTATGAATAATCATTCTAAATCCATAGTTTGATATCTTTAACGACCATTCCATAGCTTTGGACAAGATAAAAATAGCCCACTAGAGGCCGCCAGTTCCCTATAGTCCAGAAACTGAAAGCTGTACCCTCTCCTCACAACCAAGACTCGGGACAATTTCTGAGATTAACTTTGTTTGCTAAGCTTAAGGTATGGTCTACAACAATATTTTACTTATTCCATTTATTTTAATAGGCAAAGAATTAGAGTGGCTTTAGGAGGAAGGACTTCATGTAGAAAGAGGTTTTATGGCCTTTCATGCAGCTTATTTACAGAGACATACTCCTACTGCAGGACTAGACTTATTTTAACTGCCTTCCTAATTGTGCAATAATATTCCTTCCTGAATAACTGGAACCCCTTGGTTTTTAACTTCAGCCACAGTAAAACAGCAAAGCCTAAGTGAAAGTATTAAAAAACGAAAGTGGAGACAAAACGCAGCTATCTTCCGATAGACTAAGCCGTCAGCTGTTTCTTTCCAAGCCATCGGCTTAGCGTTTCATTAACCGACTGCAACAAACTTCAAGGAGCTACCTGCTGTCTTTCAAAGGACTGCAGTATGCAATTTTAGGCAGAAACCATCCCTTTGGACATGAAGAACAGGCTACAATCGTTAAAATTGCATTTCAGAATTATTATTAAAGCAGCACGAACGTTCGCACGGTCGCGCAGCTTTAGCTGACATTCGAGCAGCTAAAAACAGGAGATAGAGCTTCTCACAGGGGCTAAATGCAAACTGGAGTCCTTTTACTTTTACCCAAGGAGTCATAACAAGGGAAACTAACTGAAATAAATCAGGAGTTGGTCAACACAGTTTCTTGTTTTCTAAGAAGGATTAATTAATTCTACTGGGCAGTTATAAACTACAGCTAGCAATGCATATACAATGTAAATCTCTTTCTTCCAGAGACTAACTCCTGATTGCTCTAAAAGGGGGGGGGGAGGTTGTGCACAAATGCACCATTTGGAAAGAAGGAAAGCATAAGAAGGGGAAAAATACAAATAGCTGAGGTGGGTACATTTACTTATAAGGAGGTGTCCTGCCTCCTTATATAGAAATACAGGGATAGCTCCAGCAGAAAGAAGAAAGATGGTTGCAACCTTGAACTAAAGAAGAAATGGTACATATGTGCGTCACAGGTAATAGCCCTGTCACACCACAAATAATGGGTAATCTAGAGGTACAAGGCACACTAGACACTTTAAGGAGTGATTTGGTTAACAAAAATGTTTTTTAAGGCTTTTCAAAGGTTTGGGGCCAGATGGGAACTGGGAAACTACAGACCAGTGAGCCTCACATCGATCATGGGTAAGCTAATGGAGACTATCCTGAAGGAGAGGCTGGTGGCCCTCCTAGAGGCCAAAGGGCTAAAGGACAGCAGACAGCATGGCTTCATATGGTGCAGATCCTGCCAAACCAACCTGGTGGAGTTCTATGACTGCGTAACTAGGCAACTGGACAGGGGCCGTGCAGTGGATGTCTTGTATCTGGACTTCAGTAAGGCATTCGACTCGGTGCCACATGGAAGGCTGGGAAGTAAGTTAGTAGGCGCAGGGGCAGGAGCAAAGCTGGTGAAATGGGTAAGGGAACTGGCTTCAGGGAAGGCAACAGAGGATGGTGGTGGGTGGGGAGCTTTCACACCCAAGGGTAGTGACGAGCGGTGTTCCACAGGGCTCTGTGTTGGGACCAGTGTTGTTTGGGATATTCATTGCAGACATATTATTGGACATCAAGAGCAAGATCAGTCTGTTTGCTGATGATACCAAGGTAGGCGTGGTGGTGGATGACCTAGGGGGATGGCAGGGGTTGCAGGATGATCTGGCAAAGCTTGAAACCTGGTCAGACACCTGGCAACTGGGGTTTAATGCCAAAAAGTGCAAGGTGCTGCATTTTGGGATGAAGAACCCAAGGAGGAGTTACCAGCTGGGGGGAGTGTAGCTAGCTCAGGCAGAGGAGGAGAAAGATCTGGGGGTGCTCATTACAGGATCAATGAACAACTCGGCACAATGTAGGAAGGCAGCTGCAAAGGCCAACAAAATGCTGGGTTGTATTGCAAGGGGTATATCCTCGTGGAGGGAGGAGGTGATTCTGCCACTGTACAGGTCATTAGTTAGACCGCACCTGGAGTACTGCGTGCAGTACTGGCACCCGTATCTGAAGAGGGACATTAAGTTACTGGAGGGGGTGCAGCGCAAGGTGACAAAGATGATCAAGGGGCTGGGGGACTTATCATATGAGAGGAGGCTGAGGGAGTTGAATATGTACTCACTGGAGGAGAGGAGGGACGGGGGGACATGATTGAAACCTTTAAGTACATGAAAGGAATAAACAAGACAGGTACAGAGGGGCTGTTCAAAGTAAGGGAAGGGAGGGACATCAGGGGCCATGACATGAGACTGTAGGGAGGAAGGTTCAGGAGGGAGATGAGGAGACACTTTTTACAGAGAGGGTGGTGGCTGGGTGGAATGCATTACCTGCAGAAGTGGTATGCAGTAGAACAGTGGACTGCTTCAAAAGGGGATGGGACAGGACAAGGGGGAGGGTCAATGAAGGGGAAGGGTGGAAGGGAGGGGCAGCTGCAGAATAAGGGGTGCTAGCTGCACATTCGAGCAGACTTGATAGACCTCTAGGCCTTTATCTGCTGGCAAATTTCATATGTTCGTATAGAAGATAAGAGCACAGAACTTTCTTCATAACAAAATATTCAACATGGAAAACAGCATTTGAATTACAAGACATTAAGACTAGAGTAATGATTCCATTACTGTATTAAACATTTCAGAGAGTTAAATGATGCACTGTTCTAACAAAACAAAACACAAACCTTCTTCTTAACTGCAAAACCAGGCTTATGATGATCAAAATGGAGATTAACAGTCTGGAGAGGAACGGGAAGTGAGGGATTCTGGGAAATGTAGTTTACTCGTGGAAAATGTAGCTCAGTAAACTTTTATAGGGACACTGCCAACCTTTTTTGTATCATATTATTTCTAGGTAAAAACTCACATTTTAAGATTGCTTACCTTCTCTAAAACTTATTGTTTTTTTTTATAACTTTGTTTATTCACCGGCTTACTGAGGCATCTCTCAGAGGAGCTCTCTCGACACTTCCCCTTCTATCCCCCTCCATGACAGGTCACCCCAGAACTCCCCTCACTTGAGAGACTTCCCAGAGCCCCGGATCACCCCCCAGGGCAGGGACAACCCTCCCTTGGTGGCATCTGGCTGAAATTAGATGGTCCATCCCTCTCTTGAAGTCAGCCATAGATCTCCAGTGTGGCCTGCCCGGAATTGGGGATGTGAGGAAGGCCCCTGGGGCCCTCATCGCCTCTTTAGCAAGCCAGGGTTTTTTCCTTGGATTTTTATACCCTCTCCCCCTTCCTTCCCCTGCAGAGCCTGATCATGCAATGATGCCAGGGACATTCGTCACAGCTTTGCATCCCACTTCTTGAGCCCTGAGCATTGCAGTGCCTCTGGTCTCCACTGGGGTCCACTGTGGTGCCAGGCTTAATCCTGGATCCCCCAGAGAGAGAGGAGAGCAGTCCTCCAGACACTCGATCCTCTCTCTCTACTGCCAACCCCTGGTGGCCTGGGCTCGTTACTCAACCTGGGTCGCTGGGGTGGCGTGAGGTGTGGCATCCAGCACCTCAACCCTCAGTGCCACTGGGCCAAAACTCATTGGTGTTGCTAGTTGTTTTATCTGCATCCTTGCTTTGTGGGACTGAAATGCATGGTAATGTACCCAGCCTTGTGGCTTCAAATCTGTGAACTACTTTGCTGACTGTAATCTTCATTTATGATTCAGTAGTATTAAAAAAATGTGTACTTTTAAGAGCATTGCAGATCTATTTCTAATTCTCATTTAGCAATAACTTATTCTTGAACAAGTAGTCTGCTGAAATACTTCTGAGAATTTAGTATTCTTAGAGGTTGTATTTTTGAATGATGATTAAAGATGATTAAAAATGACTACAATTAGTCTTTGAAAGCAAATTAATGAGTGCTTTAATACTAAATTTAGTATTTGACTACAGTGAGAGTTCCCAAATACAACCCTTTGCGCCTGCACCCCATGACCACTCACATATTGAACACCCCCTGCCCAGATGACCACCCAGCTGAACAATCATATCAACATCCCAATAGACCTCTCCCAAGTTGTGCACCCTGCCTGCAACTAGACCACCCTACAAGCCAAAAAACAGCTTCTCCCCATCAACTATTACCCTCCCTGTAACTGGCTCCTCCAGACCATCCTTCCTACCCTCAGACAAGATTCCCCTGCAGATGAAACTCCCCCCAGACCTGCCTCATCACCTCAGTAGACCAGCTACCTGCAGCTGGACCAACCTTCCAGCCCTACTGTTGGACCAACCTCCCAGCCTCCCTAAACAAAGCACTCTCCTTGGAGCTGGACCAGCACCCCCTAGATAACAACTCTTCCTGCAGCTGGACCCATTCAGACTACCCATCTTGCCCACATACCAGTTGCCCATCCCACCACTGACCACTCTCCTTGCACATAGAACACCCTGCCCTGCTAGGTACCCTTTTATAATCCCAACACTTACTAGCCTGACATACTGCATCCCACACACAACAACCCAACAGCCTCAACAGCCCGACACACAGTGGCCTGACCTGGGATAGCGTCTGACACACTGTTAGGCCAGAGGAGGTCAGGATGCTGTGAGGCTGTTGAGTGGGTTTTCCACAAATGCATGAAGTACCCAATTCCAAACTACGCCATCCATCACAAGACCTGAGCCACTACTGAACAGCACAGACGATGTGGAAACACCCACCCCCTATGTGGTGCACCCTCCGAAGAAAGACTGACCTGATCATGGACCCCCTGTAAGGATGACTGTCTTGCCATTCATAGGACAGGGATGAAACAAATAGCTGCGCGTGTTGACCAGCCATCCCAGGCAGCATGAAGTACTGTCCGTGTGTCCCTGCATGCATGATGATGTCAACTGACAGCCAGCCAGCCAGACATGCATGAAGGAATTGGAGTACCATGCCTGTTGGTCGGTGCATGCATGACACTGCAGGCACACAGCAGAGTGGCACAGCGAGAGCATGGATAGCTGTGCCAGGAAATGGTCCACAGTGACACCGCATGTGAATGCCGGGACACACAGCAGCATGCTGTTGCACCAACCGTGCAATGTGTGCATGTGGCCGTGTCATGCACACAGACACGGCCACACAGAAAAAAAGTCTGGAGGTGTTTCGAGGGGGCCTGTGCCACAGGAGCCCATTGTGGCATGAAGGTTGCACACCAGAGACAGTGAAGTGTGTTCTAGTGGGGGTTCCACAAGGGCCCATTGCAAGAATGCTGTTACCACATAGTTGCACAGCTGGAAGGATTGGGGGGGCTCACACAGCTTCAGGCCTGTGTGACGTGTGGCACACATGAACAGCTGGAAGGATTTGGGGAGGCTCACACAGAGTCAGGCCTGTGCAACATGCGACACACAGTACAGACGTGGCAGTGTGCAGTGGGCTGCTTAGCGATGCCCAGCAGTGTTGTGATGAGACATGGCCAGCAGGTTGGGGTGCATGTGAAATGTGGGGGGTGCAACTTTATTCAACAGTAGGGGGCCACAGTGGCAACCTGGTGGCTGTGCATGACGAGTATAATGTGTGTACAACTGCCAGGTACCGTGTCACCATGGAAACCCTACAGGGTGTTGTTGTGCGCCATGCCACGGAGGAACTCCAGCAGCTTGCTTTGTCCTTGGATGCCAGTACCATCCTTATCCACTTCTCATGGCTCTGCTTCGGGGGTGTCCATGGCAGTCCACAACGAATGCCCTCCCTGGTGAAAACAGTCCATTGCTGTTCCCTGTGGAGCTCTGCTAGCACTGTCATGACCCCTACATGCACCTTCCGGAGCACGGCATGGAGATGGCAGTGCCAGGTCTCAGCGTTGTTTTGGGTCCACAGTATACCTCGCTCATTGAGATCCGCAACCAACCACAGCTGAGGTGGGAACATGGGGTCATATCTCATGGGCACCTTGGCCGCCCTACTGTACAGCCATATCCTGCCCAGCACATGTGTCTGCTCGAAACAATAGAGGAGTGTGGTGGCATTGGGCAGAATGGTTGGCTTCAGGAGGCTGAATGCTGCTGGAATGTCCTGTGCCAGTTGATGGGTGAGGGCCATGAGTTCACAGATCTTCAGGCTGAAGTCTGGGTCACTTCTGTATTGTGGTGCAAGACCAAAGCTCTGGACCTTCTGCCAAACAATCTGCCCAAAGTGGAACAGGCAACCCTTGTTCATGGCTTGCAGAAACTCCATCATACAGGCATTGGTCACAGCCTGCTCAAAGTCAGTGATGATCGTAGGTGGTTCGAGGGTGCAGGACTGTATACTGGCATATTTATTCAGTAACATTCCAAGCTTTTTGTTTTCATCAGTGTATACACAAGTGACATGATGATGTTGTTAGGGTCCGTCCCCATGGCTGCATGGATGGTGTATAACTGAGTGACCTGGTGTGGCACAGTCTTGAACGTACCATCCATCACCCAGAAGAGTGCCTGTGCCAGGTCCCTGATGTTGTCCTCTGTGGTGAGTAGAAGGACCAGGTGGATGGTACTGCCAGTGATCCTGCTGTACCACGGCCATCCAGTCATCATCTGTAGCTGCTTAGGGATAGTGAGGTCAGTCAGTGTCACTGGCTCTGGTGAGAGGTCCTTGCGGCAGGTCCTGTTCACAATCTGCAGCAGGGCCCTCTTGCTTGGCAACTGTTGCCGCACCTCAGTGGTCATTGCAGATGCCTCATTCTGCAGCAGCTATGTGGGGGTAGCCATGGTGCTGTGTGCCTTCTACTTGATGCCAGCCAGCGCCTGTGCCAGTAGAGCATCTGTCACCTCCAGAGCATGATTGTGCTCATTCTTTTTCTTTAGGTGGTGCTGACCATCCTCGAGCAGTGTGATAACCTGGCTGAGGCAGGACTTGGACTTATGGTGCTGGCAGCACTGGTACACTGTCTCAGGCCAGCCCAGTGGTGCTGAGGGTTGATGCACTGGACACCACACCTTGTGCCATGCCAGTGACCTGGGTTCAGGAACGAGCCCGGGCCATTGGGGGTTGGCAGGGGAGGACTGGGATCGAACATCCATAGACTACTGTCCCAGTCCTGGGGTGGGCTGCGGAATTTCACCGTGCTGTAGCAGCCCCCTGGGGATGCCCAGGGACACTACTAGCATCTGTGACACTAGAGGGGGAGCACGGTGGATGTCAGCACATCACGCCTGGACATCATTGCACATCTGCACTACAGGGGCCAATCGAAGGAAAATGGCTGGATGCGACCTTGCAGCTTGATGGCCATAGTCCGAGCCGCCCAGAGGACTTTGGCAGAGTCCTGTTGGGGAGGGTCCAGGGCTGTCCTGGCTGGTAGAGGCAGAGGGGGAGCCCTCCAGCAGGATGGCATGATGGCCGTCCTGGATCCTCCTGGTGCAGTTCAAGCTACCTAGCTCTCTGGGCAGGTGGAGCCAGTGGTTGGATGCCCCAATCCAGAGTGTGTGCCGCAGCAGGAGAAAAACATGATATGATAAAAAACCAGTACACTGTCTCATTGCATGTCCATTCGTGGACCAGGAAGTAGCCATCCACATTCAGCTTGGACTTTCCTCTCCTGGATGGTACCATCTCACAGATTGTCCCTGTTGTTGGGGTTGCAGTTGAGCACCCTGGCCCCTCCATGGCTTCCACGCTCTCCGCCATTGTGCCAGAGGACTGTGCAACACTGACCGGCTTTTGTTCCAGCTGAGGCATTCGGGTGAGATTGCACTTTGTTTGCACATCACACTCCATCAGCCACACCTGTGGCAGCTGCTACTTGTCTGTGGGCAGTTTGTACCAGTTCTGTATTGCCACTGTCTTCCCACAGTCCCAGTGCTTCATGGCTGTGCTGTGCACCATGGTCACGTTTAAGTTCTGTGTTCACAGTGTCCTGAGCCCCCATCAGCTACTGTGCTGCAGCAGGGCTATGCTCCATGGTACATTTCCCTTCTGTCCAGCATGCAGGGGTCCCTGTGTGTTGTGTGCTCTACCTACAGGTTGGTGTCCACCTACCTAAGCTGGCCTTTGCACCCCCCGGCATTGGCATCCCGGCATCTGTAGTTCCCATGCATGCCGTCATGAGTGCATGTCCGTCCACTGCCCCCATGCATCATTTTCAGATGCCTGCCTGTTCTCCATGTTCTCTTTAGCTATAGTTCCCTGACCTGTGACTTCTGCAGTCAATGACCTATTGTAGCCCTCACTGTGCTCTTTCCTATGGGGCTTGCATTTTCTGCCCCTGTGCCGGTTTGTTTGTCAGAGTTCCAGTTCACCTGCTTTGTTGCCTACTCCTGTGGCAGGCCTGCACTTGTACAGCAGTGCTGTGCCACATGTCCTGGCATACTGTTAGCTGCTTGTGGACTCTGCCCCTGCATGGGGCTGTGGGTTTTCAGGATTTTGTGCCTCCTGTGTGTTGGGCAGCTTTTCCCAACCATGCTCTGTCGGGACAGTGGCTCTGTCGGTCTCTTGTGAATCGGGAGGGTGTGCTAGGCATCCCATGTGTCAGGATACCGAGTTTCAGCATTGCATAATATGTCCCCCTGCTAATTGACTATGCTGTAAGCAGCTGCACCATTCTTTAAGCCCCCATAAATCCTCCCCAAATCTGAGCACACTCCCTGGATCATTTCACAGCCCCCAAACCTGGATCTTTCCCCAGCTAACTACTTTCCCTGCTGCCAGAATCCCCCAAACTACCCTTATCATCCATGGACCAGCCTCCCCCTCCAAGAAATCTCTGCGCAGCTAGAACTCTCCCCCAGACCACCCTCTTCTCCCCTAGCCAGCAACCTTCCCTGCAACTTAACCAACCTTCCAGCCCCTCTCCCCTGACAAATAGTCCCAGAACAAGCCTCTCTCCCAACAACAGCCCTCCCTGCAGCTGACTCCCTCCCCAGATCATACTTCCCACCCACAGAGTAGCTGCTCACCCACACTAACCACTCTCCCTGCATTGGAAACAGGCCCTGCCAGCCAACCACGCTCCCTGCAGCTGAACCACACTTTCGGCCCCTGGAGAAACCTTCCCCAAGGAAAGCACTGTCCATGGACCATTCCACAGTTACAAGGAGGGAGGAAGAGGCCCCCAGCTGAGTAGGCAGCAACTGCTGGTGGGGGACTTAATTAGGGGGATAGACTTGCGAGCAGGGTGGGGTAAAGGAGAGGGAGGCGAAATACCTGAGAGGTACTTTGGCTTGGAGGGATGACAGCAGATACAGTGGATCATTAGGCAGCAGGAGATGAGAGGGAGCTAGATGTCATTGTCTACCTGGGGACAAATGACCTAGCAAGGGACGGGGTAGGGGTAGTGCAGGGAAATTTCAGGGATAGGGGGAGAGTCTTCAAGCATGCATGGTGGCTTTTGCCAAAAGGTTACCTATATACATCTGGGGAGAAGATAGTACTCTCCACACCAGCTTTCAACAGTTGGCTAAAGGCATGGTGCGAGGTGGGGCTCAGTACTAGGAGTGAGCCTCTTCAGTGTCTTCATAAGTGAAATTGCAGAAGAACTGCATGGGAAGGTATGTCTTTTTGCAGATGCCACCAAAACCTGTTATAGGGTGAACACTAAGGAGGGTGTGGAGGAAGGGTTCACCCATGCTGGTGTGACAGCCATGTTACTGATGCCGATTACAGCACAGGCCACATTACAGCACTAGGCATAACGTATCCCGGGAGTTACCCCACCAAAGCACCCTCCTGGGAAACAGTCTCCATTGGGCACCCTCCCCTAATTATCCCACAGGTCCAGATTCTTAATTTAACTGTTCTCCAGTCCTACCCCATCCTACAATCACTCCACAAGTATACAGTAGATTGTTACTATCCCTGATGTCCAGTGGTTCCCATTTATTTATTTATGTATTCATTCATTCATTCATTCATTCACCAAGCAGGTGCACTGGTCTGAGAACCATTTTCAGGCATGACCTGGGTCAATGCGGATGGCACAGGAATACAATCAAGTACATAGGAAGATGGGACAAGGCATACAATAGTAATAAAAATATACAGGATATTTATATGAAGATATATAGATATAAACTTGCAGCACAATGGATAAATAACATTTATGACAATAGCAGGTACAGTAGTAGCCAAGTTGTACTACAAATTAGGCATGATCTGAGATGAGTAAAGGAAAAAGTGCATCACGGCAGTGTAGGTATGGACTAAGAAGGGAAAGGAGAGAAGGGAAGTAGAGGCATGATAAAATAAGTTGGAAGTGCAGGAGCAAGGGGTGGAGGACAGAAGGTGAGATCCAAGGAGAGAGTGGAATAGTCCTGGAGAGTCAGGTACTAAGTGGAGTGGGCAGGTTGTTCCATAGGAAAGGAGCTGCAGATGAGAATGCAAATTTGCCCATACAGGTGGAGACTAGGTGGAGACTAGGGGGCACTCAAGCATGGGGCCAGCAGTGAGGCAGAGCTCTCAAACAAACACTTTTGGCCAAAGGAGGTGGGATTGTGGAGAGGTAGCTCGGTTTTGGATGGCCTTATTGACTGTGCTGGCCAGGAGATAGGTCTGTTGGGCTGATGGGGGAAGCCAGCCCAGGGCCTGATAGAGTGAGCAGTGGTGTGTTGAGTGAGAGCCCTTGCCCCCTGTATATCCAAAGTCCCCACCATGACCCAGTTAGTTTTTACAGCAAATACTACCCCCTGGTCCCCAGGCTTACTATATATTTGCCACCCTTACACATTCGGCACAGACCTTCCTCTCAGCTCCTTGATCAGGCACAAAAATGGATGATAGTTCACAATCATGTGCTAACTGTACACAGCTGTTTATACAGTAGGCACATGAGTGCAAAACTGGCATTCTGTACTCAGTTGGTCACAGAGGTTAGCAGAGTGTCTCTTCCAATTGCCACTGTGGGGAGAGTGCGTAAACATACGGTGGGGGACATGAATGGTGGGAGCAGTGGAGCTGGGTGGGCAGGTAGGTATTGGCAGTTTGCAATGTATGGAATGGACAGGAGAACCACTGACCACCAGGGGAAGTGTGATATTACTGATGGTGGGAGCTCAAAGGGGCAGGGATAGGAGGCAGAGGTGATAATACCTGGTTTAGGGAGGGAACATCTTTTAGAGCCATTTACCAACTGGTCAGAGACTCACTAATCATGCTATTCAAGATATCATTTTGCAATTCTTCCCTGTTTTGGGGGTGCAAAGTGTTGTCTGGGAGTCACTAACCCATTTAACAATCGCAAATGCTGTTTGAATGTTCTGGTCTACGTGAACAATAACAGTCCATTACCAGTAAGATAAAGACAAGTGAACAAATAAAAATATGGAATTGAGAGCTGTTCTCCATGAGGTTGGTAATGTAATTTATCTCAACAATGCATTACAGTACAGATTATAATGAGATTAATACTGGTACCACTGTGCTGCCACATGAGTCTAGGGTTGCTATGAGAGGTGCCAAATACTGAAATGTCAAAATAACGCAGTACCATGGTGCTACCAGTGTGCCAGTATTTGGGGGAGCTAACCAAAATCTCAAAACTTTGTGATACCATTGTATTACCAGTGTGTGTGTGAGAGACAGAGAAAATGGTAAAAAATGCCATAGGGATAGCATTCTGCCAGTGCACTACCAATGCACAGAGGAAAATCTATATATGACCTACCACTGTGATACCAGAGTACCACTGGGTAGTACCATTGTGCATTTTTCAGCCGACCACACTATTGCCATTGCTATACCACTGTAGTGCCATTGTGATGAATTAGGCAACCAGATTGCTGAGACAATGCAGTGCTAAAGAAGTGTGATAACAATGATAAAGTGTTGCCAGTACTACTGCAGTGTGCAGCAAAAATTAGTGAAGGAAATACAATGCTAAAGAAGTGTGCATGCAAATCTAATAATTATTTGCAGTCTGCATCAAAAAATAAGAAAGATTGAGCAGTGGTACAACAGCGTAGCAGAAAGTCAATGCAGTGTATTAACAGTGCACTGATGAAAAGCAGTGCTTTGTCAGTTTGGACTGAGATAACACCGAAATGAGACTCAAGATGGAAGTATGCAGTCCACTTCCCTCTGGGAAGGCAAACTGATCGATTCCATTTTTACTGGAATTCGAGGAACACTGTGCCATGGCTCCTTGCCACAGTCACAATTAGTTTGTTTCCCTCTTCTGAGATTTCAGTTGCAGAAAAGAAATCCTCTGGTCCCAATAAGTCTGCCGTTAGTGTAATCAATGGTGCTGCTGCGTTGGACAAAAGAGGCATTGTCATTTTTCTGTGTTGTATGCTGTCCCAAACTGCACTCGGCGCTTGCATTAATGGAAGCAGCTCCACCAGTGGTACCACCTCCCAGCATCAAAGTGCAACATTTGAAATCACATAGCTAGAAACACAGAAACATAGATAATGATGGCAGAAAAAGAAGTGCTGGCTAACTCTGCTTGCTGTGGAGAGGATTTTTGTAAGTTTTGCTACTGTGTTTTAAACTACAGGAGAAGAAGGATTAGTTCAATCAATCAATAAATCAATCAATCAATCGAATTTTATTTAACCAGGCAGTGACATCATTGAGCAAGCTCATTTTCAAGATAGTCCTGGACACAGAGTACACTTTTGCTTACAGTAGATAACACGTCATACAAAAGTAGACATCGGTACAGGCAATTACAATATACAAACTCAGTGCTTGGATGAATCAGACATGTAAAGCAAGTGCAACTATAGGCATTTAAAGTGCAGCATATCCAGGTTGTAGCTTACAGAGTACAAGTGAGGGGAGGGAAGGAGGGACATAGAGAAGGGCAGTGGGAAGAAAGGGTATCAGACACATAGTAGAGAGGAACAAATAGGGCAGCCTAATAGAATGAGGCCCCCTGCAAAGCTAATTGATGAGAGGGGGAGGTGGGGGGATGGTTGCCCTTCATTCTGCTTGCTGCTGAGAGAGTTAGTGTGTAAAGAATTTTTGTAAGTTTTGCTATTGTTTCATTTTTTTTTTAATTTAGCTTTAAGTGGAATTCAGCTTAAAGGTTTCTGTGACTGTGTTTTTTGAATTAAGCTTAAAAGTTTCTGTGGCTGTGTTTTTTGAATTAAGCATTAAAATTTATGTGGCTGTGCCATTTTGAATTTACCTTAAAGGTCTCTGTGGCTGCATTTTTTGAAATTAAGCTAAACAGGGGCACAACAGCAATACTAGGGAGAGTCCTAAAGAGGACCTGGGGCAAACATCTAATTTCTGGACTGTATGTGTTTGTGAGACCTGGGAATGCTATTGGTGGGTTTGTAATTGTGTTTGTAAACAACTGCAATCAATACAGAGAAACTGTATTTCACTGTTCTGTATAGGTAGTGTGGACCATGGGTAGGATTGTTGGGTGCAGTGGTTGTGGGACAGCAATGCGGATGAACATACTGTGGAGGCTGGGAGGGTGCCCAATATGCCACAGGCTAAGAAGGCTCAAGGAAGAGGTTCAGTGGCTTGGCAGAGAGCTGGGGAGGGTGAGGGGTGAGGGGAGGGTTGCATCAATAGGAGGGCTGACATCTGAGAGTATTGGGGAGACACAGAAATAGAGAGATCTTGGCAATATTCTGAAGATGGAACAAATGGCACTAATGACCAATGAGACCTGTTTTTCAAGGTCAAGTCGATCATCAAGGATAACACCAAGACCTGTAAGTTTGACCTCAGTGGTAGGGAAAATGATGGAATCACTTCTGAAAGAAAGAATTGTTGAGCACCTAGAGGCCAGAGGGGCACAGGACCCAAAGCAACATGGATTTACAGCAGGAAGGTCATGTCAGACTAATCTAATTGATTTCTTTGACTGGGTGACCAAAGTAATAGACCAGGAGGGGCTGTGGATATGGCCTACCTAGACTTTAGCAAGGCATTTGACACAGTCCCACACAAAGATTAATAATCAGTTAGCCAGCCTGGGAGTGGGTCCCAGGGTGGTAGCCTGGTGCTAACTGGCTGCACAACAGGACACAGAAGGTAATAGTGAATGGAACACATTCCAAGAAAGGGGTTACTAGTGGAGTACCTCAGGGCTCAGTATTGGGTCCAATCCTTTTAACATCTTTATAGGTGACATTGCAGAGGGTTTGGAGGGAAAGGTATGCCTCTTTGCAGATGACACAAAGATCTGTAACAGAGTTGATACACAAGAGGGTAGAAAAGATGAGAAGGGACTTGGCAAGGTTGGAGGAATGGTCAGACATATGGCAACTTAGATTCAATGCAAAGAAGTGCAAAGTAAAGCACCCGGGAAACAAAAACCCAGGAGAAGAGTACACAATAGCAGGGGAGGTACTAACAACAACAAAAATGGAAAGGGACCTGGGAGTAGTCATATCAGATGACCTAAAGGTGGGTAAGCAATGTGAGAGTCAGTAAGGAGAGCCAGGGGATACTGGGATGCATAGGAAGGGGCATCACAAGTAGAAAAAGGGAAGTGATTATCCCTCTATACAGACAGTTGGTGAGACCTGGCTTGAGTACTGTGTGCAGTTTTGGAGACCTCATCTACGCAAGGACATAGACAGGATGGAAGCAGTCCAGAGGAGGGCAACTAAAATGGCAGGGTCTACATCAGAAACCATATGAAGAGAGACTGAGAGAGCTTGATATGTATACCCTTGATGAAAGGAGGGACAGGGGGACATGATAGAAACGTTCAAGTACCTCAAGGAATCAACAAAGTCCAGAGGTAGCATCTTTCAGAAAAGAGATGTAAGAACAAGGGGGTACAGTTTAAAGATAGAGGGGACGGCTCAGGGGTAATGTGAGGAAATTCTTTTCACGGAGAGAGTGGTGGATACATGGAACAGCCTTCCTGAGGAGGTCGTTGGTCTAAAACAGTGGGGGAATTCAAACATGCTTGGGACAGACACAAAGCAATTATAGTGCGGGGTTGCAGGAAGCAGGCTGTTGGTTAACTAGAATCTGCAGCTTATCCAGTAGGTAGGGAAATGGGCAGACTGGGTGGGCCAAGTGGTCCTTTTCTGCCGTCAAAGTCTATGTTTCTATGTTTCTTAATCACCTTCATCACTGACAAGGGACAGCCATCAACCACAACGGTGGGCAGTTTCCCATCAACGAAAATACCCTCACGACCTGGCTCAATCACAGTAACCTCTGTCTAGCTAGGGCTGAGACATAGCCAGTTAGTGGACATCTAGTCATTTTTCTTGGCTAAACACCAACTCAGCATATCTGGGGCGGAAGGATCACTAGGAGCACAAGACAGGTGCATCTGGGTATCATCTGCATAGCAGTGAAACCCCAGATTTTTGTCCTGTGACCTCAACGTAAATCTTAATGAATGTCTTATACATAAAGGTAATAAAAACAGTGCAAGTACACAAACCCTCCCCAAGCAGTCAAAAGTAATTTCTGTAGCCACAAGGGCTAAGGGCTGCAGAAATCCACCGTGCCCACATGCAATCCACCGGCCTGATGTAGTAAACTAGATATTGTACTCATGAGGAGGGCATTAAGCTGGGGAAGGTAGACATGTCACCACAGTGAACAGGGATATAAAATTTCATTGAAAAGTGACTGTTGCCCTTACCTCAAAGGCAATGAAGGCCAAGCTTACTTTATGTTGCCTGCATGTTATTTTCGTAGTCTGTGTCAGGATTTTCTCACGCTGTGACAGAGAGATTGCATTTCACCAGTTTCTGGCACAGTATAAATGTGCTCCTCAAAGATAGCTCAGGGAGCTTGTGAATGAATCACAGAAGCTAAGAGGTAGAGGATGTCTTACCGAGAATGTACCAGGCTCAAAACAATCTACTAGCATATTCCTAGTTGGTTAATGCCAATTTTGTACAACTCTACTCTCTTACTGTGTCCTGCTGCTGGCTGTATTTCACCTTGTCAAACATTTCTGCATTCAACTTCAGCCCAAAGCCAGTCAGCACTTTACAAAGAGAGCCAATGGCCCCCCGCAGTCCTCTGCTCCCACTTGCCTCCAGCATTGCTGTACTGCCAATCCCCCTCACCTTGTTGCCCCAATGCTTGTGACCTCCTGTGGCCAACTTCTCACTCTCTTTGTTGCCCCACTGTTCTCCTTAGTTGTTTTAAATTGTTAACTGAATCCTTCCAATATAAGTATTTGAATGTGTCTTTCTATAGATGTAATTGAATGTGTACACTAAATGTAAATGTTTGCATAATCCTCAGTCATGTTAAATGGTAACTGTATGTCATCCTACAAGAAAAAACTACTCACCTTAGTAATGTTGTTTCTTCTAATGGAGTCTTGCTATATTATGACTATTGCAGTTTGCCCCAGCCTTAGAACTGCTCCGGAGGTGAATGAGTTAACTTCCATGCAGAGCATGGAGCTTAGAGCGCAAGCTCAGTTCAGAAGCTCTGTTTGGCTGGTTTCAAACCGAAACCGTCAGATCTTTATGAGCAAAAACTCACTAAGGTTCTGTGTGGAAGCTGTAACCTACACTAGCCAACTGGCCACTAATATATTAACACATTTTGCTGGTCCCAACACAAAGACTCAAGTCAGTGGACCAGAAAATTAAGATAGAATAACTAAATAAACACAACACCCAAACATGAAAGAGGGCATCAATAAATGCCAACAGAGGACTACCCACCCATACCCCAAAGTAGGAGTTCTGAGAGGGCAGGCTTGGGAGGTTTCAATATAGCAAGACTCCATTAGAAGAAACAACATTACTAAGGTGAGTAATTTTTCTTCAAACAACATGATGTCTTGCATATTATGACTATTGCAGACTACACAGCAGTACCTCCATGAAGGAGGGACAGAACCTACTTAGGAATAGGCTCTGAAGCACGGTTGTGCTAAACGAGCATCCCTCCTGGCCTGAATATCCAGGGAGTAATGCTTGGTGAAAGTGTGTACTGTCTTCCAAGTAGCTGCCTGACATATCTCCAAGATAGGGATGTCTCTAGCAGCAGCTAGAGATGCAGCTGTACCTCTGGTAGAGTGAGCCCTCAGGCCTGAGGGGAACCTCACCCAGCTTTTGATAGAAAATTGATACAAGAAATGATCCACCTGGCAATGGATCTCTTAGTGGCAGGTCTCCTTTCCCAACCTCACCATAAGTGAGAAACAGTTGGAGGGAGTCAAACCTGTGACCCTTGGTACGCTCTATGTAGCAACTTAGGGCCCTCTTAACATCTAAGCTGTGCAGCCTCCTCTCACCAGAGGAGGAATGGTCAGTGAAGAACACTGGAAGTGAAATAGATTGGTTAAGGTGGAAATCTGAAACCACCTTAGGCAAAAACTTCCTGTTAGTCCTAAGGACCACTTTATCCCTGTGAAAGGAAATTAAGTCAGTTTCTACTGATAAAGCCTGTAACTCACTTATACGCCTGGCAGAAGTGATGGCTACCAGAAATACAGTTTTCCAAGTCAACACTTAAACTCTGTCAAGACAGAGGCTCAAAGGGGTTGCATTAGCTGAGCAATGCATACATTAAGATCCTAGCCGGGCAGGTCCTGAATGGAGGATTGGTGGAAGCAATCCTTCAAAAAACTTGGAAAATACAGGATGAGCAGAAAGAGAAGAGGGCTTCCCTGCTGAAATGAAGGCAGAGACAGCAGACAAGTGCACTTTCAGGGTGGCTGGTCTCAGTCCCAAAGAATTAAGATGGACCATGTAGTCCAACACAGTGGGTAGATCAGCAGATTCTAGGGAAACATGCTTCCCAGAACACCATATGGAAAACCTTTTCCACTTGGAGTTATAGGTAGCTCCTGGTGGAAGGCTTCCTAGCAGCCTTCAGGATTTCAGAACACTTCGAGAAAGTTGCAAATCAGCAACTCTAACTGCTCAAGAGCTAAGCCTTGAGGTTGAGGGATTTGAGATCTGATACCAAACTCTCCCTGAGCACAGGTTAACAGATTGTGATTCCTGGGAGACACAGGGAAGATGGACTGCTAAGGACAGAAGGAGTGGGTACCAGGGCTGCCTGGCCCAGTCTGGAGCAATCAGGATCATTTTGCAAGGCTGAGACCTGATTTTGACTAGTACTTTGAACAGGAGAGGGAAGGGGGGAAAGGCATAAAGAAACTTCCCTTCCCAATCGAGGAGAAAGGCATCCAGGGGAACTGAGCCCAACACTGGGGGCCTGCAACAAAACAGTGGAAGTTGATAATTGTCTGGGGCTGCGAAAAGATCTATCTGAGGAGTGCCCCATCTGGCAAACACTATCCCCAGTTCTAGGGGATCCAGTGACCATTCGTGATGGCCCTGGGAAATCCTGCTGAGGGCATCTGCCAGGATATTGTCCTTGCCTGGGAGGTGAACTGCTATGAGGGAAGTGTTCAGGAGTAAGCCAGAGACCACAACTTATTGCCTCGGTGCACAAGGTCAAGACCGAGTGCCCCTTGTTGTTAATGTACCACATTGTAGTGGTGTTGTCTGTTCTGACCTGTACCACCTTGTTCTGAACAGATGCAGAGAAAACCTGAAGTGCTAGAAAACAGCTCTGAGTTCCAACAGATTGATGTGGAGCAGAGATTCCTGAGAGGACCATAATCCCTGGGCAGAGAGGTCGCCCATGTGAGCTCCCCATCCCAAGAGGGATGCATCTGTAGTAAGGGTCAAGGAATGGGACAGAGGGATGAAAGGCACCCCCTGTCTCAGATTGTTCTGATCCTGCCACCACTGAAGGGCCTGGATCAGGGTTCGAGTCACTGGGATTAATTTGGATAGAGGATCTCTCTTTGAGACCAGAAAGCTCTCAAATGGAACTGAATGTCCTTATCTGAAATCTTGCTCCTTGCACCACAGCTGTGGAGGCAGCCATGCCCTAGGAGCTGCAGGAAATGCCTTGCTGGTCGAGAGACCTGCAGAGTGAAGGAGGTGGCCAGGGCCACTAAGGTCCTACCTTTCCAAGGGAAGGAAGGCTCTGGCCTGCTTTGTATCTAGTTCTGTGCCTATAAAGGCGAGTACCTGGACAGGTTCCAAAACTGACTTTGGAAGATTGAGAAGAAATCCCAGAGAGGTAAGCAGCTGCTGGGTAACTAGCAGGTGTGATTTGACTCTGGTCTGGAGACTGACCCACAATGAGCCAGTCATCCAGGTAGGGAAAATGGCAATCTTTTGCCTTCTTAGGTGAGTGACTGCTACTGCCAGACACTTTGTGAACACCTTTGGGGCAGAAGTGAGGCCAAGGCATTGCTTGAACTGATAATGGCCTGAGGGCAGTTCGAATCTGAGGTACTTTCATGGGAGCTTCTGATAAGAACATGGAAGTAGGCATCTTTGAGGTCCAGGGAGGCTAGCCAGTCCCCTGGCCTTAGGGAGGGTAAACTCATTCCCAGTGTCACCATTTTGAACTTGGGCTTTAAAAGGTGCTTGTTTAGATATCTTAGATCCAGGATAGGCCACCACTCTCCTGTCTTTTTTGGGGTAAGGAAGCACCTGAAGTACAGACCCTTGCCCTGGTGAAGGGAGAAACCTTTCACAGCTCTGAGCCAGGAGGTTGAGACTTCTGTTTCCAAAGCAAGAGTCTCTAAAGGGTTTGTAGGTGGAAAAGATCTGGCTCTCATCTTGGAAATTTCTTGAAGCTGAGAATCAGACCTGGCTCACTACTTCCAGGACCCACCTGTCTGAAGTTAAAGACTGCCAGTCCTGGACGAAGTGAGCCAACCTGCCCCCTACAGGTAGTGGAGAGCCAACCCTGGGCATCCCATCAGGGTGCCTGTTTGGCAGGGGCTTTAGGCTGAGGGGTGGGAGCAGGCCTGCTCGAACCCCGTCTGCCTGTCCCTCTGAAGAACCCCCTCTGTACATAGGCTGAAGAGGAGGGGGCTTGAGTCTGGTCAAAAGGCTCAGAAAATGCCTACCCCTACCCCTGGGGGTCTGCCTCGAGGAGTGGCTTGCTGCTCCTTGGCTTGTGCACTCCTGTAAGTGGTTCTATATTCATCCATTTCTTCATATAATTCTCTGTCTGCTCCCAAACAGAGAATTTCCCACCACAGGAAAATCCATAGCCTTAGACTGGGTATCCTGTGACAAAGTAGTACACCTGAGCCAGGCCAACTCCGAAAGCCACAGATGTAGCCATGACTCTAGAGGATACATTGTTAGAATCCACTGCAGCATGGAATTGCACCTTAGATGCCTCATACCATCAAGAGCCACCTGCTCCAACTCCTTTGTGAGCTGGCAGGACCTGTTTCTAAGGCCATGACAGTATCCCATCTAGATTTCTGGTATCTTGCAACATAAGCCATATAGTTAGCTTGTCTGAGTCCCAAGGATGCTGCCATGTATTGTTTTTGGGCCATGGCATCAATCTTCCTGGAATCCTTGTCAGGAGGATGTGAAGCCAGTGGAATATTAGCTTTATCACAGGATGCAGCCTGAACTACCCCAACATGACTGCATTGTTGTGAAAGAAAATCTGTATCAGGACCTGACAAAGTGTACCTCCTGTCCATCTTTTTATCCACAGGAGGCACAGAATTAGGAGCTTTTAAAATTTGTATTGTTTGTTTTCTAAAAGATTTATGTAAAGGGTGGACAACCTCCTGGACTCTGGGATATCCATCATCTCCACATAGTCAGGCTCCTCTTGCTCCTCCAAAGCCTCCTCTAAGGGAAGCTGGAGGGTCTCAGCAACTTTTTTATAAAACAAAAAATGAGAAGGGGACTCAGAAAGCCTAGGGGGAGACTCACCTGAAGGTCTATCTGGGGAGATGTCCGGTTCAATGGGCACATCCAAACTTTCAACGTCACATTCACACTGATCATAATCCTCATCCCCCTCCTCTGGTTCATAGAACTCTTCTATATCATAATCCTGAACCACTGGAACCGACCGAACCGACCTTTTGCCAGACAGTGGCGGTTCGGAGGGAACTGGGACAGGACTGGACAATCTGTATTGCCCTGGCTATCTCAGCAGCAGTTGGAGAAGGAATTTTGGACTCCAAACCTACTGATTTTTTAGATTTCTTTGCTGGAACTGGCTCCTCAGAGCCAGCTTTTCGTTTGCCCGAGGAAGTCTCGCCCTGGTCAGAGGACTCCCTCCGGTTCGGTTGGCACCGAACCGGGCTGGCCATCCGGGTCAGCGGACTTTGGCCTCTGTTCCCTGAGCCTGCCCACCTCTTGTCCACGGTGGCTGCAGGGAAATTTTTACAAATCTGGCGGTCTGAATTGAGGTGGTCAAACCCCAGACAATAGACACATGTAGTGTGTGGGTCAGCCTTGGCAAAGGCTTCCCCACAGACACTACAGTGTTGAAACCCAGTGGGTCCGGTTTTTCTTTGGGTTTCTCAGACATGATGCCAGCCTAACCAACCAACTTGCCCTTTGATGGCAGTGCCAGGCAAGACACCCTTATCGGTTCCAAACCGTGTCACGGGTCCTGGAAAAAACGTAATGAAATCAGTTTTTAGAACCGATAAGAACGAACTCGACTCTAAAAAGCCTTAAAAGGCTTTAAACTTATATTTAACATAACTCGATCGGTTCAACTCGAACCGATAATACTTTACAAGTTCCACACAGAAAACCCTATCTATTACTTATGATTACCATAGACAGAGCCTGAACCGATCGGTTTTATGGTTAAAATAATGAAATCATGTTAAATTAAACCGAGAAATAGCGCTTTAAACTGAAGAAATGAACCGAGCAAGAGGAGGAATCTCCGAGCGACTGTTCAGTGAGGCGGAGTAAAGAATCTGACGGTTTCGGTTTGAAACCAGCCAAACAGAGCTTCTGAACCGAGCTCGAGCTCTAAGCTCCATGCTCTGCATGGAAGTTAACTCTTTCACCTCCGGAGCAGTTCTAAGGCTGGGGCAAACTGCAATAGTCATAATATAGCAAGACTTCATGTTGTTTGAAACGTAACTACATGTGTTCTCTACAAATGTAACTGAATTCATATTTGCCATGTATGTTATTATTAACTGTATGTTCTCCACCGCATTCATACATACTCCCCCCTTACCGGTCACACTAGGAGATGAACAACTTACTGCTCAGTGTGCCTTCCTGGTGAAACATTTCAATGAATAAACTGCCCCTCAGCACCTGTGACTCATCACTCACTCCCCTTGATCCCCCCACCACTCAAACTCTGCGGGACACCATGCAATCCCTGATTCATGCTTGGCAGGGCTGTCAAACCTACAGCATCTCCAAACAGCAGAGTGAAACTATAACATCCTTCATACAACAGTTAAACTGTCTACCATCCAATGGTTGAACTGGAAACATTTAAGTGGGAGAACTCTTTGTATACCGATTTCTATTCTAACCGGTGGAACTTTCCTATAGTAGTCAATGAATAAGATGACAGAGATGGTGGAACTGTCATACAGGCTTTTTAAGAGGTGAGGTGGTGGAACAGAATTCCTGTCAGCCACTGCCCAATTTAACCCCTGCCACCACTCCTAAATTATTCAAGAGACTCTCCCTCCTGCTGGAGATGGATCTCTTGTTAGTGGTACTGGAGGTATAAGACTGTAAAAAAAATCCTATAATTCAGTAAACTGCTATATTTAGACAATTTTTGGAACACCCATTGGGACTGTGGATAACATTTTAATGGCGGGGTGGAAGAGTAATACTGTACTTGATCCCAGTGACAGTACTGGTTGGTTCAGACCACACAGATCCAATACCAGAAGTATATAAGAATCTACTGCACTACACTATCTTGCTGGTTTGGACAGCCCACCCTGCTCATTGCAGCTGTGGGCACAGGTGCTTGAACCACTTACATATGGAGTTTGCCACTTTGCTACATCTCTCCAATTCCCTGCTGCCCCCTCTAGTGAACCCAATAGGACAGCTGACTGTGGGTTCAGGTCTCCCCACCACAACTCTCTACTGATCCTGTTACAGCAGACTTCAGATGACCCTGAGCAAGACAACTCTCTTGCCCATTTACTGGAGGACCAGGGTATGAAAGCTGTCAGAGCAGATCTCCTGACGTATCGCTGCAAATCTTATAAGTACAGGTTCAAATATCTCTGGTTTCCCTGCCATCTCTCAAATTAGAGCACTATTGCTAAGCAAGAGCCCCCGAGTGTGAGTGAAGAGAGGCACATCCTCAGTTAGAGCAGAGCACCCTCTGGCTTCAGGGAGAACTGAAAGCAGTAGTATTGTGAACAGCAGTTGTCACCATAGAAACAAGGTGGTGCTGAATGCTACTGCGCATGCATGACTGCTACTGCGTGTGCAGTACAGTGTGGCAGCCATCTTGGACATGACAGAGTGTGCCAAGTTCCATCGTGACCACCGGTACTATGAAATAGTGCAGTGCTGCAGACGGTAGAGACAACATGGGCAGACTGCTTCACAGACACAGGTGACTGTGATGCAATCCAACATGTTGTTTGTTCAGAAGGGATGCGGAGTTCATTTTCTCAGTGATTGTAAAAGGTCTGCAGTGATCCATTCACTGCAGCCAAAAAAGGTTCAAATGCCTAACAACACCAGACATTGCGATTAGCATTTATAATCATTTACCATACGACTGTAAAAGGTTCTTTTAAATTGAATTTTTACATGTCAGACTACACAATAGTGGAAGTAATTGCATGGCAGCAAAACAGGTGACAAAAACTGAATTACCTTTTTTTTTTAAAAGGAACCCAGAAAAATTCATTTTGAGTTTCTGTTAAGGTTAAACTGTGACAAACTATAATACTCCCTCAAGTTACTTTTAAAATGAGCTAGTGTCATCCAAAATTAATAAAAATTGACATATCAAAGCAAAGAGTAGCCAAACACACAGACTGATTCATAAAACATCTTGTTTCTGTTCCTGTGAAAAATGTGACTACTTTTGTATGCATCTACAGTAAGTGTTATATTAACATGCAAAATTATTTGTTCACTGTTTTACTGTTCATTGTATCATATCATTTGAAGGTGGTGTGGTACAGTCCTTAGAGCACAGAAGGAGATCATAGATTCTAATCCCCCCAGAGCCAGCTGATTCTGTGATCGAGGGCATGCCACTTGACCTCTGTACTTAAATTACATTTTTGTTTTCATACCATACCCTGAAGCAGCACCTTTTTTCTCTAAATACAACAGTCCTCTTGCAGACACAAGACTGGGTAGAGCTAGGACCACCCTGAATGCTGGACATTAGATATAAACTGGACTGTAAGTAAAGAGAGTTTTGCATTTTCGGGATAATGCAGACAAACGTCCAGGCACAACTGTTGCTTGGGGTGGGGGAAGGGGGCTTCTGTTAATACTGGGCCATTTGTTTGGCCTTGACTGTAAACACACACACACACGCACACACACTTAGTCTAAAGCTTAAACTGATAATGACACTAATTACAAAAGTCAAATTGTTAAGTTGGTTTATTGCTTGGTTACACCAAGTTACACTTGATTGCTGACACTTTTTCTCATTGTATTCTTTTACAATTGTAACTATGATATTGTCTGTTTGTTGTGATATATCTTGGTCATCTCATAGATTCATAGAGGCTGTCAACAGAAAAGGACTGCTTGGCCCACCCAGTCTTCCCTAAATCCCTCCCCCTTCCCCAATCTGTATTGCTATACTCATTATTGTTTATACCTACACCTCACCTGTTGCAATCCATATTCCTATACATGTTGCATCTCTTTGTACATTGTATTATGTATGCCGTTTCCTGTTGCTGTACTGTCCCGGGTCTTACCTGAAAACAGTTAGTTTCTGTCTAGTGTATCTACTGGGTTAACAAAAACTACATAAATAAATGAATGAATGAATAAATAAATACATGCATACATGCATAATTAACCACTAATGTGATAAACAAATTGCTTCAGCGGAAAAGGGGTGTTCGGTTAGGGGACCTAGCTCCCAAAGAGTGCAGTTCAGTGTACTTTTTAAAATATTTTGCTTGAGCTAAACAGTTCCCAGCTCAACCAGGTTCAAAAATATTAATATTCATATGGGGAAAGCTGTGATTTTCGGAGGTCTTTCTGCAAGAGGAGGGGGTGACTCAATTTCGCCCACTTTTTTATAAACTGATCTTATCTTTAAAAAGTTAGATGAAAATATGCAGTCATTTAACAATTTTCAATATCTTCAATGAATTTTCCCAAAGGTAAACACGCTAAATAGTTGCACCCAGTATTGTAGATATATGATTATACACTGGGCACCAAAATAAACACAAAATCTTGCATTCTGATTGGCTGACTGGCACCTTTTCTCTGTTGTTAATCCTCCGATATACCAATGGAAACAGGTGCCAGCTCCCTCTCAACTGCATCAGCAACTTTCCCTCAAATCATTCCGAGCATAAGAAACCCCTGTCTGGCAAAACTGCTACTTCTCGCTCTGCCAGATACTAAACACCAAAGCAACTGGACATCTGAATAACCACCATATTCACTCACTGATAAACAGTGGCGGTATGCCCTCTAAAACAAATTTAAAATAAAACCCTCATACAACACTTCATGATATCCCAGTGACAGTTTTTTTTTTAATCACTTCACCTCAATAGCTCACCAACTCCCTTGTACTTCACATTGTCTCCCTCTTGCTGCTCGCATTCTCCTCCTCTTTTCTCAGCAGCTCCACATTTCAAATCTCCCGCCGGCTATGACATCTGTCTGTCTCCCAGGCAGAAACAGGCAGAAGGCAGAAAAAAGTCAACAAAAAATGTTTAACTTTGTCTCCCCAGCCCAAAAGTGTAAAATGGCTGAGGAACAACTTTTACACATTGCAGCAGCAGTCTATGCAGCCTGGGACACTGCCTTGAATTTACCCGAAATGGAGTCAGCGCTCCATAATTCAAACCAAGTACTATTCAAATTGACAAAACTGTCCCAGCTCCTACAACACAAATGGAGTTGGAACAGAGTGAGCTTTGGACACGGGGCACAAGGTTTAAGATTTCACAGCCCAGAGAAAGTATACATCTCACAGCAAATCACTCCTGTGCATGCTCAGTACCCAAGAGCCCTAGCAACCCTGGACTGTTTTTTCCATGGAGCAACAAATTCAAGAAAAATAACTTTAAATATATAACAAAAACCTTTCTGTGCCATTATAAAAAACAGAAAACAACCCCAAGTGTGACACTGTATAATCGCAATACACCACTCCAGGGTGCGGGTATATGGTGGGATTTACCCAAGCCTGGTGTGGTTTACTCACTCAGCCTGTGGCCTCATGACTAAACCACACCTGGTGTGGTAAATCCCACTATATACCCACACCCTGTCATGGTACAGTAGATTGCTTACATGATGCCCTGGCATGTCTTTAAAATGTGGTACACCTCATATGCTCCATATTAGGACGTAGCTTTCCCCTTGTTGTTCTGCTGCATTAACAGAACTGCAGAGGGGGTAAACCATTAAGTAAACTGGTCTTTGGTTTCATGTTAGTAAAGCACTTTGCACATACTACAAACACTGGATACAGCCAAAGACACACAGGGAGTGTTTTCCCATTTCCGGCACCATATTATCTTGGATGAATGAAGCTGGGCAAGGAGATTTCAAAGCAGGATAGGATAGCTCAGCGCTGACATACTGAATTTGGAGTCCCTTCCGACCATACATTTCTGAGTTACTAGCATACATTCAATTAACGAGATAAAGCTAAATTGTAACTATGGAAAGCAAAACCAGTACTTTGATTACATGTCGCGCATTATGGTGTTTATGCTATCAGAAAGTCCGCATTTACAGTTATTTTAATGTATCATAAATTATATGATTAATTCCTTAAATGTCAAAGGCAATAGCTGAGTATCATTCCAGGATGTTATGGGGCATCTTGGTTCTAATCAATTTAAGACATTCTGTGCTTTTTATGCACTATATCATAACATTTATTTTTACTCAGTGATCTGAGTAACTGAATTTGAAAAAACTATCAAAGACAACATAAGTACTCTTTTGCTCTTTTAAAGAATTAATGCATTACATATACCAGGAGCACAGTATAATTAACCTGCTGCATGTTGACTATTTTTAAAGCCTCTAACATGTTTGCCCTTGCTGGTGAAAGTCCAGTCTCATATACCTGCCACTCAGATGCTATGTTAGGGAGAAGGGCAGAGGTAAATAGGGAAAGTGACAAAGGCAAGAAGGACCAGGATGGGGCAAAAAGGAGTAAGGCCATCAGGAAATGGAGGGTAATGAGTACCAATGCCCATAGTCTGGGCAACAAGCTCCCTGAACTGGTGGCCTTGATGGAAGAGGGATGCCTGGATATCATAGCAGTCACAGAAACATGGTACACAGAGAACCATGACTGGGATGTTAACATACCAGGGTACATAACCTACAGGAGAGACAGGCAGGGGAGAAGAGGGGGAGGAGTAGCTGTCTATGTAAAGGAAGGGATAAAAGCAACTGAACAAAAGAGTAAACAGGGAGGAGAGGAGGCACTGTGGGTCACCTTGGAGACTGGAAAGGGCACCACAATCCGCACAGGGGTTGTGTACAGACCTCCATGTCGGGGGAAAGAAATGGACAAGGATATGATAGAAGGCATTCTTAGGATGGTAGAGAAAGGGGAGATACTGTTGATGGGAGACCTGAATATGCCAGATGTTAACTGGAGCACATTTGCTGCAGCCACATCCAAGAGCAGGACCATTCTCGATGCCCTACAGGTGGCAGGCCTCAGACAGCTAGTTTCGGAACCCACTCGTGAGGGAGAAATCTTAGACCTCGTACTCTCAAATGGGGGCAGTGAGAGGATCTCAGATCTAGAAGTGGGTTGCCATCTGGGAACAAGTGACCATCAAACAGTGTGGTTCATGTTAAACTCAGCTACAGAGTCAAGCCATACAAAAGTGAGGGCACTGGACTTCAGGAGAGCTAACTCTGGCAAGATGGGAGAGTGCCTCAGAAAAGCACTAGCAAACAGGCTAGAAGGAGGGGTGGAGCAACAATGGGGAATCATCAAAACTGCCATCACAGAGGCAACAAGCCTGTGTGTGAAGCAAATAAACATATCAAAATGAAAGAAAAAGCCACTATGGTTCTCAAAAGAAGTGGCGGGAAAGTCAGGGAGAAAAGATAGTATTCAGGAAGTATAAGGAAACACAGAAGGAGCAGGACAGACAGCTGTACCAGTTAAGGCAGAAGGAAGCAGGAGGAAGTCAGAATAGCAAAGGCCCAAACTGAGAAAAGATAGCCATCTCGTTAAGAAGGGGATAAAACCTTTATAGGTACATCAGAAAGCGAGAAAACAAAGGGAGGGATAGTGAGGCTGAATAGAATGAACGTGGGTCGGCAGAGGGAGGCAGTGAAAAGCAGGGATACTGAACGAATATTTCTGCTCAGTATTCACAAAAGAGGAGGGGGAAGTGCCTAATCCAATTAACAGAAGCAGTCTTGATAGGGGGGTTGATCCCAGTCCTTTCACAGAAGAAAGGGTTCTGCAAGAACTCCTAAAACTGAAGTTGGACAAAGCAATGGGGCCTGATGGAATTCACCCCAGAATTCTAAAAGAATTAAGGAGGGGGAACTAGTGAAACCACTGGCTACTCTTTTTAATAAAACATGGGAGAATGGTGTGGTACCCGAGGACTGGAGGAAGGTGGATGTGATTCCCCTTCACAAAAGAGGGACCAAGACAGACGCAGGAAACTACAGACCTGTCAGTTTGACCTCTGTGGTAGGGAAAGTGATGGAGTCACTTCTGAAGGAAAGAATTGTTTAGTACCTAGAGGCCAGTAGGGCACAGAACCCAAGGCAACATGGGTTCACAGCGGGAAGGTCATGTCAGATGAATCTAATAGATTTCTTTGACTGGGTGACCAAAGTAGTAGACCAGGGAGGGGCTGTGGACATGGCCTACCTAGACTTTAGCAAGGCATTTGACACAGACCCACACAAAAGATTAATAGTCAAATTAACCAGCCTGGGAGTGGGTCCCAGGGTGGTAGCCTGGGTAAAACATTGGCTGGACAACAGGACACAGAAAGTAGTTTTAAATGGAGTCCACTCTGAAGAAAGAGGGGTTACTAGTGAGGTACTGCAGGGTTCAGTATTGGGTCCAGTCCTTTTTAATGTCTTTATGAGTAACATTGCAGAGGGACTGGAAGGAAAAGTATGCATCTTTGCAGATGACACAAAGATCTGCAACAGGGTTGATACACAAGGAGGCGTGGAAAGGATGAGAAGGGACTTGGCAAGGTTGGAGGAATGGTCAGAAGTATGTCCACTAGGGTTCAATGCAAAGAAGTGCAAAATAATGCACCTGGGAAATAAGAACCCAGGGGAAGATTACACAATTGGGGGAGAGGTAGTAACAACAACAAAAAAGGAAAGGGACCTTGAGGTAATCATATCAGGTGACCTTAAGGTTAGCAAGCAATGTGAGAAGGCAGTAGGGAGGGCTGGGGATATACTGGGATGCATAGGGAGAGGCATCACCAGCAGAAAACAGAAAGTTGTTATCCCTCTGTACAGACAGTTGGTGAGACCCCATCTGGAGTACTGAGTCCAGTTCTGGAGACCCCATCTCCACAACAACATTGACAGGATAGAGGCAGTCCAGAGGAGGGCAACCAAAATGGTGCAGGGTCTGCAAGAGCAGCCGTACGAGGAGAGACTAAAGGAGCTTAATATGTATACCCTTGAGGAAAGAAGGGAGAGGGGAGACATGACAGAAACTTTTAAGTATCTCAGTGGAATCAACAATGTCCAAAAGGGTAGCATCTTGGGTAGCATCTTTCAGAAAAAGAGACATGCAAGAACAAGGGGACACAATTTAAAGATAGAGGGGGATCGGTTCAGGGGCAATGTGAGGAAGTATTTTTTCACAGAGGGTGATGGACGCATGGAACAGCCTTCCTGAGGAGGTTGTGGGGTCTAAAACTGTGGGAGAATTCAAGAATGCATGGGACAGACATAAGACAATTCTTGTGGGGGGGTAGGAAGACATAGGCTGTTGGTTAACTAGGATCTGTGGCCTATCATGTAGGTAGGGAAATGGGCAGACTAGGTGGGCCAAGCAGTCCTTATCTGCCATCAAAGTCTATGTTGCTATGTTCCTCAGTCTATTGTGTTATCCAAACAAGGCAAAAGAGGAAAATGATTTTCGACAGATGTTGCTCATTTGTGAATAACAAGTTCAGTGCATGCTGTATCTTTTGCCATTATTCTGTAAGTTAATATCAAGTAACAATACCTTTTTTAAATATCAAAATGTATTTATAGGAGATGTCATGACCTCTTCGCTGGATCTTCAGTATAAGCTTGAGAAACCAAGAAAGAATGAATGCGTGGCATCCGGAAAGGTTGCTAAATAAAATAAGTTGACTGCTGTAAGGGTTGAATCCCTTTCTAAACATCTTGTGGAGGTAGAGGACATGTTTAACAATTATCGCTATATACCACCAAAATATTAGACCATCAAACAGTACTCAAAATACTGGAACAATGCGCTTTCTACCTATGCGGTTGCAAACTGTTTACGGCAGCTCTCTAAATATAAAGAATGCAGTCGACTCAATATGTCAGCAGACTTGATTGGTCTAAAATTGACACTCAAGGACGTAAACAAAGCACTGGAACTGTTCATTAGACTCTTCACCACAGCCTGTGACATTTATGCACCACTGGTAAAGAAGAAAGTCAAAGGTATATTGAACCCCTGGATAAACTCTGAACTCCTAGTGCAGCTCAAACTAAGGGACCACCTCTGGCACTGTGCTCGAGCCACAGGAGCAAAGAAGGACATTCAACAATACAAAGTAGCAAGAAATAGCTGTACCCAGTCTATCCAGAATGCCAAAAGCAAACACTTTAGAGAGGCACTTTCCAACTCCTGGGGTGATGGGAAAAAATTCTGGAACAACCTGAAGGACCTTACGGGGAAGGAAGCTAAGACACCACCAACTATGCTTAACATTGATGGTACACCTACGCTTGACCTTAATACGATCTCTAACACATTCAACAATGCATTCTGTAACCTGAGCAGCATCCTACCACCTGCTTTTTTTCAATGTCCCCACCACCAACTCCACCTCAACAATGTCGTCCAAAGCATCCCCCGCCCCACAGTTCTTCTTCCCTATACACCTAGCCAGAACCTATATACGCAAGGCCATCAGCAAAACTGGAAACAGTGGTGACTCCCTCGATCTGAAGCTAGTTGCATTAGTTCTAGATGAACTCCTTGAACCCATGACTAAGATCTTTAACCTTTCCCTAAGACTGGGTCAATTCCTTTCACTCTGGAAACAAGCAACTATCACACCAGTGTTCAAAAATGGAGACAAGATGCTACACACCAACTGCAGGCCCAACTCCATCCTCCTCCCCCCAACCCCGTATCAAAATGTCTGGAACGTAAAGCCTCTGATCAACTTGTGGAGTTCCTGGATAAATATGAAATTCATTGCCCTGAACAACATGGTTTCCAGAAAGGGCATAGTACCACCACGGCACAGCTGGAGTTCACCAGTTTCCTCCATGACACCATCGACAAAGGCATGTGTGGTGGGGCGGCATTCACTGATCTAACAAAGGCCTTTGTCACCATTAACCACCCACTACTTCTCGATCAACCATCTGCCCTTGGCCTCTCCAAACATGCAGTGAGCTGGTTTGCTAGTTACCTAGGGAACAGGGCCCAACGTATCAGGATCGCTGGAGTCACCTCAGATGAAAAGCCAGTCCTCTCAGATGTCCCCCAAGGGTCAATACTAGGACCACTACTCTTTTCTCTCTTTCTTAATGGTCTCCCTAGTGTCTGCCAACAGAGAATATTACTTTATGAGGATGATGCAGTACTATTTTCAAGGAACCAAGCTACTAACCTGCTAGAGAGTCACTTTCAAAGCGACTTTAGGTGTGTTGAAGATTGGTTCCGTTCACATAAACTGGTTCTGAACTGTAGCAAAACTAAGGTTATGACATTCTATAACCCAAGGAGCAAGTACAAACCTCTGCTTCTCAACATCAAGAACCATGCAGGGGCCTCACCTGAGCATGTTCCTGAGTTTAAATACCTTGGCATCACCCAGGACAGCTTACTTTCGTACTCACATCATATAGGTAATGTAGCAAGAGCTGCCAATATAAGGATTGGCCTGCTCCACAAGCACAAGCATTGTCTGACCCCTGAAGCCCTTAGGCTGGCTAGCTATAGCTCTGTCACCTCCATCATTGACTATGGTCTTGCCCTCTATAGCTCTGCCTCCCCTACAGCTCTCCAGAGGATATCTGTGACTCTCAACAAAGCCTGTAGGCTCCATACAGGTGCCCCCCACCTAACTCACACCTGTGACCTATAAGCCCAGGCTGGATGGCTGCCTCTCCAGAGCAGAAGACAGTACCAGACCTGTCTACTCACCCAAAAAATTCTCCTTGGGCACATGCCACATAGAGTTGCAAAACTCCTTACTACCCACAGCAGCATCCAATCTACAAGGAGAGCTCTGCAACAGACATTCTAGGTCCCCAGTCCTCAAGTGAGACTTGCATGCTTCTGTTGGAAGCTGAGAAACTTGTTATACTGCAGAGAACAAACTAGAATGCATTTGAGAAACTGGGAACCTGGTAAAACATAATATTGTTGGGGACTAGTTAGGAAGGTAAGCTACGCTTTCTACAGAAAGTTTCATTATTTTCTTATTGGCATTAAGAATTGCAGGATCCCATTAAAGTGTAGTAATTTTATAACCAGAGGGGGTGAAATACAACTGAAGTTGCTTGATTTCTGTACTAGACACTTAGGATTTGGAAGGATATTTGTGTAATATTTTAGAAGTGTCCTGCTGGCTGAGCAGTGAGTTTATCCCTGGTTTCAGATAAAGGGTTGGTGTGTGTATTAGAAGCAGACATAGCAAACTGTCTTCACTGAAAGGCCTGCTTACATCACAGGTGTCACTAGTCAATCAATTGATTCTGGGTGGGGCTTTTATCACTGAGCTGTCTTAGGCAAACTACACAGGGAGAAGCCAGTCAGAAAATAATTGCCTGCTTCTGTTGGAAGCTGAGAAAATTGCTATACTGCAGAGAACAAACTAGAACACATTTGAGGAACTGGGAACCTGGTAAAGTATAATATCGTTGGAGACTAGTTAGGAAGGTAAGCTACGCTTTCTACATAAAGTTTCATTATTTTCTTATTGGCATTAAGAATTGCAGGATTCCATTAAAGTGTAATAATTTTATAACCAGAGGGGGTGAAATACAACTGAAGTTGCTTGATTTCTGTGCTAGACACATAGGATTTGGAAGGATATTTGTGCAATATTTTAGAAGTGTCCTGCTGGCTGAGCAGTGAGTTTGTTTTTATCCCTGGACTCAGTAGAGTGGTTTGTGTAGGAGCAGTGGTCTAGTAGATTGTGTTGTTGGTTGACTTACTATAAAGGGCAGTACTCACCAGGGTGGTGGAGCAGTGGTGTATTTGATTGTTTCTAACAGTCACCAGTGGTTGTGGCCTACCAACCCACCCTTCCTCACCCCGCCCACCCCAGGTGTGGCATTTCCTTTATAGCCAAGGTTCTGACACCACTTCCTCAACAGGTCTTGGGCAGAAATGTCATATTCTTAATTACCCAGCACAGTGCATAAAGGGTAAGTACACAGACACACACTATATATATATATATATATATATATATATATATATATATATATATATATATCTCATTGTATATTATAAGAAAGAGGGACATGTGGGGAGTGATGCAATGCACTGGCTATGGGGCAGCAATTTTCTGGGAGACATTCTGGAACCTGCATTGCTGCCCTATTTGCAGGCAACTGTCAGCTCTGAGGGAGGAGGTTGCCCACCTCCAGGCTGAACTGGCAAGGACTAAGGAGGCCTCCCCCACCCAAAGAGCACCAGTTATACAACCACTGCCTCAGAGGTTGCCATGTGTGTAGAGCAGATGGACCACAGTAGGTTCTGGGAGGGTGAGGGTGGTGGAACAGAGGCATAGCCCCTGAGTTGTACCTCTACACAAATCATATGTCAGTCAGGCAAATCAAGGTTCCTCTATGATGACATCCTCATTGGAGACCAAGAAGAATGCTGGGGACATCCACAAGGGAGACCCACAAAAGAGTGGCAAGGGACACCACAGGGGAAAGAAACAGCTTCTGATAGGGGACTCAATTGTTAGGGTGTAGACCTGAGGAAGGGAGAGGAGAGGGAAGTAAGGTGCCTGCCTGGTGCCATGGCTTTGAGGGACAGGAAGCAAATCCTCAGGATTGCAGAAGCAGCATCACAGGAGAGGAAACTAGATATCATTGTCCACCTCGGGACAAATGACCTAGCTAGGCATGAGATCAGTGCAGTGCAGGATGAATTTGTGGAGTTGGGAAGGGGTCTCAGACAGGTAGCAAGCACTGTAACCTTCTCAGAGGTACTGCCAGTCTATAGCAGGGGTGAGGCTAGAGTACTGCACACTATGCAGTTTAATGAATGGTTGCAAAAACTGGTGCAGAGCACAGGGCTTTGGCTTCATTGGGGACTGGGGGTCCACCTAGAGAGATGAAGGTCTATACTGGTGTGATGGTCTGCATCTGTCCAGGAAGGGAAACACGCTCCTAGGTGACAGGTTTAAAGGCTTCCTTGGCAAGCTTTTAAACTAGCCAAGGGGGGAGGTGCTGATAGGAAACAGGAAAGTTCAAGCCTCCCCCCACAAAACATGGCAGGTAGTAGGGTAAACACTAAGGTACAGAGCTTGACAGAGGGCAGGACAGGGGTAAATAGAAACATGGACAAGGGCAATAAGAGCAGGGATGGGGTAAAAAAAATAAAGCCAACTTTTTTTTTTTTAGTTGTTTAATCAGGAGTAGCACACTAAGCTGAAAGCTTTTTTACAGGAGCATCCTGGGAGCACAGGGAAGTTAAGTGATTTGCTCAGGGTCACACAGTATGTAAGTGAAAGCTGTGGGATTGAAACCCTGGTCTGGTCTGCTGGATGTCACCAGATTTGCAGCTCAGAGCCTTAAACCACTGCACTATACTGCCTCCCTCTCCCACATTAAATGGAGGTCAATGAGTACCAATGCCCGTAGTATGGGAAACAAGCTTCCAGAGTTAGTAGCCCTGATGGAAGAGGAACACTTGGTTATTGTGGCAATCACAGAAACATGGTACACAGAGAACCATGACTGGGATGTCAAAATACCAGGGTATACAATCTACAGAAGGGACAGGGAGGGTAAAAGAGGAAGTGGAGTAGCTATCTACATAAGGGAAGGGATCAAAGCTACAGAACTAAAAAGTAAAAGGGGAGGACAAGAGGAACTCTAGGTCACCTTGGAGACAGGGAATGGCATCACAATCTGCACAGGGGTTGTATACAGACCCCTGTCTCAAGGGGAGGAAATGGACAAGAAAATGATAGAGGGCATTCTCAAAATGGCTGAAAAAGGGGAGATACTGTTGATGGGGGACCTGAATATGCCAGATGTTAACTGGGCGACATGGACTGCAGCCACATCCAAGAGCAGAGTCATTCTCGATGCCCTGCAGGGGGCATGCCTTAGACAGCTAGTGGTGGAACCCACTCAGGAGGGAGCAATATTAGACCTGGTACTCTCAAATGGAGAGAGGATCACAAATTTAGAAGTCAGTAGAGATCTGGGAACAAGCAACCACTGCACAGTGTGCTTCACAATAAACACAACCATGGAGACAAGTCATACAAAGACAAGGATACTGGACTTTAGAAGGGCTGACTTTGGCATAATGGGTGAATACCTGAGGAATGCATTAGCAAATGGCCATAAAGGAAGGGTGGAAGAACAATGGAGAAAATCAGAACTGCCATCATGGAGGCAACAAGCCTTTGTGTGAAACAAATAAAGAAAACAAAGCAGAATAAAAAAAACTACGGTTCTCAAAAGAGGTGTCAGGGAAGGTTAAGAAGAAAAAGTCTGCATTCAAAAAGTATAAGGAATCACAGACGGAGCATGACAGGGAACTGTATCAATTAAAGCAGAAAGAAGTGGGGAAGGCAGTTAGAAAAGCAAAGGCCCAAACTGAGGAAAAGATAGCCAACTCAGTTAAGAAGGGGATAAACCTTTATAGGTACATTAGGGAGCATTGAAAGGTTAAGGTGGATAGTGAAGATTAACAAAGGAGAGGGGAGGAGGGCAGAGGGAGACAGTGAAAAGGCAGAGATACTGAATGAATACTTTTGCTCAGTATTCACAAAAGAAGAGGAGGAGGAGTTACCTAAACCAAACAGTAGAAGCACTCTAGGTAGTGGGGTTGATGCCAGTCCATTTACAGAAGAAAGAGTTCTGAAAGAACTCCTAAAACTCAAGGTGGACAAAGCAATGGGGCCTGACGGGATTCACCCTAGAATCCTAAAAGAGCTAAGGGAGGAACTAGTGACACCGCTAACCACACTTTTTAACAAATCATGGGAAGATGGGGTGGTACCTGAGGACCAGAGGCGGGCTGATGTGATTCCCCTTCACAAAAGTGGGAGCAAGGCAGAAGCAGGAAACTACAGACCTGTTAGTTTGACCTTAGTGGTGGGGAAAATGATGGAATCACTTCTGAAAGAAAGAATTGTTCAGTACCTAGAGGCCAGTGGGGCACAGGACCCAAAGCAGCATGGATTCACAGCAGGAAGGTCATGTCAGATGAATCTAATTGATTTCTTTGACTGGGTGACCAAAGTAATAGACCAGGGAGGGGCTGTGGATATGGCCTACCTAGACTTTATCAAGGCATTTGACACAGTCCAGCACAAAAGATTAATAATCAAGTTAGCCAGCCTGGGAGTGGGTCCCAGAGTGGCAGCCTGGGTAGCAAACTGGCTGCACAACAGGACACAGAAGGTAATAGTGAATGAAACACATTCTGAAGAAAGGGGGGTTACTAGTGGAGTACCTCAGGGCTCAGTTCTGGGTCCAGTCCTCTTTAATGTCTTTATAGGTGACATTGCAGAGGGTCTGGAAGGAAAGGTATGCCTCTTTGCAGATGACACAAAGATCTGTATCAGAGTTGATACACAAGGAGGGGTAGAAAGGATGAGAAGGGACTTGGCAATGTTGGAGGACTGGCCAGACATATGGCAAATTAGATTCAATGCAAAGTAATGCACCTGGGAAATAAAAATCCAGGAGAAGAGTACACAACAGCAGGGAAGGTACTAAGGACAACAATAATGGAAACGAATTTGGGTGTAGTCGTATCAGATTACCTAAAGGTGGGTAAGCAATGTGAGAAGTCAGTAAGGAGAGCCAGGGGGATACTGGGATGCATAGGGAAGGGCATCACAAGTAGAAAAAAGGAAATGGTTATCCCTTTATACAGACAGTTGGTGAGACCCCATCTGGAGTACTTTGTGCAGTTTTGGAGACCTCATCTATGCAAGGACATAGACAGGATGGAAGCAGTCCAGAGGAGGGCAGGTAGGGAAATGGGCAGACTGGGTGGGCCAAGTGGTCTTTATCTGCCATCAAAGTCTATGTTTCTATGTTTCTGCAGTATGTTTCCCAGGTGCTGGACCACTATGGGGCAGAGATCATTCTCATACAGGGCACCTTAGTATTACAATACCCTTAACAAAGAAGCGCTTACAGCTGCAACTCTTGGTCCCTTTAAAAGGGAACTTCGACGCTCCATTGCCTCAACCACGCAGTGTGACTGCCTCTCCTACAGAATGGTCTTCATCTTGTATCGGTGACAATGGTGCTCTGGGTTCCTGCCTCCTGTTCCTCTTTTGTCACCCCCCCCTGCACTCCTCCCTTTACCCATTCCTCCCCTCTCAGCTGACACTAGGCCTGGGCCACCATCACCGATCCCATGCCACCCGCCCCTACTATCTGACAATGGCATTGCCTGCTCACTCCTCCCTACCTCTCTCCACTCCATATGCAGTTCACCATCAAAACTTACTCATGCTGGCTATTGCTGTCTCTCTCTGCAAACCACTGTACATACCATACTTAATTCAACCTTGAAATGTGATATATTTATCTATTGTTTCCTTTGTATTGTCGTTCCCCTACATCCTTTGACGTGGAACCTTTGTAAATGAGCAGTCCCTGCTCAAAGGTACTTGTAATCCTAGAGTTTACTAACTAAAAATAAATAAAAAAATAAATGTCTATTGTACAAATCCAATATTTACTCGATTTCAAAAAAAGAAGAGTAGAAAACACAGTTGCTTATATCCAGTCTTGTGGTGAAGGTGACCCAAGGTACCCACAGTAAAGAAAAAAAGAACAGAGTCTCCCAAAACTAAGGGAAGACTGGATATAGGCAATTGAGCTGAGAAAAAAAACTTTTCTGAAACAGATCACATACAGGTCGGGTGAGAGAGAAAAAATGCACAGACTGTATTTGCTTTTGCAGCAAAGCAAGTGTAGCACTTTAGCAATGTGCTTTCTACTGTTCTTTTTTTGAAATCAATAAATATTGGACTTGTACAACAGACATATTGTGTCGACTGCATTCTTTATACTTTGAGTGCTGCCCCCACACAGTCTGCAACAGTGCAGGTGGAATGCACATTTTTCCAGTAATCTGTCTGTGGCAGGGCGCAGGTGTATGAGGGCAAACAGGTAGTGTGACACCACAGCAGTTCTTTATATGCATTGAAGTTTTATTATATAACAGAAAATCTCTTTATATTAGCAGGGTGCATATTCTTACAATGATCATCAGTGGTGCTCCAAACAGTCTGAAGAAAGTCATTATACATCAGGCTTCTTCATCCGTTCATGTTTTCCAAGCTTCATTCACATTTTATCTCATAGAAACTGGACCTACACCTTTAGTCTTCCATCTGGTACAAGATATGCATACAGTCTCACTCCTCAGAGCACTTCGCAATGGCACTTTAACAGCATTCCCCGGAGTTCACCTCCAGAACCAAAGTCAATCTAATCAACCAACTAGCTGTTCAGCTTTTTATACTCTAAAGGGGGTCAGGTGACCTTAAAACCCCACCCCTACCTGTGGTTTTTAACTGTATTTCTTTATACACTACATATTTATTTTATTTAAAGAAATGATACCCCTTTAAATTCATACAATAACATATTTTCCAGCTTTCATGTAATTCAACCCCCTTTTAAGCATTTTACATTTTATTTCTGGCATTAGGAAAGCACCATCCCTCTCCAATAGTATTTAATAATAGACAGGATGGCCGGCCGGCTCTTAAGAGAACCTGCAGGGACTAAACCATGACACCCAGCGCTCCACAACGCCAACAAAACCAGAAACTCCTCGTTTCACAAACAACTCAATAATAACACCACAATACCCAAATTCACCTCAAGAGGGTATGTAAATGTATAAACTCTCTTTTTTTATGTAAACAAAAGTGCTCCCGAATGAGTTAGAAGACTACATGCCTTCACAATCGTGCAACTGATCGAGCGGGTCTAAAATTACCAACGCTCGTACTCGCACAGACATGCTTAGATACAAAACACAAATGGCAAAGTTGCATTACCTAAAAGCTCCTGCCAGAAGACGAAGATCAAGGGAGAGAGCCAAAAAGGTCCCAACATTATTACAAAATTGCATAATATAAGCAAGCCCAAAGAAACGCTGCAAAGCAAAATAGGAAAACCGCAGGGGGGGGACCAACCATTTTCTCCGGACGGCATTTTTCTCAAAAGTTTCAGTCTCTGTACAGGGGCTGCTCATTTATTTAACTAAGAATTAGGCAAACTCTATACAACAAATCCACTACAATCCAAAACTATTTCACAGTATACTACTTATCCTTCTACTAGCAATTTCAAAATAACCAAAGTACCCATTCTCTATACTAAGCGAAAAACGCTAACTACATTTCGGGGACAGCTAAAAGGGAAAAGTGTTGTATTATAATATTAACAGCATATTCAGATAAATGCACCTGAAATCAAAACGCAAACAAAGCGTTATTTTTTTTTAGCAAAATTAAGCTGCCGACTAAACACTTTCACTACCAGAATGGGTTAACTTCAGAGGGGTGATGCATTCTCTCTAAAAAGAAATACTATGATTTTAGGAGAACATTTATTTTTAGGACATAAGGAAAAGTCTACAGCTTTTAAATACCTAAACCAGAACAACATTTTTTTAAGCTGCACGAACGTCTGCACGATCGCACAGTCGTGCCACTTTGCCGATCGTTCAAGCAGCAACAATGAACATGAAAGAGCTACTCACAGGGGCCAAACAACTTGGAATCTTTCCCTGACACCCCCCAAGGACCACACCAAGGGGTAATATCCTGAAACAATATTACCAGCTCCAAATTCAACTAACTTTCTCGCTTAAAGGGAGAGCTTCCAAATACTCCAGTACAAAAAGAAAACAAACATCTAGCCCCATGTGTTATTATATTTTTTTGTTTTAAATCTCACACAGCCACTCTGTGACACTGTTCCTAAGAGCTGCACCTGAGTTAGCTATGTGGGGGAAGAATTAAATTAAGAAAGTAGATTTTTACCTCTGAGGAGAGCACAAACAACCCACACACTCTGTAAACCACACACTCTGTATACAACATACTTTCTGTAAATGCACTTTCTGGGTATCCTATATACCCCATGCCCTGTGCTTCATAAGTTAAAATACTTTACGAGCTGTAACAGAAAGAAACTGCACTGGCACAGCTTACACCATGGCTTACCTGAGTCCAGGGCCATTAGACAGTACTCTGCCTGCAGCTAGTGCTGTCAACATAGCCTCTCTGAAGAAGGGGAAAATCCTGCTGCATAATGCTGTGCATTAATCCAGAACCCAGTTGTAAAGTGCAAAAATGCCAAAAGTGTATAGATACAAATACTGTGCCAATGATGAAGTTGAAGAGGGATGATGCACACATGAATCTGACTGACCTGACTCAAAGGTGGTATTTGTACCTATGGGAATGGATTTTTTTTTTTCACCAATATGACTGTCAACCCTTGCAAGACCACGGACTGATATATCAGTCCAAAATTCCTATATGTTCTAATTCTGTTGACAGCCTAAGGGTTAAAACAAGACCTACACAGCCACAAATTGCAGTCACTTTCCCAGTCAAGTAACATGGGACTCCAATGTGCCCATGGCAAGCTCCACGTTAGGTGGCAGCGGTTTATATCCAGACAAGTGTGGACTATCGGGGCCACAGAACAATATTCCAGCACCACAGAACTCTGTTGCACATGTCCACCTCTCTCCCTGTTTCTCATGCTCTCTGTGCAGGATCGGGAACAGTGTGCACAGCATCACAGGAGCCAAAACCAGACCCATGGTGTTCGCTGCCACTCTTTGTCTCGCTGCCGCCCCAGGGAAAAATCTCCCATTTAAACCTGCTGCCTGGCCAGGAAGGGGGAGGACGGTACTGCTCTCCTTGAGCAGAGGACAAACAACAGACTCTGTGTGAGGGTGGAGGGGGTTTTAGACTACCTCCCCATCTCTCATGCTCTTTGTGCAGGACCAGGGACAGTGTGTGCATGACCAGAGCTGAAACCGGGCTCATGGTGTTCACTGCCACTTTTTGTTTCTCTCCTGCCCCAGGGCACGATCTCCCACAAAAACATACTGCCTGGCCAGACAAGTAGGCTGTCGCTCTGAGTGTTTGGCGCACAGACAGAGGACCCCGTGTGTGGGTGGGGGGGGGAGGCAGTCACGGACTCCTCCGATCTAGTGAATGACAGTGGGACAATGTGTCTAAGCTTGCAGCACTGAAAAATGGACAGAGAGAGACACACACATGAGCGCACACTGTAGTGATTGTACATTACAGCACTCGGCAGCTCTCCCTGTGTGTCCCTCACACTTTTTCTTGCTCTGTGTCTGCCACTATTGCCGGTGTACTGTAATTTGCATTGGCAACAAAAAGAAACAGCACTGGCACAGCATACACTGGGGCTTACTCCAGGGCCATTAGACACTGCTTTGCCCGCTGGTGCTGTCAACAAAGCAACGAGCGCTGACGGCCCTTGCACCAAGTCCGTCCGTGGAACTGGAATTTAATGCAAGGCCATACAGAGGGACTAATACTCCTTAAACTTTATATGTTTCAGCTATTTCTTGAAACTCTATGTACATAGACAAAAGGACCTTAGTTTGCCCCTTTTGGTACATTATTTGTTTGTTATAAAAATATTCAAACAGTGAATTTTTGCCCTTGATCATTCTGCGTGTAAAAGTGCTTTAGGGTGAACATTTAGAGTATTGTTTTAAATCGTAGGCACTAACCACTAACAATATAAAGTGGATTTAAAAATCAACTGCTGAGGAAAGAGCGATGTGGACTGGCGAACATCACGTGAGTCTTATCCCAGCAACAGGGAGTTTCCTATGATCAAGATCATAGTCTTACCCAACACAAAGACAAGGGTTTTTTGAAGCTCAGAAGGTAAGACAAAATATCCCGGATATGTGCAAACTGAGGGTACATGACTTATGTAAATTTCTTGCATAGGTTTTTTTCTTTGCGACATAGTGCATAGTGTGGAGGGGCACTGTTTTGGAGTTGGAAGGATCATTTGGAAACTCCAAAACAGAAGGGTTCCATGGTCTGAATCATGTAGCTTATTTTTAGAGCTATCACATGAGGGCTGCAGGCTCCACACAACTGCAGTCCTAAAAATGCTCTACTGTTGGCACTTTTAAATATGGTTTAAAGAAATTGTTACAGGAACAATCCCTTTGCAATTGTTTTTCTGTTGATTTGTGTATTGTTTGTTAATGTTTTTTAGCAACTCAGACTTGTTTGTAAGATGTTTACAGTTCAGCCCGACGGGCTAGCGCTGCACCTATGCAGCTGTCTCCTCAGCAAGAAGGAGCCTGCCACCACCCACCCCTTGGACCCAGCTTCAGGCTTCCAGTTCAGCCCCATGTGCTAGCGCTGCACCTACGCGGCTGTCTCCTCAGCAAAAAGGAGTCTGCCGCCACCCACCCCTTGGACCCAGCTGCAGGCTTCCAGTTCAGCCCAACGGGCTAATGCTGCACCTATGTGGCTGTCTCCTCAGTGAGAAGGAACCTGCCACCACCCGCCCCTTGGACCCAGCTGCAGGTAAACGGATTCGGAAAGAAAGGCTGTGCCTTTTCCCTGCCAGAAATTTTCGGCTTCCAAAACCGGCGCTTTCCTGGGACCTGGCTCTCGTTGGCTGCTTTGCAGACCCCGAGCTCCCTGATTGGCCTTGCATTTGCCTGGTATTTTTAAAGAAAATGGAACCGTGAAAGCTCTGCTGTTTCTCTGAAACCTGGGACTGAACTGAAATTGTTGTTTTTTTATTGCTGCAGCCATTATCCCTGCATATTCTCTCTGCTCCCTTTAATTGTTGATAGTGGTGATGCCTCTTTGCACAGTAATTTTGGCTCCTGGAAATCTCAGGTTTCTCTCAGCTTCTCTTATTTTACAGTAGTTTAAGATAGTTAGTGGTTTTGTCAGCCCAGAGTATACTGTGTGCACAGGATTTAAGGGTAGTTTATCACAAGCTGCTAAATAATGTGCCTCTCATAACTTACCCACTGCGATCTGCTCTAAAATCCCTGCACTGTTTTCTCTCTCTCCCTCCCCACTGCAGATCTTACTGGTGCCTGACGGTGGTCTTAACCCACCCCCCCCGATTTAGTCACAATTTTCTCAGTGTACAGCTCCTTTTGTGTAAATGGTAATTTTTGCAGATATTCCCAGATCCTAGAGACTTCTAATTCCACTGTCTGTCCCTTCTCCCCGCAGGCTTCCAGTTCAGCCTAACGGGCTAGCGCTGCACCTACGTGGCTGTCTGCTCAGCAAGAAGGAGCCTGCCACCACCTGCCCCTTGGACCCAACTGCAGGTAAACAGATTCGGACAGAAAGGCTGCACCTTCTCCCTGCCAGAAATTTTTGGCCCCCCACCCCCTCCACTGATTAAATCCACCTAAACCACTCCCCTTTCTGGAAATCCCATTTCCCATTGGCTTTGCTTAGCTCTCCCTCAATCTTAAAGCCACAGTTCCTTCCTCTTATCTGACTCTCAGCCCTGCTTTCTGAGTGTTTCTGGTAATCCCGAGCTCACTCCTTCTGTCACCCCTCTACCTTCTTTCCCACACCTCCGTGCTCAAGTTTTTACACCATCTCTACACTCCTTTTCTCCTCTCTTTCTCCCCTCTCTTGCACAATGAATCTGCTATAGCCTACCTCATTGGTTGTCCTCTTATTATCTTGGTGTTGTCAGACTTCTGCGCCAGTGTGCTGGCCCACAACCAAGAGTGCCTGGCCCGCCTGGACATCACCAACATCCCCTTTCCACAATCCTCCCAACTCCTTACATGGGAGGTGCCCTCCCGGGGACACCTCACACTTTTCTTCTTGTCCAATCAGGAACACCATCTTCTTGGCCACTACCTGGCATCCCTCTCCTGGTCTCCCACACTTCCAACCTGCCTGTATCTACTCCTATTATCACTTCTTCTCCTCGCTGGTGATATTGAATGCAACCCCGGTCCTCCAAACCCCCACATCACCTCCTCCTCAAGCATCTGGATGAGTGCCCCTGGTCTTAAATTCATGAACACCAACATTTGTAGCCTTCCCTCCAAGTTCCCTGAACTTGAGGCATGGATTGTACTACACAAGCCCCACGTCGTGGGACATACTGAAACCTGTCTGAAACCACACCATACCAACAACACTTTCCAAATACCTGCTTAGTCCCTGCTACGTCTTGATAGGCTGGGCAGAAAGAAAGAAGGTGGTGTTGCCCCATTCTGTAAAGAACCCCCTCACTGCTAGGATCATTCTCTGCTCATCCCCCTCCTCACCAAGTGAATGGCTCCTCTCTGAAATGACCCTGGGATCTTGTAAGAAACTTTACAGTATATAGGCTGCTGCTATAACCCCCCCTCTGCAGGAACGGGGAGTCTAAACAGCTTCCTTCTGAGTCTCAGCTCCTTATCCCCCCCCCCCCCACAGGGACTCTGTCCTACTCAGTGACTTCAATCTAAACTGGCTGAACAACCACCAACTGGACCATGCTTCCCTGCTTAAACAACACAATCTGACACAGACTAGCACTCTTCCAACCAGACTAAATCCCAGAACTGGCACCCAGACCATCTTGGATTGGATTCTCACAAATAGGGATGACCATGTATTGCACGTCGGAACCATGGCTGACTCCATTAGTGACCATTCCCCAACCTATCTCCTTTGGTCCCCCAAACTCAAGCACTCTCCTTCAAAATACATATCGTTCCGTAATTTCAGAAACCCCAACACCTCAACCTCCTGGTGGAGACCTGGGCATTGGACTGGTCCTTCCTCTACTCACTTACTGATGCAACCTCAGCAGCTAACTTTCTTATACTGACTCTACTGTCAATACAGGACAGGTTCTTTCCTCTAACCACAAGAAGGGTCAGAGGTGGCTGCTCACACTGGGTCTCCAGAGACCTCCTAGGCCTCATGAATGACAGGGATCATGCTTGGTCTACCTACAAAGCATCCCCCTCCCTAGTCCTTTGGGAAGACTACAGGCGTCAGAGAAACCACTGTGAGCTCTGGCCAAATCACTGAAACAAACCTATTTCTGTAACAAACTAAGAGCTAACCTTGGTAACCCCAAGAAATTTTGGGAATCCATTGGTTCCCTCCTAAACCCCCTCCCTCTAGAAAGGCTGCACTACACCTAAACTCAGCAGGTGGCCTGGTTTCAGATCCTATGGAAGTGGCCAGGACATTAAATAACACATTCACCAATCTATCCAGCTACCTAAATAAACTCCCCAGTGACACACCAAGCAACTCAGCCACCCATCATAACCCACTGGCACCTGCTACTAGCTCTACGACTCACCCTCCAATCCCACCTTTTTACTTCGAAACGCGCTCTCACACTGATACCACCAAGCTCCTCAATAGCCTACCAACTCATGGCTCTGCTATCGCCAGTCTTCCTCAGGCTGATCGCACCTGCTTTAGCCAAACCTCTCACGTTTGTTTTTAACATTGCCCTCTCTACCTCCTCCATGCCCAACCCCTGGAAGATAGCTAAGGTGATCCCCATTTACAAAGTCAGTGACCCTCAATCCTCCGACAACTACTGACCAATCTCCATCCTCCCCCATCTAAGTAAACTGCTTGAAAAAGTGATCCACACTCAACTAGCTGAACACGTCGGCAAAAATACAACCTCCTATGTACCCAGCAACATGGTTTCTGTAAAAATCATTCCACTACCACTGCCCTGGCACTTCTGGCTGACCATATCCTCATGAACATGGACACTGGTAATGCCACCGGTGCTGTTTTTGTGGACCTCTCCAAGGCGCTCGATATGGTCAACCATGCCCTCCTCCTCTCAAAGCTAAGCTGCCTAGGCTGTTCCCAGGAGGTAACAGACTGGTTCAGGAACTACCTCACACATCGAGCCCAGTTTGTGAGTATTGGTCAGACCTGCTTCCCTACCCTGCCCATGTCCACAGGGGTTCCCCAGGGCTCTATTCTGGGCCCCCTTCTATTCTCCCTATTTGTAAACTCTCTTCCTTCAGACAGTCTAAGCTGCCACTCTCTCCTCTACGCTGATGACCTCGTACTCTTCCACAGTGATAAATCCACTGCCAGCATTACCACAGCTCTCACTCAAAACTACACTGCAGCCCACAACTGGTTCTCAAAGAATCTCCTCTTGGTAAATGTCAAAAATACCAAATCCATGTTGTTCAGATCAAAGCCCTTCATTGCAAAATTCACAACTCACTGCCACCTAAGCATTCTCTCCCCTGATGGAACAGCCCTGGAGGCTGTAAACACTTTAAAATATTTAGGAATCATACTTGAACCCTCCCTCACCTTCTCCAAGCATGTCAGATCCCTAGTCAGCAGGTTCCATCAAAAACTGGGCACAGCCAATAGATTCTGTCAATTCCTTACCCCAGAGGCTAGGCTAGCCATTGTCCAGGGAAATCTTCTCCCAATACTGGACTACTGCTCCACTATCTACGCCAGAGCATCTGTAACCACTATAGCCAAGCTCTCCTCAGCCTACAACAATGCCTGTCATTTTGCCTTGCTGGCCCCTTTCTCTACCCACCACTGCATCCTATACAACTCCCTTGGATGGCTCCCACTGCAAGGTCACTTTGACCTCACCCTCTGCTGTCTGGCAGATACAGTTATCCGTACTGCCCTAGAATCCCCCCTGGCAGCTCTCCTCAAGATCCAAATGCCCCGCTGCTGCCTCTGCTCAAACAGAACTCCCACACTAGCGGTTCCAAGGGTACATACGAACATGGGTGGGAGAGCTTTGTCGGCAGCAGCCCCTACTCTGTGGAACAAACTGCCAACTGTACTCTGCTCCACTGGCACACACTCTGTCTTCAAATCTCACCTCAAAAGTTGGCTCCTAGCAAACTCCTCCTGTCACTGTTCTCCTGGATAGGCGACCTGTTCCTGTCAAATCTGTCACCCGCTGAGTCACTTTTTGCCTCCCCCCCAGGATTTTCCCTCCATTTCCCTCCTCATCCACTCACTACAAACTGCTGTTTCTACTTCAATTATAGGAAATGTACTAATGTTGCCTACCACAAATGTACCTCTGCAATAACTAATTATTTATTGTAAATAACTGACGTATGTTATCAAATTCTTGCTCTATTTTTGACCTATGTAACCTGTATCCGCAGTTTTGTTTTTGTTCTTTTCTCTGTTCACCTTTTCATGTTTCTTCTCGTTTGTATTGTTATCTGTGCCATTTCTGAATATGGCCCGGGTCATACCTGAAAACGATCCCTGGGATCAGCGCACCTACCCCGTTATCAAGGTCATAAATAAAAAATAAAAAACATTGCTATGACTTGGGACATTCTGTAAATGAGACTTGCTTCTAATTGAATGTATCCTGTATTTTTCAAACTTTTAAGTAAATATGATATAACTGAGTACCTCCTGCTAGCAACCTTGACTACTAACTCCATCCATGGCCTGTCAAAGGCACCATCACTATCTAAGTGAACTGTCAAGGAAAAAACAATGCAGACCAGCTGCAGTACTGACACACATTGTCAGTAGCATATACACCCTCCCAATGAACCATTAAAGAACACACAGCAAAGAGACAGACTTTATTTATTGCATCACAGTGCAGGTGGATAAAAGCTCCAGCGCTTCAAGGCACCCCACCTCTTCCTCAGGAGATGAAAATGTCTAAGAGCTCCTTGCTTTTTAACTCCCAAACAATAACATGATATGAATTTACCAAGAATCAGAATCAGTAAAGAACTTTTTCAAAATTTTAAAAACAATTAGAAATAAGTATTTCACCAAAAAGTTACTTGGTCACTCATACACTGATTTCAAAATAGAGCTGTATAACAAATTTGATCTATATAATTGAAAATGTGATCTGTTATAACAAGTGATCTACATTAAAGAACAAGAGTGTAAGTGGCGTAAGTGAACCCCAATGTAATTCTATAAGGCTACACCAGTGATTAAGAAACACTAACCAGAAAAAAAGATCAAAAAAGATAAAATTGGGCCAGCCCAGTGGTGCAGAAAGCTGAGGCGCTATGCCTTACCTTGCATCACGCCGGTGACCCGGGTTCGGGAATGACCTCAGGTCATTGGGGAGCCAGCATGGGGGAAGGGTAGGAGCAGGAGTGAGTGGCCACGCCCTCTCCTGGATGCCCCCCGTAGTTCTGCTGCCACCCGGTGGATGTCCGGGGCTGTGTAGGTGGGAGGGGCAGCAAGTACCAGCAGAGTGCTTCAGAATGTGGCACAGTGCCTCCATTATGCGATGTCTGAGGAGGGTGGAGAAATCGAGAAAAAGTCGGGGGTAAAAACATAAAAAGAAAAGATAAAATGAATGCAAATTAGAAGGTTATGGACAAATTATAGAAAAAGGAGACATATAAATATATAGCTGCATATGTTTATTTATTTACCAGCAGCTCATAGTATGTGAGTGTGAGGGAAAAGTAATGCACCCTACCAATCGTATACACCCTACCTTGCCACTGCTTCCGCTGACTTTTCTGCAGGTGCTCTATGAAGCCAACTTGAATTGAGTTGTTTGTTTCCTTGACTCCCACACCTTTTGGCTTTGACAGCACAAACTATAAAACTGTTGCCCAGGTATTCAGACAGGGACAGCGCTAATTGTATGACTGTTGTCTCTTGCCTCACCTATAACCTTACTGTACTGTGTTGTACTGTTTCTGTATTGCACTGAGCTGTACTGCATATATGCAATCCCCTGTACTTGCTGTTTTCCTGTTGTTGCTGACTCCTAACCCTTTGTAAATAGGCTGTGCCTAAAGGATTTCATGTGGAATAAATAAATAAATAAATAAAATTAACAGCAACCAGAGTTTGCATGGGAAAAAGGACTTAGGGAAACCTGAACCCAGAACAGAGGGGGGAAGAAATAATTTTCTGCTTATTCTAGCAGGCTAGGCATTCCAAAAAGCCAGTAATTGTAGAATTCCTGCACTGTTCCTGCTTGTATCTGTTTGTTCCTATTTATTTCCATTCATTCCTGCGTCTGCAGAGGCTCCTGTTGCATGCCCCCCCAGGACTGGGGTGTCACTTAGGACTGCAAAGGAAAACCAGCGCACACAGACTGCATTTGCTGCTAAAAAGTGTTTAGTACTGGTGCATCTACAGATGGGGGTGACTGGCCCATAACCCCAGCGCTTTGAGGCACTTTGCCTCTTCGTCAGGGGGGCTTGGCTTAGTCACCGTAACACTTGTCCTATCATTTAAAGGACATATCTCATACATATTCATTACATTTTTTATAGAACTGCATCTGGTTGGATCTGCTCCCTATTACAGCAATCTTATTCTGAAGTTATTTGATGTAGCCTAAAGCTGTTATACAAGCAAACCTCCACCAAATAAACAAAAATTTATTACATTCGACACCAATATGTTTAAAATTAGTAAGTGCGTTGACAATTCATAACACTCAAACTTTTTGTTGTGAGGATACTCAATAAATTAACACATTTTAGTTCACTCAGCATTCCACATCAAAACGTTCATACTTGTAGATGGAAGAAAAAATATTTTCTCTTACAAGATATTAATAAAGTTCTCATAGAGATAAAAGGCATACGACCATGGTATAGTCAAAACAGCTCTATAAATAACTATTCTTGGTGTTTTCAGTAGAATTCAATGGCTGTCATAAAATACAGGCTTAACAGAAAAATAAGAAAATAAATTAAATAAAAATAAAGAATGGGGGGGGCTTCGCTGTAATTGCTCATGGGATGAAGATTTCCACCAACAATCCCTAGAGATGTGTACAATGTTTAGTGATAGAGGTTATTCTACTGAGGTACTGGATGAGGTCCTCAGTACAGTAAGTAATGCAGAAAGGAAAATGTTACTAATGCCTAAACAACGGGATGCTAAAAATGAGAGCCCTCTGGCATGTGTTTTTGGATTTAATCCATTGGCACCAAGAGTTAAAAAACATTGGGGCCTATTCATAAAGCCCCAACCACAGATGCAGGGTGCGTAAGTGACATGAGCAACTGCATACGACAGTATACTTTGCTTGCTATGCCACGGTGGCATTTATGAATAACACTGCACCCCACGCAGGGAGGGCAGATGTGTAACTATGTGCCACAGAAATTACACACATGCCTAGGGGGGCGTGGTCAAATAGCAGTGTGTGTGCGGAACTATATGCACATGCACAAACTGCAGTACTGTATATCACTCAGGCACATGAACCAGGATGTGCAGCAACATGTGGGGGAGGAGGGCAGCCATAAACCCCAGATGTACAACACAGGCACAGCACCAGGCAGATGCCGCCACGAGGACACCCCACAGCTTGCAGGACACGGGGGCAACAACCCCACAGGCTGCCCAGTGGTGGATAAGGCAGCCAATGGCACCGAGAAATGTGCAGGACATCCAGCACAGCACAACAGTGGAAGAGACAAACACGAATGATGACACCCACGGTATGGCACACCATCCACCAAACAGCAACAGTGAACACCATGGAGGTCACTGTGGACACAGTGTGACAGTCACACAGAGGTGCCAGCACACATGGGCATGGGTTGCCATCCCCATCATCACCCTGCCCATGCACCAGGACAATGCCCCTGGAATGCAAGGTAGGGTGTGGGATGGGAAACCATAGATTCAGGTGGCCCCCTTAAAGCAGCCACTAACACAATGGTACAGACCAAGTGTGGACCCAGAGCAGAGCCAATGTGTACTGCTGCAACACATAGGGAATGCTGTGATGAACATGAACATAGCCCAGATGAGTGCCCCACCCAAGGGACCACTTGTGCATGCCAATGGCATGACCACAGCAAAGGCCATGGTAATGGAGGCAGGGAAAGTGTCCCCCTGCAGAACAACCAAGCACACTCCCAGACAGTGCCGTGTGCAGCAGGCCCACAAGCAGAGAAGTACAACGACCCAACAAAACCCAAATGGCGAACACATACCACCACTAGGAATGAAGAGGTCAACAGTGTTTGCATAAAAAATGTCTTTAATGATGGGATGCCACAGGACCAACCCACCCATATCCAGTATAATACCATTCACCATAACACTGTCCCACACTGCAGCACTGTAACCTGGACTGTTCTCACCCCATACAGCACTTCTTCCCACCCAGGGTCAGATGGGGAAACTACAGTTCAATGAATGTTTGTTTCAATATACCTGGACAAAGGGAACCAATGGAGATTTGCTGCCCACACACACCACTTCACTCTACTCTTTTCCCAGCAGTGACTGTAGGTCTCATGGTTAATACAAAAGAGAATATTTCTAGGTAACATTTCCCCAGTACACAGGGTCAATCGCACAACTTGGAAATGAGTGGAGTGAAAGTGTATGCATGGGCATCAAAAGTACATTGTTTTCTTTCACTCAGGTGTACAGTATGTGAATCACCTTTCACTTGACTGTCCTGTTGGCACAGCAGTAGCACTACCACTCATGAGACTGGCAGCCCAAGTTCAGGAATAAGCTCAGGTCTCAGGGACCAGCTTAAGGGAGGAGGAATAAGCACCCCAGGGGACACTCTCCTCCTCTGGGTGGGGGGGTCACTGCCCTCATTGCAGTACTGCCACCTGGGTGACCAGAGGTGCTAGTGAAGCCAAAGGCACCATAGAAGAGAGGGATGCAAGCCAAGATCTGGTGCATCAGCATGCCTATTTGTGTATTCACACCTTGGATCTCCTCCATACTCTTGCATCACTGGGGTAGGGAGAAAAACATGGAAAGACCCCACAGCCACCCTGACCATGGCCCTTGGTGAACCAAAGATGGACAAACCCAGAACCTTCAGCTACCAGCCTGAAGATAACCATTCAGGCAGGGTGGGGCACTCCTTTCTTCCCCACCTGGCAGGGTCTGTGACTGAGGCAGAATAGAGGTAGGTGGCTCAAGGGGACTGGTGATTGGTAGAGCCAGGCACCTTGGGGGACTCTGAATGAAAGGACCAGCTCTGGTGCAGAGGGGGCATAAAGGAAGCATATAAAAAAATCATTGCATTGTAGTACCCCAACCAACCCTGGCGCAGAGGAAGTGTTGGGGTAGCAGTAAGGAACAGTGCAATGGTAGGCATGTGGGACAGTTCTGCAGTAAAGGAAGTGTACAGGGGCAGTGCTTTGTCTGTGACTAGCTATCTAGATAATGGAAATGGAACCTTCCTCCTCCCATTCTTGCCACATACTAATACTTCACAAAACTCAGTTTTGTGCTTTTCAGAACCCCTGGTACTTTGATTTTAAGCTACCAGCCAGTTCCTGTTAATATTGCCTTTTCTGCCTGACCCACAAACCACTGAAGGGGTTTTCAAGTCAAGTTGGGGAGGGTAGCTAGCCTTGAGCAGCCCAGTGCCCAAGCAGCTGGCACCTTTTAGACATTTTTTTTTTGTCTTTGGTAACCAGGTAAGGCCCACTAGGCACAAGTGCCTGTTTTCATGGGTGACCTGGGAGCACTGGGCAGTTAAGTGACTTGCTCAGAGTCACACAGTATGCAAGTGGAGGTTGTGAGAATCAAACTCAGGTCTAGTCTGCTGGATGTTCCAAGCTCATTCACACCACGCTCCTCTAACCTCTAGGCTATACTGCCGGCTCATGAGAGTTGTGACCGGAGGCAAGGGATGTCCATCAGCAGCAGTAACAAGCAGTAGGGGGTACTGGCAGAGCAAGCCCTCAGAACAGGCACCCCTTCCACATCTGATACTGCCTGAACAGGAACAGACGAAGACTGGGGATAATGAGGGATTTACTGCTGCAAGCCACAAAATATAAAATGGAGACCGAGGCCCTGCTCACTTCGAGGAGATTGTAGACACCAAGCGAAGGAAGGGGGAGAGCAGAGAGTACTATAATTAGCTGACATGAGTGCTTACATAGTTTACAGTTCATTTAACAGTTTTTAGACTTGCATTATTTGTAGGTATCATACAAAAATGAGATCCAAAATAAGGGATTTTTTTCTTACCAGTCCATACAGATCTCCTAATTTATACACTTCACTGACTGAGTCATGCAAGTAGCAGCAGGCCAGGACTAATAATAACTTTATGTCAGTAGAAGGCAGCAGCCTGGGGCAGTGCGGCAGATCATATCTCTTTCTTTCTCTCTCTCTTCCTCTCCCTCTCTCTCTCTCTCTCTCTCTTCTCTCTCACCTTTCCTCCAGTCAAAGCACCTGGCAGTATTCCAAACACATAGCAATGGGGCTAGTTTCATGTGTTTTGTGTCTTTGTTTTAGAATCTAAAACTTCTGACACACTGATAATATTTCCACAAAAAAATAAGTCCACTGACACTTAACTCACATTAGTATTGTGATACACAATGCAAAACAATTAATTTGTCTTGTATTATCCTTCTCTGTCAACAATGTCTTGTTTTAAGATTGAGCCACACACTTTCACCATAAGCACTTATAAATAGTGACACATTTGTAAAACATAATTCATAAAGTCCTTTACATGGAATAATATCCTGCTGTCATCTAAGATACATGTAACTTTCTTTTTTACGTTTGCTTGCGCGCATGCGCAAGGAACGTTTTGAGAGAGTAGCACACTTTGGAGGTGTGCCTCTCCCTTGCAATCCAGTGCTCCATTGAGCAGGCATGGCGGTCCTGCACCAATGGGTGTGGAGTTGTAGATAGCGTGGTCTTCGCTCAAAGAAAACCACCGCTGTCATACCGAGCACCGCTGGCCATGCCGCCCACACGTGCTCCACCTGGCCACTGCCTCTAAAGCTATATGCCACGCTGGGAGCGGCTCCCAGCATGGCAAACATTTGTGGATGGGGGTGCCCAATCCCCGCCGGCTCCACGGCCCCAAGTTATCCTTCTGCCACACTGGGAGCCCACCCCAGCGTGGCAAACGCCCCGCTTATTTTTGCTGACGGGGTGCCCAATCCCCATCCGCCCTCAGCTCCCCAGCCATCTTCTCCATGCTGGGAGCCCACCCAGCGTGGCAAACGTCCACACATAGTCCTTTTTTAACCTGTAAAGAAAAACGGTCCCACGAGTCTCCCAGTCCCCTCCCACAACCCGCACTCCACCCACTGCGCACCCAGCCTCCCCACACACCCCTCACCCTATACTTACCTCTGGAGCTCGCGACGATCTTCGTGGACCGGGAACACGCTCGACTCTTCAAAGCTGACCGAGAACTGAGAAATGCCGGTAAGCTGTATGATGGGCTAGATAGGGGTTTCAACTTTATTGTATATCTCAGGCATTTTTGGAATTTTGTACAAATTTTCAACATGGGGTTTCTGGAACCCTTCTCATGAATGATGTCACTGTCATGGTGTTATTCAGGCCTGAAGGGTGATTTCGCAGTCACTGCGCGAAATCACCCTTCGGGTCTGAATAGCACCATGACAGTGACATCATTCATGAGAAGGGGTCCCAAAAACCCCATGTTGAAAATTTGGTGCAAAAATTCCCAAAAATGACTGTTTTACAAGCGTATGTTGCGCAGTTCCTACGCAGGTTCAGTAAGTTCACGAATTTTCAATATTTTCACTCCAGATTTTCAACATTGCCATTTTACCACACTTCCTTATGAGCAGTACAGCTGTCATTTTTCACATCCTGCCCAAAATGTGTTTCCGCCCATGTAGCGCACAATGGTTCAGTCGGTGTGCAAAATCAATGTATGGGATGCATTAAGAAAATCTTGGTGACACTGTTCATTAGCAGAGGTCTTAAAATGGCTATGTTTAAAATTTGGTGAAAAAATTCCTAGAAATGACTGTTTTACAAGCATGCATTGCGCAGTTCCTACGCACGCTCGTAGGTTTGCAAATTGTCAATATTTCTACTCCAGATTTTCAACATTGCCATTTTACCACACCTTCTTATGAGTAGTATGGCTGTCATTTTTCACATCTCACTCAAAACGTGTTTCCGCCCACATAGCGCACAATGGCGCAGTCGGTGCGTGAAATCAATGTATGGGACACATTAAGAAAATCACAGTGACACTGTTCATGAGCAGAGGTCTTAAAATGGCTATGTTGAAAATTTGGTGAAAACATTCCTAAAAATGACTGTTTTATGAGCGTGTGTTGCACAGTTCCTACGCACGCTCGTACATTTGCGAATTTTCAACATTTGTGTAAGGCATATGTCTTATTTTTGTAACATGGATATACATATGGTATCTACGGGTTTGAGGAAGGATGAGTTTACCTGGCACAAGAGACCTAGGTGTGGCTACTCTGCACAGGGGCACCCAAGTAAATCCAACTACAGGAAGCAATAACTGTAATGTCCAGAACCAGAATTGGGATTTTTCAGTGTGGCTTTATTTATTAACTCACTGAACATAAACAAAGCACTGCATGGTCCCCCAAAGGGCTACGTAACTGTAATGCAGATTAGACTTTAAAACACAGCGGTCCATTTGAGGAATGAACACATTACAACAGTTGTCTGGCTTTGGACCCACCAGGCACTCAGCCCGGACTTTGCATGCGCATTGGATACACAGCCCGACTGGCCTGGCTCCCCTGCCGGCCACTCGACTGACGGTCCACTTGAAGAATGAACCCAAACTTTACTTGGCAAGACATCCTATCACACAAGGAGGCTCCCAACTGTGGCTCCCCACACCACTTGAAGTCTGTGACTCCTAGAGGGATTTTGTTTTCGTACTTCCAAATCGAAACTCCCATCAAACAAGGAGTACTCCCATCCAACAAGGAGTAATTTTCCCATCCTGTGGCTCCCCACACCACTTGAAGTCATCGACTCCTAGAGAGATTTTCATGTTGCGACCCACGTCTGGGTACCCACCCCATCACTGGCCAAGCGCATGAGGCGAGTAGCAAAAACAGAAGAAATCCGTAGAGGTGGACCTGGTTACTAAAGATGGGGATTTATCCACCTCCAGCTCCCACAGCCCATACCCGGCCATTTCTCTGAACACACAGAAACTTTAGGACTGTAACATGTAGATTGCATGGTGGATGAACTGACGACCCTCTACTACGAACTCTAAATCCATTTAAACTTTAAACTGACTGCTCCATTTGTTCATCCTAGTGTATATAGTCCTCCCAAACAGCAGTCCCCAATAACATTTCCTGACTGAAAAACAGTTGTTTGCCCCTTAAACTGGAGCCAAACACTCACCCAATCATTGCAGGGCCCCACAGGCGAAGTCCTTTAACCTTTGCTGTATTGTAGAACAGCCAACACAAAATCAGGCAGCTTCTTTCCTTGGCGGGAGAAGGGGATTGCCCCTGGAACCCACAGAGACCTTTTCCTACCCCCAAGGGAGGAGGCACTGAGACCGAGGGGACAGTCTCCACCATTTGAAGTATGGTGAAACACAGAAAAACTTCCTTCTGTGTGGAGGCAAAACTCAAACTACAGACTGATGCTTCCTTCTTGCTCAAGGACAAAACTAAACTCACTTTTTCTCTGAGAGAGAAATCACACTGCACAATAATGGTTCCTTCTTGCTTAAGGACAAACGGAAGACTGACTTTTGAATTCCCAAAGTTCTAAGAACTCTCTGAGCTGAAGATTCCAAATGTGGCTCATGCAGCTGTAACAATTCTATATAATGATGTCATCTCTCCAGTCTCAGTTGTGACTGAGGACAGAGTGAGACAGTGTGAAACCCATTCAACTGGAGTTTCACAAGCTGCCTTCCCTGCCTACCACTAGGTCTTACTGGGATTCTAGTAACCCCAGGTAACAAAGGGGTTACATTTGCACTCCAGATTTTCAACATTGCCATTTTGCCACACCTCCTCATGAGCAGTACAGCTGTCATTTTTCACATCCTGCCCAAAACGTGTTTCCGCCCATGTAGCGCACAATGGCGCAGTCGGTGTGCGAACTCAATGTATGGGACACATTAAGAAAATCACAGTGACACTGTTCATGAGCACAGATCTTAAAATGGCTATGTTGAAAATTTGGTGAAAAAATTCCTACAAATAACTGTTTTATGAGCGTGCGTTATGTAGTTCCTTCGCACACTCATAAGTTTGTGAATTTTCAATATTTCCAATCCAGATTTTGAACATTGCCATTTTACTACACCTCCTTATGAGCAGTACAGCTGTCATTTTTCACATCCTGCCCAAAACGTGTTTCCGCCCATGTAGTGCACAATGGCGCAGTCGGTGTGCAAAATCAATGTATGGCACACAGTAAGACAATCACAGTGACATTGTTCATTAGCAGAGGTTTTAAAATGCCAATGTTGACAATTTGGCGAAAAAATTCCTAACGATGACTGTTTTACGAGCCGCAGCATTGCACAGTTCTCACGCACGTCAGAGGGTTTGCGAATTTTCAATATTTCCACTCCAGATTTTCAACATTGCCATTTTACCACACTTCCTTATGAGCAGTACAGCTGTCATTTTTCACATCCTGCCCAAAACGTGTTTCCGCCTATGTAGCGCACAATGGGGGTAACAAAAAGGTCATGCTGAAAATTGATTGTGCAAATACCAGCACTCGCACAGGGCATTATGGTAAAGCACCATGCATGCCAAACACCACTGCATATACCTGCAAGCGAATGTTCGGCATCGACAAATGCTTGTTGTGTTTACCATATGTCATTCTTCTTTGACTGCCAGAATTCACCTCCTATATTTATGGTCACAAGTGCAAGTGTCACCAAACTATGCTCCATTGGATGGCCCCTCCCCCCATAAAAATCACTACTGGCATGCAGTATACTTATGTGGTATTACTAATGTGCTGATTGTTCTGATTCTAGTCCTGCTCAGCAAAAAGATATTTAAAAAAGAAATATGGACAAACTTTTATTTTTCTTTTTTGTTACAACCAGCCCTTGACTTAACAGCAGAGACCTTACCAGCAAGGCAAACTGATCGATTCCGTTTTTGCTGGAATCCGAGGAACACTGTGCCATGGCTGCTTGCCACAGTCAGAATTCGTTTTTTTCCCTCTTCTGAGATTTCAGTTACAGAAAAGAAACCCTCTGGTCCCAATAAGTCTGTCATTAGTGTAATCAGTGCTGCTGCATTGGGCAAAAGAGGCATTGTCATTTTTCTGTGTTGCATGCTGTCCCGAGCTGCACTCGACACTTGCATTAATGGAAGCAGCTCCACCAGTGTTACCATCCCCCAGCATCTAAGTGCAACATTTGAAATCACATAGTTAGAAACACAGAAACATTGACAATGATGGCGGAAAAAGAAGGGCTGGTTAACTCTGCTTGCTGTGGAGAGGATTTTTGTAAGTTTTGCTACTGTGTTTTAAACTTCAGGAGAAGAAGGACTAGTTAATTCTACTTGTTGTTGAGAGAGTATGTAGAGGATTTTTGTAAGTTTTGCTATTGTTTCATTTTTTTTAATTTACTTTAAAGTGGAACTTAGCTTAAAGGTTTCTGTGGCTGTATTTTTTGAATTAAGTTTAAAGGTTTCTGTGGCTGTGTTTTTTGAATTAAGCTTAAAGGTTTATGTGACTATGTCTTTTTGAATTTACCTTAAAAGTCTCCGTGGCTCTGTTTGTTGGAATTAACCTCAACAGGGGCACAACAGCACCACTTAAAGCCAGGGGGAGAGTCCTAAAGAGAACCAGGGGCAAACGTCTAATTTCTGCACTGCATGTGTTTGTGAGACCTGGGAATGCTATTGGTGGGTTTATAACTGTGTTCATAAACAACTGCAATCAATGCAGAGAATTTGTATTTCACTGTTCTGTATAGGTAGTGTGGATCATGGGTAAGGTTGTGGAGTGCAATGGTTGTGGGGCAGCAATGTGGATGAACGTTTTATGGAGGCTGGGAGGGTGCCCAATATGCCACGGGCTAAAGAGGCTCGAGGAAGAGATTCAGTGGCTTGGCAGGGAGCTGGGGAGGTTGAGGGGTGAGGGGAAGGTTGCATCAGTAGGAGGGCTGACATCTGACAGTATTGGGGAGGCATCACAGAGAAGGAACAGTGGATCAAGAGAGGGGTCAGGGAGAGGGAGAAAACTAGACAGGAAGCCAGCTGATGAAGGGTGGAATCTAGTAGGACCTAGCAAAAGAGGAGCAGCAGTAGGCAGGAGGGAGCAGAAAACACATAGTAAGGCAAAGACGGTAGGGAACATGTTTGTTGTACTAGCAATACATGGGGAAGTGGACACAGGAGGAGATTGCACAAGGGCTAGTACTCACGAAGAGGAGGGAGTGAGAGGCATTACTAGTGGAAAGATTCAGCATGGCATGGCAGGGGGAAGGATAATACTTGAAGAGGTGAGGAGGGAGAGGGAGGTTGCCAGTCAAACAGGAGGGGGAGAGGGGTCTCAATTGAGAGGGGCAGGGGGAGACACTGGGGCAAATGGTAAAAGCACTGCCTTGAGTGGCCTCAGGAATGAGAACCTGGGTGGGGGGGTGGTGACGGGCACAAGGAAAGAGGAGGGGGTGTACTGGTGTTGGGGGACTCCATTCTCTAGGGGATCAGATGGGGCAGCAAGGGGGAGAGGCACAGTCAGATATGGGTGGAGTCCATACCAGGATTAAAGGCAGACAAGGCAGGACAGGCAATCCTAAGGTGCACAAGGAAGGATAGGAGGAAACTGCACATTGTGGTACATGTGAGGACAAATGACCTAGTGAGGGAAATGGTGGAGGTAACAAGGGAGAGGTTTGAGGAAGTGGGTAGGTTGTGCATGGAGACTGGGGAGTCTGTGGCCTTCTCCAAGGTGCTCCTAGTACCCTGCACAAGCACAGTGAGAAAGGAGAGGATTAGGGAATTGAACACATGGTTGGTGGAATGGTGTCGAACTAAGGGGTATGGGGTTGTGAGTGGCTGGGGCAGTACCTGAGATAAGAACAATCTGTTTACAAGGGATAGGCTGCACCTGAGTGGGGAGGGGAAGGAGGTATTAAAGCAAAGACTAGGGAGGTATACTGCAACAAAGGTGGATTTAAATTACATGGGGGTGGTGGCAAGTGGACAGCAGGTAGGCAGGGATCTGATAGAGTGGAGTCACAGCCTATCCACCAGATTAGCAGGGAAGGACTCGGGTGGCCAAAAAGGGGGGGAGTAGAAGGGAGGAGATGGAGGGCAGTGAAGGGAACTGGGCAGGCTGGAGGGTGGTCTCACTGAATGCAAGAAGCTTAGGCAATATATCAGCTAAGCTACAGGCACTCTTGGCAGTGTGGAGGGTGGATATTGCAGCTGTCACAGAAACATGGGTAACTGAGCACCGGGACTGGGATCTGGCAATCTCTGTGTCAAAATTATGCAAGAAGGACCATAAGGAGGGGAAGGGATGGGGTTGCAGTCTATGTGAGGGATGGGATCAAATGCACAAGGGATGAGGGGGAAGGAAGGAGAACAGAGGCAATCTGGCTGCAGCTCCTAGACTCAAGGAGCAGAAAAATGAGGTTTGGGGTGGTATACAGGCCACTGTCCCAGTCTGAGCAGCTTGACAGGGAATTAGCGGGATGAATCAGAAAGGTATGTAGAAAAGGAAAGGTGCTCATCGTGGGGGATTTCAACTTGCCAGGGGTTGACTGGAGCATTCCAGTCACCTCCGGTGCTAGGGAGCAAGTGCTCCTGGACGCAATCCAGCAGGGTCTCCTGACACAGCTGGTCAGTGTACCTACTAGCTTAAAGAACCCTTTAGATCTGGTATTGTTGAATGGGGATGCAGTAAGGGAAATAAAGGTGGAGGACCCACTAGCCAGCAGCGGTCATCAAATGGTGTGGTTTAAAATCACGATGTGCGGGGAGCCAGAGAAATCAGTAACCCGGATGGTAAACTTCAGGGGGGAGGACTTTGGGAGGATGCAGGAAGTACTGAAAGGGAAACTGGAAGCAGGAGATGGACATGGAGCAGAAATGAGATATTATGAAACAGGGTATTACAGAGGCAATGGAAGCCTGCACCAAGACACAGAGTAAGAGGAGCAGAGCAAGGAAACCATGCTGGTTGAACAGTCAGGTAGTGGAGGTGATGAGGGCAAAATGAGAGGTGCACCAGAGGTATAGAAGGATGGAGAAGGAAGCAGACAGGGAGGAGCATGCCAGGTGGTCGAGGGAAGTGACCAGGAAAGTGAGAGAAGCCAAGGCCCAGAGGGAGCGAGATTAGCGCAGGGAATTAACGGGAGGGGGAGGGAAGACTTTTTCAGATACATCAAGGAGAAAAGGAAGAGCAAGGAGACAATAGAGAGGATAAAAGAGGGCCGGGAGTGCACTGAAAAGGGGGAGGAATAGGCGGAAGCACTGAATGAATACTTTTGTTCAGTGTTCATGGAAGAAGTGGGGGGACCGCTACCACCATGGGCTGGGAGGATGGGGATGGGGGGAGAGGAGGCGACAGATGGAAGAATTGAGGAAGATAGAGTTCTAGAGGGACTGAGTTAATTGAAGGCAGACAAGGCACCAGGGCCAGATGGTATCCACCCCAGGGTGCTGAGGGAGATGGTGGAGGTGTTAGAGAAACTGCTGGCAGATCTGTACAGCACCTCACTGGAGTCGGGATGTGTGCCACTGGACTGGAGGATGGCACACGTAGTACCATTACCCAAGAGCAGACCAAGGGATGAACCAGATAAATATTGTCCGGTAAGTCTCACCTCCATAGTCTTCAGACTTCTGGAAATTATACTAAAAGAAAGACTGGTGTCATACCTGGAGGACAATGGCCTCTAGGATGTGAGGCAGCATGGATTCATTTCGAGGAAATCTTGTCAAACCAACCTGATACAATATTGTGACTGGATGACAAGTGAGCTGGATAAGGGTCATGCAGTGGATTTTCTTTTTTTGGACTTCAGCAAGGCCTTTGATTCAGTGCCTTATGGGCGGCTTGGGAGGAACCTAACTGGTGTAGGGGCAGGGGAAAAAATGACAAACTGGATTACAAGCTGGCTGAGTGGGAGGCTGCCACGAGTGGTAGCGGGAGTGGAGCTCTCAGCTTCAAGACTGGTGACAAGTGGGATGCCACAGGGCTATGTGCTGGGACCAGTATTATTTTGGCTCTTCATATCAGACATTGTGCATGGGGTGGCGAGCAAGGTAAGTCTGTTCGCTGATGGCACCAAAATCAGAGCAGTGATGGATAGAGGGGATTGATGGAAGCAGCTGCAGGGGGCCCTAAGCAAGATAGAGGAGTGGTTAGATAGGCGGCATCTAGGGTTCAATGCAAAGAAGTGTAAGGTTATGCACTTTGGAGTGAAGAACCCAAGAAGAGTATATTGGCTGGGTGGGGGGTTAAGCTGGGGATCACTGAAGAGGAGAAGGACCTAGGGATAATGATAACAGGGACCATGAACAACATTGCCCAGTGCAGGAGAGCAGCTGCAAAAACAAACAAAATGCTGAGGTGCATAGCAAGGGGGTTTTCCTCCAGGCGAAGAGAGGTGATCCTGCTCCTCTACAGGTCACTGGTAAGGCTGCACTTAGAGTACTGTGTGCAGTTTTGGAGGCCATACCTAAAGCGTGATATCAGGCTGCTGGAGGAGGTGCAGAGGAGGGCAACAAAGATGATATGTGGAATGGAGGGAGCAACTATTAGAGCAGACTGGGAGACCTGAATATGCACACCCTGGAGGATAGAAGGGATGAGGGGGACATGATAGAGACATTCAAGTATCTGAGGGGAATCAATAAGGATGGGGCATATGGGGTCTTTAAGCTAAGGAGGGGGAAGGATACCGGGGGCGCGGGCTAAGAATAGAGGGGGAAGAGTTAGGTGGGAAATGAGGAGACACTATTTCATGGAGAGTGTGGTAGTAAAATGGAACGTACTACTGGAATGGGTGGTATCATGTAAATCTGTGAACAGCTTTGAATGGGCATGGGACAGAGAACAAGAGAGAGTGAGGGTGGAGGAGGTGGGGATGACAGTGGGATGACAAAGGGGGGAGAGGGTGGGGCAGCTGCAAACTAGAAGTGCTAGCTGCACACGCAAGCAGACTTACATAGACCAGGTGGTCTGTTTCTGCTGGCACATTGGTATGTTCGTATGTTTGTAAGACCATTGGTTCATCCAGTCTGCACAAATCACAAACTGTAAATGCATGTCACATGTGTCATACTTTGTTCAAATTTCATTTCAATCCCTGCACAGACAGCAAACCCGACACCTCTGAGGGCATGTTTGACTGTTTTTGAGCTTACTCAGTCTACGTGTACACACCACTGGAAGCGCAGTACTGCAAACTCCTGATGACTCTCCCTGAAGTAAATTACCAGCAAAAATCCTTGCCATTTATTATTCCATGACAGTGTAATATTGACTCACTATGAAGATCAAATTCTTCAGAGGAATATATGTAAAGAGATTCAGTCTTGATAGTATTTCATTATAGTTATCATATTCTCTAAAGCAGCTGATCAGATGATAAACCAGCAGCTAATAAGTGTGACTACACTACTCCCCATCACACACACATGCACACAGACATTTATGTGTAACATACTGGCTCCGATATTCAGAGTTGCACCAGCAATGGCACATGTGGTGGTGCAGCGCAACTGTGTTGCACTCGTGAAACTCAGGGATATATTCAAAAGAGATGAGCAATGGCGTATCTCCTCTGAATATATCAGGTAATGCACTCTGCACAAATATGATGCACTGACACATCCTGCCCCCTCAAGACAGGGTTGAATACCGGGAAGTGGAACTGCGCTAGTGCAACAGTGTTACGCTGTGCGCAAATTCCTGATTTTCTGCCGTCAGTATGTAAATGGGGCCATAAAGTATGCAAGGTGCAAATGGGGCCATTTGCATGTCGTTATGGCCCCATTTGCATGAGTTGTGCAAGGCAGGCCAGCTAAATGCGCATGGTGCCCTGCACAGCATGTAGTGCTGTCAGAGAAGGTCTAGTGGCACCCACCCTCCCTGTAGCCCCAATTGCCATATAATTCTTTTTAGTATCTTCCCTGGTAGTCTAGTGGCACCCCCCACTTCTCCCGATGCTTCGATCCCCATAAATGTACAGCTCTGTAACACCCTGGTAGTCTAATGGTCCCCCCACCCCACCCGTAGCTGTGATGCCCGTAAAATAATATTTAATATTCCCTGGTAGTCTAGTGGCAACCGCTACCCCGCCACTCACACAGAACCCCCTGCCCACCCAGCCCTGCCCCATCATTGGTGGGCAGCAGCAAACCCACCCACATACCTCCGCAGCTGCCTGCCAAATGACAGCTTACAGTATCAGCTGTAAGCCCATTGGTCCACACTGTGGACCAATGGGCTTGCAGTGCATACTGTAATAGTCATTCATAAACATGTGAATGAATGACTTCATTCACATAATTTAGACTGACTATTACAGTATGCACTGCATGCCCACTGGTCCACAGTGTAAGCTGTCATTCAGTCGGCAGCTGTGAGGTATGCGGGGGGGTATGGTGCTGCCCGCCAATGACGGTGGGGAGCTGCATGGGCAGGGGGTCCTGTGGGGATAGGGGGGTGCCACTGGACCACCAGGGAAATGTGTACATGGCTCTTATGAGCAATCAGGGATATGGGCAGGGTGGGATTACCACTAAACTACCAGGGAATATTAAATATTATATTACAGAAATTTCAGCTGTGGTTTGGGTGGGGAACCACTGGACTACCAGGGCATTACAGAGTTGTACATTTATGGGGATCTGAGCATCGGGAGGGGTTGGGGGGGTGCCACTAGACTACCAGGGAATATTAAATATTATTTTACAGGCACCTACGGGAGGGGTGGGAGGACCACTAGACTACCAAGGCATACTGAAATTGTTATTGTATGGTGATCAAATTACAGGGAGGGAAGGGGTCCACTAGATCACCAAGGAAGATATGGGTGCTTCCCCACAGTTTACTGGGTGGGCGGGTGGCCACACATGGCTGGCAGCTGCTGTGTTGTACCTTGCAGTACAACAACTTGCCTGTGGGTGACCACCATTTTAGCCATTTCCTGCAGGCTCAGCTTTGATCCCAGGTATGCAGTGCATCCCAGGGTTATGCAGGCATATGCGCCACACATCCTGGGCTGAATATCAGGATGTGCCGCATATGCATGGGCACGCCCACTGGAGATGTTCTGCATACATTATCTTTGCACCCCGGTGCACCAGGACTTGTGCTGCACAAGTCCCTCCTTTGAATATTGCCCCAGGGCACTTTTCTGGGGTTGCACTGGCACAACTCAGTTGTGCCAGGTGCAACCCCTCTGAATATCTGGCCCACTGTATATAATGCATTTCACAAAATAAAACTGGTCACTGTAACTTTATCATATGCAGTGGTGGTATGTGACAGTCAGAACTACAACATAAGCATTTCAGGGCAAGGCTCAAAACCAGTAGATTATCGAGGTTCGACAAATAGAATTTGAGTCGTGCGGTATGTACCAGTTATGGATCCATTTAGTTACAGGTTCATTTTTAAGGAACTATCTCATTGGTTGTGATATTCCCTGGATCTTTAGGAGGGCAGACATATGGAAAGTCTAAAACTTCAAACATGATTAAAATAGAGGAAAGTATGTGTTGCCCCCAAAAAAAAAACTCAACATTCTAAGGTTGGGTCACTCCACAAAAGTGTGAATCTAAATAACTCAGTAGCCAAATAACAGTTTGTATAATAAATTATTAACAGATATTAAAAGATATAGAGACTGTTTAAAGTTGAAACCAATAAAAGTTTTACAAAAAAAGTTTGAGTCAGTATAAAACAATAAAAAGCAGTATATTTTTATCTGAACCTCCATACTTAAAGAAATGAGATCTCTAGCAAGAAAAAAATTAAAGAAATGGGAAAACTGCATAGTGCCTGTTAAATGCATGCATGTGCTTGTGAAATCATTTCTCTCTAACCAACTCAGTAGGGTAAACACTCCAAAGTTACCAAAGTGCCACACTCACCAGGTGAAGTCAGCATGAGAGTCAGCAGCCCCTGCTGCCACAGTTGCTGCTCTGGAATATGGGGGATTGGGGAGGTGAGCGGATTCTTTTCAACGGACAAAGAGGGAAACTAAACAAACCTCAGAGTTTCATCTCAGTCCCTGCAGCAACTAACAGCCTGTACAAGAAAAAAAACAGCACCGTCATGCACATCAAGGCAGGCAGCTAATGTGTTGAGAAGGAACGCCACCTAACTGATCGCCTGCTCCCTCTGTCTCTCTTACCGTGTGCCTGGTGGCTGCAGCTGCTGATAGAGGATCTGAAGTCTAGTTACAAACTGTTGTCCCTGCTGCGATTTGCAGTGTGTGTATGTATATGTGTGTATATATATATATATATATTTTTTTGTTTCACTAAAAATACCACCAACATCTTCATCTGGTTCAATTTCAGTTGGTTACTATCTGTATCCCCCTCCTCCCAGTTGCCCCTGAAAAAGGGACTTCTAGTCTCAGTGGGCCTACAGGGTCAACAAAAGTCAGTAAAATAAATAAATAATCTCTTGCACACTGTCACCTTGTTCACTCAGCAGTACCAGGATGGAGTCAGCTTAATGTGGTCACCATGTGTGCTGTGTATCAGGTCCTGACTGCTCCCTCCTGCTGTAACTAGCTACCTGCCCTGCGGTCAGACTTGACTCTCCAGTAAACAATAACTGCAACCCAATCCTGTCAAGTAGTTCAGACAGCCACAACTCCAACTTAATGACCCAGATTTTCTCCACTGGCATTGCATGGAGCTGTATCGTCATAGGGATATGTCTAGTACTGTTTTTTTTTTTTTCAGTGCATGTACTGCCAGCAGCAAACAGGTCATATGTTGTAGTGTATTTAGAGAGAAGGTGACAAGGAATTCAGTGCCACACTGCAGCAGCAAGAAGAAAGCTGGGTATGTGGTTAGTAGTTTTTATTCATGACACTACTTCTCCACCCTCTCCCTTTCATGTCTCATTCAGTCTTTAAGTTGTTGCCTACTTTTTTTGGATTTTAGCCAGTGTGATTAGTGAGGTGTTTGTATGTGTTTCAGTTGAGGCACATTAGGGTAAATCACATGACCAGTACTGTGCTGGGGGTGTCAATGGGGAATGGTATCATACACATTCTTAAAAGACAAGAGTATGCTACGCTCACCAGGACTGGGCAGGGTGTGACTGTGGGGCCACCCCCCCCAATGCAATTGCTACAAGACCAAAAATACCCAAACTCCAGAGCTGGGGTGTGAACCTCTAATGGAATAATTGTACTCAATACCACTGTTGTCCATCAAAATTCAAATTTTATTCAGCTAGCTTATCCAATCCAGATACACACCATATGCTGGTCTGAAATTCACTGTGAGTCAGATGCCGTGGTGCTTTGCCACATAAGTGCTTTGTCAGGGGATGGATACCTGAACAATGACCCATCCTTTTATACCACAATGTGATTGCATTGTTTATGACCATTCACAACATGTGATACATCCAATTCATTCAAGAGAAAACTTTTCAACATGCAAACATCTTCAAATACTATATAAAATAAATTAAACATTTTGCTTTCTCAAAATTCAAAGTCATTCATAAATCATCATTGTGACACTATAAAGCATTCATATATTCAATACAATTCATTATTTAATTATATGGTTCTTATCCAAACTAAAAATCCTAAAATAACAATTTAAAAAAAAAGATTGACAAAAATTGAAAATTATGACAAAATTCCTTGCTTCTCTAGAATTAATGTAGTTTTATATTATATTTATTATTTCTAATAATCAAAGAAAGAAAATAATAGGCAGTCCTGGAGCTGGGAGCATAAATTACAAAAAAAGCCATGCCTCAACAGCATGATTATGTGGAAAACGTGAATTCCTGTACTCTCCCTGTACCTCCTGGCTGTGAAGAGAAGAAAGGGAAATATATATTATTAATTTTATGTTCAAATAATTAAGATATAACACAGCTATTCTTAAGTGCTCCTGTAGAGAGGGTTGCTTGTTAAATTGTTCACAATATATAGTCCTAGAGCATAGGATGAGTATACATAGAAGTGAGAAGGAGATGAAGATGGGGAGGGGGGATTTATATTCTTTCATGCTTTCAAATATCAAAATCAAATGCGGGAGAAGTGTGACCACACAGAATCACAATTTCTATTTTATTATTGATATTAACTTGAAATAGAAATGGCAAATGGGGGGGGGGGGTGGCTAGGAGCAAAGTCTAATACTGATATAAGTCCCTCAAATTATAAGTGTGGTTTGAGATCCTTGTCATGGTTTAGACCTTCAGGCATCAAAGCATTTAAGGTATAGATCCAAAAGCTTTTTCTTTGTGCCAGTCTGTTAACCCGATCCCCTTCCCTTTAATTTATTTTGACCTGCTCTAAGCCCATGAATCCCAGCGTTGATGGATCACTATTATGGTGCAATAGGAAATGTTCAGCTACTGGGCTTTCTAGTTAGATATTTTTTATGTCCCTGACATGTTCTTGCACTGTAACTTTCAAAAGACATATAGTCCTTCCTACATACAGTTTGTTACAGGAACACCACAATGCATAAACCGTGTATGTGGTCACACAAGAAATACATTGATTAATCCACAGATTCCTAGCATTTGTGGATGCTGTAAAACTTTTTCCTGGATCGCAATATGTGTGCGTCTGCTGCAATTACCACAGCGAAACATTTCCTTAGGCTTGATCCGTGTACATGGACCTTGTTCGTTCTGTGAAAACTGGCTTGATATCAGTTCATCCCTTAAGTTTTTCCCTCTTTTAAATGAGACCCTGGGTGTATCACCAATGTTGTTTGCTAATCCTTGATCACGTCACAGGATTGGCCAATACTGAGTTACAGTCTTATCTAGTTCACCTGCTATTTTGTTACATGTTGTTACAAAATGTATTCTGTTTGATTCACTTTCAGATCTCATTTTGGGTGTTAACAATTCACTGTGATCACAACATGCCGCTCTATTATATGCCTTCTCCAAAGCTACGTGATCACAATCCTGTTCAATGAAATTCAATTTCAGTTCTTTTGCCTGTCTTTCAAAAGTGTCATTCTCCATACAGTTATGTTTAAGCCTGAGAAATGGGCTGTATGGAATCACATTCTTTAATTTTCTGGGATGTGAACTGCTCACATGGAGGAGGCTATTAGTAACAGTTTGTTTTCTATAACCCGCTGTGATTATTTCATTATTGTTCCCTTTGGATAAAGCGACGTCTAGGAATTCAATCTTGGATCAGACTTGATTGCAAATTATTTTTTTTTTCATTCATGATCAGCCAGTTGAGAAACTCACATCCTTCCACTTTAATTCCATTCCATACACAAATTATATCGTTGATATAACAAAGCCACTTAACAGTATTATTCATGAAGGGTTTGGAAACTCCATCAAATACTATTTTCTCCTCCCAAAAGCCTAGAAACAAGTTCACATAAGATGGGGCCATTGCTGCCCCCATCACCATCTCATATTTTTGCAAGAAATATTGTTGGTCAAACTCAAAATAATGAAGTTTTAGGATGAAGTCCAACCCCTGTATGATCAAGTTCATCGCATACTATAAATTAGGGGATCCTGCAATAAGAAATAATTGCATACATCCATACTGTCAACATGGCAGATGGGGGTATATAATGATTCCATATCAAGTACAAGCCATTTGTAATTTCCTGACCATTCAAAATCTTTATATCATTCCAACTTGTGCATCATATCTCTAGTATATGAGCAGAAACAACTAACACTTCTTTTTAGAAACAAATCCCAACATTTACATAAATTGTTTGTCAGGGACCCCACACCCAAAACAATTGGCCTACCAGGAAGGTCCAGTGGGTTCTTCTGAATCTTTGGTAATATGTGTAAGGTGAGCATTAGCAGAAATTTGGGTAATAGATAATTAAATTATTTTTCTGTAATTTCTTTATCTAGTTTTGCTTGTTCTAGAATTGGTATTAATTCCAGTTTGTATTTAAAGGATCTGAGTTAAATTGTTCATAATCATTACTGTCTGCAAGTAAATCCTTCATTTTTCTTTTATAAAAGCCCCTATCCATAACCACAATAATACAACCTTTATCAGTGGGTTTTAACACCAAGTCATCAAATTATTTAAGCTCTGCCAGAACCGAGTGCTCCTCCTTTGTCAAATTGTCATAATACCTTGTTTTTATCATTCAGCAATTTATGTATTTCATTCAGTACTGTTTTTTTTTTATATATGCAGTGATCACTGTGTTAGGGGTCTATGGGCAAAAATTTGATTTAGGGGTATAAAAACTTTTTCTAATTTCTCATAAGTTAGCATTATTTACATCATATAGGTGTATATTCAAATTGCAATACCTGTGTTCTAAGCCCTCCAGATATAATTCATTCATGATTGCCAAGTTCTGATAGTCCACAATATCCCAGTCAAAGTCAACCCTGCCATTGAATCAGAAAAGTCCAACAGAGAGGAATCAATTTCTCTTGTAAGTTCAGTCAATTGGTCCACTGCATCCAAATTCAAGCAATCCATTATATCAGGTTGAGTTGCATTTTTTACAAAGCAGTCCATCAATTGTATGCATCTGAAGACTTTTTCAAGATCCACCAGTGTTTGGAATTCACAGAGTCTCAAGCAGAGCGCAAATGATAAACCCCTGGATAAAAGTTTTAATTGATTATTAGTTCACTGTCATGGGTGAGGTAGCAAAGATCACACAAAACCACAGAAAATAAGGTACACCACATCAAATAGATGTGATTAGATTTATTAAAACAAAAGAAAAAGAAAAATAATCAAACCGCAGATGCAAAGAAACAGATTTTTCAAAAACAGAAAATATAGCAATGAACAAAAACTGCACAGCTTAGGGAGTAGATGTATCTAACTCCCTAATATTCATCTGTGCCAAGTCTCCCTTCAGAGAACTCTCTTGGGAGATGTACACTGGTTTCCTCCCAAACCACATCTGACATCTCTATCTCTAGTCCTGGTTTAAATAGCACCTAGAATCCTCCCATTATCTGGAAACTCCATCCCCAATATCTTTCATGTAGTCTAAAATACTTTTATTTTATATATTTTTCTTCTACAGCCTTCATTCAGTGCATATAATATTAAATAATCAGCAATAATTCTAGAAGTAATAACATACCATTTCATATCTCTTTATATGCTTTAAATAAGTCAAAAACAAGCAAGGAGGGTGCCACTGACTCCCTATAGGAGATTTCACCCAGCTAGAATATTCTGAATGGTATGAGAGTCAGGCTACAGCAACAACCCCAAACTCTCTTGTTGGTACAGGTAACTCCAAATATTTTTTTATTCAACTTGTAGCTATTATTTAGCTGTGTCAAGTAATAAGGAAACACCACACTGAGCTGTTTTAACAGAGGTGTTTTACCCTCCGTATTGCCATCAGTTCTCAGTCCATTTCTAAAACCATAATGCATTGGTAATTATTTTTAGTTAGAATCATATACTAGGGCCTTTTTTACCACAATAACTCCTATGGTCCAAGTGTGTAATGCATACAGACTGTCCTGCTGCTTGTCTGTACCCATTTCCCTGTGTGTGACTTGCTTAACATGTGAGCAGGGGGAAAAAACAAAAAGAAAACATTAAACTACAGCTTCGTATCATTCCTGATACCCATGTGTACAGAGGTACACCAGCAGAACTCACCCTTCACAAACATGCAAGAGGGTGCAGGGCTCACCCCTTGCAAATGTGCGAGAGGGAGTGGAACACCGAGTCGGGCAGTGGTTCTTATCACATTACAAGAAACGTAAACGCTGCAGGACTCAGCTATAACTAAAAAAACATGGGGCTTGTACTTTACTTCCACAACGTGGATATATGTTGGAACAAGTGCTAGTGTGGTAACAGGGATCTGGAAACACAAGCAGAGAATAAATAAGTAAAAGAAGACACTAAGAAAATAGAGTAGGTGGCCAATCTACTGTATAAAACAGCAGTTAATAGGGAGAAACTGAAAAAATAGAAAAAACAATATGCTACTGCGCAACAGACTAGGAGATAGAGAACGGGGGTTGGGAGGACTTAAGAAGGAGTCCAGTCCAAGAGAACACACACCATCCTATTCAACATAAAGAGATTTTATCTATCACATACCCCCCTGCTCAAGTGTAAACCAATGTCCCCACCCCAATGGCCCTAATCTCGTTAGACACAGAAAAAGCATTTGACAGGGTAGACTGGACTTTCCTCTGGACAACATTACAAACCATGGGCTTCTCTAATTTATTTATAAAATGTATTCAAGCTCTGTATTTCTCTCATAGAGCTAGGTTATATTGCAATGGAATCCTATCTGATTTTTCCCCCTCACTTCAGGCACATGACAAGGCTGTCCACTTTCCCCCTTTTTATTTAACTTGTATCTTGAGCCCCTTCTCAGGCATTTAAACTTATCCCCATTAATTGTTGGCATCCCTATAGTCAATAATACTCCCAAAATTTCAGTTTACGCTGATGACATACTCCTTCATCTCTCAAACCCAGTTTCTTCCCTTAAAGAAACCTTGGCAATAATCGAAGACTTTAGTAAACATTCGAATTATAAACTCAACATCAACAAAACTGAAATCTTCTCTCTCAATCATTTTACACATAGCTGAAATTTTACCCAGTTTGTCATGAAATGGGCTCCATGTTCCATAAAATACTTAGGGATTTATATTACCTTAAGCTCATCTCTATTGTGGAAGCTTAATCTAGAGGACTTATGGCATGACATTCAACAAGACTTAACAAGATGGAATAAACTCCCACTATCATTCTGGGGCAGAATTAATACCATTAAGATGAACGTACTGCCCAGACTGTTCTATCCCCTGAACATGCTGGACATCTGGTTACCAATATCTTATTTTCAATGTATTCATTCAGGAATCAACCTGTTTATATGGAATAACAAAACAGCCAGAAAATCCTATCGCAAACTATCCCAGTCTAAGGACTTTGGTGGGCTCCGACTCCCCAATTTCCTATTATATTATTGGGCCTCGCATTTACATAAATGTGGAAAATGGCTATCCCTACCTGACTCCCGCGCCCATCATGGATATAGCCCAATATGGTTGCAGGCTGAATTAGAACTTTTTAGAACTCACAATATAGCTCCAGCATCTCTCTTTTATGTATCAAAAAGAGATATACCCAAAACTTTTCAGTCTCTCCCGATTGGAACTTCCCTCAGGGTTCTCTCCCAGCTTTTTAGGCATTTCAAGGTCTCCCCAATCTTAGACTTTTTCCAACCCATCTGTGCAAACCCGAATCTTCAGATAGGTAATTCTCTCATAACCAGAAGATGGTTACCAGTCCTCTCCAAATGCAAGATTGCGGATTTTTATTCACCAGGCTATATCTTGACTACAGAAGAAATTCTAGCAAAGTTTGGGTAGCCGGTAATGGTTACTTATAAAGTTACCCAGCTTAAACACCTTTTAAGTAAAACATTTGGGTGCAGAACCAAAGCTTCTCAATTTGCCGATTTCTTCCACCAAATCTCTATACTAGTTAACAAACTGCATGGCATCTCAAAATTGTGTGGTCTGCTTCACACATTTCCAGAAACCCCATCGGCTGCTGGTTCCAAAATCTGGCAAAGTCTCTACCCGAGCAGAGACATCAACTGGCAAAGTGTAAGGAGAGACCTATACACATATCATACCCAGGCTCGATACAGGATAACACAGTATTGTATCCTAAACAACCTCTACTATACCCCTATTAAACTGGTACAAATGAAACGTATACCCTTTGCAACATGCTCCAGATGTAATAAGGAGGAAGGCACATTGCTACACATTCTGTGGTCATGTGATTCAGTACCCCCCTTATAAAACAAATAGAATCAACTCTAGATCCGTTGTTGGGTTGCTGGCCTTTTTTCTCCCAAAACTTGTATTTCTGGAGATTATTTCGAAATCCAGGTAAAAGAAAAAAGATACCATCTGGCTCTAATATCAATGGCGGTTAAAAAACTGGTACTCAGACATTGGAAAGACCAGACCACAGTATCATATGCGGAGTGGTTGCATGAGATGTCTTTTTCACTTCGTGTTGAACATCTAATAGCACAAGAGAACCGCCGTCAGTCCTCCTTTATGAAAAAATGGGGAAAATTATATGCCCTTTACTTGAACTGACACTCATATACAAGCTGGGCTGTGGGTTCCTCTACTCCATGGTTTCCTTTGAATTGCTTTTTCTCACACTATCATAAGTAGGAAGTGAATCCTTCTGCAAAAATAGTTTTTTCCTTTTTTTCTTTCCTACATATGGTCTCTCGTGTTCTTTTATTTTGAATAATAGCATAGCCACATGAATGGACATTAGTATACACCACAGTGGGGGTGGTGGTGGTAAAGGGGGTCGTTCAAATTGTTAAACTCAGTTTTCCAGAATGTTCACTTTTCTGGTTCATTGATTTTCTTAGTCCTCTCTCTTCCTATTCTACCAGTATCTAAGATGTCATGCTTTATAATATTGTCAATTCCACTGTTTTGTCTTAACAATGTCATGACTTTACTAAGTAATAAAATGTATTAAATAAAAAAAAAGTGTAAACCAATGTGATTCTGTTGGTTTGTCAACCACATCCCTGCGGGGATGGGAGGGAGCTTCTACCCACCCTCACAGAAGCTCCACCCCAGGGCACTCTAAATAACACAATATTAATATCACATCACAAACTGATAATATTTCACATATCAATTATACAACAATATTTGCCTGGGGTACATATTACATTTACATTCTCTGGTGAGACATTTAACTTGCCCCATATCTAGATAGATAGTTAGCATTTTTATGTTGACTCCCTGGTCTATGTTTAATTTCAAACCTATGAGGTTGTAGTGCCAGGTACCACTGAAGGATTAGAGTATTTTTGTCTTTCATCTGGTGAAGCCAACATAATGGGTTATGATCTGTTAGTAATGTAAAATGTCTTCCCCATAGATAACATTTTAAGGCTTCAATGGCTCATTCCATGGCCAGACATTCCTTCTCAATAATAGCATATTTGCATTTTCTAGGAAAAAAATTCTGACTAATATAGACAATGGGATGCTCTTCCCCTTTAATGATCTGGCACAACACAGCACCTAATCCTGTTTCTGAGGCATCAGTATGTACCTCAAATGATTGACTAGAATCAGGGGACCATAAAACAGGAGATGTACATAAGGCTGATTTGATGGCATGGAAGGCCAAATCACAAGTAGGGGATCAAGGGACTTTATTAGGAACCTTTTTCTTGGTAAGGTCAGTCAAAGGGGTAGTAATGGTGGCAAAATCAGGAATAAACTGTCTGTAATACCCTACCAAGCCTAAGAAAGATCAAACATGTTTCTTAGTCTCAGGGATGGGACACCGAGCCACTGTTTCCACCTTTTCAATCTCAAGACGAAAAACCCCATTACCTAATATAAATCCTAAATATTTTGTTTCCTTGGTAGCTAGAGTAAATTTGGAAGGATTGATTGTAAGCCCAACAGTTTGTATGCCCCAGATGACGCTGCTTAGATATGCTAGGTACAAGGTCCAATCAGCACTGAATATAACCACATCATCAAGATAAGCTGAACAATACCCTGAATGTGGTTTTAACAGTTAGTCCATTTACCACTGGAAAATAGCAGGTGCACCATGCAGACAGAAGGGCATGTAAACAAATTGGTAGAGACCATTTGGAGTGCTAAATGCTGTTTTTGCCTTAGAGGTACCTTCCAAAGGGATCTGCCAATACTCTTTGGTAAGGTCGAGTGTGGAAATGAATCTGGCTTGTCCAATACAATCAAGGATATCATCCACTTTAGGAATGGAATAACTATCGAATTGGGAAACTTGATTCAATTTCCTGAAATCAAGGCAAAGATGTATACTACCTTCTTTCTTCGGTACTATTACTACAGGAGAGGACCAAGGACTGACAGAAGGTTCAATGATACCTAACTGTCATAATTTATTCAGTTGCTGATCCACATCAGTTCTGACACATTCTAGTGACCTGAATGATTTTTGCCTGATCGGAGCAGAGTCTATTTTGATTTCATGATGGACACCAATAGCTTTACCCAGTATGCTGGTAAAGGTGTCCATAAATTGCCTGAGTAATTGATTCAACTCACTCCGTTCTCTGTTAGAAAGGTCAGGGCTGATATGGATGTCATTCACACCTTCAGGGTATTCTAACCTCCTATAGGCTACCTCTAATTCTGTAGCTGAATTCTCAGATAAGACAAACAGACAAAGTTTTTCCTCAGGCCTATTGTGCCATCTCTTAAGCAAATTGGCATTGTACACCTTTGTAGCTACTGTTTTACCTGGGGTTTCAATTCGATAGGCTACAGGTCCAGTTTTCTCCTTAGTAGTAAATGGACCTTGCCACTTCATGAATAATTTATTTTCAGATGAAGGAAGGAGTACTAAAACCTTATCCCCAGGTTGAAAAGATGTTTCTTTGGTCTTGATATCACAAAGTATTTTCTGTTTTTTTGGGGCTGTAACACAGTTTTGATGGGCCTGTTGGGTATATAGGGGATACATGATGATGATGAGTGTGATATGGAAAATATTCCCACTCCTGCAGAGTGAGGCATAGATATCTCACGAGTGCCGAAGGCACGAGTGAGATGTCTGTGCCTCACGATGCAGGAGTGGGAATATTTTCCATATCACACTCATCATCATCATGTATGCGATTTATACAGTAGTGGTGAGGTGATACACATTGAAAATAAACTGTCAGAAATGGTTTACTTGCGGTGATTTTGTGGTGCAGCTGTTCGTTTGTCTTGCTGGGTGTTGTGTGCTTTGCCTTGCTCATTGGTAGTTCTGATATGGCGGTTGATTGGTTAGTTTGTGTGGTCTGTGCAGTGGTTGGCTGTTGTAAGGAGTCTTGCTCTATTGGTTTACATGTGGGATAGTGAAATGTTATTGGTCAATCGTTATGGAAGTGCTGTATGAATGGCTTTTTCCTGCTATGTTATGATTGGCTGTTGGTACGCTATGCAGCTGTGATTGGTTGTGCTGTATGCGGGGCGGAATATGTGGGTCTGCCAGTGCTCAAGGTCATCTGTGCGCAAGTTTGCGGATGTGGGTCATGCAGGAAAAGTTTTATTTTTTTTTTTTGCCACTGTTGGAGATATATTTTTGGGGTTTTGGCTGTACAAAGTTTTATTTATTTATTTATTGAAATACTATGTAGTGCTTTTGTTTACTTTTTGTACACGTCACAGCGAAGAGTGATATTAGTAAATGCTGCATTATTTTCACTTTGCTGCACTCATGGAGGCTTTCAGAAGGTGCGTCTCTTTAGGTAAGTAACAAAAGGAAAATGTGAGATGATCCCAGCAATTGTTGATGAGGTACATCAGTCGGAATCTGTGTCAGACTCAAAGTACTCTTACTCTTTTTCTGCAGTGGCTTTATACTTGTGACCTGTGGGGAGAAAGCAGAAGTGTTAAAATGGATTGTGTTGTGCAAGAAACGTTTTTTAATACTGTGCAATATTTACAGGATAGTCTACCTTGAACAATATTGAAAGTTATATTTGTAGCAGTAATGGTAGGATTGTGAAAGCATGCAGACATTATGTCTGGGCAGGTTGTGGTGCATTCCTTTTGAGGTTCTGCAGCACTACAGGTTTTGGATGTTCCAGGATCAGCATCTGTTGAGCTGAGTATGTGGGAAATCTGCTGATGTTTCTCCTCGTTTAATTTGGAGTAATCGTTGAGAGACTGTAATTTCTTGTGGCCAGAGACTTGGATTATATCATTGGGGGAGACGTGCTATATCATAAGTTTTTGTACTAAATGCTTTCGGATTGAATGGTTAGTGAGGCGTTTGTCGGTGGAGATGTTGGCTTTGGCAACCATATTTTCACTATTTTGTTAGGGAATTAATACCAGTGGCTGAGTTTTGTACCAACCAGTAGGATATTGTGCTGTTGGTGTATAATTTATAGCTAGAAAAAGGTGCATCTGGGTGGTTTGCTTTCTCTGGTCGTTTGTGACGGTACAGTTTGTAGTTCAGCACAGGGCATTTGTTGATATCTTTAGTTTCATATGCTCTAGGTTTCACAGCTCTGGTGTCTTTGGGATTTATGCCACTTGTTTTGGTTTGTCTCTCCTTTGTATATTCCAAGTATTGAGTGTTATGTTCATCTTTTAAGTTCAATATCTCCCCATTTTTAGGTTTCTGTTTCGTATTTCCTCAATGCCAAAATACAAGGTGACAGTAAGCCACATAGTGTTTAGAAGGGCTTGAGGGCCATCATGTCCCAGTTGTTTTTCTGCATACAGTTTCTCAATTATGTTGTCTGTTAATTCGTCTGCAGCTTGAGGTTGATTGCCTTTGCCTATCTCCTTCAGCAGCTTTTGTTTGGATAGCAATACTTGTCTGGTTTTTAAAAATTTATTAGAAGTACTAATAGATTCTGTGTAATTGCAATCCTTGAGATATCTCTCTACACTCTGGAATCTGGATCGCAGTGTTAGAGGCTCGTATTCTGTACCATCTTGTCGTTTGGAAGTCATGAAGTAGTGGCATAGTATTTTGTCTAGGTTTTCAGGAGGTATATGCTGAATAGGTGTCTCAATCTGCAGGGTGTCCTTTAGGAATTTTTGTAAGGCATCGATATCTGCACTCGTTTTGTGGGTGGTGTTTTCATTGCGAGTACTTTTGATGAAGCGCTCAATTTCTGCGGTGCCCATTGAAGTGGTAGTCATAGTGCAGTCAGCTGGATGTTTGCTATCCATATTGCCGCCTGTAGGCTCGTTTGGGTCCAGTAATGGCTCTGCATCTTGTTCGAATTGAGTACAGCTCAGCATCACCTCTTCCGGAATATTAATACTTTTTTTTGGCCGTTTTTGACATGCTGTATTGTTCTTCGGGTAGTCCGCGGTTTTCTTAACTGACATTTTACAGGTTGACGTTGACAGCTTAGATAGCATTTGTATTCCGTTTTTTTTTTAAAGCGCTGCGGTTTAAACGCAAAGATCCTGCTCAGCTGTGCGCGATGCTGAAATGAAACTGATAGGAAAGATTCACTGTGGTGTCTCGTGCTACTTCTCAGGTGAATGTTATTTTTCTGTGATTAATTGGCTACACGTTGTTGTTCTTGCAATGGACCTATACTTGTTGGTGACGTATGCAAGAGTTTAGTATTAGGAGTGTGACATATTGATTGACTGTATATTTGTAAGGGAATGCCTCTTTGCATACGTCAGGAATCGTTTATTCAATGGGGGTGCGAATACATAGTTTTATTTTTCTGTGTGTCACCTCACCCCTATTGTATAAATGACAATAATCGCCCACGTAAGTTTGTCATATATTCCAAAATGTTGGTATATTTTATGATAGTATTACCTTCCTAAGCTTCCTTAACTCATTATACCCTAGGTGGCCATTTTGTATCAGCAGAATCAATGGGTGGTTTGGACTTCATACGGAGCTATTGGGTACAATGACGTCAAGAGGTCCACATGGGTTTCGTCCGTGTAATAAAGTAAATGGAGAAAACCAGGTGGAAGCTTGTGGCACCTCTCTGTATGCAAAAAGGAAGAGTGGTAGATAGTGATCCCAATCTTTACGTTCATTATCCACAAACTTTCTGATCGTACGTTTCAATGTCTGATTAAAACATTCCACCAGAGCGTCGGTTTGTGGATGATACAGAGATGTCCTAACAGCTGTCACTCCCAACACCTTTTAGAGTTCTTTTAGCAGTTCAGCACTAAAATTATCACCCTGATCAGTCAGAATTTCTGTGGGGATGCCTAGACGGCTAAAGTACTTTATAACTTTTTCTGCTATTTTGGGAGCAGTTGTTGTTCTTAAGGGAAAAGCCTCTGTATATTTTGTAGCATAACCACAGAGTACCATTATGAAACGATTCCCTTTCTTACTTTTTTATAAAGGGCCCACTATATCTATTGCTATCCTTTCAAATGGATGTGCCACTAGGGGAAGGGGCATAAGAGGCACTCTTTATTTGATCTTTACCTGACTTATCTGTTGAAATTCTGGGCAGCTTTTACAATAGTTTGCTACATCTTCATGTAATCTGGACCAGTAAAAGCACTGCAATAATCTAGCAGTTGTTCTTTCCTTCCCAGTGTGTCCAACACTGGGTAAATCATGTCCCAGAAATAATAAGTTCTGCCTGTACTGTGCTGGAAATATTAGTTGCTCTACCTGTTCCTGGATATTAGGATGGGTAGACACCCTATATATTATATCAGATTTCTCTAGTATCACAGGGGCCCCAGAAGTGACTTAAGTCCCTAGCTGTAAATGCCCCTGACTGGCCAATGTCTAGAGTTGCACCTGGCCCAATTACAGACAACGTCCTTATGGACTGCCTTCTCCCCCAGCAACCACCCCTTCCCCCCCCAGGTATTGCTCCCTAGAACCCCTAGTGATAACTTATTATTTATATACTGGACTAATTGTAACTAATTGAAGCCTTTGTACACCTTTGTATTATTGGAATTGCTTTGTGTGTTCTTTTATATTATCTCACCTGTAATGTTCTCCATTGTTATACTCCACCACCAATTGTCGTCAACCCTCCCTACGATGAGGTGCCTTTGTAAATAAGTCTTTGACTTAAAGGTCGTAAATCCAAATTATGAAATAAATAAATAAAAATAAAAAAAAAAGGTTTAAGAGTCTCATCCAATTTCTGATCATTAAAAATTTCAGGTATTTGTACAGGTGGTAAAGAGTCATTTTGTCCCTTAATAGTCTGTGCCTTGCTTCCATACCCTCTGTAACCTTCTCTTCTCTTCTCAGACTTAGTTTTCCTTGGCTTTCCAGCAGTCCCAAAGACATCACCTGAAAAAGGAAACAGGATCCCCATTTGTTCTGCATGTTTCTTTTGGGCTCTGTTGCTTACAGCTACCAAAGGGTTGTCACAGGCAAGGACCAAGGCATTAAAATCAGGATGGTCTTGCCCTATAATAAGGGGAATATGTAATGTGGGTACCACTACCACATTTAGAGTTCGTGTCTGTCCATTTATACCAAGTTCTAACCCAACAGTAGGATACTGAAGTACATCCCCATGTATGCAGATGATCCCCATTGACATAGTTACGTTGAAAATGGGAGGAATCAAATCTGCCCGTATTAAACTTTGCCTGCTTCCAGAGTCCACCAGTCCCTCTACAGTCTTCCCAGCAAGCTGTACCTTGATGATAAAAGTACCCAAGTTCATAGAAGTCAGATATACAGGTTCTTTTTTCTCATTTTCTCTCTGTTAGTTGTCTTACTTGTTGTTCTGTATTCTGCTGTATTGTCAATTCATGTGGAATCTCCTAATGACATTTGGAACTTCATTGAAAATGAGCTATGCTCAATTGAAAGTATCCAATTATTCATATTTGAATAAAAAAATGATTTACTACTACTACTTTACTACATTTGGGCAATACCGGGCAATATGTTCAAAACCATGGGAATAATGATATTCTATGTTTGGGTCAGACCTCATTATAGCATAATCCCTTCCATCCCCTCTCTGTTTATTAGTCCCAGACCTGGAAAAAGGAAAAGCTGGTGATCTTACTGATTAATTGCTGGCTGTTGTAGCAGTAGAGGGGGCAGGACATGCATTGTCTGTTCTTTGGTAACCCTTCCACAGAGGCTAGCGGGCAGAAGGAAAATTTTCAGCTAGGGTCAAAGCAATTTCTGCACTATTAGGGCTGTGTTCTCCAATCCACAACTGCACATCAGCTGGCATGATGGAAATGAATTGTTCTAAAACCAATTGCTCCAGTATCTCTTTCACACTTTTACCCTCGGGCTGTAGCCACTTGGTACACAGGTCGCTTAATCAGGTACATGTCTCTCTAGGTGGAACATGCAGTAGGTGTTTCAATGCCCTGAACCTCTGTCTGTAGGTCTCCATATTGTTTTGTTTTTTTTAGTTTTTGTTGACCGGGTAAGTGCACTAGACAAATCCTGCCTATTTTCAGGCATGACCCGGGGGAGGGGGATACAGATGAATGCCAACTGACCTTGAACCTGATTAAGCTGTTAGTGGTATTTTTAGTGAATGAGGGAAATTTGGCCAGGACACTGGGGAAATTCCCCTACTCTTTTTTCGATAAGTGCCATGGGATCTTTAACATCCACCTGAACTACCACCAATCCAGGCAGATGGGACCTCGGTTTAACGTCTCATCCGAAAGACGGTACATCAGAAGTGCAGCACCCCTCTCATGCTGCACTACAGTGTCAGTACTGGGATATTAACCCAAGTGCCAGATGTGGGAACTGAACCCACAGCCCTCTGATCTCCCAGCCTCAGAAGCGAGTGTGCTACCTACTGAGCCATTGACACTGATTTATATCATATCTTTTTAAGATTTCTCTTTTAACTGCCCCATAGTCATTAGAAGTCTGAGCGTCCATACTTGTAAATACCAATTACGCATTCCCTGTTAAATATGGGGCTTGCCTGACCACCCACTGTTGTTGTGGCCACCCACATGCCTGGGCCACTCTTTCAAATGTTGTTAGATAAGATTCTATGTCATCAATAGATGTCATCTTAGTCAATTTTATGTCCATTGGGCTGGTCTTGGCAGCCTCCTGTCCAGCCCTAATAATCTGTAATGAATGCCTTGTATCTGCCCACCTTTGATCTTGGCGCTGTCTGTCCTGCTCCTGCTCCTGTTCCTGTAAATCCAACGTCTTTTGTTACTTCAACTCCAGCTGGCAAACCACAAGCCATTTTAGTAATTCAGACACATTTTCAGGTGGAGTGTCTTCTAGATCCTTGCTCATGCTGGTCTCTTCTGGTTTTGCTGCCTCCATGACTATAACAACAGGAGGGGAATCTCTTTGCATTTTGGGCCTGGCAACTGGACCCAGACCAGGAAGTAAAGGTTCTCCGGTCCTAGCCACTCGAGTTCTGGTTGAGACCCCTGGCATAGCTGTTGAGTCGTCCAACATACGGGCAATGTACCAACTGCAGTCAGTGATGACCTGCATACTAGGCACAGTATTTTAGGTGTGGAGTCCCCCAATAACCTTAGACCTCCACACTACCCCACATCTGGTACCAAATGTCATGGGTGAGGTAGCAAAGATCACACAAAACCACAGAAAATAAGGTACACCACATCAAATAGATGTGATTAGATTTATTAAAACAAAAGAAAAAGAAAAATAATCAAACAGCAGATGCAAAGAAATTGACTTTTCAAAAACAGAAAATAAAGCAATGAACAAAAACTGCACAGCTTAGGGAATAAAGGTATCTAACTCTCTAATATTCGTCTGTGCCAAGACTCCCTTCAGAGAACTTCCTTGGGAGATGTACACTGGTTTCCCCCCGATCTACATCTGACATCTCTATCTCTAGTCCTGGTTTAAATAGCACCAAGACTCCTCCCATTATCTGGAAACTCTATCCCCAATATCCTTCATGTAGTCACAAATACTTTTATTTTACATATTTTCCTTCTACAGCCTTCATTCAATGCAGGTAATATTAAATAATCAGCAATAATTCTAGAAATAGTAACATAACATTTCAAATCTCTATATATGCTTTAAATAAGTCAAAAAGGGGCTCTAATGAACTTAAATTCCACCTCCTTGGACTTGATGGACATTTCTGTTCCACATATAACAAGAAAGGAGAGTGCTGCTGACTCCCTATAGGAGATTTCACCCAGCTAGAATATTCGTTCTGATTGATATGGGAGTCAGGCTACAGCAACAACCCCAGACTCTCCCTTTGGCACAGGTAACTCCAAATATTCATTTATTCAACTTGTAGCTATTATTTAGCTGTGTCACATAATAAGAAAACACCACACAGATCTGTTTTAACAGAGGTGTTTTACCCTCTGTATTACCAGCAGTTCTCGGTCAATTTCTAAGACCACAATGCGTTAGTAATTATTTTTAATCAGAATCACACACTAGGACCTATTTTACCACAATAACTCTTACGATCCTAGTGTGCATCGCATACAGACTGTTCTCCTGCTTGTCTGTATCCCTTTCCCTATGTGTGACTCGCAGAACGTGTGAGTTAGGGAAAAAACAAAAAGAAAACATGTGTATAGAGGTATAACAGCAGAAATCACCCCTCACAAACATGCGAGAGGGTGCAAGGCACACCCATTGCAAATGTGTGAGAAGGAGAGGAACACTGAGTTGGGTGTTTCTCAGTGGTGCTAATCGCATTACAAGAAATGTAAATGCTGCAGTGCTCGGCTATAACTAAAACAGCATGGGACTTGTACTTTATTTCCACAATGTGGATATATATTGGAACAAGGACTGGAGTGAAACATGGCAGGTAGTAGGGTAAACACTAAGGTACAGAGCTTGACAGAGGGCAGGACAGGAGTAAATGGAAAAATGGACAAGGGCAATAAGAGCAGAGATGGGGTAAAAAAGGATAAAGCCAACATTAAATGGAGGACAATGAGTACCAATACCCATAGTCTGGGAAACAAGCTTCCAGAGCTAGTAGCCCTGATGGAAGAGGAACACTTGGATATTGTGGCAGTCACAGAAACATGGTACATGGAGAACCATGACTGGGATGTCAACATACCAGGGTACACAATCTACAGAAGGGTCAGGGAGGGTAAAAGAGGAGATGGAGTAGCTCTCTACATAAGGGAAGGAATCAAAGCTACAGAACTAAAAAGTAAGGGGGAAGGACAAGAGGAACTCTGGGTCACCTTGGAGACAGGGACTGGTATCACAGTCCGCACAGGGGTTGTATACAGACCCCCGTCTCAAGGGGAGGAAATGGACAAGAAAATGATAGAGGGCATTCTCAAAATGGCTGAAAAAGGGGAGATATTGTTGATGGGGGACCTGAATATGCCAAATGTTAACTCGGCTACATGGACTGCAGCCACATCCAAGAGCAGGGTCATTCTCGATGCCCTACAGGGGGCATGCCTTAGACAGCTAATGATGGAACCCACTCGGGAGGGAACAATATTGGACCTGGTACTCTCAAATGGAGAGAGGATCACAAATTTAGAAGTCAGTAGACATCTGGGGACAAGCGACCACTGCACAGTGTGCTTCACAATAAACCCAACCATGGACACAAGCCATACAAAGACAAGGATACTGGACTTTAGAAGGGCTGACTTTGGCATGATGGGTGAATACCTCAGGAATGCATTAGCAAATGGCCAGAAAGGAGGGGTGGAAGAACAATGGAGAAAAATCAAAACTGCCATCATGTAGGCAACAAGCCTTTGTGTGAAACAAATAAAGAAAACAAAGCGGAATAAAAAAACACTATGGCTCTCAAAAGAGGTGTCAGGGAGGGTTAAGGAGAAAAAGGCTGCATTCAAAAAGTATAAGGAATCACAGGCAGAGCATGACAGGGAACTGTATCAATTAAAGCAGAAAGAAGTGGGAAAGGCAGTCAGAAAAGCAAAGGCCCAAACCAAGGAAAAGATAGCCAACTCAGTTAAGAGGGGGATAAAACATTTTATAGGCACATTACGAAGCATAGAAAGGTTAAGGGAGGGATAGTGAAGATTAATAAAGGAGAGGGGAGGTGGGCAGAGGGAGACAGTGAAAAGGAAGAGATACTGAATGAATACTTTTGCTCAGTATTCACAAAAGAAGAAGAGGAGGAGTTACCTAAACCAAACAGTAGAAGCACTCTGGGTAGTGGGGTTGACACCAGTCCATTTACAGAAGAAAGAGTCCTGAAAGAACTCCTAAAACTCAAGGTGGACAAAGCAATGGGGCCTGATGGGATTCACCCTAGAATCCTAAAAGAGCTAAGGGAGGACCTAGTGACACCACTAACCACACTTTTTAACAAATCATGGGAAGATGGGGTGGTACCCAAGGACAGGAGGAGGGCACAAAAGTGGGAGCAAGGCAGAAGCAGGAAACTACAGACCTGTTAGTTTGACCTCAGTGGTGGGGAAAATGATGAAATCACTTCTGAAAGAAAAAATTGTTCAGTACCTAGAGGCCAGCAGGGCACAGGACCCAAAGCAGCATGGATTCACAGCAGGAAGGTCATGTCAGATGAATCTAATTGATTTCTTTGACTAGGTGGCCAAAGTAATAGACCAGGGAGGGGCTGTGGATATGGCCTACCTAGACTTTAGCAAGGCATTTGACACAGTCCCCAACAAAAGATTAATAATCAAGTTAGCCAGCCTATAAGTAGGTCCCAGGGTGGTAGCCTGGGTAGCAAACTGGCTGCACAATAGGACACAGAAGGTAATAGTGAATGGAACACATTCCGAAGAAAAGGGGGTTACTAGTGGAGTACCTCAGGGCTCAGTACTGGGTCCAGTCCTCTTTAACATCTTTATAGGTGACATTGCAGAGGGTCTGGAAGGAAAGATATGCCTCTTTGCAGATGACACAAAGATCTGTAAAAGAGTTGATACACAAGGGGGGTGGTAGAAAGGATGAGAAGGGACTTGGCAAGGTTGGAGGAATGGTCAGACATATGGCAACTTCGATTCAATGCAAAGAAGTGCAAAGTAATGCACCTGGGAAATAAAAATCCAGGAGAAGAGTACACAAATGCAGGGGAGGTACTAATGACAACAATAATGGAAAGGGATCTGGGTGTAGTCATATCAGATGACCTAAAGGTGGGAAAGCATTGTGAGAAGTCAGTAAGGAGAGCCAGGGGGATACTGGGATGCATAGGGAGGGGCATCACAAGTCAAAAAAGGGAAGAGGTTATCCCTCTGTACAGACAGTTGGTGAGACCCCATCTGGAGTACTGTGTGCAGTTTTGGAGATCTCATCTACGCAAGGACATAGACAGGATGGAAGCAGTCCAGAGGAGGGCAACTAAAATGGTGCAGGTCTACATCAGAAACCATATGAAGAGAGAACATCAAAAACAATAATGAAAAGGGATCCAGGTGTAGTCACATCAGATGACCTAATGGTGGGTAAGCATTGTGAGAAGTCAGTAAGGAGAGTCAGGGGGATACTGGGATGCATAGGGAGGGGCATCACAAGTAAAAAAAGGGAAGTGGTTATCCCTCTGTACAGACAGTTGGTGAGACCCCATCTGGAGTACTGCGTGCAGTTTTGGAGACCTCATCTACGCAAGGACATAGACAGGATGGGAGCAGTCCAGAGGAGAGCAACTAAAATGGTGCAGGTCTACATCAGAAACCATATGAAGAGAGACTGAGAGAGATTAATATGTATACCCTTGATGGAAGGAGGGACTGGAGGGCATGATAGAAACTTTTAAGTACCTCAAGGGAATCAACAAAGTCCAGGAGGGTAGCATCTTTCAGAAAAAGAGATGTGTAAGAACAAGGGGGCACAATTTAAAGTTAGAGGGAGGATGGCTCAGGGGTAATGTGAGGAAATTATTTTTCATGGAGAGAGTGGTGGATGCATGGAACCGCCTTCCTGGAGAAGTTGATGGGTCTAAAACAGTGGGGGCATTCAAACATGCATGGGACAGACATAAGGCAATTATAGTGGGCGGGTTGCAGGAAGTAGGCTGTTGGTTAACTAGAATCTGCAGCTTATCCGATAGGTAGAGAAATGGGCAGACTGGGGTGGGCCAAGTGGTCCTTATCTGCCATCAAACTCTATGTTTCTATGTGATCACAGGGATCTGAAAACACATGCAGGGGGGAATAAATAAGTAAAAGAAGACACAAAGAAAATACTGTAGGTGGCCAATCTACTGTATAAAACAGCAGTTAATAGGAGAAACTGGAAAAATAGAAAAAGCAAAATGCTGTTGCGCAACAGACTAGGAGAGAGAGAACGAGGAGGGGAAAACTTAAAAAGGAGTCCAGTCCACAGTGAACACACACCATTCTATTCAACACAAAGAGGTTTTATCTCTCACATTCACGATTTGATAGATTTATGACTTTCCACTCCTAGTATTTTATTTTGGTGGTGCTGTTTCCTGCCTCTTTTACCCCTCCTTGGTTTTTTTTGTCTTCTGTTTTTTTGCCTGCTCTGATCCAGAGGTTTGTGCAGTTCGATTATCTCCAAAATTCATCATGTGCTGACCTCGAGATGTGGAAGGTATATTTTCAGTTTCAGTATCACTGTTTTTGTTCTTGTTTTGTGCACCCATTTCTTGAGCGATATCTGGAGTGTTACCTTCCTTGTGATTGGGATCTATTCCCTTTAAATTGAGATCAATCAAATTGTCATCCCTCTTGATAATCAATAAGGTCCTGCTGAAGTTTTTTTTTTGCATTTGATGGTCTAATTTGTATTTTTTAAGTTTCTGTTGCAAAGTCTTATCCAAATCATTAAACTCTGAATGACCAGCAAACTTTTTAAGTGACTTTTTAGTCTCATTAATTTCTTTGCTTAATTTCTGATGTTTTGTGGTGTCATTCTTGATTATTAATTTAGCAAATGTAAGGGAGCAATTGATAGCTGCTTCCTTCCAATCATCACTCACTTCAAATTCATCAACACCTTCAGATGTAGTGACTGTCAACTGTCAACCCCCTTGGTGCAATATTATTCTCTATGTATTACTCAGGGCTACTAATATTGTAAGTTAAATTGATTTCTGCAAACAATTGTTTTTCAAGAGTTGAAAATAATGTTTTAAGCTCACTGTCCCTTCTGGTCGCACTTGTTGCTGCAAGTCTCTGTTTTGCTGATGCCTTTCTCTTTAACAGGTCACCATTCACAGAGAAATATACAGGCTGTGATTCTTCAGTGTCCCCTTCTGTGTTTTCCTCCATATGCATAGCTAAATTGCAGTTTGTTACTGTTTTTGCTAACCACAGGTCCTGCATTTAGTTACTTTGGCCACTTCACGTTCCCTCACCTCTAGCTGCTCTGCAACTGCAAGTGGTGCCCAGGTCTCAACAAGATCGAATAGCAACAAATCTTAAGTATATTGCACTCACCAGGACTGGGCAGGGTGCGAGTGTGGGGTTACCACCACAATGCAGTTGCTACAAGAACAAAAACACCTGCACTCCAGAGCTGGGATGTGAACCTCTAATGAAATAATTAAGCAATAAGGCATGGCAGGGTGTGTGTTATTGTGTAATAACGTCACTCCTGAGGAGTGTTGAAGCATGAGGTGAAGCTGAGTTCTTCCACCACTCCAGGAGTGATTTTATTACAGAATAACACACACCCTGGAGTGCCTTATTGCTATTATACAATGGTTAATTTGTTAATAATAATAATAATAATAATAAAACATTTTTTAAAATGAATTTTCTAGTGAGATTTGTATTGTTATTTTGTGTGGAAGGCATATATTGGAGGTATGGAGAAACAGTGGTCCAGGAGGTGGTGCTGTGCTTCATGCCTCATTCCTCTCCCCAGTCTTTGTGTCAGTTTGTGTTCTGTGTCCAACCTGTGCCCCTGCCACCCCGTACAACACACAGACAAGCATAGACAATGTTTGGTGGCAACCTACTTTACTTTGCCAGTTTTGCTTGCAGTTTTGCACGTTGCTTTTAGTGGCTTTAATTAGGATCTGTGGGGAAGCAATGGCACATTTACTCAGGTACGACAGTGAACACTGAAGAGCGGTAGAAAGTATGGATGCTGTGCTTGTTCCCTTTCTCTGTATAGGTCAGAATGTGAGTTTACTGAGCATTTACTGTTGTTTGGGCAGTAATGTTCAACACATAGCAGGATGGGGCATTTGAAGTGAGCGGCTTCAGTGAACCACATGACCAGCAGTTATGGACTGCATCATTCAGTGAAGCCACTCACTTCAGGGGGAAAAAAAACTAAACAAAACAAAAAAAGAAACAGGCATGAAAATTTGATTAGTTTTCATTGCTCTTGTATTAGGTTTGGTGTGAGCATCTCGGTTCTTTTTTGAATTTCTGTTTCGGGTGCTGACATTCTCGGGGAAGGGGTGAAGCCACGAGGGTAATCAGTGCAATGTTTGGTTGTGTGGGCATGAAGTGAGCAGTGATTTTTCTTACAGTCATGAGGTCGTTTTGCTGCCTCCCCTAGATACAGTGATGTTATCTTGAAATAACATTGTTGTGTCTGGGGCTGATTAGCCAATCAGCTTTCTAGATTATTTCTTGCCCTTGTGTAATAGTGCTCAATACCCCTACTGTCCATCAAAATTCAGATTTTATTTGGCCAGCTTAAGCAATCCAGATACACACCATATGCTGGTCTGAAAATCATTGTGAGTCAGGTGCCCCAGCACTTCACCACATACGGGCTATGTCAGAGAGCAGATATCTGAACAATGACCCATCCTTTTATACCACAGTGTGATGACATTATTCACAACCATTTACAACATGTGATACATCCAATTCATTCAAGAAAAGAATTTTCAACATTGTAAATATTTAAACAGTACATAAAATAAATTAAACTTTTTGTTTTCTCAAAATACACATTTATTCATAAATCACCACTGAGATAATATAAAGCTTCATATACTGTATTTAATACAATTAATAATTCTTAATTTGTTTTTTATCCAAATGAAAAATTCTAAAATAATTTTTTTTGAAAATGGATAAACAAAAATTGAAAGACAGTAATGACAAAATTCCTTGCTTCTCTGGAATTAATATATTTTTATAGCGTATTTATTATTTCTAATAATCCAAGAAAGAAAATAATACGCAGTCCTGGAGTCAGGAGCCTAAACCACAAAAGAGTGATTCCTCAGCAGCATGATTATGTGAAAAACTGGAATTCCTGCACTTTCCATGTACCTCCTGGCTGTAAAGAGAAAATATATTATTATTTTAATGTTCAAATAATCAAGATATAGGGTTGCTTGTTAAATTGTTCACAATATGTAGTCCCAGAGCATCGGATGAGTATGCATAAAGGTGAGATGGAGATGAAGATGAGGGAGAGATCCATATTATTTCATGCTTTTAAATATTAAAATCAATTACAGGAGAAGTGTGACCACAGAGGATCACCATTTCTTTTTTTATTATTGATACTAACTTGAAATGGAAATGGCAAATTTGGGGGGGGGATCAATCCATAGTGTTTTAAATAAGTTATAGTCCTAGACAGCAACTCGTTAAAATACATAATTCTTGTAATATTGTACAGTGCACAACCTGATGCAGTCAGATTTTTGTATTTACATGGAGGTAATAGTATATACATACACACACACACACACACACACACACAATGGGAGATCTTTATCTTGTTTTTATTGTGAGAAAGGCCTGTAGTCTTGCCCCTGGCTCATAGTTGTCTAGGGTATCTTCAAAGAATAACTCTATTAATGGGAGTAAGGCTGAAGATGAAATTAAAACTTTTCTTTGTTGAAGATTTTCCAGTTTCCAGCAAAGCAAAGTCCCATTTGTTCGAGAAGAACTTACACAAATATTCCACACAATTTGAAATTCAGTACCTTCCATTTTTTAGGCATTTTTGTTACAACACGTTTCTTCTGGGCCAGCAGATCGGTGCAGGGGTAGAACAGCATGGTTCGTTGGGGTTTGTTTCAAGTTAATATCAATAATAAAAAAGAAATGATGATTCTGTGTGGTCACACTTCTCCTGCATTTGAGTTTTTTTTTTTTATTGTAGTCTTTGATAACTGGGTAAGGCCCACTGGACACAGGTGCCTGTTTTCAGGGGTGACCTGGAAGCACTGGGTGGTTAAGTGACTAGCTCAGAGTCACACAGTATGCAGGTGGAGGTTGTGAGAATCAAACTCAGGTCTGGTCTGCTGGATGTACCAAGCTTGTTCACACCTCATTCCTCTAACCTCTAGGCTATACTGCCGGCAGTAGATAAACATGAAAGAATATGGATCTCCCCCATCTTCATCTCCATCTCGCCTCTATGCATACCATACTATTTAAACATGTTTGTAATGTCAGAAAGTTTTCTCTTGCATGAATTGGATGTACCACATGTTGTAAATGGTCAAGAATGATGTCATCACACTGCATTATAAAGTATGGGTCATTGTTCAGGTATACACCCCCTGACAAAGCCCTTATGTGGCAAAGCGCTGGGGCACCTGACTCACAGTGATTTTTGGACCTGCGTATGGTGTGTATCTGGATTGGCTAAGCTAGCTGAATAAAATTTGAATTTAATTTTTAACTTGTCCCTGGCCTCCGAGGGTACCTTCTATCTTCCCCAGTTCCCTTCGGCTGGGTCTCAGCGCCCAGGGATCCCGGTGTCATGTTGCTTGATGTCTGGGGGTTTTTCTGTTTTTCTCACATCATTTTTGCTTCCCAACCCCTAGAGTGTGCCAGTGCAAAGGACATATATCCAGACAAATGATGTGCATACATACCTCAGTTAAGCACTTGACAGCCCCTCCCTGACTCATGAAAGCCATGCCCCCACCACCCATGCTTCCACATGTGGTGGGACAACGAGCACTAGCACTGCCCAGAGTGTCCCCCCCAGAGGAGGAGAACATCCATTTGGATGCTCAATCCTCCTACCCCCAAATGACCCCCGATAACCCATGTCCATTCCCAAACCCAGGTCGCCAGTGTGGTGCGAGGTGTGGCATCCAACACCTCAACCCTCAGTGCTACTGGGCTAAATTTGAATTTTGATGGACAACAGTGGTATTGAGTACTATTATTCCATTAGAGGTTCACATCCCAGCTCTGGAGTGTGGGTATTTTTGGTCTTGTATCCTACATACCACACTGCAGAAAATCTGAGACACAAAATAGTTACACTGGTGACACTAGGTTCCAAACTTTGGTGCCTAAAAATTACACCAAATCAGCAACCCTGAAGTGGTGGCAGTGGAATACTGCAAGCAATGGGTGCAGGCTAGTTGATGTGATAAGCAGGGACTAACTGCTAACCATATACAACTGCTGGTGCAATCTCCCAATGGCAGTGGACAGGCCCCCTTGTCTGCTTCTTGCAGCTCTGAGGTGCAGTGTACTGCAGCTATACCCTATACTGTCAAAGCTCTGCAACGCCTGCAGAGCTAGGGACCTTTTTATGGCTGCAGTGGGCAGAGTCTGCAGTCATCTTGCTGTAGCTGAGAAAAAGGATACCAAAGAGCACAACTTTGGAGTTGCATTACACTTCAGCAACTCCAGAATCGCTCTGCTCATCCCATAGAACTCAATGGCTCAACTCCCCCCAACCCCCAGTGCACTACTTTTCCTGCCATCTCTGGTTTATGTTGCAAGCACAACTTTTGCTTGTGGAGGTCACTGCAGAACACAGCATGATCCACCATGTCCAAGATGTATTGTGCACGCACGACTACTTGTCCATGTGCAATACAGTTCAACAGCCATTTTGGACACTGCGGACTGTGCCGTGTTCCGTCATGACCTCCGTGAGCTTGGCTGCAGCCGTTTCAGCTCTGGCCAGAGTTTGTTTAAGAATCTGCTCTGTCTGGTGAAAGAGAGCCACTCTATGCATATTGGTGATTCAGCTGCTGCAGTGAAAGGGAGCTGCTTTATATGAAAGAAGGAAGCCACTTCAGGAACCTATTTGAAATGAGAGGTGAGGGGAGCAAGCAGCTGGTATGCAATGCTATATCTTCCTGCATGATCTGTTAGAATTGCATTATCAGTACCCTGCTGTTTTTTTCTTTCAGAGTGATCAAAACAGTAAACGTTTCTGGTTTTGGCCACTCCTAGCAGACTGTTAACAAGAAGTCTGCTTTAAGCTTCACTAAACAGCTTTAATGATTAGCCTTCTACAAAATGTTTCAGTGAAAACATACAAAAAAGGTGTATGGACTACAGTAATTATATTTCTACCCTTTATAGTACTCCACAGTCAAAACCAGTGGGGTATTCCCCATCCATCCTATAGGCTGATGCACAATCCAATCAAATTTTAGTTAGTCATGGGCCGACCCCCTTGTCCCATCCTAGTAGCTTCAGTTTACTTCTTGCATCCAGACAGGTTGGTCGTGATCCAAAATCTGTTCCCAACATTCAACTGATAAGGTACAGCAACTATTCCTTTCACTATAGCTAACAAAAGACATGGTAGTCAGTTTGCAGTGTAATTAGCAATAAAAGGCTTAATGTCATATTATACTATATTGTAAGTACAGTGTGTCTATACCTCATAGAGGAGCTAGCAGCTGTTGTAAATCCTTTCTGCATGCAAGATTGTGTGTGTGTGTGTTCTAAAGTTCTGGGCAGGAATCTCTCCAGTAGCACTCCCAGCCCTCAGGAAACATACAGTATGCCCTTTGTCTAGCCTCCCCAAAGTACATTCCCTCTAAGCCTAGGTGCACAGTGACTCAGGCAGAACCCCTCTAGGAGTGGCATGCCATCCCCCTAGCTACTAGTCTTGAACACCTTATTTGTGAGATCCCTCCAAGAGCATTCTCACAGTGACATAAATAAAGCAGTTTTATGCCATGGAAACAGTCAAAGTGGCTGGGGACCTCCCATAGGTCCCACAACCTATGTGGCCCAAGTCAACACTATGAAAAAGCTTCTGTTTTACCTCCTGTCCCAGTGCTGGGCTGCACTACAACTGTGCTCCATCTTCAGTCTGCTACTGGCAAGCGTCCATTTGTTTTTTACTCCTGCCACTGTGGAGAACAACTTCTCCACCCCCCTGAGGCAACCCACAGCCATCTTGATGAAGTGTCTCCCCCCTGGCACTAACAGCAGTTCCCACATGCCTAAGGAGCCATATGTTTCTTTGTCACCACCAGAGAGCAACTTCTCCACCCTCGGTGACGATCCGTGGCCATCCTGATTATTAACACTCCACACTGCCACTCCCAGAAGTCCTGCAAGCCTTGCCAAACTACAACTGAAGTAGAGGGGAAGGGAGTACTGGGGTAAGCAGGGGATCCAGCTTGAGGGTGGTGTCACTAAATTCAAGGAGCCTGGGAAACAAAATACCTGAGCTCCAAACATTAATGGCAGAAAGGGAGGTGGGTATAGCTACCATCACCGAGACATGGGCCAACCAGCGCCATGACTGGGACATCATGTTACCGGGATACAGACTATATCACAGGGATAGGCCAAGAGGGAAGGGTGGAGGGGTGGCTTTATTTGTGAGGGAAGGGATAGTGAACAGTAGGGAGGAGGGAGGTGAGGTGAGGGGAGGCTGGAAGCCTTATAGGTGCACCTACAGAACAATAAAGGTAAAAGGGTCAGATTGGGGGTAGTGTACCAACCACCCTCACAGTCAGAAGGCATTAACAGAGACCTGGCAGATCAGTTAACAGAAACATTGTGGAAAGGGTGGCGCTGTGGTGATCGGGGATTTCAGTCTACCAAGGGTGGATTGGAAAAACATGTCTAGCTCAAGCACTAGTGAGCAGGTCATTCTGGAAGCCTTCCAGGATGTATTCCTGTCACAAAAGATAGAGGAACCAACAAGGGAGGGGAGCATCTTGGATATTGTGCTGACAGATGGAGACTATGTGCAGGGCACATGAACTGAGGACTCCCCTAGCTGGTAGCGACCACTGAACAGTTTAGTTCTCCCTGGATATGGGTAAGGAGGGGACGTCTACAAAAACCAAGATAGTGGACTTTAAAAGGGCTGACTTCTGCAGGCTGGCTGACATCCTCAGGGGGCATTTGACTAGCATCACCCCTGACATGGATACCATCCAGAAATAGGCCATCCTGAAGGAAGGCCTGTTAGTGGACACAGACACCTGCACAAAGAAATTCAATAAGAATGCAGGGACCAAGAAGCCATGTTGGTGGTCAAAGGAGGTGCAGATAAAGGTGAGGGAGAAAAAGACTGCCTTCAGAAGATGGAAGGGTTCTGAAAGAGAGGAGGATAAGAAGGACTACACAAGGAAAACCATGGAGGTGAGCAGAGTTGTGAGGGCTGCCAAGACTTCAAAGGAGCTAAGGCTAACAGAGTGGATTAAGGAGGGGGATAAGGCCTTCTTCAAGTACATAAGGGAGAAAAAGAACTACAAGGAGCAAATCACCAGGATAAAGAAGGATGGAGGTTGGGTAGAAAAGGGGGTTGAACAGGCAAAGGCTCTCAATGAGTACTTCTGCTCAGTTTTTACCAGGGAGAAAGATGGGCCAATACCGCAGGACAACACTGGCATGGGAGGAAATAAGATAATAGATGGGGAGATCCCTGTGAGCAGAGTGCTTGAGGGCCTTAAGTCACTGACCATGGACAAGTCTCCAGGGCCAGATGGGCTGCACTCTAGAGTCTGAAGGGAGTGGGCTGAGGTCCTGGCGGCACCACTGACAGACTTGTTCAATACCTCCCTGAAGACACGGTGCGGGCCTCAGGACTGGAAGATGACACATGTGGTACCCCTGCACAACAGCAGTCCAAAGAATGAGCCTGGTAACTATAGACCAGTCAGTCTGACATCCATTGTGGGTAAACTCATGGAAACAATCCTAAAGGAAAGGTTGGTGACCTTCTTGGAGGTGAACGGTCTTATGGGCGACAAACAGCATGAGTTCGTTTCTGGTAGATCATGTCAAACAAATCTGGTTCACTTTTTTTTGACTGGGTGACAAAAGAACTAGACACTGGTCGGGCTGTAGATGTCCTGTATCTGGATTTCAGCAAGACCTTTGACTTGGTATCACATGGCACATTAACTAGTAAATTAAGGCAGTATAGCGCAGTGGTCTAGGGCTCTGAGCTGCAAATCTGGTGACATCCAGCAGACCAGACCTGGGTTTGAATCCCACAGCTTCCACTTCCATACTGTGTGACCCTGAGCAAGTCATTTAACCTCCCTGTGCTACCAGGTCACTCCTGTAAAAAAGCTTTCAGCTTAGTGTGCTATACCTGGTTAAACAACTAAATAAAAAAAATAAATAAATAAATTGAGGAACCCGGGAGCAGGGCAGAAACTGGTTAAGTGAGTTGGTAACTGGTTGGGGGACAGACATCAGAGTGTGGTTGTGGGGGGGACTCTCAACTCATAGGGCAGTCACCAGTGGGGTCCCACAGGGTTCAGTGCTGGGGTCAGTGCTGTTTAGCATCTTCATAGCCGATATAGCAATTGGAGTTAAGAGCAGAATCAGTCTATTTACAGATGACACTATGATAGGGGCAGTTATGGATGAGGTAGAGGGAGGAAAGGGCCTCCAAGAAGATTTGGGAAGGCTTAAGCAGTGGTCAGACACTTGGCAGCTGGGCTTCAATGCTAAGAAATGCAAGGTCTTGCACTTCAGAGTGAGGAATCCTGGGTACAGTTACCATCTGGGAGGGTTCAACTGTCCGTCTCTGAGGAGGAAAAGGATTTGGGGGTAATGGTAACAAAGAATATGAACCACTCGTCTCAATGTAGAAAAGCAGCGGCAAAAGCCAATAGAATGCTGGGCTGCATTGCTAGAGGAATCACCTCTAGGAGAGAGGAAGTCATTCTGCCACTGTATAGATCACTGGTGAGGCCGCACTTGGAGTGCTGTGTACAGTTCTGGAACCCATACTGAAAGAAGGACATCAGGTTACTGGAGGGTGGTACAGCAGAGGGTGACTAAAATGATTAGAGGTATGGAGGGGAAGCCTTAAGAGGATAGGTTGAGGGACTTACTGGAGGAGAGAAAGGAAAGGGGTGATAAGATCAAAACTTTCAAGTACTTAAAGGGTATTAGCAGGGTTAGTACGGAGGGCATGTTTTGATTAAAGGGATAAGGGATTACTATGGGACACAGCCTGAAGTTGGTGGGGGGGTAGAGTCAGGAAGAAGGCGAGGAAGCATTACTTCATGGAGAGGGTGGTAGGGTATGGAATACACTCTCTGAAGAAGTGATAGCTCTTAAAACAGTGGAGAGCTTTAAAAGAGGGTGGGATAGGGTTAAGAGCAAGATACTAGCCAGTGGGAAGATGAGGAAGGAAGAGAGGGAGCAAGGGGTGGGAGGGGAGCAGCAGGAGTCTAACTTCTGTGCTACACAATCGAGCAGACACTATGGACCATTTGGTCTGTATCTGCTGGCAGTTTTGTATGTTTGTAACCGCATGTTGACTGATACATGGCTTGCAAATCTCGAGAGCAAGTCCCGCAACACTAAGGCACCATCTAGCCTGGGACTTCACGTTATAGGAGATAGTGCTGTCCCAAATCTCACCCTACTATCGTGAGATTTTGACAGCCATCTTTTTTTTTTTTTTTTTTTTTTGCTTTGTTTATCTTCCTGACACCCCGGGCATCCTTCAGGAGTACCCACACAGATCTCCAGCCTACTCCCAACCTGAACACCCTTATTTCCCTGGCCTCTCCTCCCCCAAATGACTTCAGGCTGACCCGACCCCCCGGTACCATCTCCGGGGCTGATTCTGCTCACCCCCAGTGGCTACCTCCTAAGTATGAGGGGCCTACTTGCAACTCATCAGGTCCTCCAGAGAGAGAGAGAGATCCTGGGTGTGTCTGGGCCGGTGTTTGGGATGTGGGAGGGTCCACTGGGGCCACCGTCATCTCCCGATGTGTAGGAGGTATTTTCTTTTCTTTTTCTGTCCCTCCCCCCTGTGAAGCCCAGCCAGCAAGGCTACAGAATACCATGGCTCCGCCCCCCCAGGCATTATGCCACATCGCTACACTGGCAACCCTCCAGCCACCGCCAGAGGTCACTCCTAGAGCAAGCACATTCCCACCCCACCCCCGGGAAGAGAGAGCAGTTAGCAGATGCTCAATCTCTATCACCCCTGCTGCCCCCCAGTGGCCCCGGCTCACTCCCGAACCCGGGTCACCAGCGTGGCGTGAGGTGTGGCATCCAGTGCCGCAACCTTTATCACCACCGGGCCGGCCTGACAGCCATCTTACCTGGGGGATAACTACATGCATACAATGCATTCCTATGGAGGGGACCAGAATAAAGGGTAAATTGCTGCGGTTCCCGCTAGGAGTGGGCCTTCCATGAGAGACCCGGACAGTTCTCTAATGACAAGGCTTCTCCAGCCCCTAACAAGTTTCTCTGACTCAGACTCCTTCTTAAGGGGCCAGTCACTTTTATTTTAATAAAATCTTGACTTTGTTTATATGGTGCACACCAGAAGGAGCCCATACCTCGTGTAATGTTTTCTTTCTCAATCCCACAGATCAACAAAGACCCTCAGAGTCATAAGAAAATGCAGGGAATGTGGTATTGTCTTCCCAGAAGTGGAACAGGGGAACACCAACTATGCAGTCGTGTCATTACAGAGAACAGGGAATCCCAAAGCATGGAAGAGCAAGGCTCTAACTGATGCAGCTCTCCACTACCAATGGCCCCACTGGCCCTAGACACCAGCCAGGCACAACTTCTGCTTCAGCTTCTCAAGACACTTAGAGCTGGAAATCTGGTGCCTCCTCCCAAAGAAACCCACTCAAGACACAGCAATGGACAAAAGGAACCCTCCCACAAAAGAAGCAGGGAGGATACGGAGAGCACCACTACCGTGGTTCCAAATGAACCCAAGGAGGAAGTGCTAGACAACTCTAAGAGAATGTGCCATGGAGAAAACATAGAAGAACTAATTAGAATGGTAAGGGAGGTGCTCAGAATTGCAGAAGAACCCACGCAGCCTTCCACATGGGAAGATCCACTATTGTTGTTGGGCCAGCCAGATCATAAAACACACTTCCCATCCTGTCAAGCAATTGATACTATTATCAATAAAGAATACGATGTGTCCAACCCTACCAGAATGCTGGAAAAAACACATGGTCAACAACTGGAACCTTCTCTCTGAGACAAGGAGGGAGGCTTGGGGTAAAGCTCCAAAAGTGGACCAACCAGTATTTGAACTCTCAAAACAAATGGCCATACCAATCAAGAGCATAGCGGCTCTGAAAGACCACTGGACAAAAAGACAGAGGAACAATTAAGGAAGATATATGAGGCATCAGTGATGTTACGCTCAGCAGATATGGTCATAGGGTTTACCAGCAGAGCACTCCTAAGATGGATAACCAATTCCATTACAGAAGACTTACCACAAACAGAAACAGCAGAATGCGCACTGCAGGCAGTAAGATAGATCATGGATGCATCTTCCAACATACTGAGGTTCTGATCTAGAACAACCATTCTGGCAAACAGCACTGGACATGCACTCTGGCTCAAGCTCTGACAGGCAGACAATGAACTGAAGAGTGCTTTAATGAAACTACCCTTCAAAGAATGAACCCTGTTTGGCGAGAGACTTACCCCATTTTTAAAGAACAGAACAGGGAGAAAGTGAACACAAGGTGACAAGGACATATACCTGCCCCAAGATAGACCCTTTCATCCAAAGTCAAAAGCCATTTATGCCCAAGACCCAGCATTACAATCCACAAAATACTAGACAATGGACCCGAGACCCAAGTTCCAGCACAAGGCATACAAGAACAAAACAAGAAACAGCAACAAGTCTCAAGGCAACAGAGGCTACAAATCCAACTTTAAGCACAAAGCAAAGAAACAATAAAATCACAGGCAAATCCACACCCAGACACAGGGAGACCGCAGCGATTTACATCCCAGTGGACCCACACAATGTCTGACAAATGGGTGAGGGAGGTCATCACGATGGGGTATGCCATTAAACTGCAATGCAAGTCAGTACCACCTTGAATGTTTATGTCCCCCACCACGACCTGCACTGAGAAAAATTGAGCTATAGATCTTGCAATTACAGACTTGATACAAAATGAGGCTATTTTTCTAGTCCCGCGGGAGGAAAGAAATACCGAGGTCTACTCCTTGTTCTTTGTAGTGCCAAAAAAGACAGAGGGCATGTGCCCTGTACTGGACTTAAAGTATTTAAACAAGTTTGTGGTGCACACAAATTTCAAGATGGAGACCCTGCATTCCACCTTACTAGCTATACAACCATGAGATTACCTCACATCAATCGACCTGAAGGGTGCATACCTGCACATCCCAATACATCAGGTGCACCAGAAATACCTCAGGTTCATCATAAAGGGGGAATACTGCCAATACACTTACCTGCCCTTTGGACTAGCCTCAGTGCCATGGGTATTTACCAAGAACCTAGTCATCCTAGCAGCATACTTAAGCAGAAAGGGCGTACATATCATCCCCTACCTGGACAACTGGCTGCTCTGAGCAAGAAGAGTGGAATAAGCTCAGCACAATACGAACCTGGCAGTACATTGCCTACAGGAGCATGGATGGGTTATCAACCGGAAAAAGAGCCAGTTAACATAATCACAGTCCATTTCTCACCTGGGGGTGTCAATAGACACACTACACAATCGAGTGACCCCTACAGAAGACAAGGTGCACAGCATGTTCACAAATGTCAGCCAAATCATTAAATGACCTGGCAGGGCAGTGTGGCACTACCTTGAGATCCTGTGGTTCTTGGTTGCAACAACAGACATAGTCCCGAGGACCAGGCTACACTTGCAACTATTGCAGAGATACCTGACAGACACATGGACCCAAATGTCCCAGAACTTCCAATTCAAGATAGCACCGCCTGCCAAAATTCTAAATAGTTTACAGTGGTGGACATGCAAAGCAAACCTAATGCAAAGATGAACATTATCCCAACCGAGCACAGGGGTGATCACTACAGATGCCAGTCTAACAGGCTGGGAGGCAACATACGAAAGGCACGTAACACAAGGGCTATGGTCCCCAAGGGAATCAGCTTTCCTGATTAGTGTTCTGGAGATGCAAGCAGTACTATTCGCATTCAGGTACTTCCACCCCCTAATCACCAAACAGGCAGTCCTGGCATGACCTGGCAATCAAGTGATGGTGGCATACCAGAACAAACAAGGAGGAACACACAGCAGGGCCATGATCTCAGAGTCCCTGAAAGTGCTGCAGTGGGCGGAATGCCATCTACTGTCAATAACAGCGATATGTCTAGCAGGAAGAGTCAACATAGAAGTGAACTGGCTGAGCAGGGTGACACTGAAGCAATCAGAATTGAAGTTCAACCAAAAAATCTTCCAGGGGCTACAATACAGGTGGGACCCTCTCCAGATAGAGCTCATGGCCACACGCAAAAACACACAGTTGCCAAAGTTCCATTCCAGATTCAAAGACCAAATGGCACAAGAGGTAAACACCCTGTCAGCACATTGAACAGTCAGCAGAGCATATGTGTTCCCGCTGACCACGATGATTCACAAAATACTCCACAAGATATGGACCACTGGATACACAGTAGTGACAGTGGCACCAGATTGGCCCAGGAGGCCTTGATATTCTCCAATTCATTCAATGGTGACAGACTCCCCAATGCCGCTACCACAGTGGCCAGACCTGCTGATCCAAGGCCGAGTCTTTCATCTGAATCTGCCGTCCCTCAAACTGATGGTATAGTTACTGAGAGGGAAAGACTGCTGAACCAGGGTTTCCACCCAAGAGTGGTAGATCGACTTATGCAGTCACTCAGACAATCCACCAATGACTGGAGGACAGCAGATGTAGTCCCCTTATACAAAAGCGGGAACAAAGAGGAAGCAGAGAACTACAGACCAGTCAGCCTCACCTTGGTAGTGGGGAAGATCATGGAAGCAATACTGAAGGAGAGATTGGTGGAACATCTGGTTGTCAATGGACTACAGGACCCAAGACAGCATGGTTTCACCAGGGGGAGGTCATGTCAGACCAACCTTGTTGAATTTTTGACTGGGTGACTAGGGAGGTGGATCAGGGGAGGGCAGTGGACATGGCCTATCTGAACTGCAAGGCCTTTGACACTGTGCCACATAGAAGCTATTACACAAACTGGGAATATGGGTGTGGGCAGGACAGTAGTGTGGTGGGTGAGGTAACTGGCTGGGTGGCAGGACACAGAGGTGGTGGTAAATGGCTGTCACTCCACAGAGGGAAGAGTGACCAGTGAGGTACCATAGGATCAGTGCTGGGACCGGTCCTATTCAACATCTTCACATCAGTGACATTGCACAGGACCTAGAAGGCAGAATTTCACTGTTCGCCAATGACACAAAGCTCTGTAACAGAGTAGACACACCAGAGGGTGTAGACAGAATGAAAAGTGACCTGCAGAAACTTGAAGAATGGTCAGGGTTTGGCAGTTGAAATTAAATGCAAAAGTGCAAGATAATGCATATGGGGCACAAAACCCTGGCACAATATATCAGTTGGGGTGAGGATATAGCATGCACCAAGCAGGAAAGGATCTTGGGGCTATCATCTCTGATGACCTCAAGGTAGGAAACAGTGTGACAAGGCAGCAGGTAAAGCAAATAGGATGCTGGGATGTATAGGCAGGGCATCACCAGCAGGAAAAGGGAGGTCATAATTCAGCTATACAAGACACTAGTGAGGCCCCACCTGGAGTACAGTGTACAGTTCTGGAGACCATACCTACGTGAGGACATACAGGGTAGAGAAGGTTCAGAGGAGGGCAACAAAGATGGTGCATGGATTGCATCACAAGTCCTATGAAGACAGGTTGAAGGAACTGAACGTGTACTCCCTGGAGGAGAGGAGAGGAGGGAGAGAGGGGATATGATAGAGACATACAAGTATCTCACAGGGAGGAACAGGGTGCAGGAATACACTATTTTGAAGTGTAAAAGATGTTCCAGGACTAGAGGGCATGGGATGAAGTTGGAGGGAGGACGATTTAGAGGAAACATGAGGAAGAATTTCTTCACAGAATGGGTGGTGGACAAGTGGAACACCCTGCCAGAGGAAGTGGTGGGGGCTGAAACAATCACGGGATTTAAGAATGCATGGGATAGACATAAAGGAATTCTGGAGGTCAGGGGTAAGGGGCAACAGACTTCTAGGAAAACATAAACTGAACTTACAAGTTCAAATGGGCAGACTGGGTGGGCCATAGGCCCTTATCTGCCGACACTGTCTATGTATCTATGTATCTATGACATATCACAGACATTGGCTGATCTTCAGCAGATGGTGCCTGGAAAAAGGGATGTCACCTTCAGTGATTCAACTTCCCCAATTGTTGGATTTTTTAAATGATGGAGTGAGCAAAGGACTTAGCACCTCCTCCCTCAGGGTCCAAACATCAGTTATTTCAACCATCAGGGGTCCATTACCAGGGATAGGCCCCATCAGAGCACACCCAGATGTAATCCAGCTCCTGAGGGTAGTCACAATAGCTATGCCCAGAGTTAGACAAATGTGTGCTTTATGGCAACTGAACATTGTCCTTGAGGCCCTCTAGGGACCATTGTTCCAACAGAACTCACTTTACTGGTGTACACTGAAAACTGTATCTTTGACAGCAATATTTTTAGCCAGAAGAATAGATGAACTGCAGGCACTATCCTGCAGAGAACCATTTTTAGCTTTTCACAATGTTAGGGTCACGTTAAGAACAGTGCCCTCTTTTATCCCAAAGGTTGCTACCCTCTTTCATTTAGAACAGGAGATTCACCTACCAGTGTTAAACACAGGACAAGTAAACACGGTAGTCACTCCTCACCCACTGGACATTGGTCAACAGCTGAGATCATACCTCGCGAAGACCAATGATATCCGTAAGTCAGAGAGGCTGTTTATTCTGACCACCGGAAGGAAGGCAGGACAAGCAGCTCCAAAAGACACCATAGCTGGGCCAGCTCAGTGGCACTGTGGATTGAGTTGCTGGATGCCACACTTCACACTACGCCAGCGACCTGGGTTCGAGAATGGACTCGGGTTGCCGGGTGTCACATAGGAGGAGGAGGAGGATCAAGCATCTCAACAGATGCTCTCCTCCTCCTGGGTTGGGTTCCTGGGGTGCTTTGAGCACCTGACGCACCAGCGCCGGTGGAAGCACAGGCACCGGGGCACTAGGCAACTCTCAGGAGTCGAGAAGGGGAGGATGTTGTGGGCATTTGATGACAGTGTGCATCATCATGCCACCTGTCTGGACATCAGTTCTCTGTGCTGACACCCTCAGGGGAGGAGGGACCAAGGGAAGAAATGCAGAAAACACCCCTCTTGGGCCAGGATGACAACCGGTCCCAGCCCCAATCACCTACCCATGGGCAGACCCTGCTGTGCAGGCTCTCCGGAGGAAGAGGAGCAAGGTAGGGAGAGACAACAGAGCAAGCCTGGCAATCTAGGGGCAGACACCATGGGAGAGATTATGGGGATTGATCGGTCCGAAGGAGTGAACAGAGTGAGTAGTAAGGAGGGGATAAAAAGAAAGTGTAAAAAAAAGACATCATAGCTAGGTGACTGAGACATGCCATAGCTGAAGCCTGCCACGAGGCAGGGCAGTAACCACCTGCTGGCATCAAGGCACTCTCCACCCTTGCAGTGTCTACTTCCTGGGTGGAGAGAGGCCAAATATTCATAGCCGACATTTGCTCTATAGCCACATTGTCATCACCCCATACCTTTACCAGACATTTCCACCTAGATGTGGCATCTGCAGACACAGTCTCATTTGGCAGGGGAGCATTAAGGGGGGGACCCAATCTTCATGACACATTCTGCCTTCTCCCTCCCAACCAAATGATGTATGACACTGCTTCTAAGGTCCCATTGGTTTTGACTGCAGAGTACTATAAAGGATATGAAATATAATGGCATTTACTCACCTGGTGAAAGTGAATATTTGAGTATCCTTTATAGTACTCTGCAGCCCCACCCAGGGCGGCAGATGATCACCATAGCACATGACCCCTGAGTAGACCTTCAGGGGTCCTCAGCATCTAAAATAGAGTGTAATCATACAGAAGTTTTAATAACAAGATCTATTGATTTCTAAGTATGCTTAAGTCTACACTGACAAGATGATGTGAACTTAATAATTAAAGATTGAACTTTTATTACAGAGTGGATGTCATTGTATTAATGCCAGATAGGTTACAAAAGACTACCAGGCACCAACTGGAGGAGATTGCTCATTTGTTTCTCTCTGTTTCTCTTTTTAATTGTTAAAGAAGGATCATACTGAAGCTACTATGGGACAAGGGGGTTGGCCCATGACAAACTCAAATTTGATTGGATCGTGCATCAACCTATAGGATGGATGGGGAATACTGTATTCCATTGGTTTTAACTGCAGAGTACTACAAAGGGTACTCAAATAATCACCTTTACCAGGTGAGTAAATACCATTAGTGTTCCAGCTTGTTTACAAGTCCATACATAGTAAAAGAATGCAAGCCTGAGAGTGCAACCCCCTTTTGGGATGACTGGATGGTCCTGTTACAGGTTGCAACCCCCCCCATACACAGTCACACAGACACTTCCATTCATTGCTGGGTTGGTATGGCCCTTGGAGTTTGAAAGGAATGCCATGGAAAATGAGAGGGGAGTTGGAAACATCAGTCATGTAGGCATCTAAGGGGTGACTTGCTTGCGATTGTACAGGCAGAATGATTGTATGTACCAAACTCTGAGTAAAGACAGCATAAAAGCAGGACTTATTCTGCAGGTGTTTGCATCATGGTGCCCCAGGCCAGGTCACCATATTAATGACTGTTGTTTTCAGGACAGGAACCCTGGCTGGACAACAGAGAGACTTCCTCCAACTCCCCCCTCCCCCCCAAGGACCCAGTTGGCTACAATAGTAACAAAGTACTTTAATATAGTAAGGGACTCTAGGTCCATGATGTCACCACCTTCCCGCTTCATAAGAGCAGAAAGGGATAAATAAATAATAAGGCCCTATATTCAAAGCCAGCTATGAGCACCGCACACACAGGGATGCTTCATGGAAAATAGCACATGGCTGACTCAGAGGCTTATTCAGACAGTGCTCTCCTACCAGAGTGTGCTCACTGTCTGAATATGGGGCTGTGTCGGTGCAGCACATAGTGGCTATATGTTGACTGAATCTGTCCCACAGGAGTCAAATGGAGATAGTGTCTCCCAATGAGAAGACACCAGTGCCTCTGTGTGCCATAGCAGCCCGAACATGCTAATGAGACCACTGGGCATGCAAGGTGCTAAGGATCACTTGCATATCCATTACTGGCTCATTAGCATGTCAGTTGATAAATCCACCAGGCAGGCTGCCATGCTCAGTGTGATGCTCAGCAACTAGTAGGAATGGTAGATGTAGATGGTAGGAGTGGTGCAGGTGGGGGGAGCCACCAGGGAACAGCAGCCATAACTCTGTCTGGTTTCAGCTTGCCATGGGGACCGGCATACCACAATTGAAAGCTGAGGTCATCAATTTCAGAAGAGCAGACTTCGACAGAATGAGGGAACTGGTTTGGGACAAATGAGTTGGGGTAGACTGCATAGGAGGGTGGAGGAGAGATGGGAGGTAATAAAAGGGGCCCATTCTCGAGGCATTAAAGATATGCCTGAAGACAGTAACCAAGAGAAACAGGTACAAGTGACCAATGTGGTTCTTGAAAAGCATCAGAGTAGCAATGAGGGCAAAAAAAAAGGCCCCAGTAAGGTACAAAGAAAAACAAGTGGAAGAAGAGAATAGAGAGAACACCAACTAAAAACTAGGGAAGCTAGAAGGGCAATTAAGGAAGTTAAGACAGACACTGAGCTGCATATTGCTGAAAAGGTTAAAAGGGAGAGAATAAATTCTTTAAGTATATTAGGGAAAAAAGGAAGAAAGGGGGAATTGTTAGGCTAGTGGAGGGAGGAAGAGCAATAGAGGAGGATGGGCAAAAGGCAATCATCAAAAATGACTACCTTTGTTCTGTCTTCAACAGGGAGGAGAGTAGGTCCTTACCAGAGAGTGACATAAAGGCAGTTGCTAAAGGGGTTCTAGAAAAGAGGTAGCTAGTATTCACCAGCTATAGGGTCCGGAAAGGGTTAGTAGCCATTATGATAGATAAGACCCAGGGACTGGACAGGATGCATTCGAGGGTGCTTAGAGAGCTTGCAGCCGAACTGGCTCAACCCCTGGTAGGGCTATTCAGCAGACTGCTACAGTCAGAGGAAGTTTCGAATGACTGGAGAGTGGGAGGTGTATTTCCCTTACACAAAGTGGGTGGGGACAGGGAGCAAGCAGGGAACTACAGACCTGTTGGTCTTACCGTAGTTGTAAGGAAACCGATGGAGTCACTTGTCAAGGAAGACCTTGTTGACTACCTGGAGAGCTGTGTGACCTCCAGGATGGTAAGTAGCATCGATTTGTGGCAGGGAGGTCTTGTCAGACAAACCTAATAGCTTTCTTTGACTGGGTGACAAAGACATGGGATGGGGGAGTCACCCCATGGATCTACTTATATTCTGATTTCAGCAATGCCTTCGACTTGGCACCTCACAGGTAACTGCTGAAAAAGATGCAGGATCTGGGGGTAGCGAGGGACATAGTGAGATGTTTATTTATTTATTACTTCAATAACCAGGTAGGTGAACTGATCCAGAGGACCGTTTACAGGCATGACCCGAGCCACAAGGCATGAGATGAACATTAGAGTTGAAAAACTATTTACAAGGTTACATTCGATGTAGTACTTAACAACATTTCACACTGGTGGGTATAAGACAGTGAACATTACAGTCGGAAAACTATTTACAAGGTTATATTTGATATAGTACATAACAAAACTGTACATTGGTGGGTATAAGGCAGCTGAAAAAAGACACCAATCAGGGAAATAATAGTGACAAAATATATACAACATAAATCATGACAGGCAGACATAGGTACAGGGATGCTATGTCCTCGGTAGACCAATTAAGAGAACCCCCACTTTACTAGAAAGATTTCCAACGAAACCTACATACCCAAAAAGAAGGAAGGGCGAGGAGAAAGAAGCAGCATAGGAACAGAAAATGGCAGGTGGGTGAGTGGGGTGTTAGCTAGTGGAGCAGTTGCATCAACCTTTGTCTTGAAGCCAAGATTTTAGGTTAAGTTTGAAATTGTGATGAGTGTCGGAAGTTTGCTGAGAGGTGGGTAGCCTGTCCCAGAGAGAGGGGGCCGCCACAGAGACAGCTTTCTCACCCATATTGGTGGTGGTTCTAGGTACTTCGAGGATGGGGTAATGAAGGAGTGAAGGCGCCTGGTCAGGATTCTAATGTTGAAGAGGGTAGAGAGAGGAGAAGTGTTGCCACATCTAAAGGTGGCGTCCAAGAAACTGCCAAGTGTATAGTCAAAGTGACCCAGTAGGGAGAGCCAACCAAGTGAGCAATAGAGATCGCAGTGGTGTGTGGAGTAAGGGGCCAATAAGACAAAGTGGCAAGCACTGTTGTAAGCTACTGAGAGTCTAGTCAGAAGGGTGGTTGAGACTCGAAAGTAGATTGGGGAGCAATAATCAAAGACAGGTAGGAGATTACCCATGATGATAGCCAAGAGAGCCTCCTTGATTAGGTATGACTTTAGACTGTAGGCCACTCCCAGCTTCATATTAACTCTGTGGACTAAGAGGTTTATGTGGTCATTGAATGAGAGACAGAGAGACAGAGAGACAGAGAGAGAGAGAGAGAGACAGAGAGAGAGAGAGAGAGAGAGATTGAGCATCACCCTAGGTATTTGAAGGAAGATATGTTTCAAGAGTGGGACCATCAAGGGGGTGGATGAGGAGAGAGGAGTTGGTGTTGAGGGCTTTAAACCAGTTAAAAGCAGCACAGCAGTTCTGGGTGAGGACAGAAGAAATATTCGAGAGGGATTTGTCACTACAGAAAATGACAAGATCATCTGCGTAGAGTAGGGAGTTGCAGGTAAATCAGTCAGCAGGAAGGGAGGGAGTTGACAAATAGAGAGAAGAGCAGGGGGCCCAAGATGGAGCCCTGGGGAGCTCCTGTGGTGACCGGCAAGGTAAGAAAGGTGGTAGTACCAATACGCATGGACTGGGAGCATCCAGAGGGGTAGCTCCAAAACCAGTGGTCTTGGCAGAGCAACTGAGTGAGGATAATTTGGATAGGAGCTGGGAGTGGTTGACCTTATCAAAAGCTTTAAATAGGTCAACAAAGATGGCATCTATGGCACATCCACGGTCCATGTTGGAGAGGCTGTGATTGGTAAAAAGAGCCAGACTGGCTGAAGTACCGTGATGCTTATGGAAGCCATGCTGTTGGCTACATAAGAGGTTGTATTTTGCAATGTACTCAGATAGCTGTTGGTGGAAGATCATCTCAAGCAGTTTATTTAGGTGGGGGAGGATAGATATAGGCCAGTAGTTATCGGTGGAGTGTGGGTCACAGGATGTAAAGATAGGAACTACTCTAGCAGACTGCCAGGAGTCAGGCATGGTGGAGGTAGATAATCAAGATTAAAGATATAGGTGAGAGGCTTGCATATAAGAGAGGAGATGAGTTTCAGAAAGACAGGGGAGAGGCAGACGGAGCCAGGACTATCCCAGTTTGGTAACCTCTTCAGAAGTTTGAATGTGACCTTCACAGAAATGGTTGAAAAATGAAAAGGGGGGGGGTGAGAGGGGGCATCACTAGGGAAGGGATTAGAGAGCAGGGAGGAAATGCAGGACCTCAGGGAAGGGAGATTGCAGAGGAGGGCCGACAGGTCTGAGAACTTGGTGTTAGACACTTTAGTGACTACCAAGGGGTCTGTCAGAGGGCCAGAAGGGGAACTCAGGTGAATGGAGGGCCTATGTATGCAGGGATTTAACTCTTAGGCTGCCAGAAGATTTAGAATGCATAGATTTTTAGGACATGTAAACATGTCTGCAGCACAGCGAGGGTTAATAGAGAGTTAACAGAGTCCCAGACTTTTTTTGGGATTGCCCAGGTTCTCTCTCTGTAGCTGGTGGTAGTAATCTCGTTTTAAGGATCTGGTCATGCATTTACATCTATTGCGCAGGTGCCTGTACTCATTCCACAGGGCAGGGGAGGGGTCAGTTTATAGGCTGCCCACTTGCTGTCCCTCAACTTCATGAGGGTCAGTAGGTCCTTTGACAGCCAACATGTGCACCCACTTCTAACACGCCGAGTAGTGGTAGGGAAGTAGCGGTCCTGGGTGGCCAGAAGAGCGCTGGTAAAATAGGTGGCAGCTAGAAACACATCAGTGAATGCATAGAAGTCCCATCAATTTATGGCCCTAATGTCCTCAAAGAAGCAGGAAGTATCAGGGTAACTGAAGCTGTGAAAGGAGAGGTACTTGGGGGGAGGGCAGGGGGCCTTACAGGACTAAATCACGTAGGTGGAGGAATGATCACTTACGGAGTCAGATAGTGTGCTAGATTGGGCAACTCTGTCTCTACTGTTGGTGATCACCTAATCAAGGAGTGTGTGGTTCTAGGTACGGGTGTTGAAACAGGTAGGGAGAGTGATAATTTGCACCAGGTTATACTGATTTAGAAGGTTGGTATAATCTGGTTTGTGAGCACTGAGCCAGTTGAGGTTGTAGTCCCCAAGAAGGATGGCTTCTCTGGTTGGGTAGAGTGATCCGAAACCAGTTAGGAGGCTGCAGAGGCACTCAACACCCCTGACAGGAGAGTTGTAGCAGCATCCCAGTAAAGGTTTTTTTGCTGAGCCCAGGGTAACTTCAAAGTTGAGCCAATCACTGGGGGAGGCATTGTTGGAGCAGAGGGTAGTGGAGGCAGAGAGGGGTTCTCTGACAAATATGGCAGCACCGCCTTCCTTTCTTTTGCCTGGTCAGTCTTTGCACAGGAAGGAGTACCCTGCTGATTGGAACATGGAAGTTGGGTAGGAAATTAGCTGAGAGGGAGACGCAAAGGGTCATGGTAAAAGGGGTCAAATTGGAAGAGAAGGAGGTCACAAGTGGGGTGCCACAGGGATCTGTCCTGGGCCAAGTCTCTTTTAATATGCTTATCAGTAATATTGGAGAAGGAATACAGGGCAGGTTGTGTCTTTCTACAGATGACACAAAGCTCTATGGGAGGGTGGAGAGTGACAAGGGAATTAGGGAGAGACAAAGTGGCCTGCATAGGCTGGAGAGGTTTTCTGAGATCTAGCAATTGAAATTCAATGCCAAAAAGTGCAAAATGATGCATCTAGGGAGCACGAACCCCAGGACTGTGTACTGTATGAGCAGGGTTATGCTGAGCACTGTGACTGAATAAAGAGGGCTAGGAGTCATCATTAGTGACAGCCAAGTCAATGCAATAAGGCCATTAGTAAGGCAAGTAGGATGTTGGGATGTATAATGGAGGGAAATGGACAGTAGAAAGAAAAAGGTAATATTACCTCTTCATAGGTCAATGGTAAGGCCAAACCTAGAGTACTGTGCCCGGTTCTGAAGTCCTCACCTCAGGAAGGATAAGAACTGGTCTAGAGGCAATGCAATGAATGGTGACCAGGATGACACAGGGCCAGCAGGTCAGATCTTACGAAGAGCGACTAAATGCACTAAACATATACTCACTTGAGACCAGACGGGAGAGGGGAGATATGATAGAGACCTTCAAATTCCTGAACGGAATAAATAAGATGAACTGCAAGGAGTTATTTAACTTAAGGACAAGTTTGAGGTCACAGTGGCATGAGTACAAACTGAATAGGGGAAGATTTAAGGATCTGAGGAAGTATTACTTTACTGAGAGGGTGTTGGAACTTTGGAACAGTTTACCAGCTAAGAGGATACCAGCTAAGATGGTAGGGCCAAAACCATAAATGATTTCAAGCATGGTTGGGACAGAGTGAGGGCTATTGTGGCTACTCAGGGCGATAGGAGTACGGTGGAGATTTGGAGGAGGAAAAGGAGGGCTAGTGGCTTGGGTGACATTTACTGTAGGTTCCTGGGATAGAAACATAGATTTTGATGGCAGATAAGGACCACTTGGCCCACCCAGTCTGCCCCTTTCCCTACCTATTGGATAAGCTGCAGATCGTAGTTAACCAACAGCCTACTTCCTCCTACCCTCCAACTATAATTGCCTTATGTCTGTCCCATGCATTCTTGAATTTCCCCACTGTTCTTGACCCCACAAGATAGATGAGGAACAACAGGCAGATTAGATGGACCAATGATCTTTTTCTGCTAACTTTGCTGGTTCTATGTTTTATGTCAGGACTTTGGGAACAGCTGTATGGCTAACTTGCAGGTGCATTCTGATCCTCCACACGCTGTTAAAAGTGTCTAGTTTGTTTCACAATTACTTTTTAGATTTATTTACCCAGTAAAGCCCAGCTGAGATGCAATGCCTCATTTTTAGTGGGTCCTGGTTTTACCCAATTATATGTTAATGTGAAACCATGAATTACAGTGTGTGAAAAATGTGTACCTTTAATATATTTAGGGAATTATTTGTGTAACCATCTGTTAGTCATCTCCTCTCTTCACTGTTTCTCTTTGTTTTACTGATTTCCAAGAAATGTCAACAATTATTACTCGAGGCAGAGTCCCATATTCTAGTGTCACAAGGTAGAATTGTGTCAAACATCTTGATGTGAGCAGACAGTGACCCAGAATCCCTGAAGGACATCCTTTAGGTGTAGCTCCTGAAGGTGCCAGGCAGCATTAATCCCAAGGGAGTTTTCATATCACTGTCTGATTCCTGTGTAACCCCTAGGTGGCGCTACCCCAAGGGCTATTACCCCTGCCTGCTTGACCAAGTGCAGGTTATTATTATTATTGAATTCTGTTGACCGGGTAAGCCTACTGAGACTATAAGTCCTTTTTTCAGGGGCAACCCAGGGGTGGGAATACAGATGGTAACCAACTGAAACTGAACAAGATTAAGCTGTTGGTGGTGTTTCTAGTGAATGGAAGAAATTTGGCCAGGACACCTGGGAAATGTCCCCTACTCTTTTCGAGAAGTGCCATGGGATCTTTAGTGTCCACCTGAACAACCACCAGAACAGGCAGACAGGGCCTCAGTTTAACGTTTCATCCAAAAGACGGCACCTCAGGAGTGCAGCAACCCCTCATGCTGTACTACAGTGTCAGTATTGGGATATTAGCCCAAGTGCCTGATGTGGAAATAGAACCCACAGCCTTCTGATCTCCAGACCTCAGAGGCGAGATCAGAAGGCTAGGTACAGAAAACGGGTGCCTACATCCGGAGGATAGAGTTGGTGTTAGCGTAGCTGACCTGGGTACAGCCCTCCGGGACACTGTTACCCCCCTCTAGTGGCCTAAACAATGTTCTGAACACGCAATTACTGCAACCCCCAAACAGCAAATGTACCACCACACTTGTTGTACTTACCACCAAGGGTAGTTCCACCAGCTTGGCCCTGGAGACCCCCCGTAAAATAAGGTTAGACACAGCAAGCAATAGATATCCAGTACTATTAGTACAGAGATGCACCACAAACAGTTTAAATGCAAAAAAGATTCAGATCTGATTTATTCAGGGGGAATAAACAAGGAAGGGGCATAATCAGGTTGATTGGTTTAAGTACTGATTCAATCAGGCTACAAGGCATGCACTTTAGAGTCCCTCAATACAGTCACACATACTCTGGGTACCTGGTTGGTGAGGTAGGCTAGCCTGATGCACTGCCCAGGGTAGGCCAGCATTGCAGCTGGTCGAGGCCCTCTAGGTGGAAAGAAATAGCCATGCACAGTAACCCACATGCACAGTAACCCACAATTTGAAATCTGGAGCCGGATGGCTCAGTTTGTGATAATCAAGCAAAACAATTAAATCAGATGACACACTTTGATTGAGCTGTTGTCGCATGGAGCTACCCTAGTGTGTACTCACGCTACCCAGTACAGGACACAGGATGGATGAAATGGAGACTGCAGCATGACTTGCTGGTTTGCCAGGAGAAGCAGGGCCCACACGATTCACCATGATGTCGTTCCTGTCCAAGATGTTGAGCAGGGGGCTGATCCCCAGGCAGGTCTCTCGTTGATGTCCTTCTCTGTGGCTTGAGCAGCTTGCTGAGCCAAGGTGGCAGGACCCAAGCCAGGTGAACAATTCGGATGGCAATCTAGTACTGCTGGATGCAGCTTCCAGCAAGCGTGACACAGTCAGGCAGTGGGGAACCAAATCATGACCCACTAACAGCATTCAGCACACTTACAGTAAAGAAAAGAAACAGTACCACAGTTCAGATGGCAGTCCGGTTGCAATATACAGTGTCTCTGCACAAACCGACACTCTGTGGTAGTCTCAGGTCCTGATGGGCCGATCACACTGAAGCAAATCGGTTCCCTTCAGGAAGATTCAGTTCGTCACAATTCAGGATTCTGGTCACAACACAGCAGCTTCAGAGAAAGACCTATTTCTCTTTGGCTCAGAAAGATTCTCTCAGAAGGGAAAGTGAGGCAGGCAGGCCAAACACAGCCTTCCCACCAGTTTCCCGCACTACTACACAGGGGCAGCTGCTTGAATCACTCGAGCTGTTCACTCTCCAAACTAACTCCAGACTGACTTCTGCTGCAGGCAGCACCAAGACTTTCATAGAAATCCAAAAGGTTCGGTTGGCTGATCCATCTGTCTGTCACAGCTAGAGCGCCCCTTCCAGGTCCATTTAGGTGCCAAAGTATAAAAACTACAATTCCTACAGAAATTCACTCCCACAAGACCCCTGAGGACAGACACCATTTTAGGGTTCCCAAAGGTACTGATTGGTCCAAACTTCCAGTCCAGAACCAAGATGGTGGTGCAATACAGAAATGTCCATGCTGCAAAGGAAGGCAGGTTAGACAAACTACAATATTATTATTATTATTAAAACAGATAAACAGAAAACAGTCACAGTTCCTAGCAGGGCTCCTTCTACGCAAATAGCGATGGCAGAATGGAGCAATAACACTACAGACCGGAGGGGGGGACTCGAGCCTGAAACTACTCGGCCTGTACCCAGATTAATTTTATACCACAAAATAGGCAGCTCTAAAAGAGACATGCACGGAGGCTAACAGGGCACTCTCATGCAAAGACTTTTAAATCACTAGGACACAGAACACTAACCTGGCACTGGGCATTTAGGCATGCCCAAGGAAGACTTTTGGGAACCTCCATTTGTAGGGGGGTTACACCCTTCCCCGCCCGGAAAGAACTTGGCATCTGCATCAAGTCTATACCACAGTTGCATGGAAAAAGACAATATACGATAAGTTATATATGTGACATTACTACAGAATACAATAATGACTGATGCATCAGTAAGCATAAACTTAACACATTACTATACGTATTCAGTGTTCTCTAGTCATATACTATAGTCATAATGACAATAGCTTTTCATATTTCATACATTCAATACTGATTTTACTATGAACTATGCAATAACATTATTATACTTTTCATGTAATAGTTTCTTGCACTTCGAATAACATAGATGGTTGCCTATCCCTATCTGCTAACTTAGGGCTAGATGGGGCAAGGGTACCATGTTCTGAGGGAAGAACAATTAACTTAGAAGTGGCAGACAGGCTCAGTCTGGGCAGTGAGCTCTTGGAAATGTAAACACCCTTGTGAACAACATTGAGAGGCAAATCCACAGGCCTGCCAGAGGAGTCATAGCTAAAGTGCATCACTGGCTTGACAGCTCACCTAGACTTTCTTGGGGGGAACAGACACAGGCTTGGAGAGGGCAACACTGGCATTGGTTTCTTCTTGTGTAGTGAGGGATGCCGTTGCACTGGTTGAACTGTCCAGACTGGGAACACTATCAGCTCCTTGCTCTGCAGATTCTGTTTCTACAATACTTTGCTCATTACTATCCCCTCAAGGGGGCCCAGGCTGCTCATCCTGAAGGAACTCTGGGATCAAGGGTGCTGTCAACACTTTCATACTGTTCTGCAAGTTCTGGTATGTCACCAGGGAGATTTACCCCATCAGATTCCTCCTCGTGTACATAGAAACACAGAAACATAGACTTTGACGGCAGATAAGGACCACTTGGCCCACCCAATCTGCCCATTTCCCATCCTATTGGATAAGCTGCAGATTCTAGTTAACCAACAGCCTACTTCCTGCAACTCCCCACTATAATTGCCATATGTCTGACCCATGCATGTTTGAATTCCCCCACTGTTTTAGACCCAACAACCTCCCCAGGAAGGTGGTTCCATGCACCCACCACTCTCTCTGTGAAAAAAATGTCCTCACATTACCCCTAAGCCATCACCCCTCTATCTTTAAATTGTGCCCCCTTGTTCTTACACATCTCTTTTTCTGAAAGATGCTGCCCTCCTGAACTTTGTTGATTCCCTTGAGGTACTTGAAAGTTTCTATCATGTCCCCCCGTCCCTCCTTTCATCAAGAGTATACATATTAAGCTCTCTCAGTCTCTCTTTATATGGTTTCTGATGCAGACCCTGCACCATTTTAGTTGCCCTCCTCAGCACTGCTTCCATCCTGTCTATGTCCTTGCATAGATGGGGTCTCCAAAACTGCACACAGTATTCCAGATGGGGTCTCACCAACTGTCTGTACAGAGGGATAACCACTTCCCCTTTTCTACTTGTGATACCCCTTCCTATGCATCCCAGTATCCCCCTGGTTCTCCTTACTGACTTCTCACATTGCTTACCCACCTTTAGGTCATCTGATATGACTACCCCCTGTCCCTTTCCATTTTTCTTGTTGTTAGTACTTCCCCTGATATTGTGTGCTCTTCTCCTGGTTTTAGTTTCAAAGAATTCTACTAGACACAAAGATTCTGGCACTTCAGATGCAATACTCCGCATTTCACTTTCCGGGAGCATTGGCTCCAGGGAAGAAGCTGGAAGGTTAGGCAGTCCTGAGGGTCCAGCTTTATCCCCATGATTATACATAGGGTTCCCTAGAAACAGTTGACTCAGTTCATAAGAAGGGTAATAGGCATTGTCACACTCACTATCATCAAAGGTGGACTGACAGTCATTGTCATTCTGGGCCTGCCCGGGGGATGTCCTTGACTCTGTAACAACTATGACAGGTTGGCACTGTCTCTTTTTAGCAGAAGCATGAGTCACTGGCCCAGGACAGGCAATGTCTGATGGTTCAGCATCAATGATCACTTTGGCCAATAGGCAGTAGATGGTTTCTGTGCATGGTCTTGACAGCTTTAGAGTCATTCTCAGGGCGCACTTTGTACACAGGTAAATCATCCAACTAACTATTACATGTGGAAGATGATGCCACCTGTCTGTAATTTTATGCTTGCCATGTAGTCCCAAGTTATGTAATAGCACTCGATCCCCGGGCAACAATTCTTGGGTCTTCACCCATCAATCATATCTCTCTTTGTTAGCAAGGTTTCATTTGGCAGCCATTGTTTGAGCCAGTTGGTATACATGGTTCAATTAAGCTTTCAGTTTCTGCACATATTGTAAACAGTTCTCAGCTCTGACCCCATCCGGGGAGACTCCAAAGCAGACATCTACGGACAACTGAGCTTCTCTCCCAAACATGTGGCAATAGAGAGAGAACCCAGCAGTATCACTTTTGGTGCAATAGTAAGTGTGTACCAAGGTGCTAATCTATTGGTTCTATTTGGACTTGTCTTTGGGATGAAGAGTGCCCAACATATCCAGGACAGTCCTGTTAAAGCATTCAGGTTGGGGGTTCCCCTGTGTGTGGTAAGGAGTGGTTCTAGACTTTCGCACCCCCCACAGGGAGAGAATCTCCTTAATCAATCTGCTTTCGAAGTCCCTTCCTTGATCAGAATGGATACATTGGGGCACACCATAGTGGGCAAAGAACTTTTCTACTAGCACCTTGGGCACTGTAGAGGCCTTCTGATCCTTGGTTAGGAAAGCTTGGGCATATCAGGTAAAGTGATCGGTTACTACCAATACATTGCCAATGTTCTTTTGATCAAGTTCCAGACACAAGAAATCTATGCAAACCAGTTCCATGGGGGCACTGGTTGAAATGTTAACAAGAGGAGTGGCTTTCTGGGACAAGGCTTTTCTCTGAAGGCACTTACTGCAGATTTTGATATGGTTTTCAACATCAGCCCCCAATTTTGGTCAGTAGACTCTAGACCTCACCAAGTCAAGGGTCTGGTCAATACCAAGGTGTCCCATGTAGTTGTGCAGGGACCTCAGCACCAGTTGCTTGAAGGCTGTTGGTAGCACCAATTGTTGCTTGTCCAACTGACCCCGACGATCTACATCTCTCGATGTAGTAACTGGTCCCGCAACTTTAATCGGGGGCCTTCTTTGAATAATAATGCAGTTTGTAAGTTGGTAGAATGTAATTTAGACACATCTTTCCCAGCACGTAGGGCATCAAGTGTGGGCTGGATCATGGGATCTTCGGATTGAGCCCACTGAATACTGTCATTATCAAAGTGAGGTAGGGAACTGATATCCAATGCAGAAAAATGACAATAAGCTGCAGTTATGCAAGTATCAGGAGGGCCCCAAACAGTCTACCAAATAGTCCATTGTATCTGAGGAAGGCTGCTCGTCCTTGTTAAACAATTTTTGGCACAGTGTTTTAATATAGTGTTCTGACAGCCTCACCCAGTTCTATAGGGGGGCTCGGCCTCCGTGAAAGAGCATCAGCATCAATATAGTTCAGTCCAGGGCAGTATTCAACCGCTTAATTGTAAGTTGACAGAGCAGAAAGCCACTAGTGGCCAGTGGCATCCAACTTTGCTGAGGTCTGTACATATGTTAGAGGGTTGTTATCAGTTCTTACCAATATTTTGGCCCCATAGAGGTACTCCTGAAATTGGTCAACTATGGCCCACTTTAAAGTGACAAACTCCAACATGTGAACAGGTTAGTTTCATTCAGATGGTGTCAAACTTCTACTGGCGAAGGCCACAGGTCTCAGGACATCTTCATGATCTTGATACAACATGGTCCCGAGTCCCTTCAGGCTGGCATCCATAGGCAGGACATAAGGCTTGCTAGGGTCAACATAGGCAAATACTGGGGCGTGAGTAATCTGATAGATGATCTCGAAGAACGCCACCTCACACTAAGGGGTCCAATGGGCTCCAAATGGTTCACCTGTTTGGAAATACACCTTTTCTTCTTCCGTGAGGGATCTTTTATTATACCTGTGATTGGTAGGATGATAACCTTGAGTGAGATTAAGAAGTGTATGGATTACTTTTGAATAGTCTTTAATGAACCTCCGATAATAGCCACAGAACCCCAAGAAATGCTGCAGTTCTTTTAAGTTAATTGGTTGGGGCCAGGTAGTCAGTGACTCTACTTTGCTGGGGTCTGTCTGTATCCCCTTGGATGACACTATGTGTCCCCCATATTTTACAGACATTTGAAAAAACTGGCACTTGTCTATAGAAAGTTTGAGGCTGAATTCTTCCAGGCAGTCGAGAACTTTGAATAATCTGGTTTCATGCTCTTCAAGGGGGCATCCAAAGACAATGATATCATCCAAGTATACTAGGCATTCTAGCAGATTCATGTCCCCTACTGCATGCTCCATCAGTCTCTGGAAAGTAGCAGAGGCACCCAAGATCCCCTGAGGCATTCTCAGAAATTGGTAGAACCCCAAGGGACAAATGAAGGCTGTTTTCTCACAGTCCTCGGGAGTCATCGGGATTTGGTAACACCCACTTCGTTGATCAAGTACTGAAAACCACTGACTCCTATCCAGGCAGTCCAGGGCATCCTGTATGCGGGGCATGGTGTATTGATCTGGTACAGTCCATCTGTTTAAAGTCCGATAATCTATACACATCCTCATGGACCCATTCTTCTTGTGCATGACTACGATGGGAGATGCATAGGGGCTTCTTGACTCTTGAATGATGGCAGCAGCTAGCATCTCCTGGTTGTGCCTCAGAATGTCATCTATATCAGCTGGGGCAAGGCAGCTGTACTGCTCTCTAAAAGGTCTGTCATCATGAAGCCTGATGGTATGCACAACTCCATGGATGCACCCCACACCCCACTCCTTTAAGGAAAGCACTTGGTCTCTATGGGCAAGTTTCCTACTGACTCGAGTCTTCCATTCAGCAGACAGTGGGGAATCACTAAAGTCAAATAGGTCTGGGGTCACTTCCTCCTTTTCACTGAAACATTTGTTGTTAGGCAGTATTGCATTGTCTGCACAGTGTATCATAGCTAAGGTGCATCCTCAGTTCACTCGGATTTCTAAATCTGACACGTTCTGTATTTGAACCATCACCCACAGTGCATAGGTGTGGGCATGGGCAGGCAAGATACTTGGTTTAACCAATAACCCGTTTGGCAATTTCCCTTCTCTGGGTGCATCCAGCATCAATATGTTATTTTTCACATCCTTTCTAAGCTGAACTTCTCCATGAATGGTGTACTGAGCACTGAGTGGTAGTACCAGAGACTCGAGATATTTCTCCCACACTATCCCCACTGGCTCATCTCTGTCCACTTCGTCATTCTGTTTCTGCAGGTCATAGGCTCTCTTTATCATGGCGGAAATTCTAAGAGCCTGCCTAGTCTGTTGCCCTTGTTTTTCTTGATACAGCTGCGACAGTCTTCCAAACATGTGGGCATTGGTTCCAATGAGCAAGGGAACCCCATCATACAATCCTGTAGGAGGACACACGAGTGCTAGCGTCTCTACTTGTTCATCCACTCTGGCCACCGCAGTAGGAAAAGACAGCCAGATCTGAATATATCCCAAGTAGGGGTAGGACATCTCACTTAACCCCCACAGACATAGACCCTCCAGAGGCTGCAGGAACACATCAGGCAGGTGTTTTTGGTACCAATCTTGAAACACTATGGTCACTTGTGATCCACTGTCGAGCACGGCCCTTGGAGATACACTATTTACTGTTACTGCGGTCCCACTGATGGGCCTACCACCTCAGACCAATCAGGTGAAGAGGACTTAAACATCTGTTTTATGGCAGTCTTAGAGGAATAAGTCTTTCCCATAGGCCCGTTCTGAAGCCTTATATTGCTTCACCAAATCAACGGTAGCAGTCTTGTAGTAACCTTTCTCTGATTATCAGGCAAACTGCAGTTGGGCTGGGTATGCCCATCTTCTCCACAATGGTAACAAAAGATGGGTTCTTTAGAGTCTCTAGGGGAAGAAAACCGATTTTCTTGTTTAAGTGGGGGAGGCAGATCCCCGGGTCCCTCTCTGATCTGGGGTTTACTTTCCCTTCCTTCTGAACTTCTCCAAAAGTCAGCTACTTGAATGGCCCTAATAAGGTCTCCTACCAGGGCTCTCAATTCTCATACTTCTTCCATCAGACTACTCTCCGTCCGAGTTTCAGAAGAAATTACATGCACCCCACCCCTCCAGGCAGGATTTCACTCTTTTGCTCAAGAGGCACCTGAAAAGGGTTTACATCTTTCGCCACTTCAGCAGCTTGTTGACTGGCCCTCATCTCTTTCAGTTCCTTAATTAATTCCCTCCTCTGTTGTAGTTCAGACTCATCACTTTGATCAGGGGTCTGACTGCTGTGGGCAACCTCAGCATAGGGCTCCACCCCTCTTCATCATTTTCCGCATGTGATCTCTTTCATAAGGCAGCAATATACGGGAGGGTTTTTCCTCCTATCTTGCAACTTCAGCTTCAATATCATTACACTAGAGTACTGGCAGACTTCAAAATATGCTCTAATCGAACACGATTTAGTTCACCGGCAGGCACTCCCCCTTTTCTATGAGCCCTCTGCAGAGCCTGATCAATTCTGGTAACAAAATGGATAACTTTTCATTCTTCCATTGTTTGGCAGATTTGAATTTCCACATCAGGTCATCCCCCGACTCAGTGCTACTAAAGACCCCCTTCAGGGCAAAGAGGTACTCAGCAGCAGAGGCCTCTGGGCTGGTGGAATGAAGAAAGCGGATGGCCTCCAGTGCAGGGCCCCTCAAGCTCTCCATGAGTCTCTTTCTTTTCTCCCCCTCAGATCACTGCCTCTCCTGTACCAAGGGGGTGGCATAGTCCATCCATGTTTCCAGGTCGTCCTCCCCCACGGGCACCGGGACCATGCCTGAGAAGGGTCTCAGTCTACAGTAAGAGTCCAAGTGTATTGAAGATACAGGGATTTATTTAACTCTAAAAATCGATTAGTCTTTTGCTCATAAAAGTGCTAAATCTTTGTGAAAATGCATAGCTCTTGCTTCACTGTGTTTAACAAACACAGCACTTTTAGAAAATCTATATAAATACTTTCTGTACAGTTAGTATAGTCCCAAGAAAAAAACTGCTAATCAATTATTTAAAACCCTGAGGTATCACAATAGGAGAGGTCACCACAGGGGAAGCTCTAGGGGTAGTAGGAGATGCTATAGGGGTCTGCAGAGGAGTGATATCTTCAGAAAGATCTAACATCTTCACTGACTCTTTTGCGGCTCACCCCTCAGTGGCTAGCAGTCTAAGCAATTTGTCTTTCAACCTCTCTATATTTGGGGATCCCAGAGGAACAGCCGGGTCACTATGCAAATGAATGACTTGCCACCCTTTCTGGGACCCTTCAGGCAAAATGATGGGGGCACTCTCTCAGAATCTATGGGAAGGCTACAGACTAGGAGGGCCACCATGGTTTGCTCAAACAGATCCAAGTCCCTCATTTTCACCTCAACCTTCCTCAAACACTTAAGTTGTTCAACAGTCTCTATAATAGTTGCATTAGTGGTCCCTAATGGGATGTCCATTAACAAAATGGCTTGTTGAGGGTCTACCCCTTGTGCCTTGTTCCACCCCATCATATGGTGCACTAACAACTTATGGAGGGCAATCTTAAACTTAGGCGTAGCAAGTGCCTCCACTTTATTAAAATGTTTAAGTGTGGGGTTGTAGTACCCACTCCTGACCACTACAAGGCACAAATCCTAGCATTGATACCTTCAAAATGTAACCCCTAGGTGGCGCTACCCCAAGGACTACTACCCCTGCCTGCTTGACCAAGTGCAGGTTGAGGGGCCTGGGTACTGAAAACGTGTGCCTCCACCTGGAGGACAGGGTTGGTGTTAGTGTAGCTGACCTGGGTACAGTCCTCCGGGACACTGTTACCCCCCTCTTTACCCTCTAGTGGCCTAAACAATGTTCTGAACACACAATAACCACAACTCCCCAAACAGGAGGTGTACCACCACACTTGTTACACTTACCACCAGGGCTGGTTCCACCAGCTTGGCCTTGGAGACCGCCTGTAAAATAAGGTTAGACACAGCAAGCAATAGAAATCCAGTGCTATTAGTACAGAGATGCACCACAAACAGTTTAAGTGCAAAAAGATTCAGATCTGATTTATTCAGGGGGCATAAACAAGGAAGGGGCATAATCAGGTTGATTGGTTTAAGTACTGATTCAATCAGGTTACAAAGCATGCACTTTAGAGTCCCTCAACACAGTCACACACACACTCTGGGTACCCAGTTGGTGAGGTAGGCTAGCCTGATGCATTGCCCGGGGTAAGCCAGCATTGCAGCTGGTCAAGGCCCTATAGGTGGAAAGAAATAGCCATGCACAGTAACCCACAATCTGTAATCCGGAGCTAGATGGCTCAGTTTGTGATAATCAAGCAAAACAATTAAATCAGATGACACACTTTGATTGAGCTGTTGTTGCAGGGAGCTACCCTGTTGTTTACTCACACTACCCAGCACAGGACACAGGATGGATGAAATGGAGACTGCAGCATGACTTGCTGGTTTGCCAGGAGAAGCAGGGCCCACATGATTTAACATGGTGTCGTTCTTGTCCATGATGTTGAGCAGGGGGCTGATCCCCAGGCAGGTCTCTCATCGATGTTCTTCTCTGTGGCGTGACCAACTAGCTGGGCCAAGGTGACAGGGCCCAGGCCAGGAGAACAATTCGAATGCCAGTCCGGTAAGTGCTGAATACAGCTTCCAGCAAGCATGACACAATCAGGCAGTGGGGAACCAAATCGTGACCCACTAACAGCATTCAACACTCTTACAGTAAAGAAAAGAAATGGTACCACAGTTCGGATGGCAGTCCAGTTGCAATATTTTATTTATTTATTTATTTATTTATTTATTTATTTATTTATTTATTTTATTTAGTTCAAGAATTGGATTTAGAACCTTTGAGTCACAGACTCATTTACAAAGGCACCTCGTCGCAAGGGAGGGTAACAACAGCAGTGTGGTACGACAGGGTGAGACAAGACAGGTGCGAATACACTACATTATACATTGCCTAAACATGGGTAGCTTCTGGTGGTACAAGACAAAATCATAGGTAGAACCTAGCTGGTCATGCAGGCAAAGGCCTATACATAGTTAACCCATAGGTAGATTTCCATGGTATAGAACAAGGTTCATTGGTGGATCGCTAGCCAAGCAGGCTATGGTCAGTGTAAAAATAGAGTGGGTGACTCTACGAGCCTGATGAGGGCAAAGACAGGCCCTACCGTGAGCAGAGTACACTTCCGAGTGCTAAGAAGGTGGTTGCGAGGGCAGCTTTGTACTGGCCAATTTTAGGAGTGCTTGAGATGTGCTTGGGGAGGGAGTTATACCAGGATGGTGCTCTGTAATGGAAGGACCTTTGGGCAAGGGAGGTCCTGGTTCTAGGCACCAAGAAGGTGGCTATGCTGGCAGTTCGGGTAGCAGCCGAGTGGAAGGCAAGCTGTCAGTGTCAGTGTCTCTGTGCAAACCGACGCACCGTGGTAGTCTCAGGTCCTGACAGGCCGATCACACTGAAGCAAATTTTCAGTCCCCTTCAGGAAGATTCAATTCGTCATAATTCAGGATTTTGGTTACAACACAGCAGCTTCGGAGAAAGTCCAATTTCTTTTTGGCTCAGAAGGATTCCCTCTCAAGGGAAGATGAGTCAGGCAGGCCAAACACAGCCATCCCACCAGTTCCCCACGCTACTACGCAGGGGCAGCTGCTCAAATCACTCGAGCTGCTCACTCTCCAAACTCTAACTCCAGACTGACTTCTACTGAAGGCAGCACTGGGACTTCCTTTGAAATCCAAAAGTTTGGTTGACTGGTCCATCTGTCTAAAATTACAAGGTCCCAGTACAGCCAACCTCGGTTAAAAACAAGATAAAAAATCGATGAGGGAGTAGCTCTCTACCAATAGAGGCCAGAAATTTAATAAACAAATCTGTAGAAACTGAGCCATTCACCAAATAGTAAATTAATATAACATTGTTATTCTTTTATATTTGCTATTCATCAGATAATGTTCTCAAAGTGCAAGACGAATACAACATCAATATATCTTAAACGTTTAGGACAAAGTCCTTCCTCAGTAAGATTGTACTGTATCGTATGCACAACTTCACACTAGGGTCTTTTTTCAATCATGTAATATCCAAAACAGTTACATTTTCTGACCACAAATATGCATAGCTCCTTTTGTGCTGACTGCGTCCTTGTCTCAGGAAACCCCTTAAAGTTTAGTTAGTGTAATCAAGGTCTTAAATAATTTTCTCGGAGACGCACTGCCTCCCACTGCTCTCTTCTGTAATGGAAAATCAAATACAAAAGAATAAAAATGTCATTTTGATTTACTGTTTGGTGAGTGATTCAGTTTCTACCGATTTGTTTATTAAATGATCCATCTGTTTGTCACAGCTAGAGCTCCCCCTCCAGGTCCATTTAGGCGCCAAAGTGTAAAACCTACAATTCCTACAGAAATTCACTCTCGCAGACCCCTGGGGACAGACACCATTTTAGAGTCCCCAAAGGTACGGATTGGTCCAAACTTCCAGTCCAGAACCAGGATGGTGGTACAATACAGAAATGTCCATGCTGCAAAGGAAAGCAGTTTAGACAAACTACAATATTATTATTATTAAAACAGTAAACAGTCACAGTTCCTAGCAGGGCTCCCTCTGCACAAATAGCAATGGCAGAATGGAGCAATAATACTGCAGATTTGGTGGGACTTGAGTGTGAAACTACTCTGGCCCTACCCAGATTAATTTTACACCACAAAATAAACAGCTTTTAAGAGACAGGCATAGAAGCTGACAGGGCACTCACATGCAAACACTTTAAATCGCTAGGACACAGAATACCAGCCTGGCAGTGGGCATTTAGGCAAGCCCAAGAAAGACTTTTGGGAACCCCCATTTGTAGGGGGGTTTACACCTGTAAACCCTGCTTCCTCTGCTCAGTCCCATTGACACAGTCTCTTCCCTGAAAGAAGTACTTTCAACACCACAGCTACTGTAGGTTAAAATTATGACTAAGATCATAATATTACTTTGAGACCCAAAATTGTTGGGTGTGTTCTGCAAACTAAAGTACATATTATTAACTTATTATATTATCCATCCATCAATTTGTATCCAGCCATAGGGGTATGGGTACTACAGTATGTGGGCCTAAGCTATGTGAGGTTAGGCCAGCCAGAATTGATCCTGTAAGTTCTGGGACAACGAGGCATACCATTGGAATGGGGCACCAATACAAGCATCTGCACTGACCCAATCTCATGTAAGGGTGGGTAAACTAAGCGACACCCTGACAACACACTCATGCAGTGTGCTTCAATAGCAAAGTGGTGTCACTGGAAAGCACAGCTCAATTATAACTGCAAAAGAAAACAGGCACACACAAAGTGCATTTGCTGCTAAACAATTTTATTGCTGGGGCATCTATAGATGGGTGTAACTGCCCCATAACCCATTGCTTTGAGATGCACTGCCTTTTCATCAGAGGGGCATGGCCTAGTCATAGTAACAATTGCCCCATCATTTAAAGGGCATATCTCATACATAGCCATTGCATTTTTTATGCAAGTGCATGTGATTGGATCCGTTCCCTATTACAGCAATCTCATTCTAAAGTTAATTGATGTAGCCCAAAGATGTTACACAAGCAAATCTCCAACAAATAAACTCTAGGAGGTCTGTCAAACAGAGCTGGTATGCCATAGTGCTGTAACTGAGGCCAGTTACTGAGAACAATAGGCTCTATTCACCAAAGCATGTAAACCACATGGAAATGCAGCATAGCATGGGTGCACAGCTACGTGCTCCAGCTGACTGAAAAAACATGTTGCATTCACAAAGGCGCATGCAGCAAAAGGGGAGGCAGAGGAGGGGCAAACAGAAGCACATAGCGTGCAGGTAAAACAGGGTGGCCCAAACATACACATCCCTTCCCCTTGACCCCACCATATGTGGGCATGTGCACCACCCCGTGCATACACAGGGAAGTGAATACCATGACAGAGGAGCACGCAACCACAAGGTGAGGAGATGCACCCATGCAAAATACACCTCTGCAAGAGGCCACACAGCATGGCTGGGGATGGGCTGAGGACTGTGGAGGGCAGACATTACGGGGTTCTCCCAGGGCCCAGTCCAGCAACTTTATGGGTGGCCAGGTGGCAGCCATGGTCTCAGACATTCAAGACAACTACGAGGTGCTGCATAGTGTGTTATCCCTGTAGACCCTGGTGGAGGTCAAGACCAGGATATGGCTTGATATCCAGGCCACCGTTAATGCAGCCAGTCCAGAGGCATGGACACTTGACGCAATCAAGCACAAGTGGCATGACCTATGGTTGGCTGTGAAGCAGAAAGCTTGCTGGCATGGAACAGGCACAACATGGCACAGGCAGGGGAACACCCATGCAGGTGTCCACACTGTCACCAATCGAAAGTATGGTGGCCAACTTCCTAAACAAGGTCAATTGACACGGGGAAATGGAGGGCATTGACACCATGTCAAGTATATGGCCCAGTGCGAGGGACACTGGGTGGGACATATATCACTGAATGGCATAAGTCACAAGCCTGTCTCACACCCTGCAGAGCAGGAGACCACTGCCAGTACTCAGTGTTGCCATGGAGGAGGAAACACAGGGGGACACAGACAAAAATGGCACAGGTATGTTGTCCCCATTGCAGCCGGCTGAATGGGTGGCAATGCCTGCCAAAGCACCTGTTTATAACCAGCCAGTGTTCAGTTGTCCACAAGTACATTGCCAGGGACCCATTACATGGTGAAGGAGATGGGAACCTTGAAGGACACTGACTCCGAGACCCTGCTGGGGATGACAGAGGCCACAAAGGACCTGAACCAGACACCTGACAGGAGCCAGCAAAGGGCCACAAGGTGCAGCTGATACAACCCAACAAGCCTGGCCATGCAAGCAGACATCCCATCCCATAAACATGGCCCTGAAACATACAGGGTCTATGTGCCACCCCACTAAGGCATGCTGCAGTGGGGATGAGGGGTCCTCAGCACGCCCGACCACTGGGAGAGCTGGGTGGCACTGCATTCTGTCATGCAATCCTACTACCCTGAAGTTCAGCAGCTGGGATGGAACTGCCTGCAGGCCAAGAAGGATGACACAGACACCTAGTGGGACCTGACCATGGAGGTGCATGGGCTTCAGCTTGCCCATGAAAAAATCATAGACCTCCTAGAGTGGGCAGCAAGCCATCTGCTATTTGGAGCCATCACAGCCAGTCATGCTGTCTCCCCAACAGGTCAGGCTGTGGTGACCTAGAGCCCACCAGGCAGGCACACAGGGTCCAGGCACAGCTGTATGCCACCACCATGCAGACACTGGCATGTGCCCATCACTGTGGCACAGAGCATTGGGCTGCACTAGCTACCACCTGCCAGTCCCACAGTTTCCTGAACACATATGCAGGCTGGTGATATAGAGTCATCTGCCAGCCCAACAGGGACACAGGAATCAGGGGGTGGGCACCACATCTCTGGGGTCAGAGCCAATTGGCTCACCAGGGGACAAGGGGGATGCATGGGGCAGCTGGGCTCAGGGCCATCCTGGAACCTTAGACCATGTGGGGGGTGGCAAGATGAAGGCACAGCCATGTCATCAGGTCACACACACACCTCTGCACTTTTGGGGAACAATGACAGGAGGCTGTAATGAGGCCCACGCATGATGCACAGTGTCACTTATGCATTCACCCCGGCACAGCCCCAACACACTGCACTACACACACACCCCATCCTAGCCCCCACTCTGTACACCCATGAACTCCACCACACCCATGAATCCTGCCTCTCAGGGCAGGGGGGGCTATACCCATTAACCCCTTCCCTAGGGTACGGGACTAAACCCATGAAACCAGACCCTGGGGTAGAGTGCCACACTCATGAACCCCACCCCATTGGGGGAATAGGGGCCAAGTGTAGCTACCATGGACATGTACCACTGCTGTGGGTACGATCTCACTCAGCCCTTGACAGCTGGACCATTACGTGACACTCACCTGGCACAGACAGAATGGCACATCACACAAAGGGTGGGACACCCATTCCCATCCCCCCCCCCGCAATATGGGCACTCAAGATGCATTGGCCTCATCACAGTATCACTATCGTGTACATCCTATCTCCTGAATGACCCATGCAGGAGAGCATGGGTGCCACCCAGCCAGATAGTGTCTCCGGACAATGGTGCTGCGGGTGATCTCCACCCTGTCACCCTGTGAGACAGCACCTTGGTACTTGGGCATGGGCAGCCATTCATGAATGGCCATGCTGTGCAGCATGACACATGTGGTGATCACTCTGAGGGCCTTTCCAGGGGTTAACATCATTGTGCCACCAGTGTGGTCCAGACAATGAAACCACATCTTCAGCACCCTAATGGTCCTCTTGACAATGGCATATGCCCTCTTGTGCACCTCATTGTATGCCTCTTCCTCCTTGCCATGTGGCATCAGGAACAATGTCATCATGTATGGCCAGTGTGTGTCTCTGCTGTCGAACATGTATGCATCACAGGTCAACCCTGGGTACTTGGCACACACATCGGTGATGACAGCATCTGTGTCACATACTATCTGGCAATTGATACTGTGGAAACACTTTCTGTTCCTGAACACCTCATCGTCCATGGTGGGTGCTATGATGTGCACATGGGTACAGTCTATGGTGCCCAGGACATTGGGCATGCCATGCATGATGTGGAATGCCTCATTCATGGCACAGATATCTGCATCAGCCATAGGGAACTGTATGTGGTCAAACACATGTTGGAGTAGGGCGTCCATGACCTGGTGCAAGGCCTGTGACACAGATGACTAACGTGAAGCTGGTGACATCCCGTGGCCTTCTAGAAGGAGCCCATGACATAGTATGACAGGGCTCACAGGACTTTCATTTCCACGGATATGGCATATGACCAATATGTCAGGGTCTCTAGCATGTGGTAGAGCCCTGAGATCATATTGGGGTTCAGACGGTATTGCTCAATGCACTGTTCTCACAGAACTGGGCCACAGTAGTATGGGGCCTGAGTATCCTGGGCCTGTGTCTTCTCCTCTGAGCTATCTCCCTCTCCCTCTTGGCCTCCCACAGAAGGACATTCATGAGAAGCCCAGGGCACATCCTGCAATCCCTGTGTGATTGCTGTGACTCACAATTTGACTGCTACTACTCACTGTTCACCATGACATGTACCATGTGGAGCAGCTTCCACCATAGCTGCAGGTCCCCCTTTCAGAGGACCTTGACCCGGTACGGCCATAGGGTCATGCATGCCAGTGGCCATCAATGCCCAACATGCTGTTCTGCATCTCAACATGGCAGCTGCAGCATCATTCCACTATGGTGGCATATCAGCACCTGAAGTCAGGAGGCCAGAAGTGTACCCCTGCAAATTGATGGGTGTCCTCAATGATGTACATGGATGATCCCCATAGGGGGACCCTCTGGGAGGTGATGGTGCCCAGGGAGGTGAGTGGTTGTGTTCTTCCCTACTGTGTGCTGCTGTCCTGTCCATGTCTCACAGGTCATGGACATATGGAGCAACCATGGTGTGTGCACCTGCTACCTGGTGCATGCCCTCCTGCAGAGTAGGCCTTGTGCTGTCCACCACAGGTGCTCCTTTATGCTGTGCCCCATTTGTTGCCCCTACCCATGGTGTCCATGTTTGTCCATGGTCCTTTTGTTATGTGCTGCTAACCATCTGTTATCTCTTTGTATCTCCGAAGGACTGCCAGAGACAACCGGATGTGTTTACAGTGGAGTAGGAGGTGCAGTTGAATGGCACTCCATCACTGGTGGTGGCACTTCATTGACACTGAGTGCCCCTAAATCTGCAATGCCACCTGTCCAGGAGGGTAGGTGTAGTAGATGCACACTACAAAGACGAGGTGGGGGACCTGGGGGCTAAGGAGCCGTTGAAGATACTGTATGTTCACCGGTGCCTGTGGTGCACATGTGTGTCTACTGGTGTCAGCTGTGTCCCTATCACTCATGGCTATCTTCTCACTTTTGTCTTCCAGGGGCATCATGGACCACTCTGTCGCCTTGTCCTGTATCTCTGCAACCATTTGGAAATCATCCCTCCAGGATCAAGTGGGGACTCAAAGGATAAGAGGGACTGGTGGGGTCAGTGGTTGAATGCTTGTGTTGGCCTATATTCTGTGGTTGACCAGCTCTCTGGATTGTGAAAGTAGAACCTCATTCCATTCATGCCATTATTTAATATGTCACACATTTTGTTTGGTGTTTTTCAGTACCATTCGTACTTTGATATATTTTATTGTAGCACTTATGCAAACATATCTGAATAGCGAGTGATTACACTTCACGCCATTATGAGACTCACTCTGGTGTGGGACTGGAGGCATCTGATGCCTGAATATGTGAGGGTTCTCAAATGGGGTAAATTTGCTGAAATAATGATGTAAACATGGTGCCATCTGTGGCTTCTGCCAAATGGCATCCCATTCACAAACAGGAACACTTCAATGATTTTAATTGCTTTGCACATTTGCAGCACTGTGGAATACATACCAGCTGTTTCCTCATCAGTAAAATGTTCCCTTCCAACAGCTTTCTCTCCTGGCTCAGGTACAGCAACCCCTGGGATGCTGCGATACCCTTATGTCCCCCACTGGCAGAGGGACTCCCCCCCCCAAGGGGCACACACAACACCGTGGACCAGCAGCTTCTGCCTCTGGGAGTGTTGCTCCCTGAGACCAGCCTGCATCATGTTCTACCTCTCACCTGCTCTGGGTCTGCTGCTAGTCCAGATCCACCTCCAGCCTGTTCTAGACCCACTACATATCCAGATCTGCCACAACTTTGTCTCTGATTGAGAGCTGTTTGTTTATACGCACAAGATATATTTTATATATGGACTCTTAAAATATTAATGTGTGATGTCTCAGTTTGTAAACATAGACAGTGATCCTCTCCATCCTAGTGACCAACTCCTTTGGTTCATCATATTGCCATGGTAACAGACAGCAAGTACATAAAACAGCAGGAAACCATGGCAGGTTTCATTGGATGTACCTTTAATGCATGTAACAATAGGAGTGCACTTCTGCAGAGGAATCTGCTAACCTTACATGTGTTAGTGTTTGTATCTCTCTTGGATTTTATAGACATTTTGTTGTAATAGATGTATTTAGTTTTGGTTTTATCATGCATATTAGTGAGTAACGTGGGCACTATTTACAATATTGAAAGCTATTTTTCATGTGGACATTTTTGATTAGCTTAATATGTTTCCATGGTGACCATATACATTTATAAGGCGTGCTTAGTGCCTTGAAAAGCTACACTCTGAGGAAGCTATGCACAGCCATGAGCGAAACATCAGTAAGGGGTACCATGGCCACAGCGCCTCACCTTTTGTCTGCATGAGCTGCTAACTGTGCTGTATGTCCTAACCTGTATGCTTACTACGCTATGGTGTTGTAAGTCTCTTTTTATTATATGAACTGTACTCACTTTTTTGAATGGAAAAACAAAGATGAAACATTGGCTTTGCCACTGTAACTCTAGTGAGTTTTTTCTAGTCCCTATACTCTACAGGGTAGTGGGTGGACCATCCTTTGTCCTTGCAATTTTTTTACTGTTCATTTGCATAGCTGTACAAGTTAGATGCAATATATCATTCTCAGTGGAGTCCTGCTTCTGCCCATTATTTCAGCCTGGATGACGGAGCTAGTGACATACAGTGTGATTCAAACCTATGATCTTCAGGTTCACAGGTCAGTGCTCCAACCACAGGACTGCATTATCTTGCTTCCGTATTACAACATTAACCTTACATTTCAATGAAAGATAAAATGAAGAATAAAGCACTATTAAGACTGGATAATTGTTCATAATTCAAGGGTGTGCTGTGGACCGGGGATGGGTCAGATGGCCAGGTTCTGATTTGGGCTTGTATTAGTGAAATGTTTTTTTAATTGATATTTTATGCACTCATCACCATAGTACCCCCTTTGGGGGTTACTTCCCATTCTGCTACCCCAGCGTTTCTGGCACTCACAGCTCCAATTGTTTTGAGAAGCCCCCCTCCACACACACTTCTCCCCGAGGCTGGCCAGCCCTGGCTGGGGCAGATTTCAGGCAGCAGTTGGTCCCCCTATCTAGGGACCTCCAAAGTGGCGGAGGGGGATGGCCAGTCAGCGAAGCCCATGCCTAAGTGTGCCATGTCATCCTGCAGTACTGGGTATTTCCCCTTTCTGCTATTTGTTCTTTATTCCCCTTCCTCACAGATGCAAGCATTCAAGGAGCATCAAGTGCGCACACACACTACTGCACACTGTCGCACGACACTCGCATGGCAACCGCCCCTTCCCCAAATCCATTCCCTGCTGTACTATCACCTGTGCTCACCCAGGTGGCAGTGCGGTAGTAGGGCCTGCTGCCATCCCTCCCTCCCTGAGGAAGAAGCGTGTCCTGTGGAATGCTTGATTTTCCATCCCCCACTGGCTCTCTGATGACTCAGGCTTGTTCCTAAATCTGGGTCACAGGCATCACATGCGGTAATGCTACAACTGCACGGACGAGCCTTATCAATCAGAATTTGACCAGGATAATCTCCGTCAAACCCTAGTCAGTCTGCCTTGGGGTGCAGCTAAATCTAAATGCAAGCTGAGTCATACATTAAGGTATAGGCAAGCCTTGATGGTTATTGACATACATGCATCATGTGCTTACTTTAAAGCTGTACTGTGAAAAGACAAACATCAGTGACATCACATTTGTGATATTATCATATAGCACAGGATGGTGCCCCACCTAACAAACTAGGCCACTTGAAATACCTCAGTGTGCGTGGGTCAACCAAAACCTATTTTTTCACCCAGATCAACTAGATTCTCCAAAAGCTGTGCCCCAAACTAGGTACACTGTGTGGAAACCAATCCTGTCTTATACTCCTCGTCTGCTGTAAGATTGTCTCTAAGATGATCCAGCAGGTCTTTAATTACACTATTTGCTCACTCTGCTCATGGATTTAGGAATACGTATACCAAGTAACCATGGTTGGGGTGGCATTCTGGTCCCTGACCATTGATTTTGGTAACTCCTACTGCCTGATAGCCCCCCCTCCCGACTGGTGTTTTAATATGAATGTTGTGCTCTGTTTGAATCAAACATAGGGTTAAAAGTATACAACTAAGTCCTGCTGCATTTGCTCTTATTATGCAGTACCAGCAGTATAACATGGTGCAAAAAAAAGGGGGGTCTGCGTAACAAATTTGGATAAGTCTACCATGGGGATGGGGGGCAGCAGCAAAGTGGCGCCAAAGGGTTTTGGCTTACAGATGTAATTTTCTAGCTACACAGCACATGGTGGCTCTAACCAAAGCTTGCTTAATTAGTCATACCAATACAAATCATGTCACACTTGTTTTTTCAGACTCAAGATCGATTCATCATCTGTCAGTGTCACCCTGTGTCAGTGTTAGTCATTGTACTTCTTCACCAAAGCCAGAGGAATCAATGAACAAACAGCACTACAAATATTTATCCATGAGAGATCGAGTGACTCATGTATTCATTGCTGAAATATTTTATTAACATAGAAACACAGAAACATAGACTTTGACAGCAGATAAGGACCACTTGGCCCACCTAGTTTGCCCATTTCCCTACCTGCAGGATAAGCTGCAGATCCTAGTTAACCAACAGTCTATTTCTTCCCACCCCCCACAAGAATTGCTTTATGTCTGTCCCATGCATTCTTGAATTCTCTCACAGTTTTAGACCCCACAACCTCCTCAGGAAGGCTGTTCTATGCATCCATCACCCTCTCTAAATTTCAGACATGGCAAAAAAAAACCAAAAAACAACAACATGAAACACACTTGGTATGTATTATTTTGTATACATAGTAGGGGTATGTGAGTAATGAATAGGGGCCCCATTTTTAAACCCCAAGGGATGCATGGCGCAACTAGATGCACCACCCAAATAAATGGTCTGACACAAAAACATGGAATATTTAAACAAGATGCACAATCCCAACAGATCGGATGCCAGGTAACTCATACTGTCTGTCCACATTATGCCTCATTCGTTGTACAGTACTTGACCCTAACCTTTCTCTGTACACCAGCTTATTGTATTGCTGTCTATTTGTTTGTTACTGATGTGGAGCCTTTGTAAAGGAATCTCTGACTCAAAGGTTGTAATTCTGAGATGTTGAATAAATAAAATAAAAATATAGCAATCCTAGCAGGCGGCGCAAATGGTGGTGGCTGACAATGAGCCAGCACATCCCAGGGATGGCCTGAATTCTGGGAATGAGGATGCGTGGCACATCCCCAGATGCACCAGCCCCAAATTCCCAATATCAGCCAGAATATGCAAATGCAGCCATTAGGCATGCAAGGTGCAAATGGGCTATCTGCATGCTCATTATGGCTGCATTTGCATGTGGCTCATGGCAGGATGTGCCAGGTGGCCTGCCCCCCCACCCAGTCCTGTGTAACATCAAACCCCAACCCATTTCCGCAGTGTAGGGACCCCCTACCTGTCCTGAACCCCTTTTGAAATATAAATACATTTCCCAGCCCTGTTCCATAGTGTAGTGGCCTCCCACACCATACCAAACCCTGTTTGAATAAAAAAAAGTTAATTTCCCCACCCTTTTTCCACAGTGTAGTAGCCCTCTCCCAGTACCGAAACCAGTTCAAATGAAATAAAATCATGTCCCCATCCCTTTTCCACAGGGTGGCGGTCTCACCCACCCACCACCCCAGCAGGCATGAACCTCCCTCACACCCCCCCAACCCGACCCATGCTGGCGACTGGCACAGCCCTCCACACTCGCCATGAACAGTCACCAACTAATCGGTCCCAATCTCATGATGTACAAAGTGCGAGCTCATTGGTTGTCACCAGAATGGTTCTTCTGGTCTTTGACTATGCAGATATGGTCTGTAGCACTGCCCCATCTACCTTCTTGGCCAGACTGTACAGTCTCTGCAACACCTGCTGCTGGTCTGCTACTAACTCTCCATCTCGTACCCACCACTGCACCCTTTACACCTCCCTATCCATCCTCCTGCTCTCCACACATCACTAGCTTCTAAATACTGGTTTGGGTCCCTCCCACCCTACTTATCCCATTTCACCTCCCCATCCCCTCCTTCTCCTACTCCTTGCACTCCAGGGACCAGCACAGTTTCTCCCTACCCCATCCATACTCTGCAGCTGGAAAATCTGCTTTCTTATACTGTCTCCCCTTGCTCTGGAATCAGCTATCCTTCATCTATCTCTCACCATCCCTTCCCTCCATTAGATGCCAATTTAGACTTCTCACTCCTCCCCCTTGTTCCTGTCTATCTTCTTCCCAAACCTTGTCTTACCTTTCCAGGACATACACAGAGGCACTGCTTCAGCATCCCATTGTCCAGGTTCCTCAGCACTTCTGATTTTTCATTATTTGCACCCTTTTTGATTCAGCATGCTATTTATTTGACATCCTGTTGCAGTTTGGGCATTATTGTGTGTATCTGTACTTTGACTTATGCACGTTATATCATTGTTTTGTAAGTGGTATTAGCCGACTGGTTTGTATTTCTGTGTAACTGTGATTTCCCATCCCTTCCCCCTGGGCCGCACCTGGAAATGAGCCTTGCTTCAGTGTGCCTCTCCTTGTCATCAATTTTCAAATAAATAATACATAAATAAAACCTGAGTTAAAGGTGTGGTTTGTTTGGGCTCAGAAACGTCAGATTTAAGGTGAGTTTGCTTGATTTTAGAAAAGACAGGAAATCTGAGTACCCTGTATGTTGTCATGAACGATGGCTGAAAGTAACGCAGCACTGGAATCCACCTTGATTTCAGTGGGAGCCTGGTTCTTTTTGATATTGACAATAGCTTTGTCTATTTCTTGCAGTTTAGCCTGACCCATGTCACATTTGGCGGCAACAGCTTCCCATCTCAAGTCTAACTTAGCACTGGCTAATATATAGAGTCGAATACAATGTATTACTTCAGGGAGTCAAGTTTCTGGATGAGGTCTCACCCCTTCCTTCGACTTCAGTTACAGGGCCTTTTATGGATTTGGTAGGCACTACTGACAAATTGGATTTTTGGGCAGGTCTGGGGCCGGCAAGTTCTGCTGCAGCCAAAGAACTCACACCCCCAGGGCTACCTGAGTGCATGGTGCCTAGGAATCTATTGAGTGGGCCTGTTTGCTCATACTTCTCAGTAGTGTTGCTCAAATAGCATCCTAGAAACTAGGATACCAGTAGATACCACCCATTTGGCCAGATAGTTGCTGTGGTAGGATAGCAGTGCTATCCAACCACAGATCCGACCCTCTAGTATTTAGTGCATGGATTTGTCAAATCTTGTGGAACCTGTGGATCCTAGCAACAGATCTATGGATCTGACCAACAGATCTAACTCGGATCCTAACTATCTGACCTAGGATCCCTGGTTCAGAAATTTGGGTTTAACATAGATGTGAAGTTTCACCCCAACTATACTGTTGCTATCATGCCGGTTTAATAAATACATAAGTACACACATATATACATATATCTATATATACACTGTATATATATATATATATATATATATGTATATATATCTTAAGTGGTCAGCAATTTTTCCTATTTACTAGACCAGTTGATATTTCTCATAACAACTGGCTGGTTGTTATGACATTCACGTGCCATGCCACTCAAATGATGCCACTCCTGCATTGGCTTATGGAATGAATGTGGGTGGCTGAACAGTCTTTGATACATGGTGCTCCACCTGTCACTTCCCGAGAAGCTGCCACAAAAAGAAGACATGATCCTCCCTTCTTTTGTTTTTAAAATGTATCTGGTTGATCCATCCTTTTACCCTACTAAATATCTGGTTGATCCTACCGTCCGACTGTTTCTGCACCGGAGCATGCCCAGGGAGAGTCCTAGATGTGATTTCGGTGGTGACAAACTGTAAGTACAATTTTTAAAAAAGGGGCAAGCATCAGACACTAAAATTAAAAAAAAGGAAAGGGAAAAGGCAGCAAAAAGAGGGAGTCATAGCCAGTGTGTGTGTGTGTGTGTGTGTGTGTGTGTGTGTGTGTGTGAACACTAAAGACAGGCAGGAGTGAGTGTGTGTGTGTGTGTGTGTGTGTGTGTGTGCATGTGTGAGTGAATACTAAAGACAGGCAGGAGAAAAATTGCTGCTCAGTATATTAAAAAAAATAAAAGTTGGGGAAGTGTGTGGCATACTCAAATTTAATGCACACTCTTGGTGTGGGATGCTTTAATAAACCCCTCAGGCTCCACCCTCAGGGTTTGTGTAGCATCCCGGACCCTAGGTGTGCATTAAATTCTCGTAACACTTCTCATCATTTATCCCCTCTCTCTCTCTATATATATATATATATTATATATATATATATATATATATATATATATATATATTAGAGGCAAACAACTCCATTTAATGCATCAGTTAGGGTTGCTCACAGTGACAAAAGTGAGGAAATTCAGTGTTAGGGTTGAAAGCCCCCCTTGGACCCCCCAGCCCATTCCCTCAACCAGCATCAGGGTGTGCGTTGGGGTCATCAGCCCTAACTGTCACCCCATCACATGTATAAAGAAGCTGAGGTATAGAAGGATGGGGTGAGAGGACCGACGACCCCAACATACACCCTGATGCTGGATGGGGGGCTGGCTGGGGTGTCTAAGGGGGGCTTTCAACCCTAACACTGAATTTCCTCACTTTTGTTGCTGTGGGACAACCCTAACTGATGCATTAAATGGAGTTTCTGCCTCTAATTTCCCTTCTTTTTGAAAATGAGGATGATAAATAGTGAATGGAATGCAGTGGCGGGAGTGCTCCCACCACGTGATGTCTTGCCATGTAGTAACAGTAACAGGAATGCAAACACAAGCGCCAACAGTTACGCACATGGTAACACAAACATAAATGATAAAACAAACATTAATAGAAACACAAGCGCAAAGTGATGCAGAAGCAAACAGTGATGCAAACGGACACGTAAGGGCATATGAAAACGCAACTGGTAATGCACACATTGATAGCACCAGTATTTTAAATGCAAATGTTAAGTGTTACAGCAAAAAGAATGCCAAAGGGAACAGAAACGGAAATTCGAACGCAAACATGCACATAAACGCAAACCGTAATGCGCACGAGCATGGTACCACAATTGTAAGTGCAAATGGTAAAGTTAACATGAAGAATAATGCCAAAGAAAAGAGAAACAGAAATGGGAACAGAAGCACATATGGAAATGCAAACTGTAACGCGCATGGTCATGTTACCACAACTGTAAATGCAAATGTTAATGGTAACAGCAACAATAATGGCAAACAAAAGAGAAATATGGAAATGCAAATGCAAGAGTTCACGGAAACACAAACCGTAACATGCACGGGCATGGTACCGCAATTGTAAATGCAATTGGTAAAGTTAACATGAAGAATAATGCCAAAGGAAACAGAAACGGAAATGGGAATGCAAGCACGTACAGAAACGTAAACCGTAATGCGCACGGTCACATTATCACAATTGTAAATATAAATGGTAATGGCAACAGCAACAATAACAGCAAAGGAAACAGAAACGCAAAAGGAACTGTAAGCGCATATGGAAACGCAAACCGTGACGTGCACAGTCACAGTACAGCAATTGGAAGTGCAAATGGTAACGTTAACAGCAGAAATAACAGCAAAGTAAAGTGAAACAGAAACATGGATGCAAGTGTGTACGCAAACAAGAACACAAAGGGTAGCTCACACGGTGGCGTACATGGGAACGGTAACGCAAATGTGTATGGAAACACAAGTGGTAACGGTAACTGTAATAGTAACCGAAGTGCACACCCTGGTTTTGCCCAACAGCTGCATGGAGAAACACAATGTGTACAAAGAATGTATGCATAACAATGGGCCTCAGAGCAGAAAATGAGCTGTTGGAATACTAAATTGCTTATAGCTCAGTAACCGTACGATGTAGAAAAAAAAAATTCACATGATTCATGATTTTCCTGGCTACATTTACACTGAATGTGTAGCCCATAGGCACAATGTCGCTAACAAAATTCCAGTGATCTCACAATCGTTTGGAGATAATGAATTTCAAAAGGCACGGCTTACGCCACCATGTTAGTCTATGGGAAAAAACACCAACTTCAGAGTAGCATAACTTGGCATCCATGCAATATTTTGTCACCAAACCATGAAAAGGCACATCTGTAAGATGTTGGCAACTTTCCCTTCAAATTTCAACCCAAAAACCAAACCGTTCTTTCACAAGAGGGTGGCAAAGAATTCCTGTCATTTTGGCCACAGTCTGGAAAAGTACTTTCGCAATTTGCAACACCTTTCGCAAAAATTTGCGAAAGTGTCACAAGTGTGGCACTACTTTGCAACACTACTGTTTCCAGTAATTTGAAAAACATGTTTCTGGGGTATTTAACCCCAAAATAAAGACATGGCTAGCATTCTCAGGGTCTGACTAGGTGAACACAGAGATAATTGTGTCCCTAGAGTGTTCCAATTTTAAATGCCAAGCATTTTTCTGATAAGTAACTGAAAACAAAATGGCAGATCTGACACTACTAGGGCCATTTGTGACACTATAAAGTGCATTTGTGACACTTTTGAACTTTTTGTTAACTTTTCCCATTGACTTATAATGGGAACTTGTCTTTTGAATAACTTCTGAACCACTCAATATTTTTTCACAAAATCTTCAAAAGACAAATCGGGGACCCTGGTTGCATGTTCTCTGAATGTATATCTGACTGGTATGAACATTGGCAGATCCCAAGATCTACCATGCCCAACTATGACTGCCAAATTTCAGGCAAATCCGTTGAACGGTGGCAAAGTTGTTAAGGTGCAAAGTTTCACCCTTTAACCTTAAAAGTGCTACTCAACCCTAACTATAGTAGCACTACCATGCTACCATAATATATATATATATATATACACACACACACACAGTATATTATACTGCCACGGTAGTGCCAGTGTAGTTAGGGTGAAACTGCACTTCTATGCTAAAGTCCAAACTTTGAACCTTAATAACTTTGGAACTGTTCAATGGATGTGCAAGAAATTTGGCAAGCATAATCTCTCATGTTAGATTGCTTGACGTGCCAAACCTTGTGGGAATCTGTTAAGTGGTTTCTGAGATATAAAGTGTTGAAAAACAGAAAAATCCAGGTTTTTAAACATTTTTTGTCATCCTGGATCTCAGAAATAGCTTTAGTTTTTGGTCTGAAATTTTCAGGGAAGAAAGCCTTTGGGAAACAGATGTGCCTTTTAAAGGTTTGGTGAAAAAATATTAATCTGTTCAAAATGTATGATATTTTAAATTTTCCCATTATTTATATGCCAGGTATGAAAAATATATTTTCACTCAATAGCAGTATTCTGTGTAACGTACCAGCTTCTCTTTGCAAAGAAGGCTGGTATTTTGCACAAAGTCTTTTGATCGATTGAGCTGTGTTGTGTTTGCCATCTTCTTGCCACCTAGCAAGTATCTTGGTGTCAGCATGGCTCAGTTGGTAGTACACCCGCCTCTGAACCACAAGATTGTGGGTTCTCATCCCACAGCGGGATTGGGCATGCACCTAAAAAAATCACTGGCATCCGAGTGCAGAATTAGGGGGTTGCTGTACTGCTGGGGTGTGCCATCCTTCGGATGAGACGTTAAACTGAGGTCCCTTCTACCCATCCTGGTGTTGTCCTGGTGGGTGTCCAGGTGGAAGTAAAAGAACCCAAGGCACTCTTCACAAAAAGTAGGGGACATTTCCAGTGTTCTGGCCAACATTCCCCTTTCCATAAACTGGTTCATGCAATTATCCAGGCTGTGCATGGGTGATGATGTGCGATATGGCTGCCACTACACATTCAGTCACTACAAGTCTAGCATTGCTTGTAAAGTACTTTGGGATACACTGTGTATGAAAAGTGCTATATAAAAAATGTTGATTGAAAAAAATGATTGAAGTACAGAACATTTAAAAAAAAAAATAAAAACATCAGAACACAGCTAAAGAGGACCCCTTCAGGTGTATTCCGATGTTTGTTTTTGTTTTGAGCTGGCCCCAAACAAGTTTTTTTTTTTTGTTGGGTGCCAGCTTACAGAGAATGGCTTGTAGCCTGTTCTCTTTATGAGAAGGGCAGTATTTTTTTTACTTCTGCCAGCTGCAGAGTCAAGGAAGACCTGCTTTTTTGGTACCAACACGGGGTGCCCAATCCCTGTGTTGGTATGTATCCCCCACTTGCACACACTTATTTGGCACATTGGGAGCCCACCCCAGTGTGCACTACTTTAATTGTAACCCTATGAAATAAAGAAAATGGCCCCAATGTCTTTTCTTTGATGTAGAATCCTGTGTTGAAATTTGCGATAATTTTGATGCAGGATCCTGCATCGAAGTACTCTGCCTTCCTGGCAAATACTTTTTTTTTTTTTTGCAAAGGCACTGGGTATCCATTCCCCAAGTTGGTATGTATTGCCCCCACAACACACACACACTTATTCAGCACACTGGGAGCCCACTTCAGTGTGCCTTAATGATATATTGTTTTTTTAAAAAAAGAAAGAAAACCATCCCTCTAGATCTATTTTCTTTGATACAGAATCCTGTATTGAAATTTTCGATGCAGGATCCTGCATCAAAGTACTCTGTCCTCCACAAATTCCTTTTTTCTCCACTGATACGGGGTGCCAAGTCCCCATGTCGGTATGTGTCCCCCCCACATACACACTTATCTGGCACACTGGGAGCCCATCCCAAGTGTATCCAAATGTTCCAATGTTTTCAAACCTGTTAAAGAAAACTGTTCCCCTGTGTCTTTTTTTTCCCTGTGAAAAAAGAAAATGGTCCTTCATCATCCCCTAGCCCCCCTCCCCCATCCCCACCCTCCTACTGAGCACCCACCTCCCCGCACCCCCCCTTACCCCATACTTACCTCGGGAGGTCAGCAGCTGGGATCTTCTCTGGACTAAGACACATCTGTACTCTTCAAAGATAAACTCCAAACTGAAAAAATCAAGGTAAATGCCGTATAATGGGAGCCAAATGAGGGGTCAACTTATGCTGATGTCTCAGACATTTTTAGGAATTTTAGCCCCACATTTTCAACATGGGGTTCTTGGGATCCCACCTTGTGAACACTGACACTTTCATTTCGGTACTCAGTCCAAAAAGGTGATTTTGCTGTAACTGCACAGAATCACCTTTTGGGACTGATTAACAAAATTACATTGCCACTGTTCAAGAGGTGGGTTCCCAAAAAACCTATGTTGCAAACTTGGTGAAACAATTTCAAACATTTGACTGCATTACGAGGGTGCATTGTGCAGTTTCTATGCATGCTCGGAATTTCACCAATTTTTAATATTTTCCCTTCAGAGTTTTAATTTTGGCATTTTTTTTACATCCCCTTATGAACAGTACAGCTGTCATTTTTCACATCTTGGCCAGAACTTGTTTTCACACCTGTGGCTTACAATGGCGCGGTCACTGTACAAAATCAACTTTTGGGATGCATTAATAAAACACAGTGCCACTGTTCAAGAAGGGGAGGTCTCAAAAAGCCCATGTTGAACATTTGGTGAACAAATTAAAAAAAATGACTGTGTTATGAATGTGCATTGCGCAGTTTCTACGCATGCTCGTAACGTCATCAATTTGTCATATTTTCACCCCACATTTTTATCTATACCATTTTTCCACACCGCCTCATGAACAGTACAGCTGAAATTTTTCAAATCCTACTAAAAATGTTTTTCTGCACCTTTGGCGCAACACGGTGTTACAGTTTTGCAGAATTACATCTCTACAGGGATTTGAAAATTTTCTGTACTGGTACATGTGGTGAGGTGATAAGAAGGTAATGTTGAACATTTAGGGTGGAAATTATTTTATATTATATGGTACAGTTATGACTATTTGTTTCAATTTCGCTATGCCTGCTCATAACTTAATGTGTGGAAATGCAGAAGCCAGAGACCTCTGTGTTTCCACAGCTACGTACACATATGTGTATCTGTGGTTGGATGGGAGGACAGGGTCCAGAGGACCCTGCGCTCTCATTGTGACATATGGATACTGTTGTACTATCTCAATGGAGGGATGGGAGTGTACAGTCTGAAGGACCCTGCACTTCCATGGTAACATATGGATACTGTTATACTATCTGGATGGAGGGATGGGAGTGCAGGGTGCATTGGACCCTGCACTCCCACTGTGACATATGGATACTGTTGTGCTATCTTGATGGAGGGATGGGACCACAGGGTCTGAAGGACCCTGAGCTCCCACTGTGAGATATGGAAAATGTTGTACTTTCTCAATAGAGGGATGGGAGAGCAGGGTCCAAAGAACCCTGTGCACACACTGTGACATACTGTATGGATACTGTTGTACTATCTCAATGGAGTGGGACCCTGTGCTCCCACCCAGACCCTGCGCTCCCACTGTAACATGTGGATACTGTTGTATTATCTTGATGTAGGGGTAGGAGTGCAGAGTCCAAAGGACCCTGTGCTCCCACCATAACATATGGATACTGTTATACTCTCTGGATGGAGGGATGGGAGTGCAGTGTCCAAAGAAAACTGCTCTCCCACAGTAAAATGAGGATACTCTTATTCTACTTCAAAAAGTAAGGACATTAGTTGAAAAATTTTTGTTAATGCATCAGTTAGGGTGAATACCATAGCAACAATAGCAGGGAAATGAGGTGCTAGGGTTTTCAGCCTTAATGCCCTACCACCAGGGTTCCCACTCCACCACCCTACCCCCTCTCCCCACCCTCCACACACCAACAGGCATCAGGTGTGCCATGGGATCATCAGACCTAACTCTCACCCTATTTCATGTGTAAAGAACCTAACATGCAACAGTATGAGGTCAATGGGGTGAGGTTAGGCTGATGACCTATGGTACACCAATGCTATTGGTGTGAAGGAAGTGGATGGATGAGGGTGGTGTGAGTGGTGAACCTGGGAGTAGAGATGTTATGGTTGGAAATTCTAACGCCTCATTTCCCTGCTTTTGTTGCTATTGTATTCACCCTAACTGATCCATTAATAGCGTCTTTGCAAATATAGTCATGGCAAAAAAAAAAAAATCCATTCAATGCATCAGTTAGGGTTGTTCCACAGTGACAAAAGTGAGGAAATTCGATGTTAGGATTGCCACCTTTTGCACCCCACGCCCACCCCGCCCCCACCAACAGGCATCGGGGTATGCGTTGGGGTCATTGGCCCTAACTCTCACCCCATCCCATGTTTAAATAAGCTGAGGTGGTGCAGTATAGGAGAATGGGGTGAGAGTTAGGCCCGAGGACCCCAATGCACATCCCAGTGCCTGCTGGTGGTGGGGGCGGGTGCGCAAGTAAGGGTGACAACCTAACCAAATTCCTCACTTTTGTCATCATGAACAACTCCTAACTGATGCATTAAACGGAGTTTTTGCAATGAATTTCCTTCTTTTTGAGAATGTGCACTATAAATAATGAATGATATGTGGTGGTGGAGCATGGGGACGAAGGTAGCCCCCTCCTCCTACAAGGTCCTCCATTTCCTAGCATGGCTCCGGGATGCACCTTCCCTCGATACCTCTTTCAGCCTTTCTCACACCACTCCACAGTAGTAGCAACAACCAGCTTCCTGAGCAGTGCATTCCAGGGCTCCATCATCCACTCAGTGAAGTAACACCTCCTTGTTCCTTGTGGCTTGCTCAAAGTCACACAGTATGCAAGTGGGAGATTGTGGGAAGCCACTCTGCACACCCCATTCCTTATCCTCAACCCCCCCATCCACAACACCCATCACAACTTGAATGCATCATAGTAGCGAACACTCACAGATGTGAGGATGCATAGTCAGATCTGCAGTTCGTTGCCCTGTGTCCAGGTCATGTAAGTTAAGATGGGTGTCATCATGCAATGTGTTTCAGTGTATTTCAGCCTGTCCTTCGCTGTTTACACACATAGCCAGACTAATGCTTTAGCACAGTATACTATTTGATAAATCAGTAAGAGTTTCAGCAATTACTATTTTTTTTTTGATAAATAATAAAACATGCACACTTGCTTTACTTGTTTGTTTTATTAATTTGCATGTAACACAAGTAAGAAAAAGAAATCTGAAAACACAACAGGAATAGATGATAGCTTGTTGCAGTGATTCTGTAGCACATCACAGTTGGTACTTAAAAAAAAAACTGTGACTTTCCTTTTTGTTGCATAAAGACTGTGGTACACTGTTACCAGGAGTTGTAGCTTTGTTGTTATACAATCTGTATACCCTTTCTCAGTTCCTTACAGAAACAATGTGCAACATTGCAACATACTTACCAATCTTCTGGCAGCTTTTGATACTTACTGTAACATTATTTCAGTCAGAACCAAGCCTCTCACAAACTTACTAGATTTATGGGTGCTGGAGAAAATGTCGTTGTTCTGCTTCTTTTCTGTCCTACCTACATAACTCTATACTCATTCACACTAACAATGTCAAAGCCAGCAAGCAAACATTCAGCATTGACATATGCTTGTCTGATGTAGTCTTAACCCTAAATGGTGCATTAATGGAGTTTTTTGCAAAGACTTTCCTTGCTTTTTGAGATAGTATAATTGCATCCTCATTTGCCTATGGGAGTGCAGGCCCCATCTCTCCATAGATAAGGACATGTATGTTGCTGTGGAAGCACAGGGCCCAACAACAACCACATTGTCAGCACAGCCTTCTTAGTACCCCATCTCATGAACCCAGTACTGAAAATGTTCAAATCCCTGCTGAAACTTTATTCTGCACCACCAGAATGTTATTATGTGCCACAGGTGCAAAACACAGTATTGGCAGGATTTGAAAAACATAGATACATAGATACATAGACAGTGTAGGCAGATAAGGGCCCATGGGCTACCCAGTCTCCCTATTTGAGCTTGTAAGTTTACTTTATGTTTTCCTACAAGTCTGTTGACCCTTAACCCTGACCTCCAGAATTCCTTTATATCTATCACATACATTCTTAAATCCTGTGATTGTTTCAGCTCCCACCACTTCCTCTGGCAGGGTGTTCCACTTGTCCACCACCCATTCTTTGAAGAAATTCTTCCTCATGTTTCCTCTGAATCATCCTCCCTCCAACTTCATGCCATGCCCTCTAGTCCTGGAACATCTTTTTCACTTAAAAATATTGTATTCCTGCACCCTGTTACTCCCTGTAAGATACTTGTATGTCTCTATTATATCCCCTCTCTCCCTACTCTCCTCTAGGGAGTACATATTCAATTCCTTCGACCTGTCCTCATAGGACTTGTGATGCAATCCATGTACCATCTTCATTGCCCTCCTCTGAACCTTCTCTACCCTGTCTATGTCCTTACATAAGTAAGGTCTCCAGAACTGTACACTGTACTCCAGGTGGGGCCTCACTAGTGTCTTGTATAGTGGAATTATGACCTCCCTTTTTCTGCTGGTGATGCCCCTGCCAATGCATCCCAGCATTCTATTTGCTTTACCTGCTGCCTTGTTACACTGTTTCCCTACCTTGAGGTCATCAGAGATGATAACCCCAAGATCCCTTTCCTGCTTGGTGCATGCTATATCCTCCCCCACTGATATATTGTGCCAGGGTTTTTGTGCCCTATATGCATTATCGTGCACTTCTTTGCATTGAATTTCAACTGCCAAACCCCTGACCATTCTTCAAGTTTCTGCAGGTCTCTTCTCATTCTGTCTATACCCTCTGGTGTGTCTACTCTGTTACAGAGCTTTGTGCCATCAGCGAACAGGGAAATTCTGCCTTCTAGGTCCTGCACAATGTCACTGATGAAGATGTTGAATAGGACCAGTCCCAGCACTGATCCCTGTGGTACCCCACTGGTCACTCTTCCCTCTGTGGAGTGACAGCCATTTACCACTACCCTCTGTTTCCTGCCGCCCAGCCACTTACCTTCCCACTGCACTACTGTCCTGCCAACACCCATATTCCCCAGCTGTCATGTTCATGAAGTGGTTTAAAAAAATAGCTATGTTGAAAGTTTGGCTAAAAAATATTAAAAATGACCAAAGTTACCAGCGAGCATAACAAAATTTAAACACATATGTGTAACTCTGCCATTTTTGCATATTTTGACCCCACATTTTCAAAATAACCTTCTTACTAAAAACTTATTTATTTAACCTTGCCTTCAGTGATTAGTATATTCTGACTTATTGTTGTATTTCATTGTCTTATTCATGTTTTTAATTCTGTACAGCGCTTTGATATATGCTGAGTTGCACTTTACAAATAATTTTATTATTATTATTATTATTATTATTGCTCTAGCTCATGAACAAGCATGGTGAAAATTTTCAAATCCCACCCAAAAGTTATTTCACCAACTGACCCCAACAAAATCACCTTTTGGGCCAGATTTGCATAATCCCACCAACATTGTTCATGAGGTGGGATCCCAAAAAGGCCATGTTGAAAAGCTGGGCTCAAAATATGTAAAAATAGCAAACTTATACCACCAAGTTGAAAACCCCACTGAAATACATTGAATCACACCTACCTCACTATCTCTTATAGCAGTTGGTGTTTCCAGCAGCAAGACATGTATTCACTCAGAGACCGGAGCTTCACCTTGGGACCTGATAAGGTGTTTGAGGAGATGTAGAAGGTATGGGGTTGTGGGTGCTGAGTGGGAGGTGGGGGTGGGGGGTAGGATTGGTGAGAGACCATTTTCACAGGTAAAGGAAAAAAACTGAGGGGCTGATTTCTTTATTACTGGCAGTATGGTAACCAGAGAGTGAGAGGGATACCACTAGACACCAGGGAAAGAAAAATCTAAACTGGGACAGCCATTGGAGGGTGGGGGTGCCACTAGACACCAGGGAAAGAAAAATCTAAACTGGGATAGCCATTGGAGGGTGGAGGTGCCACTAGACACCAGGGAAAAAAATACAGTGATGATACGGACAGCAATCTGAGGGTGGGGTGCATCACTAGACACCAGGGAAATAAGATTAAGCAGCAAGTCTTGACAGGAGCTGTGTTATGGTGGGACACTTGCCCACCATGGGTGGGTTGAAGCACAAGGCAAAGCAGAGTGCTTCCACTACCTGAGAAGGGCCGTTATCCCACCATACCACACCCCCTGGAGTGCCTTATTGCGATAATGAAACTGGGCTATTAGTATTAATAAATTAAAATTTAAAAAATAAACTGTATCTGTGTTGTTAAATTGCTAAAAAACTACAAAAAGTAGCAATAAATTGCAAAGAAAGTAGTGCCCTTTGTCCTGTATGGTGTTTTTGTTGAGTAGCTTTTGCTCCAATAGGTGGTGCCAGCACTCTTTTAATGTATATATGAGAAACTATGGCCAGTGCAGTGACGGTAGTAAGGGTAATGTTGTGAACCATGGCTTCAATGGGGAGATGGAATGTGATAACATTTCCACCCCTTCCCAGCTCTGGTTCATCCATTATTGAGGTTTCCCAATTTTATTTTCTAAATTATAGTCACCCTCCAATACAACCTTCTCATTCATAAGCTCCTCCTCAACACCAAAAAGACTAAAGCAATGATTCTCTTGCCAAAGTCTACTTCTGGATGTCCACATATCACACAGATCCGAACACTCTTAGATGAACCCCTTGAAGTAGTTGATACCTTTAAATACCTAGGGTTCTGGATGGATAAGAAGCTCAACTTTCTGTGCCACTTAAATGACACCTTGAAGAAACTCAGACAGCGATTAGGTTTATTCTATCGTATTAAACACCTACTCACGATAGAAGCCAGAATGAGACTAGTACAAACTACATTCCTACCTATACTGGACTACACTGACTTCCTTTACAGTCATTGCCCAACAACGATGCTAAACAAACTGGACACCCTTTACCACCGGGCTTTAAGATTTATCTTAAATCTACCCTGTAGTACACATCACTGTTGTCTATACCAGGTTTTGGGATGGACCTCACTCTCAACTAGAAGAAAAAGGAATGCTCTCCTCTGTTTTTTTAGAGCATTATCTGATAACCTCCCTGCAAACATCTCAAACTTCTTCATATGGGCTAAAGGTTCCTCTGGCCTGAGACGCTTCTCCTTAATCTGTTTCCAGATTCCTAGAGTGAAAACTACCCTTGGCTCAGCAGCAATCAACTTCTCACCTCCATCACTTTGGAACACTATGCAAGACTCATTAAAATTATCCTCACTTCCAAGCATTTTCACATTCAAAGCTCTATTAATGGATTATCTGAAGGAATCATGCAACTGTTTCAGATGCCGATGAGGCCTAAGCCTTGGGTGCCACTCTCAAATCCTATGCCTAAGTATCTCATCCACCCCACATTCCTAACAACAGAAACCTAGGACCTAGAAGCCTAGTTCCCTTAATCCAAGACGACCCTGCCTATTCTTTACCTTTTACCTATTCTGGCCTCCCTTTTGGCTGCCTACTCTTTCACCCCAATTTCTACCCTATTCCTTAATACCTCCTTATTTTTTATCATTTAGGTATGAGCTCTTACTCAGCAGAGACTATATGGGATCGTTGTCTCTTCTCATTTCAGTAAAGCTTATCATTATTTACCTTTGCATGTTAATTATGTTGACCGGTATGTATAGGCCCATATTGACCGGCACCTTCACAATGTTTTTTCTTTTTTTTTTTTTTTTGCATCGTTGTCCACCGTAATTGTAATCTTATGAAGTATAATGTATTGTATTTATGCCCAGGACCACCTTGAAAATGAGCTTGCTCAATGGTGTTTATGCCTGATTAAATAAAGTGATTGATTGATAGTGGTGGCCATGTTCTCAGTGGGAAGGTGGAATGTGATAACAGCCCTACCCCCTTCCTACCCAGCTCCTGTTCATCTGTTATTGAGGTTTCCCTTTTTTATTCTTTTTTTTTATTATTATTATTATAGTTGTGGGTTCACTGCTTGTGAGTGTGTTTTTCTTTGACAGGTGAGAGAGACAGAGTTAAGTGAGAGTGGCTGACGAGAGGGAGTGACGTGCTAATTTCCGGTGAGCAGTATTTTGCTGTAGTTCTGAGTGCGTGCTGTTCTGAGGCTGCAGGGGTCACTACAGGAGGATTTAAAAGAAATGGTGATTGGTACCACCTGCTGAAAAGTCTGTAGTGTTATCATGTGGAGGAGAAAGTGTCCGAAGCTGAAATAAGGAGCCCTAGTAAGTGGCATGAGTAGGCTGCCTGGGGGGGTTAGCGGTCTAAGTCGGGGATCATGGTGATTTCATCAGCAACAGTAATGTGCAATGGGCAGCATGCAGCAGGCAAGTGAACCAGGAAATTATGATTTTAGAATGTATTGAAGGAAGTGTGACGTTTTACTGAGAGCTGCAGTCATTGCATTGTTATGCCATTTCCTCAGGTGATGTGAGGGTGGCCATTTGCACTGGGGTCATTTGGGGCACAAGTTTGAAATGAGCTGCATTCAGCAACAGGACGTGCAATCCACAGTGACTAAGTCAGATGGCTCTAACTGTGCAAAGAGAGTCTGTTGATCTGGGAGTACTTTCAGCTGGGCTGTTGTGCTGGGATAGCAGTATGGCTGAAACCAGCCCTCAGCCAATCAGGATTCAGGATTCTTAGTACCTATTTCTTAATAAATAGTATGAGGATAATGATTGTTTGTACCATTAGACACGAGGGAAAAAATAAATATTTAAGGGGACAGTGATCGGAGGGATGGGAGTGCCACTAGACACCAGGGAAATAATAAACAATACAGAGATGGCAACTGGTGGGTGGGGGGTACCACTAGACACTAAGCACAAAATATGGGATTTTTACCCTCACGAAAAAGGATTGGCACTAAATTAAAAAGGATTCCTTTTTCATTTCATGCAGCTGGGAAGCGAGTCACAAAAATGTATTTAATATGTAACACAAAACACATTTTGAGTACTTTTTCCTACACTTAAGTGCAGAATTCACCTAACAGGGGTCCCAATGAGCCACATAGACATTTTAGTCTCTCTGATGGATGTCATTTTTGTGAGGTTTGACATTTAAAAAAAAAATAAAATAAGATGGTGACAAACAAAAAATATTTTTTTTCCTAATGAAAAAGGATTGGCCCCATATGAAAAATATTTCATTTTTTATTTCATACAGCAATCTTGAAGTGCTTACTGAGCATGCCCACAACCAATTTTTCAAAATTTTAAAATTAAATAACTTTGGAACACAGTAGATATTTTTATCACCAAAAGAAGCAAAAGGCCCATCTGTAGGACAGTCCTTTTCTACCCTGAAAATTTCAGACCAAAATTCCAAATCACCTGGGCACTAGCCAAGTAAAGAAATATACAGCAAAGACAATAAGAAAACACAGCTGAAAATTTACTTTTTTGCACTATCTCAAAACTTCACACATCCAACTAGAATTAAACTTGGCACAAAATCTGGCACATCCACAAATCTACCAAATGGGACTGTGCATGCAAAATATGCAAATCCATTGAAGGGTTGTGAAGTTATTAAAGTACAAACATTAGGGTTTAAAAATAAACGCCTACTCAACCCTAAATATACATATTATAGTGGCGGGGACATGCCACTATATTTAGGGTCGAACTGGGGTTTCTATGTTAAATCTGCAAGTTTGCACTTTAATATCTTTACAATTGTTCAACAGATTTGCTTGACATTGTGTACGTACAGACTCCCATGATAAATCTCTGGATGTGCCAAGTTTCATTCTAGTCAGATGTTTGATTTCTGAGACCTGGACAGTGAAAAAAGTGAATTTTTCATAGTTTTTTTTTCTATTAGTTTGAATGGGATTTTCTTGAATTTGTCTACCACCCAAACGGTTTAGAATTTTGGTTTGAAATGTTTAGGATTGAAAGGGGCTGACACACAGATGTGCCTTTTGCTGGTTTGGTTGCACCACTGCATCTAGGGTTCAAGTTTATTTGCCAGCAAACTCCATTGAGTACACTCATTTACAAGGAGGTCCTGCTAGGACAACTTGGTACAAAGTGGCACAGGGTCATAATGTCACACGGCAAAATGTTGTGCGACATAATAGCATTGTGCATTTTCTCTAAGTTTTTGTTCTGTGGGGGTTCCTCTGCACACACCCCCGTTACGAGGGCTGTGCCCCCATGATCCCCCATTTAGGATTCTCAACCCCGGGGGAGGGTCCAACCCAAAGAGCACACAGGTCTGGGTGTGACATAATGTCATACACTATTATGCGTATGACATTATGACCCGGTATGGTACAAAGTATGCACAATATTACAATACTATACAATATAGTACAATTGTGATACATCAAGTTCGAACAGTTGTGAGACAGGTAAACAGTGTACAGTAGGAGGGAAGTTATGACTAAATTACATATATTTCAGGAAATAAGCTAACAGGCAGGAAAGGAGAAAAAGGAGAAACATGAAATAAGTTTACATTCAAGTACTTTATGAAACTATAATGGTTTCTTTGCTAGGAGAGCTACTAGATGCTTTGGCAGTGGCAAATTTCTGTAAGTGTTTTGTTGGCCAGGGCTTTACATACATTTAAGGAGACTGGCTCAGGGAGATTTAGTGTAGCTTGTAGATTGTTCCAGGTGGATGGGTTTACATGGCTTACCAGTCCTTTGGAATCTGATCAAAATTTACTGCAGCTCATTTCACCCGTACCATTACCTGCCTTCAAAAATATTATCCAACGATCATTAATGGAGTCCTGCAACTGCTTCCAGTGCAGAATCTCTGACTCTCCCTCCTACCTGTCTGTCATCTACCCCCTACTAATGGCACCTTTTCACCCCATACCCTCCCCGTTACCCTTAGACCTACCACGCCAACTAATGCAGCTATGATAATCCTGAAGGTATTGCAACTGCCCCCTCCCACCCCTCCTAACTTCTCCTCCCTCCGCTATTCTTGGCACATCCTGTACCCTCAGTGAACTTGCCTTATAGTCTTCTCCTAGGCCATGTAATGCTTTGCTGGTCTAGACCTCATCCAATATAATACTGTACTCTACTGCCTATCAGATACCTGCCTTGTATAGAACTCATACATAGTGGCATGCTGACTGCCTTTGCTACCATGCCTGTAAATTATGCTGCCTTGTTCTGTTCTCAGTGTCAAGTCTTACATTGTTATTTGTAAATTATTGTACACTACCGTGCCAAGCCGTGCCTTTCTCATTAGAAATGGCTGTACATAGGCTGCTAGTATTGCTACGTCTACTCCAAATTGTTGTATTGTGACTTCTTGTTGTTTAAACTACCAGGTCCATCTTGTAAATGAGCCTTGCTCAATGGTGTTCCACCTGGCTAAATAAAGATGCTGATTGAATGATTAATTGATGGCTAAATGGAACTTTGCCAAAAATTGTGCAGAATTTGGGTACTTTTAGTAGTATGAAAGCATTGTTTCTAAGGCTGTATCTATGGTAAACCTGTCATTTTTTACTATATATTCACAACCATTCAGTGGGTTTGCATAAAAGTTTGCATCTTTGGATGTGCCAAGTTTCATTATGGTTGGATGTGCAACTTCCAAGATCTAGATAGTGAAAAAAGTTAATTTTTCATAGGTTTTTTTTTCCCATTAGTTTGAATGGGATTTTCTTTGACTTTGTCTACTGCCCAGATGGTTTGGAATTTTGGTCTGAAATTTTCAGGGTAGAAAGGGAGTGCATTTTGCTGGTTTTGTGAAAAAATATTAATCCATTCCAAAGTTATTTAATTTAAACATTTTTGTAAATTGGTTCTGAGAATGCTCAGTAGGCACCTCAAAATAGCTGTATAAAATCAAAAAATTATTCTTTGTTTGTACTGATGTTATCTTTTTTAGTCAGGGAAAACTCCTTTTTCATTTAACCAATGTTTTGTTTTCTGTTTTTCACAAAAATTTAAATTGCAAAACCATATTATTGACATTGTGGGGAGCTACCAAGACATGTAACTTGCTTACCAGGACCCCCTTACCTGAATTCTGCACTTAACTGTTCCAGGAATGCCCCTCAAATATTGTTTTTTAATGTTTATAAATCCTTTTTTGTATTGCATGGTATAAAAAAAGATTCTTTTTTCATATCACAAGTGATGAAAAAGGATTCATTTTCATGAAGGGAAAACTGCTTTCCCTGTTGTGTAGTGGCATCTCCGCCCTCCACTCTGTTTCCACTTGGTATCATAATTTTTTCTGGGGTCTTGTAGCACCCTTTGCCCTCCAATCTATGTCCCTGTGTTATTAAAATAAGTTGCCCTGAAGTCTAGTGGGGCCCCCCTTGCAATCCCATCTCTGTTGTAATAATAATTTGCCATGGTGTCTAATGGCACCCCCCACTCTCCAATCCCCATTGTAAGTTCAATTTTCCCTGGTGTCTAGAGGCATCCCCTGCCCTCTAATCACCATCCCCTTTGTTTCTATAGTTTTCCTGGTATCTAGTGGCACCCTCTGCCCTCCGAGTCCTATCTCCCTTGTGAGAAAATATTTTGCCCTGGTGTCTAGTGGCACCCCTTGCCCTCTGATCCCTGTCCCCATTGTTGGTATAGTGTTTTTTTGTCTAGTGGCACCTCCCACCCTCCAATCACCATCCCCCTTGTTTCTATAGTTTTCTTGGTATCTAGTGGCACCCTCCAATCGCTGTCCCCCATGTGAGCATCATTTTCCTCGTGTCTGGTGGCATCCCCCAACCTCTCTTGCTTGTTTTCTCTGTAATAAAGAAACATTCCCCCAATGTCTTTCTTTAACCTGTAAAAGGGCCCTTCCAATCCAACTTCCACCCCCATATCAAACTTAGCAACCTCCGCCCCACAACCCCCACACCTCTCACAGACCCTCACTCACCTGAACAGGTGCCATAGTGAAGATCAGCTTTCTGATCTGGACTTGCTGCTAGAAATGCCGACTACTATTTAAGAAAGTAAGATAAGTGCAGTTCAACGTATTTCAATGACGTTTTCAACTCTGGTGCATAACTTTGCCATTTTTGCATATTTTTAAGCCAAATTTTCAACATACCCTTTTTGAAACCCCTCTTCACGAACAATGGTGGTGTCATTTCACAAATCCTGCCTGAAAGGTGATTTTGCAGTCAGTTGGTGAAATCACCTTTCAGGCAGGAATTCAACATTTTCACTACACTTGTTCATGAGGTAGGGTCATAAGAAGGGTAATGTTGAAAATTTGAGGTCAAAATATGCTAAAATGGCAAAGTTCTATGCATTTGTTGGCATTTCACTATGCTCACTCGTAACTTGTAATTTTCAATAGTTTAGCCCCAAATTACCAGCATAGTGATTTATTTACACCACCTCATGAATGTGATAGCTGTCATTTTTCAAATCTTATCTAAAATGTCTTTTCATGCCCCTTGCACAGATTGATGCTGCGGTGCCACAGAATAATGCTTTGGTGTGGATTTCACAATTTTTACTATCAGGTTGTTGAAGTGGGGTAATAGGAAGGCTATGTTAACAATTTTGTTGCTGTCCTACAACTGGAAGCACAGGGCCTGGAGAACCCTGTCTTTCCCCATAAAGATACATATATGCAACTATGGAGGGATGTGAGCACAGGGCCCTCATCAGAGAAATAAGGATATGATTACACTATCTAAACAAGCATTTGTCAATGCCGAATGTTGCTTGCTTCTATGTGCTGTTTAGGAATTTGGAAGTCACTGGAGTGCAAATATTTAAAATTCGCGAACTTACGAGGGTGCATAGGAACTGCGCAATGCACGCTCGTAAAACAGTCATTTTTAGGAATTATTTCACCAAATTTTCAACATAGCCATTTTAAGACCTCTGCTCATGAACAGTGTCACTGTGATTTTCTTAATGTGTCCCATACATTGATTTCGCACACCAACTGTGCCATTGTACACTACATGGGCAGAAACATGTTTTCAGTGAGACATGAAGAATGACAGCTGTACTGCTCATAAGGAGGTGTGGTAAAATGGCAATGTTGAAAATCTGGAGTGAAAATATTGAAATTTCACAAACTTACAAGGGTGCGTAGGAAGTGCGCAACGCAGGCTCGTAAAACAGTCATTTTTAGGAATCTTTTCACCAAATTTTCAACATAGCCATTTTAAGACCTCTGCTCATGAACAGTGTCACTGTGATTTTCTTAATGTGTCCCATACATTGATTTCACACACCAACTGCACCATTGTGCGCTACATGGGCAGAAACACATTTTGGGTGAGATGTGAAAAATGACAGCTGTACTGCTCATAAGAAGGTGTGGTAAAATGGCAATGTTGAAAATATGGAGTGAAAATATTGAACATTCGTGAACTTACGAGCGTGCATAGGAACTGTGCAACGCACGTTCGTAAAACAGTCATTTTAGGAATTTTTCCACCAAATTTTCTAAATAGGCTTTTTGAGATCCCACCTTATGAACGCTGGCAGTGTTGTTTCATTAATCATTCCAGAAAGGCGATTTCACACAGTGGCTGCGAAATCACCCTTCGGGCCCGAGTAACGCCATGACAGTGCAAGAATTTATGAGGAGGGGTCCCAAAAACCCCAAGTTGAAAATTTGGTGCAAAATTAAAAAAAATGCCTGAGATATGCAACAAAGTTGAAAAAACCCTATCTATCCCATTATACAGCTTACCGGCATTTCCTCAGTTAGCGGTCGGCTTTGAAGAGTGCAGACATGTTCCTGGTCCACCGAAGATCATCGTGCCGGACTCCGGAGGTAAGTATGGGGTAGGGTGGTGTGGGGAGGTGGGGTGCGCAGTGGGTGGTTGTGGGTTTGGGGGAGCAGGGAGACTGTGTGGGACCATTTTATTCTTTACAGGTTTTTTTTTTTAATGACGACGCGGGATGTTTACCACACTGGGGTGGGCTCCCAGCATGGCAGAAGGATGGCTGGGGGGGCGTGGAGTCGACGGAGGATTGGGCACCCCTGTCGGCCATAACATTTCTTTGCCATGCTGGGGTGGGCTCCCAGCGTGGCACCTGGATGCTTTGGAGGGGCATAGAGCCAACAGGGGATTGGGCACTCCCATTGGCCATACAGTGAGGGGGAAGGTGCATGAGCACACAGTGTGCATGCATGCGTGTGCGCGTGTGTGTTTGTGTGTGCGTGGGGGAGAGCTCTGCTCACTCAAGCAGAGCTCTCCCTTTCAACTGTATGCCACTGCATTTTCAGCTTGTCATAGACAGCTGCAGCAGTGATTGGGGAACTGGGGCTGCGCCTGCAGACACACTGACTGCATTGGAAGACGAGCTGACACACCTCCAAAAACTCGGATGATGGTACTATGTTTCTTGTACATGTGTGCAAGCAACATAAAAAGTACAGATGCATGGAAGCACAGGGTCCTCTGTGCTCTGCGTTCCAACAGGAAAATAAGGATCTCATTATATTATCTCAAAATGTAAGGACATTCTTTGCAAAAAACTGCATTAATGCAACATTTAGGGTTGAGTCTACAGCATCAAAAGTAGGGAAATGTGGCTTTAGGGTTTCCAACCCTAAAACCCCAATGCCACCCCTAAAGCAAATCAGGGGCAGAGTCTTCCTAGGGATTGTCAATCCTAAAGCTTAAAACATTAGGTGTGTATGTTTCTGGAGTGTATAGAATCAGGTGAGCTTTAGGGTTGATAACCCCTAGGACGACTGTGCCCTGATTTGCTTTAGTGGTGGCATTGGGGTTTAGGGTTGGAAACCCTAAAGCCACATATGCCTACTTTTGATGCTGTAGCTTCAACCCTAAACATTGCATTAATACATTTTTTTGCAAAGATATATATATATATATAGTAGAGACCTGCATATGTTTATTTCCCAGTAATGTATAGTGTGTGAGTTTGAGTGAGAAGTATACACCCTACCACATAATAGCACCCAGTGTTTGCATGAGAGAAAGGACTTAGTGACCAGGGTAATAGATTAGGGTGGGGCAGTGGACATGGCCTACTTAAACTTCAGCAAGGCCTTTGATACCGGCTACATGTTATTTTTCTCCAGTCAGTGTGCCCCTTGACAACTTGCACCATACTATTAGCTCCAGCATCACCAGCCCCGTGAACAGATCATTCCTTAACAATTCATCTCCATATAAATTTAATAAAATAAACTCCAGTGGAGACAATTTGAGAATGAATTGTGCAGTGAGCCAATTGATGCTTGAGCTAATAATCTGGTGTGAGTTGTCGAAGAGCACACTGACCGGAGAGACTTGCTATGTCATCTTTGATACAGTGCCACACAGAAGGCTCATGTGTAAACTGGATACTTTGGGGGTGGGTCCTAAGGTGAAAAACTGGGTACAAATCTGGTAAATGGTTAGGGGATAGAGGGTGGTGGTAAACAGAATTTAATCAAGGGAAGGGAATATGATCAGCAGAGTTAATTCAGGGCTCAGTACTGGCTCCAGTCCTTTTTTTTTGTATAAGAATATTTTTTATTGAAAAGTCACAGAATACAAAGAAGTAAGAAACTGTATTTACAAGTTAACAACAAATAATTTCCAAATCCCCTCCTACAGAATGAACATATTAAAAGTACTGTCCGCTGCAAAACCAGAGAAGACACAATGTAGCATCAAACATCTGGGGGCTCCAGTCCTCTTTAATGTCTTTATGAGTTACATTACAGATGGGCTTGAAGAGAAGGTATGCCTCCATGCAGATGACACCAAAATCTGCAATAGGATGGGCACGAAGAGAGGTGTTAGAACGAATGCACACCTAGGAAAAATCAAAGAGTGCTCAAGGGTATGGCAGCTGGGTTTCAATATGAAAAAGTGCCAAAGCATGCACCTAGGGCACAGAAACTCACAGGTGGAGTACACAATGGGGGGAGAGTTACTGATGGTCACCAAACAGGAAAGGGATCATGGAGTAATCATATCTGATGACCTTAAAGTGAGAGGTAGTGTGACAAAACAGTAGGTAGGGTCAGTGAGATGCTGGAGTACAACATAGTGAGGGGTATCACCAGCAGAAGGAGGGAGGTGGTGTTGCCACTGCATAGATCATTGGTGAGATCCCACCTGAAGTACTATTTCCAGTTCTGGAGACTGCATCTTAGTAAGGAAATTGAAAGGATGTAGGCTATCCAGAGGAAAGCAACTAAAATGGTGCAGGGGCTATATCAAGAGCCCTACTAGGTAAGATTGAGGAACCTCAATATGTACAATATGGAAGAGAGGAGGGTGAGGGGGTATATGATAGAGACCTATAAATACTTCATGGGTTTGAGCAAGGTCTAAGAGGGGAGTTTTTTTTGGAGGAAAAGATGCACAAGAACAAGGAAACATGCACTGAAGCTGAAAAGGGGAAATTTAGGAGAGATGCAAGGAAGTACTTCTTCACTGAAAGAGTGGTGGATGTCTCCTAGCCTATGGGAAGGGGCACTATATAAATGAAGTTTCTATCTTATCCTATCCTATCCCATCCTGTTCTGTTCTGTCCTATCCTATCCTGTCCTGTCCTGTCCTAGCCTATAACAGTCTTCCAGTAGAGGTAGTGTAGGTGAAAACAGTGGTCGGCTTCTTGCATGCATGGGATAGGCACAAGGGAATATTAGCTGGGAGGTAACAAGGGAGAGGACTAAGGATGTGAGAAGGTTGTGCAAGGAGACTGGGGAATCTGTGGCCTTCTCTGAAGGACTCCCAGTATCCTGTGCAAGCACAGTGTGAAAGGAGAGGATTAAAGAGTTGAACACATGGTTGATAGAATGGTGTTGAAATAAGGGGTATGGGGTTGTAGGCGGCTGGGGCAGTGCCTGGGATAATAACAACCTGTTTGCAAGGGATAGGCTGCACCTGAGTGGGGAGGGGAAGGAGGTATTAAAGCAAGGACCTGGGAGGTATATTGCAACAAGGGTGGATTTTAACTAGATAGGGGGTGGCAAGTGGACAGCAGGTCGGCGGGTATCTGATAGAGTGGAGTCGCAGCAGCCTACCCTCCAGGCTAGCAGAGAAGGACTTGGGGTGGCCAAAACAGGAGGGATTAGAAGGGAGGAGATGGAGGCTAGTGAAGGGAAGGGGGCATTATGGAGGGTGGTTTCACTGAATGCAAGAAGCCTAGGAAATAACTTTGCTGAGCTACAGGCACTCTTAGCAGTTTGGAGGGTGGCTGTCACAGAAACATGGGCAACTGAGCAGCAGGACTGGGATCTGGCAATCCCAGGATACAAATTATACAGGAAGGACTATAAGGAGGGGAGAGGGGTGGGTTGGCAGTCTATGTGAGGGACGGGATCAAATGCACAAGGCATGAGGAAGAAGAAAGGAGAACAGAGGCAAATCTGGCTGCAGTTCCTAGACTCAAGGGGTAGGAAAGTGAGGTTTGGGGTGGTATTCGGGCCACCGTCCCAGTCTGAGAAGCCTGACAGGGAGTTAGCAGGACAAATCAAAAAGGTGTGTAGAAAAGGCAAGGTGGTCATTGTGGGGGATTTCAACTTGCTGGGGGTTGATCGGAGCATTCCGGTCACTTCCAGTGCTAGGGAGCAAGAGCTCCTGGACGTGATCCAGGAGGGTCTCTTGACACAGTTGGTTAATGTACCTACTAGGCTAAAGAACACTTTAGATCTGGTATTGTTGAATGGGGAGGCAGTGAGGGAAATAAAGGTAGAGGACACACTAGCCAACAGTGATCACCAAACGGTGTGGTTTAATATCATGATGTGCAGGGAGCCAGAGAAATCAGTTACTCAGGTGGTAAACTTCAGGTGGGTGGACTTTGGGAGGATGCAGAAAGTACTGAAAGGGAAACTGGAGGGCATAAGGCAGAAGATGAATGTGGAGCAGAAATGGGATATTATTAAATGGGGGGGGTTACAGAGGCAACAGAAACCTGCACCAAGGCACAGAGTAAGAGGAGCAGAGCAAAAAAAACATGATGGTTGAACAGCGGGGTTGTGGAGGTGGTGTGGGCAAAATGAGTGGTGTATCAGAGGTTTAGGAGGACAGGGAAGGATGTGGACAGGGAGGAATATCCAAGATGGTACAGGGAGAAGACTAGAAAAGTGAGATAAGCCAAGGCCCAGAGGGAGCTGAGATTAGCACAGGGAATTAATGGGGTGGGAGACTTTTTCAGATACCTCAGGGAGAAAAGGAAGTGCAAGGAGACAATAATGAGGATAAAAAGGGGTGGGGAGTGGACGTAAAAGGGGGAGGAACAGGTGGAAGTACTGAATGAATACTTTTGCTCAGTGTTCATGGAAGAAAGGGGGGACTAATACCAGCATGGGCTGAAGTGTGGGGACACAGGGAGCGGAGGCGACAGATGGAAGAATGGAGGCAAATAAAGTCCTAGAGGGACTGAGGGCACTGAAGGTAGACAAGGCACCAGAGCCAGATGGTATCCACCCCAGGGTACTGAGGGAGATGGCAGAGATGTTGGGGGAGCTGCTGATGAATCTGTACAGCACTTCACTGGAGTCAGAATGTGTGCCACTGGACTAGAGGATGGCACATGTAGTACCATTACACAAGAGTGGGCCAAGGGATGAACCGGGTAATTATCATCCGGTAAGTCTCACCTCCATAGTGTGCAAACTCATGGAAATTTTACTAAAGGAAAGACTGATGTCGTACCTGGAGGACAATGGCCTCCAGGATGTGAGGCAGCATGGGTTTGTTTCAGGGAAGTCTTGTCAAACCAACCTCATACAATATTATGACTGGGTGACAGGTAAGCTGGATAAGGGTCATGCGGTGGATGTTCTTTACTTGGACTTCAGCAAGGCCTTCGATTCAGTGCCTCATTGGTGGCTTGGGGAGAAGCTAATTAATGTAGGGGTAGAATCAAAAATGACGAACTAGATTACAAGCTGGCTGAGTGGCAGACTGCAATGGGTGGTGGTGAGAGGGGAGCTCTCAGCTCCATGGCCAGTGACGAGTTGGGTGCCACAGGGCTCTGTGTTGGGACCAGTATTGTTTGGGCTCTTTACATCAGACATTGCACATGGGGTGGTGAGCAAGGTAAGTCTGTTCACTGACGACACCAAAATCAGAGCAGTGGTGGATGGAGAGGAGGGATGGAAACAGCTGCAGGAGGACCTACGCAAGCTAGAGGAGTGGTCAGAGTGGTGGCAGCTGGGGCTCAATGCAAAGAAGTGTAAGGTTATGCACTTTGGGGGGGAAGAACTCAAGAAGAGAAAACTGGCTGGGGGGGGGTGGTTAAGCCGGGGATCACTGAGGAGGAGAAGGACCTAGGGGTAATGATAACAGGGACAATGAACAACACTGCCCAGTGCAGAAGAGTGGCTGCAAAAGTGAACAAAATGCTGGGGTGCATAGCGAGGGGGTTTTCATCCAGGCAAAGAGAGGTGATCTTGTCCCTCTACAGGTCGCTGGTGAGGCTGCACTTACAGTATTGTGTGCAGTTTTGGGGGCCATACCTAAAGAGTGATATCAGGCTACTGGAGGGGGTGCAGAGGAGGGCAACAAAGATGATATGTGGAATGGAGGGAAGAGGCTATGACAGCAGGCTGGGAGACCTGAATATGCACACCCTGGAGGATAGAAGGGACAGGGGGGACATGATAGAGACATTCAAGTATCTGAGGGAAATCAATGAGGATGGGGCAGATGGGGTCTTTAGGTCAAGGAGGGAGAGAGTCACCAGGGCGCATGGGCTAAGGGGGGAAGATTTAGGAAGGAAATGAGGAGACACTATTTCACAGAGAGGGTGGTAGCAAAATGGAATGCCCTACCAGAATGGGTGGTATCATGTAAATCAGTGAACAGCTTCAAAAGGGCATGGGACAGGGAACAAGGGAGAGTAAAGGTGGGGGAGGTGAGAGGTGGCAGTGGGATGACAAAAGGGAGGGGGCGGTGCAGCTGCAAACTAAGGTTGTTGGCTGGGTTTGTCAATGCCAAATGTTGTCGCATTGGCATTGGCTTTGGTAGTGCAGTGCAGAAACACATTTTTGGCAGGATGTGAAAAATGACAGCTGTATGGTTCATAAGGAGATGTAAAAAAATGGCAGTGGTGAAAATGTGGCATGTTAATATTGCAAATTTGCGAAGTTACAAGGGTGCAAGGGAAAAGCACAATGCACATTTGTAACACAGTCATTTTATGGAGTTTTGGTGCCAAATTTTCACCATAGGCATTTTAGCACCTCTGTTCATGTACAGTGTCACTGTCATATCCTCAAACTGTCCCAAAAAGTGATTTTGCATAGCGACCATGCTATTCTGTGCCGGACGTACGAAAACACATTTCAGGCAGGATTTGCACAATGACAGCTGTACTGTTCATCAAGAGGTGTGGTAAAATGACAATGGTGAAAATCCAGAGTGAAAATATTATAAATGCACAACATTATATGCGAGTGTGCAAACTGCACAAATCAAGCTCGTAACACAGTCATTTTATGGAGTATCATCACCAAATTTTCAACATAGACATTTTAGGACCTCTGCTCATGAACAGTGTCACTGTCATTTTTTTAATCTGCCCCAAACGCTGAGTTCCCACAGCGACCATGGTATTGTGCGCCGGAAGGGCGGGAACATTTCAGCCAGGTTGTGAAAAATGACAGCTATACTGATAACAAGGAGGTATAGAAAAATGACAATGTTGAAAATCTGGTATGAAAATATTGTGACTTCACAAAGTTACGAGTGTGTGTAGCAACTGTGCAACACACGCTCATAAAACAGCCATTTTTTGGATTTTTTTCCATCAAATTTGCAACATAGGCTTTTTGAGAGCTCACCTCATGAACACTGCCACTGTCCTTGCATTAATCAGTCCCAAAAGGTGATTCTGCACAGTGACTGCAAAATCACCTTTTGGGACCGATAAATGTCATAAAATGTCAGTGACCCAAAAACCACATGTTGAAAATTTGGTGCAAAAATTCTAAAAAATGCCCAAGATATGCATCAAACTTGAAAAAACCCTATTTATTCCATTATACAGCTTACCAGCATTTCCTCAGTTCGTGGTCAGCTTTGAAGAGTGAAGACGTGTTCCCGGTCCAACGAAGATCGTCGCGATGAGCTCCTGAGGTAAGTATGGGGTGGGGATGAGGAGGCGGGGTGCGCAGTGGGTGAGTGCGTTTGGTGGGTAGGGAGACTACGGGAGACCGTTTCCTGTTTACAGGTAGTAAAAAAAACCATTGTGGACAGTTTTCTTTTTTACAGGTAGTTTCCTTTTTTGGGGGGGTACAGTAGCTGATGGGATTGGGCACCCTATAGGCACAGAAGAAGGGGACATCATGCCAATTTGAAGTGGGCCCCCATTGGCACATTAAAGTGGGAAGAGGAGCGGATGCCGATGGGATTGGGCACCCCCATCGTCAAACAACAAAAGCGGGGGGGGGTGCATGAGCTGAGGGGGATTGGGCACCCTCTCAGCAAGCAAAAAAGGAGGGGGGAACATTCTGCCAATGGGGAGTGGGCTCCCCCATTGGCACATATTTGAGGGGCAAGGTAAGCTGACTGGGGAATTGGGCATCCCGAAGCTGGCAGTTTAGCGGATGCTGTGCCGCCATGTTTCTAGCTGGCGAAGCATGCAGAAAGGGTCCGCTGCATGTGACGAGCTTTGCTCACATTGCAGTGGACCTTTCCTTAGATGTGTTTACCACATTAGTATGCATGGTGTGGCTCCAGTATGCAGGCTGATTGGGGAATGAGGGACGCAACCTACTGGTGCATGCCCAGCATTCACCCAACAGCGACCGTGCCTCCAAATCTGCACTACTGCAAGATGTTGACTGTGCAAGTACACCAAAATAAAAAGGAGTAAAACATCTTCTGCAAAGATCTGCACTCCCCAATCCATGAAGATGGGTCAGTTACCATGAAATAATATCACACCTGAGTGCCTTGTATTACAAGCTGCAAGCAAGTACAGTAGCAGTAAGTTGTTGGTTAACTAGGATCTGCAGCTTATCTGTTAGGTAGGAAAATGAGCAGACTAGGTGGGCCAAGTGGTCCTTATCTGCCATCAAATTCTATGTTTCTATGTTTCTAAGTGCCATGTAGCGTGAAAGATGAGAATACCAATCAGTAATCTTACCCATGGGTGCCTCACTGTGCTTATTATATACAGTAAGTTATTTCAGTTTTATTTTTACATCTCAACTTTTGTTTCATCTAGCTGTTTGGTCCTTTGAGTCTTTTCCTGCTCCTTACTATCAGACCCCTATCAGCACTCAGTCCTGTCTTTCATTCACCCCAACATCAAACTGGTGAGGATCTGTATGGTATGAAGCCCAGGGAACTGATGAACAGCTCAAGGTGCATGCTTTTTATGTTTCGTTCTCCCCTTCCCTTAGCCCTCCCACCTCCTCTGACATTGGGCAATGCCTCTAGTGGTCTTGGCCATAGCAGCACACATTGGGCTGACATCCCCACCCCACAAGGAAGCAAGCTCCCTAGCTCACTGTGGGGGCTACAGCTGTGCCAGAAGCTGGAAGTCTCCCTCCATGGGTTGGTTCACTGTCACCTCAAGAGTACTCAGCCCTGGTCACACTGATCCTGGTTCCATGGACTTTCTCCCGAACCCTAGTCACCAGCATGGACGCACAAGGCACTTCTGATGAGCCACTGGGTGGACCACATTTTAAAATGTTTAAACATTTTTATTCCAGCCACAGAGACACTATCCACAAAAGATCTGGTGTAAGTGGAGGACTAAGGACCCCACTAAACAAACAGCATAGCTACACAGCTATCCCACACTAGTATGGAGAGCAGCTAATAGTTCCAATCCACGTGCGCTACTGTAAGTTGTGCTACTGTGCTAGCAGTCGTAGATCATATCATATAGAAATGTACACCACATGTTCTAAATTAAAAGTGGTGGTTGGGCAAACAAAAAATAGTTGATATTTATTTTTTTTTTTGTATTTGGGGGGCTCTGCCCCCCACCCCACCCCCATTTTGTTCAGTTTTAGAGTGGTACTGTAAAACAGTGCAGAAACAGTGTGTGATAGACAGGTAGTATGCTCTAGTGTTTAGAATTCATGCACATCTCACAGTGGGGTGCTTAGTCCTTCACTTACAACAAAGACTCCTCTCAGCGCTAAATGGAAACAAAGCTTGTATCCCCCTTCCTGCACATTGCAAGATCATTGTGAAAATGATTCTCCTGGTGTTTGTCTATGGGAATATGATTCATACATTAGGCCCCAAAATCTACCCTTACTGAACTAAAACTTCTGCAAGTTTACTGTTTTTTACCCTGTATAGGTTTTATTCCTCCTGGCAGGATGGGTGGCTTACATCAGCCCTGTTCCCATCGTCTGCAACTGTCCTTAGTGGCCCCTGGCATCCAGGATTGTATTCTCCATGGGTTGCCCCCCCCAGAGGAGGAGGGCTATTCTCTCCCATTGCCTCGATCAATACATCCAGATTGGCCCTAGACCACAGAGCAGTGGAGCAGTCTGCAGTATGATGGACAGGGCTTCATGATGCCTGTCCTTCACCCTTTTCCTCCACCTTTCTCCCCAACTCCACAAACATACGAGTACATTGTGTGAGCTCTGCCTCCACAGAGACATCCCCGGCACTCTAGATGTGAAACCTCCAATACAGCGCAACTAGCAGATGCCACCAGCAGGATTCCTCCAGGTGGCCATCAAGCAGCAAGTCACAGACCCCTCCCCATCAAGGGAGGAGAGCTGTCCTCTGGATGCTCAAGCTTCCTTCCCCAGCCAACCCCAGGCAGCCCAACTCCATCCCTTAACATCAGTCGCTGTAGTTGTAGGAGGTACGGTGCTTGCAGTGTCTCACCCCTCCATTCCATCGGGTCAGCCTGCCAGTTCACTCTTGACTGCCCTCCCTATGCCCATCATTGCTGATAATGCTTCTTTCTCTCTCTCTCTCTCTCTCCTTCTCACCGTCTCTCTCACTCCCCCCACCCCCCCAGGTCACTGCCTCTCCTACTGTATTTTTCTCATTGCTAAGTACTGGTTTGGCTCATCCCACCACTTTCTTAACTCTCTTTCTACCAGCCTTCTCCTATCCTCCAACTCTTTGACAAATTTTGACTCACTCTCCTTCACCTTTCCCTTCCCAAAGACCACTGCTGGGCAGTCTGCTTCCTCTAACTGACTTCATTGTATCTGGTCCATCTTTTCTACCTCTGCTCCTCCTCTTCCCTTTATGTCCTGAAATTCCCACTCCATAACCACTCTGGCCATATCCGTTCTTTTGCCTTATCACCTCCTCAATTCTGCCCGCACTCTTCAGTTTTCCCATTTCTATTCCCCTTATATCCCTTTCCCTATTTCTTCCCTTCCTAAGTGCACTTCTCTGCTCTCCTCCCCAGTTTTCAGTCATTCACCTCTAACAGCTGGATTCTGGATACTGATGATAAGTTTCACTACACCTGCTCTTTGTATTCTCTTTAGTCGACAATATTGTGATATAATAACTGGTCAGCAATTTCTCTCAATGTACTAACCAGGTTGATATTTTCCATAACAACCAGTTGATTGTTATGACATTCATGAGCCATGCCAGTCAAACTATGCTGCTGCCTCATTGGCCAACATTCTGTATGTGGGCAGGGCCTAACAGTCTCACAAACTGCTGGAGAAAAATTTGCTGGTCTGTTATTATACAAAATAAAAGATGGGGAGGGTTTTTCATATGAGAATTTAATGCACACCCTCGTTGTGGGATGCTTTGATAAATCCCTCGGGCTTCGCCTTTGGGGTTTATGTAGCATCCCACAACTCGGGTGTGCATTAAATTATCATATCAAACCCTTCCTCATCCATTATTTTCTATATAATGTATATATTACTTATATGTAAATTATGTTATATTTACAGTATTGTATAATATCATCATCATTTGCTTAGCCATCAGTTTATGCCCCCTTCTGTTTCATTTGTCCCCTTTCTGTGAAGCTCATTTTCAGCTTGGTCAGACATCTTCCATTGAATGTGCATCTTACCTGGCTTGGCCCCAGTGGCTTCTCCCATAGTGGGGCCCTATGTGATTGCTGCCTACTCCAGGATACCTCTATATGTAACCCCTAGGTGGCACTATCCCAAGGGCTACTACCCTTGCCTGCTTGGCTAGTAGCAGGTTAAGGAGCCTGAGTTCTGTAATGGGTGCCTGGAGGTCAGGATTGGTAGTGGTCAGACTAACCTGGGCACAGCCCTCCAGGACACTGTAACCCCCTCATTCCCCTCTAGTGGCCTGAACACTGTACAGTAATCACTTTCACAATACCCCGGTACACCACACAAGTACCCACACTGTTTGCACTTACCACCAGGGCTGGTTCCTCTGTCATGGCCCTGGGGACCACCTGTAATACAAGATTATGCACAGCAAATAGCAACAGTACAGTACTTTGAGCACAAACTGGAACCACAGTGAGGTTACATGCAGAAAAAGTTAGATCTGATTTATTCAGGGGACTTGAACAAGGGAGGGGCAAAATCAGGTTAATTAGCTTAAAGGTTGTATCAATCAAGCAGTTATGCATGTGCTTTGAGTTCCCCCACACAGTCACACCTCTGGGTACCCAGGTGGAGAAGAGATGGGCTAGCCAGGACTGTTGCCCTGGGTTGGCCGGCATCGCAGCTGGTTGGGGCCCTGTGATGGAAAATACAACATGCACAGTACACAATATTTGTAATCCGGAGCTAGAGGGCTCAGTTCATAAAGGAAATGAAACAACAAGACAATCAGATGACTCACTCAGATTAAGCTTTTGTTGGAGGGAGCTATCCTGGTATTTACTCACAATACCCAAGACTGGACACAGGCTGGATGAAAATCAAGACTACAGGTGGTTGATCTAGAATGCCAGGAGAAACAGGGCCCACACGAGTCGAAGAGGCATCATTCCTGTTCAAGCGTGGAACAGGGGCTGATCCCCAGGCAGGTCTTTTATCGATTGCTTCTCTGTGCAGTGGGTAGTCTGGCTGGGCCAGTCTGACAAGGCCCAGACCACATGGAGACAAATTCGGATGCAGTTTGTTTTAGGCTGGATACAGCTTCCAGCAAGCAGAACACAGTTCACACAGTGGGGAACTAACTCACGACCCACTAGCAGCTCATAGCACATTTACATGTAAGAGAATTCTACTGTACCAGGCAAAGCACTCCCCAGTCAAAATCGCGAAGTCTCTGCACACACCAAGAGCTTAGGGGTAGCTGGAACTCCTGACAGGCTGATCCCATTCAGCAAAATCTGCGGTCTTCTTCAGGTTGAGCCTGGCCCATTTCAGTAGCTTACTTTAGTCATGCAAACTTGGATTTAGTCCAAAATAATTCTCTTTTCTCCCTCTCAGGAGCAGCAGGCAGATATGCAGGCCAAAAAACTCAGCCTTTTCACAGTTCCCCCATGTGAATCCACTCAGGATTGCTACTCAGAAACACTTCAGCTCCTTCTTCTTCTTCTTCTGCTTCTAGCTTAGATCTGCCATAAACAGAAGGCAGCTTGGGGAATTCCCTCAGATCCAAAAGGTTCAGTTGACTTATTTGGCTGTCAGTCAAAGCAAGAGCTCCCCCTTCAGTTGCAAAAAAGGTGCAAAAAGACCAAAACTACATTTCCTACAGATTTTGACTTCAGACAGCTCCTGTAGTCTGGCTGAATTTTAGGTCCCACCAGTACTGTTTGGTCCAATTTGCAGTCCAGGACCAAGATAGTGGAGACAAAACAGTCCTTGCTACAAAAAAGGCAGGTTAGACAAACTACATTATCATTATCACTCTAAATGATTTTCAGCAAATAGTTACATCTTCCAACAGAGCTCCTTCTCAGATTACTTATGCTGCAATCAGGTAGCTCTTAAAGAGACAGTACACAGAGGCTATACAGGCTCTGGTAATCACATTTAAACTGCTAAAACGCAGGACACAAGCCTGGCAGTGAGCATGTAGGCAAGCTGAAGGAAGACTTCTTGGGAACCCCCATTTGTAAGTGGGTTATACCCTGCCCTGCCTGGGAAAACTTGGCATCTGTGTCAAGTCTTACCATCATAACATTGAAAATGCAACATATACAAGATATTTATACCATTAGCATGCTATAAAAGTATCATCTGATTCATCAGTTGGTATAACTTGTCACTTTACTATACATTTCAATGTACTCCACTATATCATTTCCATTCTGACAATACATTATGTATATTTCACACAGGTAAATTGAACATTACCATACAGAATCATGCAATAACTTCTTGTACTCTAAACAATGCAAGAGGGGGCCCTTCCCTATCAGCTAACTTGGGGCTGGATGGGGCAAGGGCACCATGGTGAGAGGGCAGAACAAGTAACCTGGAATGGGCTGTCAAGCTCAATTTGAGCAGTAAGCTCTGAGAGACATAAACACCTTTGTGGACCACATTGAGAGGCAAATCCACTGGCCTCCCAGGGGAATCGTAACTGAAGTGCACCACTGGCTTGACAATTCGGCCACTCTTTCTGGGGTGAACAACCACAGTCTCTGTACTTTCAGCAGTGGTCTTGGAGCTTTCATCACTTGTGAGGGGTGCCTCTGCATGAAGGGGAATGTCCAATCTGGGAGCACAGTCAGTCTCTTGCTCTGTAGCCTCTGTTTCTACAACACTTGGCTCATTTTAAAAACACTCTGGGCACTGAAGGAGGGTTGTCAGCACTCTCATAGTTTTTCTCAAGTTCTGACATATCACCAGAAAGACTCATACCATCAGCCTCTCCTTCAGGCAAATCATACAGCTCCACAATACACAAAGACTCAGCATCCTCAGACGTGATACTTTGCACTTCACTTTCAAGGAGCATTGGTTCCAAGGCTGATGCCGGGGTGTTAGGCAGTTCAGAAGTCCCATCTTCATCCTCATAATTCAACATAGGATTTCCATGAAACAACTGACTCAGTTCATATCAGGGGTAACAGGCATTATCATACTCACTGTCATCCTAGTTAGACTGGCAGTCACTATCATTACGGGCCTGCTGCGGGGGGAAGTCTTAAATCAGCAACCACAGGGGCAGGCTGACTCTGTTTCTTTCTTGCAGCAGCACGAGTCGCTGGTCCATGGGAATCAATCTTGGTGGGTTCAGCCTCAATTATAGCTTGACCAATAAGTAGCAAGTGGTTAGGGTGCATAGTCTTGACAGCTTTGGAGTTATTCTGTGGTTGCACTTTGTTCACTGGCAAATCATCCAACTTTTCAACTACAACATGGGAAAGATGGTGCCATCAATTAGCAATTTTGTGTTTACCATGCAGTCCTAAATTTCACAACAACACATGGTCTCCAGACCTAAGCTCTTGAACCTTTACTTTTCTTTTTTGAAATTATAGTTCTTTTTTATTTTATATAAAGGTAAAGTACCTGAGAGAACAGTACAGGGATTACACATTATGACCAATGACATAAACTGTATAGCAGCTGTAGAGTGACATTATACAGCATTTTACAGAAATCCCTGAATCTAGAAAAGCAATGAGAAATTCCCCTTCTACCCCCTCACCCAAATCCCCAGGCCCCCATCCCCCCAACCCCAGGATGTGCCTTCTAGAAAGGAAAAGAAAGACAAAAGAAAAGAAAGGAGAAGAAAAAGAAGAAAGGGAGCAGATTCTGATACATATGAAATACATAAAGGTATATCGGGTGCCAAGGTAGCTAGAGGTGTACCCAACAGGACATTAATTCAAATAAAGAGCATATAATTTGCCTCATTTCCACTCAAACAAAACCAGACAATTCCAAGAACTTGCTATTAACTTTTCAGTCCGAAAACAGAGAGAAAGTTCGCTGAAACATTCTGCATACAAGATAACCAATTGGCCCATCCAGTGCCTAAGGACCAATCTTTTGACAACCATTGAGATTAAGGCCATGTGGAATCTACGCTCCATCACTTGTATGTTGAAAGCTTCCCCAGGATACAAACTTCTATAGTGAATAAATCATCGAGGCCCAAAAGAGGGTCTAAGTTAGATTGGATGGACTGCCATAAGGGAGCTATCTTCTCACAATACCAGGAAATGTGTACCAGGTTCCGTTCCACTGTGCCACACCTTGTGCATAGGGTTGAGGATAGTCTGTTTAATATAACCAGTTTAACTGGGGTATAATACATGTTGTTCAATATATGGTATTGAGTGAGTCTATGTCTGTCTTGAGAGAGGTACCGATATGTATCTACCCAAATTTGTTCCCAATCTAGAAGGGTATCTGGCAGAAGAGAAGACCAGCATTTGGAACCAATCAGGTAGTCCAGAAATTTAGTGTCCAATAGGAAAGAATAAAGCTTAGAAATGTTATGGGCCTTAGTTGCTTGTTCCTGTATCTGGTTTAAGAAGGATTTAATTTGAGACGGTGTAGGATTGGAGCCGTAGCTGGAAGCCACTAGATGTCGTAATTGGAAAACTTTAAAAATGTGCTTTTGAGGAATATTATATTTGGTCAGAACCTTCCCAGAAGATAAAAGAGAGTTATTCAGGAATAAGTCATCAACACAGCAATCTCTCAGCTGAGGAAGCCAGCCTAGAGAAAGCGAGAGACCCCCAATCCTAATATTTAAATTAAGGGTAAGAGGTTGGGAAGTGTCTTTCCTGGGAGAGAGATTGAAAAAGTGCCAGCATTGATTCAACACCTTGATAGAAGTGCCAATGACGCTCCCCTGTAAAAGTGGAGGCAAAGTGGATAGGTTATAACAGAGGAGTCTGGATGGGGGAAGGCCAAAGTTGGTTAGAATTTATTTCTCAAGTTGTACTCAAATTGGCAGAAACTCGTCCACCCTCTGGTCGTACCACCTCCCAATTTTTGCCATGTGGCTTGCCCAGTAATAGAGCATAAAGCTGGGAAGACGGAGCCCTCACTTCACTTTGGGTAAATTAAGTTTTAAGAAGGCTTTCCTGGGCTGTTTACCCTGCCAAATAAACTTGGAAATGGACCTGTGGAAGTGATGAAAATAGGACATCAGTAGGGAAATGTTCATTAGGCTAAGTGGGTAGAAAACCAGAGGCAACACATTCATCTTAACAATATTAATATGACTCCAGAGCGATAAAGGGAGGTCAGACCATCTCTGAAGGTCTCAAATTTTAATCAATAGATTGTCTAGGTTAAGCTTCCTATAAAGTTCACAGTCTTTAGCAAGGAAAATGCCTAAATATTTGAGAGATGAGGGGGCTCATTTCATACCAAACTGGGAAAAGTTGACCTGAAGCGTGTTAACGTTCAGTGGAAATATGATTGATTTAGCTAGATTTAACTTGTAATTAGCCACCTGGCCAAACTGGGCTATAATGTGTAATATATGTGTTAGGGACACTTCAGGGTTAGACAAGTGTAAGAAAATATCATCAGCATAGGCCAAGAGAACCAGAAACTGCTGTTGAATGAAACATCCTGTGACCAGTGGAAAATGTTTGATTCTGAGAAGGAGAGGCTCCAGATAGAGATTAAACAAAAAAGGTGACAGGGGCAGCCCTGTCAGGTGCCTGTAAATAGTGAAAATTGAGAAGAAAAAAACCTGTTACAATAAATTCTGGCAGTAGGGGATTGGTAGACCGATTTAATCCATTGAATAAAGACCTCTGGGAAGCCCATTCTCTTTAATATAATCCAGAGAAATTCCCAATGGATTCTATCAAAGGCTTTCTCCACATCTAATGATATCAGAGCCATAGGGATTTGAGAGTCCTGGGCGGCTTGAAAAATATGTGAGAGAGTACGCAGATGGTCTATAGAGGACCTGCCCTGCACAAAACCTACTTGTTTGTGACTCAGCAACAAGTTAAACCAGACACTTTTGAGTCTAAGGGATAGGATTTTCATTAAGATTTTAATGTCGTAATTAAGAAGTGAAATTGAGCAGTAACTAGCAGGGTCGGTCGAGGATTTGTCTGGTTTCAGTATCAGGACAATAGTGGCTTCGAGCAAGGAAGGGTCCAGAGTGGTGGCGTTAAACATGTATTCAAATAATTTCATGAGGAGAGGGGCCAGTTCCTTCCCAAAAGTTTTATGAAAATTGGAGGGGAAGCCATCAGGTCCTGGAGCTTTGTCTGTAGCAAAAACCTTTACTTTTGTATCATGTCTCTCTTTGTTGGCTAGATTTCTTTTTGGCGGCCATTGTCTGGGCCAGTTGATAAGCATGGTTCAGTTGAGCTTTTGGTTTTTGTACATATTACAGGTAATTTTCAGCTCAGACCTCATCAGGAGAAACCCCAAAACAGACATCAACAGGCAGCCGGGCCTCTCTCCCCAATATGAGGTGGTAGGGAGAGAGCCCGGTAGCATCATTCTTCGTGTAATTGTATGCATATACCAAGGTGCTAATCTGCTTGCTCCATTTATGCTTATCTTTTGGGTGGAGGGTGCCTAGCATGTCTAACAGGGTGTGGTTAAAGCATTCTGGTTAAGGATCCCCCTGTGGGTAATAAGCGGTAGTTCTTGACTTTCGCACCTCCCCATAGAGAGAGCATTTCTTTGATTAGCTGACTCTCAAAGTCCCAGCCCTGATCAGAGTGGGTTTGCTGGGAGGCACCATAGTGGACGAAGAAATTTCCTTTAGCACCTTGGCCACAGTAGATGCGTTTTGATCTTTGGTGGGAAAAACTTGTGCATACCGTGTGAAATGGTCCGTAACCACTAACACATTGCCAATGTTTCGCTGATCAGGCTCTAAACTCAAGAACTCTATGCAGACTAGTTTCATTGGGGTGCTGGTAATAATGTTGACAAGGGGGACAGCCCTCTGAGGCAGGGCTTTTCTCTGCAGGAAGCAACTACAAGTCCTTACATGGTGCTCAACATTGGCCCCCATCTTGGGCCAGTAGAATCAAGACTGTACTAGGTCAAGGGTCCAGTCGATATGGAGGTGGCCCATATGATTGTGGAGGGACCTCAGTACCAAATCTTTGAAGACTGTGGGCAGGACCAATTGTTGCTTGTCTATTTGGCCACCCTGAACTACTGTCTCTCTATATGACAACTGATTAAGCAGCTTCAACATGGGGCCTTCTTTAAACAATAAAGCAGTTCGCAGAACAAAGGAACACAACTTGGAGACATCTTTTCCAGCATGAAGGGCATCAAGGGCTGGCTGAGTCATAGGATCTCGGGATTGAGCCCATTGAATGCTGTCATTGACAAACTGAGGTAGTGCACTAATATCCAGAGCAGAAAAGTGGCAATACGCAGCTGGAATGCAGGTGTCAGAGGGACCCAAGCAATCTACTAAGCAGTCCGCTGTGTCCGTAGATATCTGTTAATTCCTGTCAAACTTTTGGCACAGTGCTCAGATGTCAGGTTCAGACAGCCTGACCCAGTCACTCTTGGAAATAGGTCTCTGGGATAGGGTGTCAGCATCAATATGATTCAGGCCTGGTTGGTATTCGACAGCATAATCTTTTGCTGACAATGCAGAAAGCCACCGGTGCACTGTGGTGTCTAACTTAGTTGAAGTCTGTACATAGGTCAATGGGTTATTGTCAGTCCTCACTAGTATTTTTGCCCCATAGAGGTAATCATGAAACTGGTCGACAATGGCCCATTTTAACACAAGGAACTCCAAATTGTGCACAGGGTAGTTTGGCTCTGATGGGGTTAAGCTCCTACTGGCAAATACCACTGGTCTCAAACCATCCTCATGGTCTTGATATAGTACAACTCCTACACCCTGCAGATTGGTGTCAATATGCAGCACATAGGGTTTGGTGGGATCAGCATAAGCGAGGATGGGGGCATGGGTGCACTGGTATATGACTTCGTGGAAAGCTGCTTCACAGTCAGGCAATCAATGGGACCCAAAAAGTTCACCTTTGCAGAAATATGCTTTGTCTGGTTCTTTGACGGACCCTTTTTTGTATTTTCGATTGGTAGGAGGGTAACCCTGGGAAACATTCAAGAGTGGCCGAATCACTTTGGAATAGTCCTTTATGAACCGGCGGTAGTAGCCACAGAATCCCAGGAAACGTTGTAGTTCTTTAAAATTGTGGGGCTGGGGCCAAGTAATCAAGGCTTCAACTTTACTAGGATCAGTCTCTATCCCCTCTGTAAACACTATGTGCCCCACATACTTCACAGAGGTTTGGAAAAACTGGCACTTGTCAATGGAGAGCTTCAGGCCAAAATCTTCCAGTCGGTCTAGTACTTTGAACAGTCGACTCTCATGTTCCTCTAGGGAGCTCCCAAACACAATGACATCGTCCAAGTACACCAGGCATTCCAGCAAATTCATGTCTCCCACCGCTCGTTCCATCAGTCGCTGGAAGGTGGCTGGGGTGCCCTATATCCCCTGTGGCATTCTCAGGAATTCATGGAACACCAAAGGACAGATGAAGGCTGTCTTCTCACGGTCCTCTGGAGCCATCAGAATCTGGTAATATCCACTGCGAAGATCCAACACCGAGAACCATTTTCTCCCATTCAAACAATCCAGAGCATCCTGTATATGGGGCATGGTGTATTAATCAAGGATGGTCCGCCAATTCAGAGTTCGATAATCAATACACATTCTCACAGATCCATTCTTCTTATGCACAACTACAATGGGAGAAACATATGGGCTCCTGTATTCTTGTATCACACCAGCCGTGAGCATTTCCTGCAGGTGTCTTCTCACATTGTCTATGTCTGCAGGAGCTAGGCGTCGAGACCTCTCTCGAAATGGCCGTTCATCGTGCAGGCATATGTGATGCTCCACACCCTGGATACATCCCATGTCCCATTTCTTCAACGAAAACACTTGATCTCTCTCTGGGTAAGTTTCTGGCTAATTCTAGTCTTCCATTCAGCTGGCAATGGGGAGTCACCAAAATCAAACAAATGGGGAGTCACTGTATCTCTCTTGCCAGGGTGCTGGTTGCTAGGCAACACTGCAGTGTCTGCACAGTGTACTGTAGCTAGGCTGCATCCTCTGTTCACCTGCATCTTCCGATCTGACACCCTATGAATCTGGACCATCACTCATCATGCATAGGCATGAGCACAAGCTGGCAAGATGCTGGATTTAACCAATAATCCTTCCAGCAATTTTCCATCGCCTGGTGCGTCCAACATCAGTATATTGTTTTTGACATCTTTGTGGAGGCAGACCTCCCCTTGAACAGTACACTGGGTGTTAGGGGCCAGTACCATTGAATTGGGATCCTTCTTCCACACGACCCCTACCAGTTTATCCTGGTCCACTCCCTTGGGGTTCTGTTGCAAATCATAGGCCCTCCTGATCAGAGCAGGAATTCTTAGAGCCCTCCCAGTCAGTCGCTCTTGTTTCTCATAACAGAATTGTGCCAGTCTCCCAAACATATGGGCGTTGGTCCCAATTAAGAGAGGAGCCCCATCATACAGTCCAGTAGGGGTACACACTAAGGCTAGTGTCTCGACTTGCTCCTCTACACCAGTTACAGCTGCAGGAAATGACAACCAGAGGTGGACATATCCTAGGTAGGGATAAGACTTGTCGCTCAGCCCCCACACATGTAGCCCTTCCTGGGATTGTAAGGGCAAAGCAGATAAGTGTTTGTCATACCAGTCCTTAAATACAATGGTCACTTGCAACCCACTGTCCAGTGCAGCCAGAGTAGGAATACCATTCACAGCCACAGTAGTCTCCACTGAAGGGCCCACTATTCTGGACCAGTCTGGAGGAACAGCAGCAGGGGCCTGGATGGACGATTAAGCTGAAAAGGGGTTTTAGTTAGGATGTCCAAAGCCTTCACTGGGGTCATTTTGTGCACCCCTTGACCACTGATTTGTTTTCCAAAGCTCTCCTTGAAGCCAGTTCACTACATTCTCTAAGTCTTTCTGAGACTGGCATTCCCTCTTCATGTGGCCATCCTTTCCACATTTGTGACAAATGATAGACTCCTGGGTCATCCTTGGAGAGAACATTGCATTGGGAACCGAAGTAGTAGCAAGGGATCTGGGCCCAATATCTGCTTGCAGTGGTGAGAGGGGTGTAATGTGTCTCAATAGTTCCTTTAGGGTGGTAGTCAATTCTTTGATTTCAGCCTGGGAGCCACCCTCGGTAGAGGATGCCTGAGGGTGTACCCCCAACTCTATGGCAGTCACGTCCTGAGAGGAACCAGAGTCTTGTTCCATGGGAGGAACCCTTGCAGAAGCAGCCACCTTCAACTCTCAGACTTCCTTCAATAGCTCGACTTTCCAAAACTGGGCCCAGTGCGGGAAGTCCTTTGCATTCTCAGAGTGCTCGTTAGGTGCCGACTTTTGTCCCTGAACCCCACTTGGATGATCACTCTCTGCCACTTGTGCAGTAGCAGCAGATATTGGTGCAATTTCCCCTCAGGGTCACCTTTGCTCAACCCCCTGAATTTCTTTCATTAGCTCGTTATAAGAGGGGGTGATTCCAGTTGGTTGGTGAGGCACAACTGAAGCAGTAACAATTCTGAAAACAGAGCAGACTTAAGGATCCAGTGCAGCCTAATTCGATCTAATCCATTTGACGGCAAACTACCCTTTCTGAGGCTCTCTAGTAGCAGCTTTTCAAGCCAAGGTACATACACAGACAATGGCTCCCCTGAGTACTGCTGGGTGTTTCTTACTCACCACCACAGGTCCTCATCTCAATTCGGGCTCCCATACACATTCTCCAAAGCATCGAGATAGTCCTGTGCAGTTGCTTCTGGGTTATTGGCCCACTTGGCATTGATGGTAGCCAAAGCAGGACCTCAGAGGCTCTCACACAGTCTCTTTCATTTCTCTGCTTCTGAGCATTGCCATTCAAGTACTAGAGGGGCAACATAGTCTATCCAGGTCTCCCAGTCATCCTCCTCCTGGGGGGGTGGGAAGGGTGCCCAAGAAGATTCTCAACCTTCGGTAGGAGTCGTGACTAATGGCAGGTACAGATATAGAGGCCAGCATTGGCATGGGCACAGAAGGTGGGGCAGTAACAGGTGCTGGAGTGGGAGGGGGTGTTGGGGAAGGAACACCCCCAGGTGGCAGGAATAGTTTCTTAAAATCCTCTACGGTTTTCCCTTCCTCCAGCAACAACTTAGCAAATTTCTCCTCAAAAGTCTCAGATAATAGGAGAGCTCTTCCTCCCCAGGGTCTTTACTGTCTCTAGTTATCATTCTCCAGGCAGCTGGGGCCCTTTCTGTGGCAATAGTCTGTGGCACTTTGGAACTGTCTACTGGGTCACTACACTCTATTAATGCCATGAAAGTTTGGGTGGTCAAATCAGCCTGTCGCCCCACCACCACAACATTTGTTAAACATTCAACTTTGGAAAGTACTCCTTTTACAGCGCCTTTGCCAATGTTCCGGGGAACATCCAATACAAGCAGGGCATTGTGAGGGTCAATCTCCTGCCCAGTACACCACCTCACCAACTGGTGCACAGCCACTTCTGTTGGGGTAGCCATTTATGTTTGACAATAATTCATAATTTTGGCCACTAGAAGACACAAAATTCCAGCAGTGAACCTCCAAGATGTAACCCCTGGGTAGCACTTTCCCAAGGGCTGCTATCCCTGCCTGTTTAGCTAGTAGCAGGTTAAGGGGCCTGAGTTCTGAAATGGTTGCCTCCACCTGGAGGTCAGGGTTGGTAGTGGTCAAGCTAACCTGGGCACAGCCCTCCAGGACACTGTAACCCCCCTCTTTTCCCTCTAGTGGCCTGAACACTGTACAATATCACTTTCACAACACCCCGGTACACCACACAAGTACCCACACTGTTTGCACTTACCACCAAGGCTGGTTCCTCTGGCTCGATCCTGGGGACCCCCTATAAAACAAGGTTATACACAACAAATAGCAACAGTACAGTACTTTGAGCACAAACTGGAACCACAATCAGATTACATGCAGAAAACGTTAGATCTGATTTATTCAGGGGACTTAAACAAGGAAAGGGCAAAATCAGGTTATATCAGTCAAGCAGTTATGCATACGCTTTGAGTCCCCCCACACGGTCACACCTCTGGGTACCCAGGTGGAGAAGAGATGGGCTAGCCAGGACTGTTGTGCGGGGTTGGCCGGCATCGCAGCTGTTTGGGGCCCTGTGATGGAAAACACAACGTGCACAGTACACTCTAAATGATTTTCAGCAAATAGTCACATCTTTCAACAGAGCTCCTTCTCAGATTACTTATGCTGCAATCAGGTAGCTCTTAAAGAGACAGTAGACAGAGGCTATTCAGGCTCTGGTAATCACATTTAAACTGTTAAAACACAGGACACCAACCTGGCAGTGAGCATTTAGGCAAGCTCAAGGAAGACTTTTTGGGAACCCCCATTTGTAGGGGTTATATATAGATATTCAGCCAGCTTCTGAGGGTGTGGTCTGCTGTTTATAGTGCAGAGCCTGTGAAGAGAGTTTCTCTACACCCTGATTTATTCAGAAGATTTTTTCTAGTTGCTCCTGACCCCCAGAATATCAGCACACAAGGAACTCATGAGGACTGGAGCACATGAATGATGACGCAGCATTCTTAGCCTGACCAACGTCCACCCAACCCCCCCACCTCCATTCCGCTTCCACCCGTGGTCTCCGAGATGGAAGCAGTATAGCAGAATCAGGGACCCACCCAACCTGAAGAAGATGATTTTCTGAGATGCTCAGTCCTCTTTCCACTGACCTTGTCTGATGATCCTGGCTTATTCCTGAACAGGATTGCTGGTGTCACAAGAGTAACCCTACCGTTGCACTGCTGGGCAATGCATTCTAATTTTTATTTCCATTTCTTGTAATTTATCTGTAGCCCTCTCCCTGATCTAGGTGTTCAGTAGTCACAGATTCATTTTCTGGGAGGGAAGCTCACACACACACACACACACACACACACACACAGCTTGCGGGATCTCTAGTGTCTGCGGTGACCTCACAGGAGAATGGAAACTCTTCAGACTGCTGCAGGGCTGCAAGTTAAAGAAAGGTAGCAATCAACATTCCTCCACAAATAATTGATTGTTCAGACAGTAAAGTCCAACCATAGCAATTTACTGGACTTGAGCACATGAACATATTATCAATACACAGATGCAATACATGATACAGGGGATATCCATGTATTTGTGTAACCAGTCATTGCAAGTATTCATTCAAAGGAGAAAGGTCCAGGTTTCACATAGGGAATGTTGTTTCCACAGGTTGAAAGTGCTTATTTAGGTTGGTGCTGCAAGTAATCCAGGGGAAAAGATACATTTTACTCCTATTAAAATCAGGCTTCACATCAAATTTAGGGCTCTTTCACACATTTCTGGGGTCTCTCACTACCCTGGCCAGGCTCTCTCATAGCCTAATTTTCCTACATGACTTTTAAATTTAAATGTCTTGAGGGCAAGTCAAAATTCCAAATTACTAGCAATAAGTAAAATATTTACACGTAGACTACAATATTTTTTTTATATTTAAAACAGCAACGAGAACAGGTAAAACAGTGTAATAAAACAGTTTCAAACAGATTATTGTTGCTTTTGTCAAAAGGACAAGGAGAGAAATATTTAATTTTCCCTCTAGGGGCATGGTTTTACAAACTATGAATGTCAACGTAAGTGTCTCTAGTAATAACAGGAAAGTCACTTCAGTGCAAAACAGGTCAAAAGCCTAGCAGGATCCACAAACAATGCCGAGACCACCCCAGCAGAAGAGGAAATGAACAGTCTCACTAGTCCTGCAGAGTCCGGCCTTGTCTCCTCAGCAACAGCTGAGCACTTGCTTATGATCCTCCTTGTCCACCCAAACTCCAGACTCAGACTGCAAACTCCTGCCGGGTCCTGAAACATCATCAGGAAGAAGCTAGAAAGAAAAGACACCAAAACACACACTCACGGTATTAGGAGTAGGTGCTAGTCTGAAAACCATGTTAGCAACAGCAGAATGGCAGCACTCATGTTAAATAAGAAAAAAAAAACTTACAAGGTTGTAAATATTGTGACCTGTAGATTAATTTACACCACAAAACACAGCCCTGGTACTTTAACGCTTCATGTCATGAGTGTGACACTTTGTCAGGGGGTTGGGCTACGGTGAAAACATTTTTTCATGGATGCTGTAACCACATAAATGCTTTTGTCCAGGACAGGGTGTTGAAAAGATTTTTCCTGGATTCAGTAACCACTTAGATATGCTTTTGTCCAGGACAGGGTGTTGAAAAGATTTTTCCTGGTTGCAGTAGCAGCATATGCTGCAACATTCACAGAAGAAGCAGCCAGTGGGACATGGTGGCAACCAATCAAGATGTGGACCAGTGGTGGGTTTGGAATAAAAACTACTTGTGACCATTGTCACAAACCCACTCAGCAGGTCAAGCCCTCTGCTCCCACAATGCCAACCTCAGAGCACAGTACTGTAAACAGGTAACAGAACAGGGTAACCCTTCTGTCTGCTTGTGGGTCCAAATAACCTTTAGTTTCAAGTTCTGGGGGAATTAAAACTGTGAAACTTATGCTAGCGTACCCAAACGTACAGGCTCAGATAATCTGTTCTTCGGGGGACGCCAGACATCTTTTGCCTAAGGGTGCCTAAACAGGTATCCAAAATGAACCCTTAAAACTCTATAAAAGAGGACGTCACGTGATGCTAGCTCCTTGAATGGCTGTGCTGTCTCTGGGCTCCCACCACCCATCAGCCTTAATCCTTTTCTAAAGCGGTCCTAAACGACCAACACGACAAATAATTACAACAAGCTGCTTATCGATCTTTGCCTATCGGCTTCTGAGCGTTTTTTTTCTTGCATCCTACTCTTTCAAACAAGGATGGAGGCAGAGATGAAGCAGGTCGCGATGCGGCACACTCCTCCTGCAACGCCGGAAAAACTCTCCAAGAAGGCAAGAAACCAGACCAACAACAACCCAGGCAAATAGGGCGGTGCTGCTTCCTCGGTGGGCCCTCTTACCGAGGAGAAATTTTTACAAGAAATTGCGCCACTCCGGGAAGTACTAGATGGCATCACAAATGAGTTAACATCGATCAAAGGGGATCTCACCTCTCTCACAACCAGGGTGTCCGACTCTGAAGCCAGGATCCTGTCCCAAGAAAAGTGGAGGGGCACAATAGACCCAGAAATCATCTCTCTAAAGCAACAAGTGAAAAAACTACAACTTAAGACTGAAGACCTAGAGGGACGTAGCAGGCGAAATAACCTATTAATAATTGGCCTGCCAGAGCTAGAGGAAGGCTCAGACACCATTGCCTTCCTCCAGAAGTTTTTGGCTAAAGTCGTTGGTCCCTCGCCTCTCAACCCTCAATATCACCTTGAGAGAGCCCATCGGTCCCTGAGACCAAGACCCCCACCGGACTCTCCCCCTCGGCTGATCATTGTCAAATTTCTCAGCTTCATCGAAAAACAGCATGTTCTTATGAAGGCTCAGGAGCTGCAAGCTATCATGTGGGGTCCTGCTAAATTAAGAATCGCCCAAGACCTTCCAGCTGAGACCAGGCAGAGGAGAACGGTGTTCCACCCTGTGGTACAGAAACTAATCGCGGCAGGTATCCCCTTCAGAATGTTATATCCTGCCACCCTAAAGGTTACAATCGATGGCTCTTCTTTGACCTACGACTCTCCTGAGCAAGCCACTAAAGACTTAACCTCCAGACTACCTAACTTGTTTAAAGAAAAATGACTTGACTTTTAGTAATCCAGTTACCAGGCTTGTTGCCCACGTTTCTGCATTTGTAGGATGTTGTGTTAGCAATGCTCACCTGTAAGCTGTAAACGATAGTCATTTAGTTTCTGGGAGGCTGGGGTATTCAGGGGCTTTTTGCGCTGGTTGAGGTAGGCCGCGGTTTTTCAGTCTCCTTAGCTATTCCGGAACCTCTGGGATGGAGACCTAACGCTCTGCCTGGTTGGATTGAGGGCGGACCAGTTTTGGTCCCACCGCATAATCTGCCCCCCAGGGATCTGCCTAAAAAACACCCTAGCGGATACATCCCAGCCCCACTTCCACTCTATCACTCAACCTCCCGTGGGCAGCTGAATCACACAGATGGGGGTAAGTTCCCATCTCTTATACTACTCACAAAGCTGAAATAGGTGGTTGCTATCTAATGTGATAGCCCTTTTTATTTTCATTCCCTCTATGACTTACGGGTACATAAGGCCGCTGGCCGAATGTAACCTAACGAGAAGGGTTGGTGGGCCGGAGGGGGGGATCCTGGAGACGCTCTGAGCTAAAGGAAGCTGCCTCACAAACTTATAGTGGGGGATATGGCGGCCCTAAGTCCTTCTGTTGGGGGTCTCTCCATAACTTTTGGTGGCTGTTACTTGCCAGCAATTTGTCCCTATGCCCTCATAGCATCTTCATAATCTTTTGTCATTGGGCTATGACAGCCCTGGGTTTCACCATCGGGCTCTGGTTTCCAGACCCATGTTACTGGGTTTTCCAGTACATTACTGGTCACGTCTGGAACCAGGTTGTATATAGTTTGCTGGGCTTTTTCTTTATTATTGGGGACGGGGGGGTGGTTCTTCATGGTTGGATTGTGTTAAATTTCAAGAGTCTCATACCAATAGGGGTTCTTACAGTTTGATTGCTACATACCAGGGGTCTGGTTATGCTTTTTCTCAGAAACTAGCCAGACTTGTAGGAGGGGGTCAGAGTGTGCTTTTCCTTTCTGTCTATTGACAGAGGCATTACTGTGCATCTATTTAATCCAATGATTTTGAAATGGCTATAAACTCAGTTAAAATAGCTACTTGGAATGTGCGAAGGATCAGAGAAAGAGCCAAGAGGATTCAGGTGTTTAATCACTGTGATTTACTTAAGGTTGAGATATTCATGCTTCAGGAAACCCATTTAATCAATAGTGAGGAAAAATGGCTAGTTAGATCTGGCTTTTCTCAAGTTTTTTCAGCAAGCGGCTCAGGGTCCAGCAGGGGCATAGCCATTCTTATTAAAAATTACATTGCCTTCTTGGCAGAGGAGGAACTGACTGACCCAGACAGTAGATTTGTCCTGGTCAAAGGTTCCCTCAACAATTGTAAGGTCATCTTTGGCTCAATTTATGGTCCAGTAGGAGGGAGCCATGAGTTTTTTATGACTCTAGCGGATAAATTAGGTAATCTTCTACCCTCATATCTCATTTTGGGAGGGGACTGGAACGTCCCGCCGTGCCATATCCTCGATAGGTCTCAGGATCCTAAGTGTCCAGCAACTCCATCTCAAAAGTCCTTATCGGACTTTGTGCAGGTATTAGGGCTATGTGACCCTTGGCATCTCACTAACCCCTCCCTCCGATCTTTCTCCTTTTTTTCCCCAAGTCCATCACTCCTGGTCCAGAATAGACTATATTTTAATCAGCAAGTCACTCCTCCTGGCCTTCCAGACCGGTATAGAGCCGATAGTATTGTCTGATCACATACAGTCTGGGATGATCTCCTGACCCCAACTTTCAACGGGACACTGTCTGGAAACTCAACACCTGGCTCCTTAAGGAAGCCCAGATGGTCGCCCACATTAAAGGTCTTATCTCTAATTTTCTCGAGATCAATATGAACTCCACCCCGAGGACTGGCTCCATCTGGTGCTCCCTGAAATGCTACCTCAGGGGCGAAATAATTAGATTAGCCTCCGCGAGGAAAAAATCTAGACAGGCTCGTGCGGTCCTATTACTGACCAAAATTAAGGAATTGGAGAGTTCCTACACTCCTCCTCTCCCTGGCCTCTTGAATCCTTCTAAAACAAAAAATGAGTACGCAGATCTATTCAAGGAGAGGGCCGAGTATGCCATCCTAAAAACTCAATCTGAATATATTGAGCATGGTGAAAAAGCCGGTAGGCTTTTGGCCTTAAGACTACGCACGATAGAGAGTTCAAGACTAATCCCGGCCTTGCAAACCCCCGAGGGCCTAACCAAAACTACCCCTAGGGAAATCACACAGATCTTTGAGGACTTCTATAAAAATCTCTACAGCAGTCACTCCCCTCCCCAGTGCCCCCCCTGGACATAGAGACTTATCTAGCAGACCTCAATCTTCCCCACCTTTCTGTATACCACAAAAACGCTCTAGCTTCCCCTGTTACCCTATCTGAAATCAAGGATGCCATTACCTCTCTTGCTCCTGATAAGGCACCTGGTCCCGATGGCTACCCTTCGAATTTCTATAAAACCTTTACTAAAGGACTTGCCCCCTTAATCCTTAAACTGTATAACTATCTGCTCAATGCTGATACAACTGACCCCACTTTACTGGAAGCCACAATCGTACTAATTCTTAAGTCTGATAAACCACCTAAAGACCCTGCAAGTTACCGGCCCATTTCTCTCCTAAACTGCGATATGAAGATCTTATCCAAGATCCTAGCCGAGAGGATTAAGAAGGTCTGGGTCCACCTTCTAAGCCCTGAACAAGTCAGATTCGTTCAAGCCCACTCCCCAGCAGACCACCTCAGAACTCTTTCTCACATCTCACACGCAGCCCAACTATCCCATACCCCAATGGCCTTGATTTCCTTGGATGCTGAGAAAGCGTTCGACAGAGTCAACTGGAATTTTCTGTGGGCAGCTCTGGCTAAAATGAACTTCCCACCCATCTTCCTTAAGTGGATTCAGGTCTTATACAAATCCCCCTCAGCTAGGATCTATTGCAATGGTGTCTTTTCCTCAATCTTTTATCTCCACACTGGCACCAGACGAGGTTGCCCACTCTCTCCCTTCCTGTTCAACCTGTACTTAGAACCCCTTATTCATAAACTTAAACACTCCCCACACATCCATGGCTGCCCGGTGCAGCAACAGGAGCTGGTGCTTTCTGTCTATGCGGATGACATCTTGCTTCATGTTGCTAACCCTGTAAAATCATTAGGGCAGGCACTCCAAATCATTACCCAATATGGCCGCCTCTCCCATTACAAGCTGAACATAACAAAATCGGAAGTATTTCCTCTGAACTCTTCTACACATAAACAAGGCTTCACTAAGTTTGGTATGGGATGGTCTCCCAGGTCAATCAAATACTTGGGCATACACTTTACTTCAGATCTAGCTCTGCTCAAGAAGCTCAACTTAGACGATCTCAAGTCCAACATTCAGCTGGACTTACAAAGATGGTCTAAACTCCTCATCTCTCTTTGGGGCAGGATTAACATTATTAAGATGAATATCCTTCCCCGTATTTTTTAACCTCTTAATCTATTAGGCCTTTGGCTACCTCTTTCATACCTACAGCAATTCCACTCCATCTTTTCGCAATTTATCTGGCAAAATAAGCCGTCAGGTGCTCTTTTTCTAAATTATGCCTCCCTAAAGACAAAGGAGGTCTTCGTCTCCCCAATCTAATATTCTATCACTGGGCAGCCCACCTTTCCAAGCTGGGCAGATGGTTCTCAGACCTGGCTGCCGGTCCTCTCCCGTTTTGGCTTCTGATCGAGAGACAAATTCTTCTAGAGGCCAAAATCGGCCCAGAAATTGTCTTCTACACCCCCATCCCAGCACTTGCATCTTGGCTCTCAAACCCAACCATCATTACTTCTCTTAAAACCCTCTCCCAATGTCTTTACTATCTTAAGATCTCACCTAAAACAGATTTAGCACAACCCCTTATCCTTAACCCTAATATTAGACTGGGAGGCTCATTAATTGCTCCTGGCTGGCTCTCACAAATCAATGAAACAACAGTGGATAACTTCTACTCCCAGGGCTCCCTACTTTCTTCTCCTGACATACTATCCAAATTCGATCTCCCCAACAATAGGATTTTCAAGATATACCAATTAAGGCATCTCATCAATGCGAACTTCGAATCTGTATTTCATGAATCACAGGTCAGTCCTTTCTTCTCCCAAATCGAAGCTTTAGCACCCAGATCTTGCTGCATCTCATTAATATACTCCTACCTGCTGGACCTTAAATTCCCAAACCCGCTTGAACGTTCTCGTATCTGGCTCTCTCTTTTACCGGACACCACTCCTAGCTGGCCCCGCTTATGGAAGGACCTGCACAAATTCCATATCCAAGACAGATTTAGACTTACCCAATACCACATACTAAGTAATATGTATTACACCCCAGTTAAATTGTCCCATTTAAAAAAACTAACTCTTCCCCTATGCTCCAGATGCTCACAAGGTGAGGGGAATTTGCTTAATATTTTCTGGCAATGTGACAAGGTGGCCCCCTTGTGGTGCTCTATTCAGGACAACTTGGACCCTCTTTTAGGCCTCGATAACCTCTTCACGGCCGATATTTGCATCCTAGGTAATTATGCCAACACAGATTGTCAGGAACGTAGGTACCATATTGCTTTAATTTCTATGGTGGTCAAAAGACTAGTTCTCAAGCATTGGACTGATCAACCAACCATAACATATTCTGAATGGATAAAAGACTTATCAACCTGCTTTAACATGGAGAGGCTTGTTGCTAGCTTCCGTAACCGTATGGACTTGTTTCATAAAAAATGGGACAAGCTATACATGCTTTATTTACACCATTGACCTCTTGGTTAGGGCTCTGATACCCTACTTAGCCTCCATCTCTTTCTCTTTTTCCTCTATCCCAAAGCCTATCCCATGGTAAAAGGACTGGTTCTATATAATACCTGCCTAACAAAATGCAAGCACACTGGGGTTAGGTGGGTGAGAAAGATGTAGATTTGTTGCTACAGAATTCTAGATGCGAGAGGGTGACTTGTGGGGGATAATTTGAGTTGTTTTTTTTTTCTTTTCCCTTGGGTTGCTGTTTGTTTTGTTTTCCTTCTCCTATTCCATGTACAGCTCTGTTTGGATTCATTGTTTTGTTATATTTTCTAAACCAATGAAGTTGAATTTCGAAAAAAAAAACTCTATAAAAGACCTTACGTATATTCTTACCTTTTCCCAGTTTGGTAACACCATTAAGCTTATGAACAGTTTGTCAATCTTAACCCTCCATACATCATGTGCAAAAGAAAGAACTTCAAACACACACCCAGGCTGTCTTTTTAGATATAGATTTACTTAAAAATGGATAAAAATACGTAAAATGTAAACACAGAACACTATATCACAAAGCATACAATCACTTAAAAGAAAACAAGGAAAAGCACAAACATAAACTCCTACCACAATACAATTAGACTTTTCTATCAAATGTATTACCTTGTTACAGTGCTTGTGGCTAGTTCTTGTTTCTAGGGGCCCACAAAGAAACGCATCTAAAGATCAGACACAGAATAGCTTAAACTGTCCCTCAAACACATCTCTTTCATGATGTCACCTAGCTCCTCCTTCTTAAATATAAAAAATATGCCAACAGGATGTCCTATCAGGAAATATATTAAATAAGGTGATATCAGCAAAAGCTAATTTACCAATATGACTCCTTAATTAACATCCCATTCTTTGATCACAAGCAGATCCTCTTTTCCCAAGGATCAAAGGATTTTATATTACTTTAGCACCATGATGAGAACACGTTTTTCCTCTAAGACATCATAAAAGTTTACGAGCCCTATATCCTGGTAGCTGGTCAGCTCCAATTAAGTCAGATAAACAGGAGACCCTTAATTATGTTTCTGTAGTCTTTAATTATCTCTTGGTTTCAGGTTAACATATCCTATTGCCTCTCTGAAACCTAGGGGGGTTCATGAAAGCATTGACAATCACACACTATATTTTTATATTACAAAATCATAGAACAATCATAACCAGCTAGCCAAGTGTCACAAATCCTCCCCACCTAGATTAAATTTGGGGGCTGTATCCCCTGCATGGGATGAGCTTCCCAAATCAGTTCACTCCTCATAAAGATGTGACAAGCCATCGCTGTTCTGATTAGTCACTCCAGCCCTATGTAAGATTGTTATGTCATACCCTTGTAAGGCAAGACTCCATCTTAACAGTCTACCACTAGTTTTTCCCATTTGCTTCAGCCAAACCAGGGGGTTGTGGTCAGTTTGTACCACAAAATGCTGCCCATATAAGTATGGCTCTAATTTATTTAGGGCCCACACTATGGCAAGGCACTCTTTTTCCACATTAGAACATGCATGCTCCTTGGGAAGTAACTTTTTACTCAGGTACACTAACGGGTGATCTTTCCCTTGGTTGGATGTCTGACTCAGTCCGGCCCCAATATCCACATCAATCTGTACTATAAAGAGTCTGCTATAGTCTGGACTTGTCAATACAGGAGCACTGCATTGTGCCTCCTTTAGTATGGTAAAGGCCTTTTCACAGGCTGGTTCCCAGGTAATTTTCTTAGGCATCCTCTTCTTTACCAGATCAGATAGGGGAGCAGCCAGGGCACTGTAATTGGGTACAAATGTCATATAGTACCCTGCTGTCCCTAAAAAACTTGTGATCTGCTTCTGCATTTCTGGTCTGGGCCATGCCTTTATCACCTCTATTTTTGCTTGGTTAGGATGGAGCTATCCCTGGCCTACAACATGCCTAAGGTATGCCACTTCTCCCATGGTCACCTGGCACTTCTCAGCTTTGACAGTGAGCCCAGCCCTCTGTATCCTGCCCAGCACTTCCCTTAAGGTGGGACAGGTGTTCCTTCCAGCTGACACTAAAGATGGCAGTGTCTTCCAGGTATGCCTTGGCATACTCCTCAGCACCATTTAACACCTGGTTCACCAACCTTTGGAAAGTGGCCTGGGCGTTCTTCATTCCGAAAGGCATTACTTTAAATTCAAATAAGCCTATCAGAATGATGAAGGCTGACCTCTCCATAGCTCTGTCCATTAACTCTACCTGCCAATACCCCTTTGTCAGCTCAATAGTCATAAGGTAAGTCATCCCTCTCAACTTGTACAGGAGTTCGTCTGTCTGGGGGAATCGGGTGGGTGCCTGACTTTGTGACTGCATTCAGTCCATGATAGTTCACACAGAAATGAGTAGAGCCATCTGGCTTGGGCACAAGGACTACAGGTGAGGCCCAGGGTCTGTGAGATCTCTGGATTACCCCTAAATCCAGCATCTCCTCCACTTCCCTCCCAATGTCCTTTTGGACAGCCTCTGACACCCAATATGCTGTCTGCCATATGGGCGTCTGTGTCCCTGTCTCCACATCATGCATCACTTAGAGGATTAGTCCAGGCTTGATGCTAAACAGTGGGGCAAAGTGTGCTAAAACCTCCCTTACTTCTTGGATCTTGTCTGGGGCTAGCTGGAGTGACAGTTTAACTGCCTCCACAGAGGCCTCCTGCTTGCTTTCTTCCAGATAGTCCAGAAGGGGGTCTCCTAGTAGTCCCCTTCCCAGGACTACATACTGCAAACACTATGTCAGCCCTATTAACATGTCTATGTCATCTGTTAGCACCCTTTGCAAACTGTGTGAGAGGCCTTTCGGCACCATGCAATTCTGCTTAAAGTTGAACCAGCATAACATTCTGTGGTAATTTGCATATGCAGCCTATAATGCTTTGCATCATGTGGGCATGTGTGATTTTGTATTTTCTATTAGCATATGGCTTCATCATGTTGATATGATACATCCTTTCTGTCTGTCTTCTGTCAGGTAACTCTATGATATAAATCACGTCATTTACCTTTCTAACTACTTTGTATGGTCCTGCCCACTGAACCTGCAGCTTGTCTTTCCAGACCAGAATAAGGACCATGACTTCCTGACCCACTGTGTACAAGTGAGCTCTGGCTCTGTGTTTGTACCACACTTTTTGTTTCAGTTTGGCAGCTGCCAGGTTGCTCTGGGCTGTTCCCATAAACTCTTTCCACCTTTCCCTAAACCTAAGGACGTAATCCACTATGGGAGTTCCCTGGGTGGCGTGCTTGCCTTCCCAGTCCACCTGGATCAAGTCTAGGGGCCCATGTACCTGGTGTCCATATAAGTGCTCGGACGGGGAAAATCCTGTTGATTCTTGGGCACCTCCCTGTATGTAAACAACAGGTGGGGAGGGTATTTCTCCCATGCTGTTCAGCAAATGCTCGGAGCATTGACTTTAGGGTACCATTGAATCTTTATACAAGCCCATTGGCTTGTGAGTGATATGGTGTCATGCATCTCTGCAACACCTCACACTTCTCCCACAAACATTTCATCAGGTCTGACATGAAGGAACCTCCTGCGGAAACCCAACACGGAGAAAATCCCAAGTAAGGCATCTTCCACTTTGTCTGTCCTCAGTGAGGATAGGGAAACTGCCTCGGGGTACTGGGTGGCATATTCCACCACAGTCAGGATGAACCTCTTCCCGGAGGAGCTGGGGGTATTTAAAAGCTTCACAATATCCATTCCCACCCTCTGGAATGGCTCCTCCACTATGGGCAATGAAATTAGGGTGGTTGGGTTTTCTTTCCTGCCTTCCCTATTTCTTGGCACCAGTGACAAGATCTGCAATACTCCTTTACCTGCTGGGTGAACTTGGGCCAATAGAAATTCTGGGCTAACCACTCTGTAGTGTACATGATTCTCAGATGACCAGACAAGGGAATATCATGTGCAATCTTGAACAACTGCTCATGAAATCCCTGAGGAACAACAAGCTGCCTGCCAATCACCCCTCCCTCAGTCTGCACAGCCTCAGTATATATCAGTCCATTTTCCCAATTAACCTTATATTTATCATCACCTCCCTGTGCGCCATCAGAGTCTGTAGAAGCCCTCAGCTTCTCTACATTGGGGTCACTTCTCTGAGCAGCAGCAAACTCCTCACACATTTCCAAGGCATAGGACAGGTCCCCTTCAGTCTCTAAACTAGGGTCACTAGCACTAGCATCTGGGCACTCAGGATCACTGTCATCCCTAACCCTCTGACAATGGGTCACACCTCCTTCTTTGGACTAACCATTCTTAGCTGTGTGGTTAACTGCTATTGGGGAAATTTCTACCCCTTTTTCATTAGTCTCCATATCAGGAGACAGGCTGGGGAATCAGCCTCCCAGTGATTTCCACAATGGCTTCTGTGGGGTCCAGGGAACTACAATTTTCCCTTGCTGCTTGTCTACGAGTAACTGTACACACCATCCCCTGTTTGAGATTGTTGCCAAGGATGACATCAACTGCTAATGTTTTGGCTAAAGCCACCTGTTGCACAGTTCCCCTCATTTCACTCTAGTCTAGGAGAACACTAGCGAGGGGCAATGTTTTTTTCCTCACCAGTAAAGTCTTGTACAGTGACATATTTATTGGGTATAAGCTGACGAGGCTCTACCAGATCCCCTTTTACCAATGTCAGGGATGCCCCTGTGTCCCTTAACCCTTTTGTCTGTACACTATTCACTGTGACTGGGTGCATGTGTTCCCTCATGTTCACAGGCATGCGTCCAGGGACACACAAATGACCCACTTTTTTCCTAGCCCCATGATGCATATTGCTTGCCCTTTTGGGACACTGTCTGGCAATGTGCCCAGTTTCTTTACAGACCCAACATTCGTATCTTTTCTCAGAGAAATCCTTTCTCTGAAACCTGGGGCTAACTGGTTTTGGTGGAGGCAGTGAGGGTTTTAATGGCCCTGAAGGCATGTTTTTCTCTTTCTTTGCTGCTACACCCACCCCATTCACTCTCAGAGCAGCTCTGCTCTTTGCATAGCAGTCCAAGAGTTCAGCAGCCTCTTGCACTATTTTGGGATCTCAGTCCTCCAGCCAGGTTTTCAGCTCTGCTAGGCATGCCCAAAAAAACTGTTCTAGCAAAATAGCATCTGCAGTTTTATCTACAGAGTTTGCTTCAACTCCTTTCCACCAACATTTTAAAAACTGACATAGCTCATATCAGGGCTTCTCCTGAGCTTACGGAATTTAGCTCTGTATGTTTCAGCAGTTAAATCAAACTTTTTTTTAAAATGCAGCTTTAGGTTTGCTGTAATCATTACTGTCCTCATTGTCCATTTGACCCAATGCATCCCAAGCTCTCCTGGTAAGTATAGTGGGGATAGCTGGAAGCTCCAGGACCCTTTAGGAATTTTAGCCTGAATACAAACTTTTTCAAAGGATTCCTATCCACCCTCTCTTTAAATTCAGCTATCAATTTCAAATTCAATTTGTAACCTAGTCCTGTAGTTCCAGTTAAACCCAAGCAACTAACCTGCTCTGGTGCTGGTGGTTGGAGTTGTAACTTCTCCAGTTCATGTTGCCTCTGGAGCTCACACTCCTCACATTCCACCTCTCATTGTTCAGGTTTCCTCTTCTCCTCAGCAACTCCCTGGTACTCATGCTCTTCACGGTCAGCCTCCCGCTGTTCCCAGTCAGCCTCTTGCTGTTATCGCTGGAACTCCAGCTCCACTCTGTGCAACTCAATCTGCAGCCTTAGTGTTTCTGGCTCCAGAATGCTGGTGACCTTCCCCTGGTGCAGTGGCCCTTCACTGGCACTGACGCTGCTGTCATCCTCACCAGATCACTGGCACTGGCCACGAGCCCCTCCACATTTAAGGTTTGGTCCCCTACAGTCACAGTCTGTGACTCGATGCTCTTGGTATCTGCTGCCATCAGGGAATTCACGAGGTTCTGGTTGGTGGCTCTCACCTCATACAGGACTCCTCTGTCCTTGCACAACTGCCTCAAGTAGTCTTCAGTGTGCCTGCTGTAACTGGAATCCATCTTCTTCCCTAATTACACCTACTCCAATTTGCACTTTAGAAAAAAAAATAAAACAGGTAGGAACTTGACTGTAAGCCAAATGATAAAGTTCTGTTTCCTTTTTAAAAATAAATCACTGCCTTATTTTGCAAGTGAGCTGTACAGTATTAAGCTGACACACTGAACAGCTTAAAGCTTGTGTTACCAAAATTATCAGCACTGCTGCCAACCAGTCTGTCACAAACCCACTCAACAGGTCAGGCCCTCTGCTACCACAATGCCAACCTACTAGTGCAGTATTGTGAACAGGTAGTAGAACAGGGTAACCCTCCTGTCTGCTTGTGGATCCAAATCACCTTTAGTCTCAAATTCTGGGGGATTTAAACTATGAACCTTATGCTAGCGTACCCAAACATACAGGCTCAGATAATATGCTCTTCGCGGGATGCCAGATATCTTTCGCCTAAGGGCGCCTAACCAGGTATCCAAAATGAACATGTGAAACTCTATAAAAGACCTTAGGTATATCCTTATCTTTTCCCAGTTTGGTAACACCACTAATCTTATGAACAGTTTGTCAGTCTTTACCCTCCATACATCACATGCAAAAGAAAGAACTTTGAATACACACCCAGGCAGTCTTTTTAAATATAGATTTACTTAAAAATGGATACAAATATGTAAAATGTAAACTCAGAACACTATATCACAAAGCATACAATCACTTAAAAGAAAACAAGGAAAAGTACAAACATAAACTCCTACCACAATACAATTAGACTTTTCAATCTAATGTATTACCTTCTTACAGTGCTTATAGTTAGTTCTTGTTTCTAAGAGCCCACAAAGAAATTTATCTAAATATCAGACACAGAATAGCTTAAACTGTCTCTCAAACACACCCCTTTCATGTCACCTAGCTCCTCCTTGTTAAATATAAAAAAATATACAAACAGGATGTCCTATCAGGAGGTATATGAAATAAGGTGACATCAGCAAAAACTAATTTCCCAATGTGACTCCTTAATTGATATCTCCTTCTTTGATCTTGAGCAGATCCTCTTTTCCCAAGGATCAAAGGATTTTATATAACTTTAGCACCATGATGGGAACATGTTTTTCCTCTAAGACGTCATAAATGTTTACGAGCCCTATATCCTGGCAGCTCCAATTAAGTCAGATAAACAGGAGACCCTTAATTATGTCTCTCTAGTCTTTAATTACCTCCGGGTTTCAGGTTAACATATCCTATTGCCTCTCTGAAACCTGGGGGCATTCATGGAATCACTGACAGTCACACACTATATTTTCACATTACAAAATCATAGAACAATCATAACCAGCTGGCCAAGCATCACAACTATATCCCCAGATTCTCACCCATCTATACAAGACTCTTGAATGTATTTTTATTCCGAATCCTACACTGGTCCAGCCAGTTTATATATTTTTGCTACCATTAAACTGGACTGCTTGCAGTATTTACTCTGATTCTTGACATAGTTTTCAAAGTGCAGGATTCCTGTTCAGACTATGTTATGGGCTAGCTGCCCTTTCCTGCACTCTCAGTAATACCTGTGTCATGCTGTATTAACACACTAATATGATTGCCCAAAACCTGGTTACAAGCCAGAAATTCCCAGTACTTTTGTCCTGAATTACCTTGACCATTCACAGGCCAGATTTTCAATCCAAAGTTTAATAAATTTAAATGAGGCACCTCAAGGGCAGGATTACAGTTTGTGGCATCAGAATAGTAACAAACAGCATGAAGGGAGCCAGGCAACAGGAGCCATCTCACTGAAGCTGCACGCACAGCTTAAATCAATGGATTTTTTCTTTTCTTCATCCTGATGGCCACAACATACTCCAACTCCAAGAGGCCTGCCAATTGGGTCACGTTTAGAGCTGCATGAAACCACTGTACGAAGCTTATTAGGGACACTAAAGCTGATTACTTCAAGGCTGCTCTGGACTCCTCAATGCACAATGTAGCAAATTTCTGGCAAATTCTGAAAGACATTGAGGGACATAACCGTGGAATATCCCTACCCTCTAAAATTATAAATGGCAATTCTGTCTTTTCCGCCAAGCAGGATACTTTAACTGAATTAAACAATCACTTTGCCTTAGCAGGGCTTGCATTTGATGCTTCTCCTGCAAATAACTTGTGAGATCAGCTTCAGGACCTTGCCACCATTTCACTACCTTCCTCCTTCTCTAAGGCTGCATCCAAATTCTCCTTCAACACAATCACATACAAGCAGGCTGAAGACCTCCTCTTGGCCTTGGATACCAAAAAAAGCACATGAGCAGACCTCCTTGAACCTTTATTCTTAAAAATGGGCTTTGATCGCTCCTATTACTCACCTGTTCAACTTATCACTCTCTCAAGGATTGTTACCTGGCAAATGGAAAGCATCCCACGTCATCCCGCTTTTTAAATCAGGTGACCCTTGCGATTTCAACAACTACCACCTTATTCATTACTGCCCACGCTGTCTAAACTTCTTGAAAAATTTGTCAATAGTCAACTGAGAGTCTTTCTAGAAATGTGCTATCTGCTTAACCCTCTCCAATTAGGCTTTTGGCCTAAGTAAGGTACCATCTCCGCATTGGCAAAGGTGACCAATGATTGGAAAGTCACCCTAGACTCCAAAAATCATGTCAGTGTCGTGTTCCTGGATCTAAGTAAGGCATTCAACATGGTGGATCAAGGCATACTTTTAACCACACTTTCCAACATTGGGTTCAATCACACTGCCCTAAAATGGTTTAGTAGCTACCTCGTGGGCAGGAAACATGAAGTAAAAGTTCAAGGTGACACCTTCCCCCCCAAAACCCTGCTAAGAGGCATCCCACAAGGATCTATCCTTGAGCCCTTACTCTTCGCCATCTATATCGATGAGGTAAATGCCAATATTAATGTGGCCAGTGTGCATCTTATTGCAGACAGCACTGTGCTGTACTCAGCCAGACCCTCACTTGTGCTTGCTTGCTCTGATTTGCAACAAGACTTCGACATACTTCATCATAATCTCTTACAGCTGAAATTATTACTTAATGTGAAAAAGACTAAAACTATGTTTTTCGTCCCATTTTCTCAACTGGTAACTTCCACCACCATAGCGTATAAACCACTGGTCCTAACCCTGCTTGGGGAATCACTTGAGACTGTAGATAAGTTTAAATATCTTGACCTTTGGATAGACGCCAAGCTTTCTTTTTTGGTATATTTGGATGAACTTGCCAAAAAATTAAAGCAAAGACTAAGAATCTTCTACCATGTAAAGCATCTTCTTACCCAAGAAGCTGAAGTACAGTTAGTGCAGACTACTTTTCTCCACCCGCTGGATTATGCAGACTTCATCTACAACCGCTGCTCCCTGTCCTCTCTCAAAGCTTGATACTCTGTACCATAGGGCTATCAAATTTATCACTGGTGTCCCCTTTAATACACACCATTGTGTCCTTTGTGTCAGCTGGTGGTCCTTGAAAACCAGCAGAAAAAAACAACACTGTCCTTTGGATCTTTAGGGCCCTCACCAACAGGTTACCCAAATATATCTCCGATCTCTTCACCTTGTCTAAGGGCGCTTACTTCCTTAGAAAACATGACCACATCATGCTTGAAACTCCTAGAGTTAGTACATGTTTTGGTGCTTCCTCAGTTATATATGCTCTCACTACCCTCCGGAATGCTACACAAAAATGTAAAAACTCACAAATATTGTTGGGTTATTTTCCTTCAAGAACTGATTAAGTCACTCCCTTCAACAAATGTGCAGCTGCAATGTTTAATTCTTGCATCCCATCCAACCTGTGCCAAGTCGCTAACCTGCTGCACTTATCCCGGCTGCCCTAGTACCTCCTCTCCCATTCCTTGTAAACTCCCTCATTCCATCTGATTTCTCCTGTAACCTGTTGTCCAACCCACCCTACCCTCCCATCTACCCCTACCTACCCCTGTTCACTTGCCCATGGCCGATGCCTCACGCCCCCACCACTGTATCTGCCTTGGTACATGTCTCTGTTCATGTCGCTTTTTCATCTTTCTTCCCTCCTCCCTGCTTCTCTCCCCTCATCTAATCATTTTCCTCCCTATTTCCCCTCTTACCAGCCCTTTCCCATATGTCTAGTGTACACCTTCTCTCTCTCTCTCTCTCTCTCTCCCTACTAGTAGCCCTCTCCTCTATACCTATCCTTCCCTTCTACCCTTTTCCTCAATAACACTATGTATACATTGTACAAAATGTTTGCACTTTATTACCTATGTCTATGCTGTAGATAATGCTCACACTGTATATACTTATGATTGCATAGCTATGATTGCACTGTACAAATTGTACCCTTTGTGCTCTTGCATATTGTACCTATGTCTATCTCATGTCTTCTTGTTCCCTAAGAATATCAACGCTCTGTATGTAATGTTCACCCAGGACCACTTTGTAAATGAGCTTTTCTCAGAGGTGTTCTCATGGTAAAATAAAGATTGATTGATTGAGGCACCTTCAAATTCTGGAAAACCCCCACATGTAGCTGCCCACTTGGTCTAAGAGTTTAGCTGGCACAGATTCAGTTTTGGGTAGGAAAGCCCAAATGCATCACTTTTTAGTGGACCAGGTCCACCTTGTAAATTAGGTTTTTTTTACTCAATAGTGTTTCACTTGGTTAAAGGTTTGATTTGACCTTTTGATTTACTTGACCTCCCGAGTCTGTAGTGACCTCCCAGGAGTGTGGATGCTCTTCAGGCCAGTACAGGGGATCCAAAATCAAAGGGATTAGCAAACATTCCTTAACAAACAACTGATTTTCCAGACAAGGAGTAAAGTCCAAATTAAGCAAATTATTAGTACAATGGTGCAAAGCTCAATACAGGGGATTTCCAAATATTTGTGTCACCAGTCATTTCAAGTACTCTTTCACAAGAGAAAAGTATTTTTTTTCAATTATTTAACCAAGATTGGCACACTAAGCTGAAAGCTTGTTTACAGGTGCGACCTGGGAGCACAGGGAAGTTAAGTGACTTGCTCAGGGTCATACAGTATGCAAGTGGGGGCAGTGGGATTGAAACCCAGGTCTGCAGATTTGCAGCTCAGAGCCTTAAACCACTGTGCTATACTGCCTCCCAATGTCCAGGTATCATGTAGGTTTCATATAGGGTATGTTGTCCCAAGAGGTTTAAGGTGCTTATTTAGGTTGGGGCTGCAGGCAACCCAAGGGTAAAGATACATTTCATCTGCAATTAAAATAATTGTTTGTTGCAATACTGGTCTTTGTACAAAAAGATGAACAAAGTGGACAGGACAGCTCAGGACAGAACAGGACAGGATAGGACAGGACAGGACAGGATAGGATAGGACATGACAGGATAGCAATGGAACTTTATTTATATAGTGCTCCTTCCCGTAGGCTCAGAGTATTTAACAATATTAAACATACTTGATACAATAATATAAACTGGCACATAAAACGCATGAAGCAGAGACTATGCAAATTCCCTCACAGCCAATCAGCAGTCTACAATATATTAATAAAACAAACTCATAAAGATAAATCATAAATATAAAAACACAACTGACAGTCAGTGATTCACTGAAATAATAGGGGTAATCAAACCAAATTTAAGTATTTTTCAAAGAACAGCATTTTAAGGCCTCTCTTAAAGGCTTCCACAGACTGTGCCTCCCGCAAATGTTGAGGTAAAGAGTTCACAGGACAAGCATGGCAACCAAGAATGCTCAGTCCCTAGCTTGCCTCAGCCTAGCCCTGGGAACCACCAGGAGACAACCCTCTGTGGAATGAAAGGCCTGAGATAGGTGATGAGGAACCAGGATGTCTTGCAGGTAAGCTGGTCCCCTCCCATGAAGTGCTTAATAGGTCAGCAACCCGACCTTAAAGGCAATCCTCCACCTCACTGGCAACCAGTGTAGTTCACGAAGGACAGGTGTGACATGGTCAAATTTAGAAGTGCTAGTCAAAAACCTCGCTGCCATGTTCTGCACCAGGTGAAGCTGGCAAAGTTTGACTTCAGACAGCCCCCAGGTGTTGGGTATTGCAGTAATCCAACCTGGACATGAACCAGGGTGGGCAGGTCATCGAATGATATCAAGGCTAGGATCTGTGCAATGTTCCTCAAGTGGTAGAAACCACTCTTAACAACAGCCTACACCTGAGCCTCAAGCAGCAAGCTATCATCCAGGACCATGTCCAAATCCTTTACTTGAGTGGAGGAAACCATGGGAGCACCCCCTAGGACAAGCCCAGAGAAATCCTCTCATTCCTTCTCATCACAACGATGACCTGGTTCCACCACTAGTAGCTATGTCTTGTCTGAGTTGAGTCACAGCCAGTTGTGTGTCATTCACTTCTGGATCTCATCCAGGCAGTTGTTCAGGTATAGCTGGATATCATCAGCATAACAATGAAAACCCAGCCCATACTGCCTTATAATATCCCAATAGGAAGCATATATACTATGAACAACAAGCGAGACAAGACTGACCCCTGCAGAATACCGCAGGACAATAGCATCAGGTTAGATGAGGCTAACCCCATTGTCACCTTTTGTTCTCTGTCTGTGAGGAAGGACCTAAACCAACTGATGACTGTTTCAGTTAGCCAGCCGAGTCCGACTGAACATGCAGTCTCAACATCTGATAGGTTCAGCATTGCCTGTAAGCCTACTCTGGATAAATCCCTCAAAGGGCGATACCAGACCATCTCCACAGAGGCTGGACACTCGGGGGGGGGCCTCCAAATGTGAACCCCACGGTGTTATAATCTGACCACATGACTGGATAAATCCTGAGGTCATCAACCCCAAGACCCAGTGGGTGATTTGATGCCTTTTAAAGGGCCAACAAGAAATTTACAGAATTTTAAGCTTTTGAGCTACATAGAATGTTTCTTCAGAAAGCTTAAAATTCAGTAAATCTCTTATTGGTCTAATGAAAGGTATCAGATCACACACTTTGTTCATCTGCATTTTAAGTCAGGCTTCACATCAAATTTAGAACTCGCTCACAACCCTTGCTGGGTTCTCTCACTACATAAGCACTCTCACAGCAATAGCTGCCAAGTCTGGCACAGGGCTAAGGCACCAGATGGCTATGGGCATGGGGCTTTGGCTCATCACTGATGGGTGCCCAGAGAATGCCATCTTGCTCCCCCAGACCCAGTATCCACAGGGGCCCATGGATCTGTGCGCTAATCCCAGCCCAGCCCTGCTCTTACTTTTCCTCTTTATAGAAAATGAATCCTTGAAAATTGAAATGGGTTACCAAGTGTCATGCACCTACCAGGGCTCCTGGGTGTTATAGGCCTTCCAAACTCCACCCTCCATCATATCGGACTCACATGGCAGCATAATCCCAATCCAAATTAGGCATTCACATTTTTCATCAAATTACAGACAGGTAAACTCTTCTCTCCCCCCACCAGTATGGTTTCCAAAAAGTGTACAGCACTGCGATCACTCTGCTCAGATTCACTGATGATGTTCGTCAGAAACATGGATGAAGACAGGTTGATTAGGACTGCATTTGTTGACCTAAATAAAGCATTTGATCCAATGGACCATAACATCCTTAGTGACAAGTTGCATGGCATTGGTATCTCCCCAGTAGCTTTCTTCTGGGTTTGGAGCTACTGTACCTATCCAACAGACCACAGCAGGTTAGTTCGGGGGGCACTATCTCCATTTAAAGGAGGGTTGCTAGTGGGGTACACAGGGATTCATTCCTAGGCCCATACCTTTTTCCCTATTCACTGACCCCCTCCACAAAAATGTAATTCTCTTCTCTACACATATGACCTGATTTTATATGAGTAAAATGCCAGTAAAACTAAAACCATGCTCCTGGGATCTAAACCAGAGTTAAGCAGTCTGGCAAATAATTCATCTTTCCAACTGTCCTAGCACCGAATGACACATCACCCAAGAATGTGCCTAGTTTCAAATACCTTAGTGTCACACTAGACCCCTCCCTGACATACTCTGTACAAATTAACTCTATTATACAGCAAGTAAATCAGAAATTGGCAACGGGCTACCGCCTTCGTCATCACCCGATTCCAGAAGGCAGACTAGCCATAGCTAAGGGAAACCTACTCCCTCTCCTTGACCACTGTTCCCCTATTTACACCCCACTCCTCTTCTAAACTACTTACCAGACTTGCCACAGCTTACAACAGTATCTGCAGATTTGTGTAAACGGCTCCCTATACCGCCCACCGCTGCTCCCTTTACCAGGTACTGGGATGGCTCCCCTTCAGGTATGCTGGGACTACTATCTAGAATGTATAGTGGATAAAGCCATCAAAGACAGTGACTTATGCCCTTATTCCTCCCTCGTCAACAAGAGACACTGCCTCACCTCTTAAGAAGCTCAAGCATCCCTCCACTGGAAGTCCCCAGAATATCAACAAACCAGGGAGGTAGAGCTTTCTCCGTCGTAGCACCTGAATTATGGAATTATCTCCCCATCTCCCTCCACTCCCTTGATTCGCACAAGTCTTTCTGGACTCACTATAAAGCCTGCTTAGAGGTAGCAGCAAAATGAACTTGCCCCCCCCCAGTACTTTATTCATATAACTGTTGCTTCTTACATTGCTGCTTAATCACTGCCTAATTAAAACAATTTATTATGTAGATGTGCCTCATCATTATTTGTAATTGTAACTATACTCTAACCTAGGCTGTACCCTATTGTACCTGTCCTGTGTAACTGAAATTGTAATGTTTGACTATCCTATTGTATGTGCAATCTATATGGCCCAGATCACACTTGAAAATGCACTACTGGATCAGTGCACCTACCCGGTAAACAAATAAATAAAATAAATAAATATATAAATACCATGGCGACAAATCTCTTTTGGACATCTCTACTACCCTCGGTGTAATATTTCTGTCTGCACAATAGTGGGTCCTAACCAACAGGCTACTACTTAACACCAAGAAGACAAAAGCCATGCTGCTTGGGTCCAAACCTAGGCTATGTAAACTGAATGGATTTGATCCCCTGTTCAGAGTTGTTGTGTCTGATGGAACCCCCTGTCCTTGTATCTGATGGAACCCCCTTGGAGTTTTTCTTTCTTCAAGTATCTGATTATTATTCTCAACCTCTCCCTGATCTTTTCCATGTTTGTCACACTCACCGCCAAAGCACATAACCCAGAAACTGGGCATTGGTTACAGATTAAAAGGTCTAATGACTCTGGATGTGAGACTTGCTTTCGCGAGGGGTAAAATGTCCTAGCGGCCTAGGCTTATAAACTACTGCTTCCCCATCTTCTCTCACTCTTCCACTAATAATCTGGCAAGACTGAAACTGTATACAATAATGTCTGTAGATCTGCACTAATGTCCCCTTTCAGTACCCATCACTGCTCCTTATACCAATCCCTTAGCTGGCTTGCCTCACAGGCCTGCCATGAGTACCTCTTTGGCTGTCTTACAGACAAATAGATGAGGTATAAAGAGCACTGCCTTCTAGCTGACCTCCTTAGTCCAAAATGATGCCACCTTAGCCTCAGGTCACTATCTCTCCTGCTTCTGGAGGCATCGCCAGTCACTACCTGCATGGGACAAAATACCTTCTCTGTTGCTGCCCCAGCACATTGGAAGAGCCTGCCTGGCTGTCTACACTCTCTGGCATCAAACTCCCAATTTGAATCAGTCTGCAGAGTTACTGTACTGGGACAGTCTGCCTGCAAATGCTTCCCCTAACCACAGTGTCTGGCATGAAATCTCTCTTGCAGCAATTTTAAACTGTATATACTGTATTTATTGTCTGCCAGTTTTTGTGCCTTATTACTTCTGATGGCTGATTACGTATTCATATTGTCTTGCATGAATTGTCATCTCTTTTTGATGTTGTTACTAATTGTTGAACATTTTTATATTTTGTTCTGTATGCACTGCATGGCTCAGATCATGCCTGAAAACGGTCTCTGGGACTTGTGCACCATAAAACAAGATTTGGCTGGTGCCAACAAAGCTGGTCTTTTGTTTATGTTGTTATTTTTTTTTTTATCGTCTGGCTTTTTTGTTATTTCTTTTAGAATTGTATATACATATCATAGTGCAACCTCGAGGCAGTACCATTCTAAAGGCTACAATCCCTGCCTTTATGGCAATACACAGGTTGAGGGACCCAAGTTCTGTAATCGGGTGCCTCCACCCAGAGAAATGATATTGGGGTAGCTCAACTGTTCTGGTATAGCCCTCTGGGATGCTAATACCACCTACCAGCCCTTCTAGTGGCCTAGACAATAACACAATGGTACATTCACGTTCACTAGATAGCAGTAATAATATGCTCATACCCCTTTCACTTTCCACCAGGGCTGGATCTGCTGCAACTGCTCTGAAGACCCCCTGGAAAATAAGATCAGTACTGCAACAATAAATCTTACCATTGTAACCCAACTAATAATATGTACACTAGCCAGATTAAATGTGAAAAAAGACAATCAGATTTATTTAGGGGCAGTGAACTAGGGAGAAGCATGAATCTAGCAGAATGATTGGCAATCTGATTTGAATCAAGATTGTTCTGCATGTACTGTAAGTCCCTATCAGACAGTTTAACAACTCTGGGTACCCAGTATGTCATGTAGGCTAGCCTGAAGCATTGTCTGGTGTTGCAGCTGTTGTTGGGGCCCTTAGAAAGAGAAAAAATAGTTAAACAAGCACACAACCCAATTATTTGTAATCCAAGCCAGATGGCTCAGTCCATTGCTTTAACCCAGAAAAAGAAGCAATTAGATGGTACCACAATGAGTTTTGCTTCTGTTGCAGGGAGCTACCCTAGATTGTACTCACACTACCCAGACCAGGATGCAGGACAGGCGAGATGTAGACCTCGTGGTAATGATCAGGAAGGCCAGGGGAAGCAGGGCCGACATGACTCACCTCATTGTGGTTGCCACCTACTCGATGGTGTTGGGCAGGGGGCCAAATCCCCAAGCTGGTCTTTTGCCGAGGTGGTCTCTGAAGCAGGAGTAGTGGCCTAGGCCAAGATGACAGGGTCCAGGCAGGATTAACAGTTCTGCAAAAGTTTGTGATCTTCTGCTGGTGAATCCTCCAGCTGGCGTAAAAGATTCTGCTGTGGGGAACCAAATTATGACCCACAAAACACATTCAAATCACTACTTTCACTAAATAACAGTTCGGATACAGTCCGGTTGCAAATGACAGCTTCACTGCACAAACCTTTCAATCTGAGACAAATTCTGTCATCAGGCAGGCCGATCGCTTCTGGAGCAAGCCTTTGGTTCAAATCACAAGTCGCAATAACAAACTTCTTCTTTCTTCTGCTTTAGATTCCAAACTAGAAATCAGAACTGGTCCAACGTCGGCAAAAGGTAGTTCACTGGCAGGAGAATGTGTCAGGCAGGCCAGCAAAGCCTCTTCCCGATGAATCCCCTATGCTCCTTTTGCAAGCTGCTGCTCGAAAGCTTAAGCTGTTCGCTCTTCAACCTCCAACACAACTGATCCACTGCTTCAGGCAGTTCTGATTATTTCCTTTGTAATCCAAAAGGTTTTGTTTGCTGAGGGAACTGTCAGTCACAATTAGGGCTTCCCCTCCAGGTCCATTTGGGCGCCAACACTTAAAACTACAAAAACTACAGAATTCCTTCCCACAAGACCCCTGGGGACAGTTTCTATTTTAGGTCCCCAGTGTTTCGATTGGTCCAAATACTGGAAGTCCAGAACTTAACATGGTGGCTCCCACCTGAATTTTCGAGCTGCAATCAAAGCGGGTTAGACAAACTTCTCTATCACTACAATAACAGCATATAGAAACATAGAAACATAGAATTTGACAGCAGATAAGGACCGCTTGGCCCACCCAGTCTGCCCATTTCCCTACCTGATGGATAAGCTGCAGATCCTAGTTAACCAGCAGCCTACTTCTTCCTACCCCCAACCCCTAGAATTGCCTTATGACTGTCCCATGCATGCTTGAATTCCACCACTGTTTTTGACTCCACAACCTCCTCTGGAAGGCTGTTCCAAGCATCCAAAACCCTCTCTGTGAAAAAATACTTCCTTAAATTACCTCTGAGCCGCCCCCCTTCTATCTTCAAATTGTGCCTGCTTGTTCTTGCACACCTCTTTTTTTGAAAGATGCTACCCTCTTGGACTTTGTTGATTCCTTGAGGTACTTGAAAGTTTCTATCATGTCCCCTCTCCTCCTTTCCTCGAGGCTATACATATTAAGCTCCTTAAGTCTCTCTCATATGTCTTCGTGCAGACCCTGCACCATTTTAGTTGCCCTCTCTGGACAGCTTCCATCCTGTCTATGTCTTTATGGAGATTGGGTCTCCAGAACTGCACGCAGTACTCCAGATGTGGTCTCACCAGCTGTCTGTACAGAGGGATAATAACTTTGTTTTCTACTGGTGATGCTCTCCCTATGCATCCCAGTATCCCCCAGCCCTCCTTGCTGCCCTCTCACATTGCTTGCCCACCTTTAGGTCATCTGATATGACTACCCCAGGTCCCTTTCCATTTTGTTGTTGTTAGTATCTCACCCCCATTGTGTACTCTTCCCTGGTTTTGTTTCCAGGTGCATTACCTTGCACTCTTAGCATTGAATCTAAGCTGCATACATTTGACCATTCCTCTAACCTTGCCAAGTCCTTCTCATCCTTTCCACCCCACCTTGTGCATCAACTCTGTTGCAGATCTTTGTGTCATCTGCAAAGAGACATACTTTTCCTTCCAGTCCCTCTGCAATGTCACTTATAAAGACATTGAAGAGGACTGGTCCTAATACTGAACCCTGCGGCACCCCACTACTAACCCCCCTTTTTTCAGAGTGGACTCCATTTACTATTACTCTCGGTGTCCTATTCTCCAGCCAATTCTTTACCCAGGCTGTCATCTTGGGACCCACTCCCAGGCTGGCTAACTTGCATATTAATCTTTTGTGTGGGACTTTGTCAAATGCCTTGCTAAAGTCTAGGTAGGCCATGTCCACAGCCCTCCCTGATCAACTACTTTGGTCACCCAGTCAAAGAAAGCTATCAGATTTGTCTGGCATGACCTTCCCTGCTGAATCCATGCTGCCTTGGGTCCTGTGCCCTCTGGCCTCTAGATACGCAATACTTTTTTCTTCAGAAATGATTCCATCATTTTCCTACCACTGAGGTTAAACTAACAGGTCTGTAGTTTCTGCTTCTGCCTTGCTCTCTACTTCTTTGTGAAGGGAATCACATCTGCCCTCCTCCAGTCCTCAGGTACCACCCCATCCTCCCATGATTTGTTAAAGAGGGTAGTCAGTGGTGTCACTAGTTCTATCCTTAGTTCTTTTAGAATTCTGGGATGAATCCCATCCGGCCCCATTGCTTTGTCCACCTTCAGTTTTAAGAGCTCTTTCAGAACTCTTCTTCTGTAAATGGGCTGGTATCAACTTCTGTATCCAGAGTGTTTCTACTGTTTGTTTTAGGTACCTCCTCTTCCTTTGTAAATACTGAGCAAAAATATTTGTTTAGTATCTCTGCCTTTTCACAGTCACCCTCTGCCCACCCTCCCTCCTCTTTATTAAGCCTCACTATCCCTCCCTTGGTCTTCCTTTTGCTCCTGATGTACCTATAAAGGTTTTATCCCCTTCTTAACTGAGTTGGCTATCTTTTCCTCGGTTTGGGCCTTTGCTGTTCTGACTGCCTTTCCAGCTTCCTTTGCTTTAACTGATACAGTTCTCTGTCCTGTTCCTTCTGTGATTCCTTGTACTTCCTGAATGCTTTATTTTTCTTGAACCTTCACTGCCACTTCCTTGAGAACCATAGTGGTTTCTTACCTCGTTCGTTTTGTTTATTTGCTTTACACAAGGCTTGTTACCTCTGATGGCAGTTTTATTATTCCCATTGTTCTTCCACCCTCCTTCCTGCCCATTTGCTAGTGCATTCTCTTAGGCACTCACCCATTTTGGCAAAGTCAGCCTCCTAAAATCCAGTACCTTTGTCTTTGTATGGCTTGACCTCTATTGCTGTGTTTATTGTGAACCATACTGTTCGATGGTCGCTAGTTCCCAGATGGCTACCCACTTCTACATCTGTGATCCTCTTCAGCTCCATTTGAGAGAACCAGGTCTAAGATTGCTCCTCTCGAGTGGGCTCCAATACTAGTTGTCTAAGGCATGCCCCTGTAGGGCATCTAGAATAACCCACTCTTAGAAGTGGCTGCTGCAACTGCACTCCAGTTAACATCTGGCATATTCAGATCACCCATCAGCAATATCTCCCTTTATCTGCCATTCTAAGTATACTTTCTATCATTTCCTTGTCCATTTCCTCCCCTGAGAGGTCTGGTCATACACCCCTGTGCGGATTGTGGTGCCATTGCCTGCCTCCAAATTGACCCACAGTGCTTCTTCTCCTCCCTGTTTACCCTTTTGTTCTGTTGCTTTGATTTCTTCTCTTATGTAGAGAGCTACTCCTCCTCCTCTTTTACCCTCCCTGTCCCTCCTGTAGATAGTGTATCCTGGTATGTTTACGTCCCAGTCATGGTTCTGTGTGTACCATGTTTCTGTGACTGCCACAATATCTAGATCTTCCTCCTCCATCAAGGCCATTAATTCAGGAAGCTTGTTACCCAGACTATGGGCATTGGTACTCATTGCTCTCCATTTTTTGATGGCTTTACCTTCTGTAGCTGCAACCCCACTGACCTTTCTACCTTGGTCTTTTCTCATTTAGTACCCTGTTTTGTAGGGGGAGGCTGGGATTTTCCTTCTGCTTATCAGTGCCTCCCCCCTTGACTAGTTTAAAGGCTTGCCAATGAAGCATTTAAACCGATTGCCCAAAAGACTTGTTCCCTTCCTGGACAGATGCAGATCATCCTGCCAGTATAGGCTGGTGTCCCTCCAGGTGGAACCCCAGTCCTCAATGAAGCCAAACCCCTGTGCTCCACACCATTTTTTCAACCATTTGTTAAACTGCATGGTGCAAAGTACCCTCGCCTCACTCATGCCACTGACAGGCAGCACCTCTGAGAAGGATACTGTGTGTGCTACTTGTCTTAAGCCCCTCCCCAACTCTACAAAGTCCTCCTGCACTGCTCTAATCTCATGATGAGCCAAGTCATTTGTCCCTAGGTGGACAATGATGTCCAGCTCAGACTCCCGTGCAACTGTTCTCGTGATCCTAAGGATGCGCTTCCTGTCCCTCCAAGCCATGGCACCAGGCAGGCACCTTACTTCAGTTTTCCCTGCTCCCCCCATATAAACAGTAAATAATTTCAGTTCTTAAAAGAGCTCCCTCTGCACAAATAGTGACTGCAGAATGGATCAGAATAACACACTGTGTGGTCGGTCACAAGCCTTAAATCACTCAGACCCAGCACAGACTAATTTCTAAACACAGATTAGCTATGCTGTTAAACAAATAGGCATGGAGGCTTGCTAGGGCACTCTCACACAGACAAATAGAACTACTGAAGACAGGACACCAGCCTGACAGTGCCCAGGTATACATTATAGTAAATCCCAATTTGTAAGGGGGGGTTACACTGTTTCCTGCCTGGGAAAACTTGGCATCTACGTCAAGTCTACACATGCTATAAAATTCTATATAGAAAACACTGTAAGTGAAATACATGCATGATTCATTTAGCATACCATAAAAATAAAAGTTGATGCATCAGTCAAATAGCTAGTCATAACACTACAGAATTATTATACTTTTCCATTTGCAATGAACATTTTCATAGTAACACATAGTCATACATTTCATAAGCATATCAGCAAATAGAAAACGGTTTCAAACAGTTAAACACACTACTCTGGTATGTAGTACCTCCTGCATACTAACCCACATGGCCTGTTGCTTATCCTTATCAGCTACACTACGGTTGCAGTAGGCAAGGGCGTCAGTACACTGCTTGGAGGGTTTTATTATTAACTTGGATGTAGCCGAATAACCCAGTTTGGAAGAGAGTTCTCAGAAATACACACCCTTTTGTGAACCACATGTAACGGGAGGTCTACCGGCCTTCCTGGGGGGTCATAACTGAGGCGTATTACTGGCTTTGAAGCTCTTCCAGACTGTCTGGGAGGGACAGGCACAGGCTCAGTTCTTTCAACATTTGCATTTTGGTCTCTTAGTCTTGACTCATTGCTTGTCAATAAGTCTGCTTCTGTAGAAAGGAGTGCCTCTGCACTGGTTGTTCTGTACTGGAAGCACTTTCCGCTTCTTGTTCTGTTATCTCTGGCTCAACAGTATTACTTTCATTACTGGGTTCTGAAGAAATTCCAGGTTTTATTTATTTGTTTATTTATGTCTTTGATAACCAAGTGAATGGTCTGATCCAAAAGGATTGATTTCAGCCATGACCCGGGCCAAACAAGATGGCAGCAAAGTGTACAAGAGTAGTTACACATAATACTTATGTATTCATCATCTAGAGGAAATTACATGTAATTTAAATTTCGTAACACATTGCTGATACTGTCAGAACCATTAACTTCATCAACATCATTTTCCATAGCAAGCTCACCCTTGACCGGGTGCCCTCCAGCCTGCGGCACCGATACCGGAACCAAGCTGGCTACATCTCACCCTGCAGCCACCTCAGACAATCAGGAAGCTCACCCTTGACCGGGTGCCCTGTAGCCTACGGCACAGGCCCTGGACCTAAGCCGGCCACATCTCACCCTCCTGCCACCTCAGACAATCAGGAAGCTCTCCTTTGATCGGGCGCCTCGCAGCCTGCAGCACCGGCCCCAGACCCAAGCTGGCCGCATTTCGCCCTCCTACCGCCTCAGACAATTAGGTACACTGATACAGACCCCAGAAAGCCTTGGCTCTCGACTAGGCACTCTGGATTGGGTGCTGCACCAGGACCTAGTGCCTCATTGGCTGATTCTGCTGCAGTCTTCTCCTGATTGGACCTACTCGTTCAGCCCTGATTTGGTGCTATTTTCTTTACTGTTAAAACAACTTATATAAATTACTCTGTTGAACAATTTTTACTCTAGATGGCTGCTCACTGATACCCTGCTAACATTGTTTTATTCTTTAGTTAAAGCTACTATTGTGGTAAAAAATTACTGAATTCCTGTACTGTTATCAAATTGTTCTCTGTGCCTAGCTAATTCTCCCCCTACTTGCACCTTCTACCTTTTTTCTTTGCTGTTTAAAAACCTCTGCATTTCTCTTCAACCTACCTGTCCCCCTCCCCTTCTCCTTAATCTGTTCTTTGAGAGCCAGACCCCCGGAGCCATCTCCATGGCACCTTGTGACCTAATTTCTCCACTACCTGTCCTCTCCCCCTCCTCTGTTTTGCACTCACTCCCACAGCCTTTTGTTTTTAAACCGAGATCCGCCCTCTGATTCTCTCACTGTTATACTCCGAGTCAAATTTATTGACCCCCTCACTCTTGTACCCCTCTCTAGGATGCTTGCCCTTGACTGGGTGCCCCACAGCCTGCGGCACTGACTCCAGATACAAGCTAGCTGCATCTCACCCTCCTGCCATCTCAGACAATCAGGTACACTGATACAGACCCCAGGAAGCCTTGGCTGTATACAAGGCACTCCGGATTGACTGCTGCACAAGGACCTAGTGCCTCATTGGCTGATTCCGCTGCAGTCCTCTCCTGATTGGACCTACTCCTTTAGCCTTGCTTTTGGCACTATTTCCTTTACTTTTAAAACAACTGCTATAAATTACTCTGTAGAACAATTTTCGCCCACCCACCCCCATTCTGGCCCCGACATTTATTAAATACTCGTCCCTCCACTAGAATTGCCTCCCACAGCCAGCCCGTCGGCACAGCGGTGGGGTTTCCACTTGCGACGCCAGCAACCTGGGTTCAGGAACGGACTCAGATTGTCAGAGGGCTGGCCAGGGGGAGAAGGATGGAGCATCCAATGGACAGCTCTCCTTCTCCGGGGGGAAGGTGTGGGCAACAATCGGAGCACTTAGGACTCCTGGTGGAGGCCGGTAGATCTCGCACTGCCGATGTTCAGTATGGGGGGGAGGTGGGGCAGACGCTGGCGTCATTGCACATCCCCACCTCCTCTGGGGAGAAAACTGGAAAAATGGAAGGCGGGCAGGACCACCAAAAGAATGAAGCCCTCCCCGGAGGACCTCACTTCACCGCCGCTGCTGTAGGGACCCTGACTAGTTACAGTTCTGGGGCCACGAAGGTGGCCACGGTCCCGCCCCCCAGGGGGTAAGCCTGGGGTGACCGAGGGTCCTCGGCAGCTATAGGTGGCGGTGGAGGTCTCCGGGGGCCGTGACTAGGGCAGAAATAATCGGTGGCCCGGCCAAGATATAGGAGAATTAAAAAAAAAAAAAAAATAGAATTGCCTCCCCTCTCTCCTCCTCCTTCTCCTCCAGAATACACCTCAATTATCCTCCTCTTAAAGTGACACTGTTGCTCACCCCTCATTAGTGCATTTAACCTGTGGCTCCCTGCGCCTACTAACTTGCCACACTTAACTGAGCAGTTCATCTCCACTGTGGCTCCTAATACCTATATGTCTGACCTCTCATAGGTTGAGGTACAGTCTCTCTCTTTCTCTCCCCCCCCCCATCTCTAACTTCTAACAGTCAGCTCCTTACTAGGCCACTATTCACCTACCCCCCTTAGTTATCTTGGGAATGTTACCTCCCTGAGCACCCCAGCACACATTTTTGCCACTATGAAGCCCTTATTCTCCCTGGATGTGGCTGCCCACCTGATAAGCACCCTGCTACTATTTGACATCTCTGCTTACACACTATCCCTTGACCAGGCTGACCACCTTCAATTTAATGACCATGTCTACCCTTTCTCCACACACAGACACAGACACACACACACACACACACACACACCATCTTCCTAGGTGGGACCTAACCACTCTTGGCACTCTTGCACTGAATTTGCTAACTAACCTTGAGTGCTGCCTACTTAGCTTTTCCATCTGTACCACCCAATCCCTCCCTTCCCCTCTCCTCCATCTGCAATGCCCCTACCACCTCCTACTCTCCCTGCTTTTATTGAATGGGGTTATTGACTCCAACCCTGGGCTTGACTTCCCAGACTCTATTCATCCTAGTGGATTGGGCATCTACCACCTAAATGCAAGAAGCCTTTTGCCTAAGATTGATCATATCAGGGCATGGATATCCCAGTGCTCCTTTGATATCCTCTGTATATCTGAGACTTGGTTATCTGCCAAAATCCTTGACTCCTCAGTTGTCATTCCTGGGTACTCTATTCTTTGACAAGACAGGGTTAAGCATGGTGGTGGTGCTGCTATATATATGTCCATGAGTCCCTGCATGCCTCCATAGTCTCTCAGGAGGTTGCCCCTAAATCTCATGAAGCACTTCTTATTGAGCTGGTCTTCCCTTCCTCCTCACCCCTTTTTACTGCTGTCTGCTATTTCCCTCCCAGCACCTCTCCCTCCTCTCTGGTCTCCTACCTTGCCACCCTAATATCTTCAGCAGCCTCAGAGGAGCTCCTAATCCTGGGTGATTTCAACATTAATTGGCTCGCTCAGCATTCCAAGCCCATCACCCTTGAGTCTGAGGCCCTCAACCTCATGCAGCTCATCACATTGACCCCACTAGACTTGACCCCCACACCACCAACCACTCGCTGTTGGTCTAGATTCTAACCACCCACCCCCAAAAATGCTCCTTAGCTGGCACCCTTCCCAGTGCCTTCAGTGACCATTGTATTACCTTCTATCTTAGGAAGTACCATCCCCCCCCCACTCCACCAAAGTATATGCTGCTCTGGCCCCTAAGGTCTCTCAACCAGCAGGCACTACTTGCTGACCTCTACCTGGCTGACTGGTCTGGAGTCTTTACTACCCCAGACTCTGCCTTGGTGGCCTCCAACTCCATTTTCCTAAATATTTGGAACTCACATGTCCCCCCAAAAAAAAAATTGTGTCTCCGGCAAAGGCACCTTCCTTGGATCTCCTCCTCCCTGGTGAAACTTTTCAAAGCTAGGGACAAAGCTTGGAAAGTGTACAAAGCCTCTGCGACTGATTCTGATCGCTAAGGAAGGCAATGCACATAAGTCCATACACTCCTCCAAAGCTGGCTTCCTTAAGTCTCAGCTTGAGGATTGCCAACCCACTCCGGCCACCTTCTGGAAAACTCTCCATTTCCTGCTTGGCTCTGCTAAACAGGCCCCCTCCCCAACACAGACCCCACTGATAGCTCAGAAACCATACCATACTCCATTAACCACTTTTTCACTACCTGTGCCCTACCCCAAGGCCATTCGCCCACCTCTCTCTCCCCTCCCTGCTGTCACCCCCACTTCCCTTCCCCACCTAAGTCCAGTGGGATTTCAGATCCACCCTCCTCCCTCCTCTCACCCTGTTGCCCAACACTCCATCCCACAACCCACCCACACCTTCCCACCATCACCTCCCTAGAGGTGTTTTGTGCCCTTAGATCCTTAAACTCCACCAAACAAACTCCAGATGGGATTAACCCCATCCTCTTAAAAATCTCCACTTCCACCATACTCCAACCAATTACTCACATCTTTAACCTCTCCCTCACCTCCTGCTTCTTGCCAAAGGCCTGAAAGTTAGAGAAAGTCATCCCCCCTTCACAAAGGGGGTGACCCTTCCTTCCTAGGCAACTAGAGACCTAGCTCTCTCCTTCCCTCCCTCCCTAAAATTCTGGAATCCCTCATCTCCAAGAGACTAAACCAATTCCTCACCTCCAGTTACTTTCTGTTACTTTTCAAATCTGTTTTCCATTGCCTCCACTCCACTTCTTCCTCCCTCCTTCATCTTACCAACCACATCCAGTCTGCCACGGACAAGGGTCATCTGATGCTTGCCATATTTATTGATCTAGCCATAGCCTTTGATTCTGTGGACTCACAACCTTCTCCTTGGAGACCTCCTAGCTATAGGACCATTCCTACCTCTACTGAATGGGTCAAGGCTTACTTAGCTGATAGGTACCAACTTGTCCAGCTAGGGGACACTTGGCTAGCATTCCTCAGGGGTCAATCTTTGGTTCTATCCTATTCTCAATTTTCATAAACAATCTCCCTGCTGCCAGTTCAGTCTCACACGTTCAAATGTATGCCGATGACACCATTATCTTTGTGTCCAGCCCCTCCTTTCTCAGGTTGAACCCATCTTCCAAGCTGACTTCATGAATACCCTAAAGTGGTTGGAGGACAAATCGCTTGAATGTAACACCAAGAAAACGGTCACCATGGCTTTTGGCTCCGCCCAGAAATTAGCCAAAATAACAACTCCTCCCACCATACGGTTCTCCTCTATGGCTCCCAAATTACTATAGTTGAGTCATATAAATACCTCAGAGTTTGGCTGGATCCCAAATTAGATTTCTCCCTACATCTGGAAAATATTCACAACAAACTACATCCAAAATTAGGAATGTTCTACAGGCACAATGACAGTCTCTCCCTCCCCATCAGGAGGGAAATGGTCTCTAAGTTTATTCTCCCCTCATTTGATTATGCTGATGTGATTTATAGCTCTGACCCGCAACCCTCCATCGCTCGACTTGACCCACTATTTCATGCCTTCTGCAGATTTGCCTCAAACCTCCCATACCACACATACCACTGTCTTCTTTACCAATCCATCTCCTTGTCATCACTTAATGAACGCCGCCTGGTGCATTGCGTTACCTTCGTCACTAAGTACTGGTTCAATTCTCTTCCCTCCTACCTCTCCTCCTTACTAGCCCCTGCCCCTAGTTCAGGCTACTCCCTGCATTCTTGTGACCACCAGTCCTTTGCTTTGATCACACACTGCCTTACCTGCTTCTTAAAACGGCCGCCAAATGTGTGAAGTGAAGACATCATCAGAGCCAAAGTCAGAGAGCTATATGGCTCTCTATAGTGCTAACTAGTTCTTTTTTCCCTTTGTATAGAATTGTTTCACCAAAATGGTCAAAACCATGTGCATTATTTAGATCAATATGCATGTTAGGCATTGGTTCTGTTCATTTTGTTTACTTTAACATGCTGAAATTATGTTTTAATCCAACCGACTTTCTCTTTGGCAAACCACAGTGCAGTACACATATTGAATAACCTGGTGGTCTAGTGGTTATGGTGGACCCAGGATGCTACAACGGCGGGGTTGGGAATGTGTGCATACTTGATATGCACTTCTTAACAGTTTTATGAAACCTTTATATTTTCTGCTGTTATGCTTTTCTAGTATGATTTTGACTGAAACTACAAATGTAATCCACACACTCACGAGCAAACCCTCCCATGTACAGGCAGGAGGCACTCTAGCGTGTGCCATGAGTGACCACTCCCCAATCTTCTGTACTTGGAAAAACAGGGCCCCCAGAGTCCGCCACGAATCCTGGTGGCAAGGGATTTCACTAACCTACTACCTGAGCACCTGTTAGGGTGCCTCAACAGTATAGATTGAAGTCCCATCAAACTACTCCCCACACTGGATGAAGCTGCTGCCTTCTTCCAGGGAGCAATCACCATGGTGGCCGATCGGCTGGCCCCCACGAAGAAATTCCGCACCAAGGGGAGCTGTTACAAGTGGATCACCTCCCACGTGAAATTACTCATGAAATACCGGGACTCAGCTTGGAAGAAATACAAGCTTTCCTCACTACCAGCTGACCTTACTAAGACACTCAGAAACAGGTGCAAATTGGCCATAAAAGTAGCAAAATGAGAGTATGTCACTAATCTAGAGAAAAAGAACCTAGGTAACCCTAGACTCTTTTGGGCTCACATAAACGGACTAATAAAGGGGAGCGAAAAGACAGTACATGGCCTCATAGAGGTGAATGGCCAACTAACGAGCAATGACACAATCATTGCTATGGCACTCAACCGCTAGTTCACTAACCTGGACCAGATCAAAGCGGGATTGCCTATCCATCCCCAAGGCCCTTATGACCCCCCCCTCTTATCAGACTGCTCCTCCTTCCACTTTAGGCTAGTAAGACCTAAGGAAGTCCTCCCACTATTAAAATCCCTCAAAGCAATGGGAACCATGGGACCTGATGGCATTCCCCCCCAAATTCTAAAGGAAGGGGCCCCAGCACTCACTAGGCTCCTAACCTGGCTCCTCAATTGTTCCATCACCAAAGGGGCCATCCCTGGAAAATGGAAACTGGCTCATGTAGTCCCTGTCCATAAGGGAGGTACAAGGGAATCCCCCAACAACTACAGACCAATCTCCCTACTCTGTAGCCTTAGTAAGATCCAAGACAGATTGATATACAGACAACTCTGTGACTACCTCGAGATCCACCAACTACTATCCCCCTCCGAGCATGAATTCAGAACCAATCACGGGACTGACACTGCGCTCATCAAGTTCTCTACAGATGTACTCAGAGAACTGGATAAGGGGACACCCACTGGGGCTGTCTTTATAGACTTATCCAAAGCATTCGACCTCGTCAATCACAACTTGCTGCTCTCCAAACTGAGCCATGTTGGGCTAGACAGCCACTCTCTGTCATGGTTCTCCAGCTACTTCACCGGGAGATCACAGAGGGTAAAATGGAAAGACTCCCTGTCAGAGCCTCTCCCTTTAAAAGAGGGGGGTGCCCCAAGGGTCAATACATGGCCCCCTTTTCTTCTCGCTCTTTAACAATGACCTCTGTAACCACTGTGGCGTGAGCTCAGTGGTACAGTATGTGGATGATGCAGTCATCTACCGGCCCTCTACCAACTTGGGGGAACTCTGCTCTGGGCTCCAAGATGACTGAATCCCTAGAGGAATGGCTGGTCTCCAATAGAATGGTCATTAATCCGAACAAGATTAAGGCCATGCTGTTCGGCCCCAGAACCCTCAGTTGAGACAGAAGCCAACTTCTCCAACTGATGACCACCTCAGGCAAGAGGCTTGAGGTGGTCGCAACTATAAAATACCTTGGCCTCACCTTGGACCAGGGCTTCACCCTCAAGGAACACGTAGACCAGGTAACCAAAAATATCCACTCCAAACTCAGGACCCTTTACAGGTTGAAAGACCAGCTGATACCAGCGGTCCGGGCCTCCATCACCACTAGCGTTCTGCTCCCCACCATTACCTACACAGCCCCGTAGTCCTGGGAGCAGCTAGACAAGAGCTAAATAAGCTACAAGTTCTCTATCATAAGGTGGCATGCTTCACCACATTATCTGGCCCTAGGACCCACCACTGTGACACGCTGTCCCAATTAAACTGGCCCTCCTGGGATGCCAGACTCCAGTACCCCCCACTCTGCCTCACCTATAAACTACTCAACTCCTCCCCCCCACCCAGCCTCACTGGGCTCATTGCCAACAAGAGGAATCCTAGGCACCTCCGTACGACTGACCGGACTCTCCTCGCTGTGCCCAGGGTTAGAACCAAGGTGGGTGGCAAGTCATTCGCCTTTACTGCCCCCACCCTATGGAACTCCCTGCCCCCTGGTGTCCAGGAAGCTACCTCCCCCAACACCTTCTGCACTAGGCTCAGGGCTCACATGACCGCCTCCACTAAGTGCAACTGTTAAGGTAAAGCACTCCCAAGTGTAAGCCCCACACTCCGTGGTCCAAGTCTAACACTGTAGTTATCTGATGAATTGCTTCTATGTTTACCCCGTTATGTGACTATGTGACTTATGTAATGTATCTTGCTGTATACAATCCCTTGTAAAAATCTATGTTACCCCGGGTCGCCCCTGAAAAAGGGACTCTCGAGGCCCAGTGGGCTCACCCGGTTATCAAAATTTAATAAATAAAATATTTGTGAATGTAAACATTTGTACAATCAATAAATCAGACTTCTTCAACAAAGTGAAATGCAGCAGCAGCAAGCGAGTACTTTACAATGGTGGGGAAGGGGTTACAGCTGCAGCCTTCGCCACCTCATAGATCCACCACTTGTTTGTAGCAAAGTTCTTCTGTAGTCCAATGCCAGAGTTCATACTTTCTTGGAAATCAAAAATATGCTTGTCTTGTCTTCTCGTCTTTATCCACGGGAAATAATAAGAAGAAGAATCAGTATTTATATAGTGCTTTCATATACATTGTATCCCAAAGTGCTTTACAAGCAATGCTAGACTGGTAGTGAAGTGACTGAATGTGTAGTGGCAGCCAATTCACACATTAATACCTGCACACAGCCTTGGACAATTGCATGAACTGGTTTTATGGGAAGGGGAATGTTGGCCAGGACAATAGGGTCAGGTAGTAATCATGGTGCTGGCAGCCCCACATCTTATTTCTCGCAGTGATCTGCTCATATTTCTTCCCTTCTGTCTTCCCCCTTCCCTGAATATAGCAGTACCTTGCAGGAGTGGCCTTCTCAGTCCCCATTTGTGTATTCATCTACACTTCTCCCACACCAAAACTGGTGAGCTCATCACCCTAGTGCATCGTGAATGTACTTAGTACAGTCCCCAGGTTTTTTGATATGTCAAAAATAAACAAATCTTTCCAGTAAGTCAGGCTTATAGCAGCAGGGGACAAGGAGAATTGTAGGCTTTCCTATCCTTACAAGATCTAGGCTACCTTTAATTAGGCACTATTAAACGATGAGTATGCACATCATTATGCATGTCATTTAATAGTGCCTAATTATAGGTGGATTAGATCTTATATGTGTAGGAATGCCTAGGTTTCCCCTTGTGCCCTGCTGCTATCAGCCTGGCTTACCAGAAGATCATGTTTATTATTAATATGTAAAAATGACACAGGCAACTGTACTAACCACATTCATGATGCAGAAGGGTAGTGAGCTCACCAGTTTTTGGTGTAGGGAGCAGAAGAGAAGAATGAATTCCAGAGGGGACTGAAGAGGCCATTCCAACAGAGTACAGCTATATTCAGGTTAGGGGAAGACAGGAAGGGGTATGTTTAGCAGAGCATTGTGAGATCTGAAATGTAGAGCTGCCAGCACCGTGATTACTACCTGACTGTGAATGAGAGTAGCCAGCGATGACAAATACTCAGTGGCAGGGCTTCACTTATAGTGTTACTTGAATTCAGCGTAAGGAGATTACCCGCAGGTGGGGGGGGTGTTGATGTGTGTTAGGACAGTAGTGAGGGAGCTGTGTATAGATCATTCAAGATTTAGAAGGGTGATAGCTAAGCAGCTCGCATTGTGGAGTAGGGCACTAAAAAGTGCTGGAGAAGATTTACAGGGAACTGTCCTGTGGGGTTTTGCAGATCACAGGTAAAGGAGTAGACTGACACTGGAAGTCTGGTGGATTCGCTCAAGGCATCAGTATGCCTCTCCTGCTAATAATATTGTTATCAATAGTAAGTGCAGCCCTTATGAGGGCATGAACAGCAGTTTTTCTGGTGAGTCCTGAGGCTTATTGCTTGGCCCTCCACGAAGACCCAATTGTTGGTTAATGAGGCGGGACAAAAACACAACAGGGGAATTGTACGTACTGCCTTCACTGTGCAGAAGGGTGGTGATCCACTCAATGTTTACTTTGGGAGCAGAAGTCAAACACTGAAAAAGTGGACTTAAGTGTCATTTGGGAGGTATTTTTTAACAGTGCCAGCTGATGATTCGTATCAGTGTAGGTATGCACAACTCTCTGAGGTATACGATTATAGTCTGTGGTGTGATAATTCTTTTCATTATACCGCAAACTCATATGCAGCCCCAGGCAGTACTAAGGACACGGTATGGATGGTGGGGTGTTCAGCAGAAGCCAGGCTAGGTACAGGGGATTCACTTGGAAAAAGAATGCTAGAGAAGCTTTTTTTGTGGATTAACAAGAATGCATTAGCTTTGGAATTGGACCAGACCAGTACTTCACTGTGTGACCCTGAGCAAGTCACTTAACTTCCTTGTGCCGCCAGGCCACATCTGTAAACAAGGTTTCAGCATAGTGTGTCTCTCCTGGTTAGCAGAAAAAAAATTCAGGGCATCACATAACCACTAGATCATCAGGTATTTGAAGCATTGTACTGTTCTGCAGTTTGCCAAAGAGAAAAGTCAGCGAGACTGCAAAACATTTTAGAAACATAGACTTTGACAGCAGATAAGGACCGCTTGGCCCATCTAGTCTGCCCATTTCCCTACCTACAGGATAGGCCGCAGATCCTAGTTAACCAACAGCCTATTTCTTCCTACCCCCCACAAGAATTGCCTTATGTCTGTCCCATGCATTCTTGAATTCTCCCACAGTTTTAGACCCCACAACCTCCTCAGGAAGGCTGTTCCATGCATCCACTACCCTCTCTGTGAAATAATACTTCCTCACATTGCTCCTGAACCGCCCCCATCTTTAAATTGTGTCCCCTTGTTCTTGCACGTCTCTTTTTCTGAAATATGCTACCCTCTTGGACCTTGTTGATTCCACTGAGGTACTTGAAAGTTTCTATCATGTCCCCTCTCTCCCTTTTTTCCTCAAGGATATACATATTAAGCTCCTTTAGTCTCTCCTTATACGGCTTCTCTTGCAGACCGTGCACTATTTTAGTTGCCCTCCTGTGGACTGCCTCTATCCTGTCTATGTCCTTGTGGAGATGGGGTCTCCAGAACTGGACACAGTACTCCAGATGGGGTCTCACCAACTGTCTGTACAGAGGGATAACAACTTCCTATTTTCTGCTGCTGATGCCTCTCCCTATGCATCCCAGTATACCCCCAGCCCTCCCTACTGCCTTCTCACATTGCTTGCTAACCTTAAGGTCATCTGATATGATTACCCCCCAGGTCCCTTTCCTTTTTTGTTGTTGTTACTACCTCCCCCTCCATTGTGTATTTTTCACCTGGGTTCTTGTTTCCCAGGTGCATTGTTTTGCACTTCTTTGCATTGAATCCTAGCTGCCATACTTCTGACCATTCCTCCAACCTTGCCAAGTCCCTTCTCATCCTTTCCACGCCTCCTTGTGTATCAACCCTGTTGCAGATCTTTGTGTCATCTGCAAAGAGACATACTTTTCCTTCCAGTCCCTCTGCAATGTCACTTATGAAGACATTAAAAAGGACTGGACCTAATACTGAACCCTGCGGTACCCCACTAGTAACCCCTCTTTCTTCAGAGTGGACTCCATGTACAATTACCTTCTGTGTCCTGTTGTCCAGCCAATGTTTTACCCAGGCTACCACCCTGGGACCCACTCCCAGGCTGGTTAATTTGACTATTAATCTTTTGTGTGGGACTGTGTCAAATGCCTTGCTAAAGTCTAGGTAGGCCATGTCCACAGCCCCTCCCTGGTCTACTACTTTGGTCACCCAGTCAAAGAAATCTATTAGATTCATTTGACATGACCTTCCCGCTGTGAACCCATGCTGCCTTGGGTCCTGTGCCCCACTGGCCTCTAGGTACTCAACTATTCTTTCCTTCAGAAGTGACTCCATCACTTTCCCTTCCACAGAGGTCAAACTGACAGGTATGTATTTTCCTGCCTCTGTCTTGGTCCCACTTTTGTGAAGGGGAATCACATCCGCCTTCCTCCAGTCCTCAGGTACCACACCATCCTCCCATGGTTTATTAAAAAGAGTAGCCAGTGGTTTCACTAGTTCCTCCCTTAATTCTTTTAGAATTCTGGGGTGAATTCCATCAGACCCCATTGCTTTGTCCACCTTCAGTTTTAGGAGTTCTTGCAGAACCCTTTCTTCTGTGAAAGGACTGGGATCGACTCTCATCAAGAGTGCTTCTGTTAATTGGATTAGGCACTTCCCCTCCTTTTGTGAATACTGAGCAGAAATATTCATTCAGTATCCCTGCTTTTTCACTGTCCCCTCTGCCCACCCACCATTCATTCTATTCAGCCTCACTATCCCTCCTTTGTCTTTCTACGCTGATGTACCTATAAAAGGTTTTATCCCTTCTTAACTGAGTTGGCTATCTTTTCCTCAGTTTGGGCCTTTGCTATTCTGACTTCCCTCCCTGCTTCCTTCTGCCTTAACTGGTACAGCTCTCTGTCCTGCTCCTTCTGTGTTTCCTTATACTTCCAGAATGCTATCTTTTTCTTCTTGACTTTCACAGCCACCTCTTTTGAGAACCATTGCGGCTTTTTCTTTCATTTTGATTTGTTTATTTGCTTCACACAAAGGCTTGTTGCCTCTGTGATGGCAGTTTTGATGATTCCCCATTGTTGCTCCACACCTCCTTCTAGCCTGTTTGCTAGTGCTTTTCTGAGGCACTCTCCCATCTTGCCAAAGTCAACTCTCCTGAAGTCCAGTACCCTCACTTTTGCATGGCTTGACTCTGTAGCTGAGTTTAATGTGAACCACACTGTTTGATGGTCACTTGTTCCCAGATGGCAACCCACTTCTAGATCTGAGATCCTCTCACTGCCCCCCGTTTGAGAGTACGAGGTCTAAGATTGCTCCCTCATGAGTGGGTTTTGAAACTAGCTGTCTGAGGCCTGCCACCTGTAGGGCATCAAGAATGGCCCTGCTCTTGGATGTGGCTGCAGCAAATGTGCTCCAGTTAACATCTGGCATATTCAGGTCTACCATCAACAGTATCTCCCCTTTCTCTGCCATTCTAAGAATGCCTTCTATTATATCCTTGTCCATTCCCTCCCCCTGACATGGGGGTCTGTGCACAACCCCCTGTGCGGATTGTGGTGCCCTTTCCAGTCTCCAAGGTGACCCACAGTGCCTCCTCTCCTCCCTGTTTACTCTTTTGTTCAGTTGCTTTTATCCCTTCCTTTACATAGAGAGCTACTCCTCCCCCTCTTCTCCCCTGCCTGTCTCTCCTGTAGGTAATGTACCCTGGTATGTTAACATCCCAGTCATGGTTCTCTGTGTACCATGTTTCTGTGACTGCTATGATATCCAGGCATCCCTCATCCATCAAGGCCACCAGCTCAGGGAGCTTGTTGCCCAGACTACGGGCATTGGTACTCATTACCCTCCATTTCCTGATGGCCTTACTCCATTTTGCCCCATCCTTGTCCTTCTTACCTTTGTCACTTTCTCCATTTACCCCTGCCCTTCTCCCTATCGACACCTCTATGTTGGTGTTTACCACACTTACTACCGTTATTTTTTGGGGGGGCTAGGAGTTTTCTGCTCCTTTCCAGGGCCTCCCCCCCTTGGCTAGTTTACATGCTTGCCAATGAAGCATTTAAACCTATCACCTAGGATCCTGGTTCCCCTCCCAGACAGATGCAGCCCATCATGCTAGTATAGGCTTGCATCACTCCAGGTGGACCCCCAGTCCCCAATGAAGCCAAATCCTGAAAATTTTCAGCAAGTTAAAGTAAATAAAATGAACAAAATCATAGCCTAACATGTGTACTGATCAAAATAATCCACATGTTAACACATGGTATTGATCATTCTGGTAAAACAATTCAAAACAAAGAGGGAAAGAATAACTAGTTAGCCTATAGGAATATATATTGCTCTCTGGCTCTGGCTCCGACGATGTCATCATGACTCATCACGTAACACAGTTGGCAGACATGTTAGGGAGAAGGCAAGGATGATTTTTGTAAGCGAAAGGTTGATGTTTACATTTTTCAAAAGGTATAAAACTGCATTTATGTTATTTACATAAATGCAGTTTTAGCCAGTGGCAGATCCAGGATTTTACAATGGGGGTGCCGTGGTGGTGTGTCTACTTGCTATGTAACTTTTTATAATGTTTTTAATCCTTTATACTATCCTTTTCATTACATTTTTGACTGAAATATAAACGTAATCTATAGTTTTGAACGTATATTTTCTTACAATTAGTATGTTAGACTTCTCCAGCAAAGTGAAATGCAGCAGCAGCAAACAAGTAAGTTACAATTGGGGTCAAACCTGCACCATCTAAACCCCCTTAGCTCCACTAGTGGTTTTAGCATTAATATAAACAGTAGCCTAAACTTTATCTCGTTATGAATCCACATTTTGGAGTTTGCTGATTTTAAAAACTGCTTATTTAAGTATCCTTTAATAACAAAACTTAAACACAACATACCACGAACAGAATCAATACACATTAAAAATAATTATTTAAAACAAGTACAAGTAGTTTTCAATTGTTCCTATAACTTCAACTTAAAATGGTCAGGCTGTTGATATTCTTCAATTCATGGGGTAACCTATTCCAGTAAGTTACTATACTATTCTGTAGGGTTATGTCGCCCATCCTATTAAAGGATCTGTGCATTGGTATTCTATAGCTAGATGGTCTTGTTGTGACTCTTGAGCCACTGATGGGCACACTCGGCACAAGACACAACAGGGGATGTTTATGTTTACCCTGTGGTATCTTGTGACATGTTGTGAGCCAAATGTATTTTCTTTGTTCTTTTGAGTGAAGCCAGCTCAGTTTATTATACATTTCACAGTGGTGGGTCATGTACAGTATCTACTTCTGGTAATAAATTTACTTAGACTATAGTAGATTGGACTTACTTTTTTAATACTTTTTCAGTGGAATACATATATAGGATGGAACCAAATTCCAACACTGGAATAAGTAACTGCCTAACAAACCTCTTCCTAATATCGGGGGTTAGACAGCAAGCCACCCTTCTAAGTTCCCCCAATCTTTGATTTGCTTTCCCAACCTGTAAAAGAGTATGCTCTGCATGAGTCAGCCTAGAGTCCACCTGGACAGCTAGGTACTTGTAGCTGGCCATATTTTTAATGAAGGGTCCATGTAGTTGAAACCGCAGCTCGGGCCTGCTCCTTCTAGCGGGTCCTACCATAAATGCCATGCGTTGTTTGTGTTTTTTGGATTAAGGGGCAGGCCCAAGCTGCCCAACCACTCTTCCATTTGCATCATATCTTCTAGTAACTGATATTCCATTTTCTCCTGATTTTCAGTGGAACCAGCAGTATGATATCATCAACGTACAATCTTATTTCACTATGCTTTATAAATCATGTAAGACTGTTCACATACACGTTAAACATCAAGGGGACTATAACTGAGCCCTGTGGCACTCCCCTGGTTACTTCCCCTAAGCTTGATGCCAGGGCTCCCAATACAACACATTGCTTACGTTCGGCCATGTAAGACTTCATCCACTAGAGAGGTCCTTCCTGGACCCCCACCTCTCCCAGTCTCTCCAATAGATCCCTGTGCTGCACAAGGTCGAGCGCCTTATTCAGGTCCATAAACACAGCCCCTGTGCTCCTTCCTTGACTTAAAGATGACGCCACCAAATTATTGAAGGGCGGTACTCGTGGACCTTCCCATTCTGAAACCATGTTGGTTACTGGTTAACATTCCATTTGTTTCTAGATACTGGCAAAGTTGGTAATCCACCCTTCTTTCTAGTATATTAGACAAAGCGGGAAGAAGAGCTATTGGCCTATAGGTGGAGGGGGCTGTACTATCACCCCCTTTGAAAATGGATATCATTTTCTCCCTTTTCCATAGATCAGGACAATAGAGCTGTGAAGGCTCCAGTTAAAAAGATGTGTTATTATGGGGGCAAGAAATTTGGCACCTAGCCTCAAAAACCTTGCTTCTTTTTCCCCCAATTGTTTAACCAGGTGAGACACACTAAGCTGAAAGCTTGTTTACAGGTGCAACCTGGGAGCACAGGGAAGTTAAGTGACTTGCTCAGGGTCACACAGTATGCAAGTGGTGGCTGTGGGATTCAAACCCAGGTCTCCAGATTTGCAGCTCAGAGCCTTAAACCACTGCACTATACTGCCTTGCTTCTAATCTGTCCAGACCCCCTGCTTTAGCAATATTCAATTTTCATAGCTCTTTTTCTAATTCCTTCATTTCTAACATCCTAAATCGAAATCTAGGTTTCTGTTCACTATCTTGATTCATTTTTATTCCCCCTAATATTTCTATAATGTATGTTAGAACATTGTTAACTTTAAGAAATCATCATTTCCTAAGGTTGTTATACCATCGCTGTGACGTAGAACTGTTGTTAACCCATCTATGTTACATCACATCGATGGGTTAACAACACGGAATCCAGTCAGGCAGCCATCTCTAAGGACACGTGGTCAGCTGCGCATTTCAAACAGCACTTTTGTTTATTTGAATTTAGCAGGCCAGGCCCGACCCCGCCCACCAGCCCAACTGAGTGTCAGCCCATTCAGACACACTGCTGTCACTGATTTATGGCAGTCCCTATTGGTTATCGAAGGTCACATGTTGCTTGATCTTAACTTAGTTACCGAGACTGTTTCGTTTCTGAACTCGGCATAGTCTTTACCGCAATAATAAAAAAACATTCTTTTATTCATAACCTCAATTTGGTCCGTCCTTCGGATGAGATGCTAAACCGAGATCCCTTCTGCCCATCCTGGTATTGTCCTGGTGGGTGTCCAGGTGGAAGTAAAAGAACCCAGGGTACTCTTCGTAAAGAGCAGGGAACACTCCCAGTGTCCTGGCCAACATTCCCCTTCCCATAAACCGGTTCATGCAATTATCCAGGCTGTGTGTGGGTGATGATGTGCGATATGGCCACCACCACACATTCAGTCACTTCACTACCAGTCTAGCATTGCTTGTAAAGTGCTTTGGGATACTATGTATGAAAAGCGCTATATAAATGCTAATTCTTCTTCTTCTTCTTCAATGTAAGTTGCTGGATGTGTTTTAAATAAATACTTGTCTTTCAAAATTAATCAGCCGCTCAGCGTCATCTCGGTAAGGTAGGGGCAGTACTTGTTTTATTAATTGATGCAGGTCTGATTGTTAATATGTGCCATATGTGATTGCAAGAATGTCCATACAATGCCCATACACTATAAAAGACAATGTATAGGCATCGATGAACAACCACACGCTAACCTCTCATGGTTCCCATGGCAACCTTGGTAAACCTCTTGAGCTGCACTCTCAAGGTTAACCTGGGTTGCAAAGGGAACCTGTCGATGCTAGCATAGTGTGGTTGTTCATCGATGCCCATACATTATTCTCTATGTTATAGAAATGTCAGCTGTTTTTTTCTTTGGGTTTTGTTACTTTTAAGTTAGGGAGGTCTAGAAAGTAAGAATTAAATATATTGGCTACTTCCTTTTGGTCTTTTATAAGATTCCTACTTTCCATGAGGCGAATTACTTGTGGGGGTCTGGCTGGTTTTTTTAATTCTGAAATATGTTTCCAAAATTTCTTGGGGTCTTGTGCCTTATTTAGTTTATTGAAGTGCTTTAGCAATTCTAACATCTTTCTTGCATTTTTTTCTCCAAATTTTAAACCTCCCCAATACTCAGAGTTTTTAGTTTTTCGTGCTTTTTTCCACACTCTGTCCCTTATCCTTAATATTTTTTAAATTTATCAATTATTTAAGGCATCTCCCCTTCCCTCGTTCTCTTTATTTCTTTAGGGGTGTGTTGTTGTATGATCATTACTAGGGAATCATTAAATTCCTGGATGGCAAGGTTAATGTTGGGTATTAAAAACACTCTCTCCCAGTTAAATTTTTTTAGGCTATTTCTAAAATTTTCCCCATTAAATTTTATGAAATCTCTTGCTCAATATGTTTTTGCTTGATGTCTTGGACAGAATTGTAAATCCAGCCTGCAAGTTATGGGATTATAGTCACTCAAGTTCAGCAACAGGACTTCATAGCTTTTAATCCCTATGTCCTGGGAGACAAAAAATAAATCCAGGATAGTGCCTGGTTTCCCATTAATTGTACATCTGATTGGATGTTTAATAATTTGCTCTAGACATAACACTTCAAAGCAATTTTTTTTTTGCTTTATCCCTCTAGTCTGAAACCAGCTGGCATTGAAATCCCCAGTTATTATAACTTTATGATCTTTGATTTTTTTCCATAACAAGGTCAGCCAAAGAATCAAAGTTTTTATTTTTTGTTTTTGAGGAGCATAAAATACTTCTACTATTAACCTGATGGAAAGAAGTTCTATCATCAGACAGTCAATTCCTTTGTGATTTGTTGTCAGGACTGTCTGGTGATGGCCAAGGCTGTCCCTAATATAAAGCAAAACCCCACCATCCCTTTTGTCCCTGTCTGTCCTCTGTAGATTATAGCCAGTAAATTAAATTTCATCATTTACCACTCCTGGATGTAACCATGTCTCTGAAATAGTTAAAATATCTTGTTTGGCTTCTGCTGCCCAAACCCCGTATTCGTCCATTTTATTTGCTAGGCTTCTTATGTTTTCATGTGTTGTTGTGATGCCTGTACTTTTGTTTGGTCCCGGGTTAAGCTCAATGTCCCCACTTTGCACTAGTAGCACAATGCAAAACAATCTACTAATCCCTAAACTATTCACTTTACAGTGTATTTGTAAGGGAATAAGTTGTCTGGCAAGTCGTTTTCTTTCATTACAGAACTGACTTCTTCAATTAACCAAATAGCTGTGTTTCAAATACATAGGCCCTCCCATTATCGTCAAACCTGTATCTTTACTCACACTGTTACAGTCATCCTTTATGGCTTGTAAATTCACCATACAAACACCCCAAATCAACTACCCATCCAAGATTATGACCACACTCTTTACCACCTTATTTTAAATACTAAACATGGGGTTATCAAATATAACTAACAGCTTTTCCTCTCTGAGGTGCACTCGTGCCACTCAGTCCGCTCACCCCACAGCGCACGCACCCCTGGGCAGTGTGGGACTTTGTAGGGTGAAGCCCCTGCCCCCACAAGGTTTAGCAAACTGTTTGGTCTGCCACCAGACCCCTCTTGTGCCAAACCCAATGGATTCCAATATCAGCAGGTAAGATAAGTTAACAAAGTATTGCAGCAGTACATAAAGTGCAGTCTGTGAAAATAGTAGCTTGTAGATGCTGTAATTTGCCTCCCGACTCATGGCTCAGTGCAGCTGTAACCTGCTGCTGTGTAGATAATCTCCGGGCCAGCCTTCTGTTGCCGGATGTGCTCCAGCCTGACACGATTCAGTTCACTAGCTGGGACATCCCTCTTTCTATGTGCTGTCTATAGGGCCCATTCAATTTGGGTGACAAAAGCAGACAACTTCTCATTCTTCCACTGTTTAGCAGACTTGAACTTCCACATTAAATCTTCCCCAGATTCGGTGCTGCCAAACACCACTTCTAAAGCGGAGAGGTACTCAGCTGCAGTGGCCTCTGGGTTTGTGGATCAAAGGAACCAAACAACCTCCAGTGCAGGGCCCCTTAAACTTTCCATAAGTCTCTTTCTCTTCTCCTCCTCAGAGCACTGCCATTCCTGAACCAGGAGAGTACCATAGTCCATCTATGTTTCTAAGTTGTCTTCCCTCACCGGTACTGGAACTGAACCAGAGAACAATCTGAGCCTGTGATAGGAGTCCAGGTGTAAAGAGAATATCACAGTGGGGGATGCTACAATAGGGGATGCCTTGGGGGTGGACAGAGAGGCTGGAGGAGATTGTACTGGGGTGGTCTCCTCTGAATCCTCCAAAGCCTTTAACAATTCCTTAGCTAACTGCCCTTCAGCAGCTAGGAGTCTCAACTGTTTGTCCTTAAACCCCTTGATCATTGGGGACCCCCCCAGTGGAAGACGGGTCACTATGCAAATGAATAACCCTCCACCCCTTTTGGAATCCTTCCGGCATAATGACAGGGAGGGTTCAATTTCAGGGTCTATGAGGAGGCTGCAAGAAAGGAGGGCCACCAAGGTCTGAGTAAACAGATCTGAGTCCTGCCCCCGTACTTCAGCCTTTCCCAGACACTTAGCTTTCCCCATTGTTTCTTCAATAGTTTCATTAGTGGTCTCCACAGGGATTTCAAGTAGTAGTATGTAGTAGTATGGCATGGTGGGGGTCGACCCCTTCTCCCTCACTTCACCCCATCATGCAATGCACGTCCAGTTTGTGGGGGGAAATTTTCCATTTGGGCCTAGCAAGTGCCTCCATTTCAAATATTGTTTATATTTTTCACCTGGCTGAAATTGTAACTTTTTATCACTAGAGGGTGTTAATCCCAGTGGTGCTTCCAAGATGTAACCCCTAGGTGGTGCTATTCTAAGGGCTACTACCCCTGTGTGTATGGCAATACACAGATTGAAGGGCCTGAATTCTGTAATTGGGTGCCTCCACCCAGAGGAATGGTATTGGGGTAGCTCAACTGCTCTGGTATAGCCCTCTGGGATGCTAATACCTCCCACCAACTCTTCTAGTGGCCTAGACAATGACACATTGGTACATACACATTCACGGAATAGCAGTAATAATATGCTCACACCCCTTTCACTTACCACCAGGGCTGGATCTGCTGCAACTGCCCTGGGGACCCTCTGGAAAATAAGATCAGCAATGTAACAATACAATCTCACCACTGTAACCCAACTAATAATATGCACACTAGCCAGGTTAAATGTGAAAAAAAACAATCAGATTTATTTAGGGGCAGTGAACAAGGGAGGGGTGTGAATCTAGCAGAATGATTAGCAATCTGATTTGAATCAGGATTGTTCAGCATGCACTGTAAGTCTCAATTAGACAGTTCAACAACCCTGGGTATCCAGTATGTCATTCAGGCTAGCCTGAAGTGTTGCCTGGGGTGGCCGGCATTGCAGCTGTTGTTGGGGCCCTTAAAAAAAAAAAAGACAGTTAAACACCCACACCCATGCACACAATCCAATTATTTGTATCCAAGCCGGATGGCTCTGTCCGTTGCTTTAACCCAGAAAAAGAAACAATTAGATGGTACCACAATGAGTTTTGCTTCTGTTGCAGGGAGCTATCCTGGATTGTACTCGTGCTACCCAGACCAGGATGCAGAACAGGCGAGATGTAGACCTTGTGGTGATGATCAGAAAGGCCAGGGGAAGCGAGTAGTGACACAACACACCTCCCAGTGGTTGCTACTTGCTTGATGGTGTTGAGCAGGGGACCGAATCCCCAAGCTGGTCTTTTGTTGGGGTGGTCTCTGAAGCGGGAGTAGTGACCTAGGCCAAGATGACAGAGCCAAGGCAGGACAAACAGTTCTGCAAAAGTTTGTGATCTTCTGCTGGTGAAGCCTCCAGCTGGCATAAAAGATTCTGCTGTGGGGAACCAAATCACGACCCACGAAATACATTCAGCACATTCAAATCACTACTTCCACTAAATAACAGTTCGGATACAGTCCAGTTGCAAATGACAGCTTCACTGCGCAAACCTTCCAATCCAAGACAAATTCAGTGATCAGGCAGGCCGATCGCTTCTGGAGCAAGTCTTTGGTCCATATCACAAGTCTCAATAACAAACTTCTTCTTTCTTCTGCTGTAGATTCCAAACTGGAAATCGGAACCAGATCCAACTTCTGCAAAAGGCAACTCACTGGCAGGAGAACATGGCAGGCAGGCCAGCAAAGTCTCTTCCCACCAATTCCCTTATGCTCCTTCTGGGAGCAGCTGCTTGAAAGCTCAAGCTGTTCACTCTTCAACTCTAACTGATCCACTGCTTCAGGCAGTTCTAACTATTTCTTTTGTAATCCAAAAGGTTCTGTTGGCAGAGGGAACTGTCAGTCACAGTAAGGGCTCCACCTCCAGGTCCATTTGGGCGCCAACACTTAAAACTACAAAAACTACAGAATTCCTTCCCACAAGACCCCTGGGGACAGTCTCCATTTTAGATCCCCAGTGGTTCAATTGGTCCAAATACTGGAAGTCCAGAACCTAACATGGTGGCTCCCATCCAAATGTTTGAGATGCAATCAAAGCAGGTTAGACAAAATTCTCTATCACTACAATAACAGCATATAAACAGTAAATAATCACAGTTCCTAAGAGAGCTCCCTCTGTGCAAGTAGCGACTGCAGAATGGAGCAGAATAACACACTGTCTGGCTGGTCACAAACCTTAAATCACTTGGACCCAGCCCAGACTAATTTCTAAACACAGATTAGCTATGCTCTTAAAAAGACAGGCATGGAGGCTCGCTAGGGCACTCTCATGCAGACAAATAGAACTACTGAAGACAAGACACCAGCCTGACAGTGGGCATTAGGAGGCCAGGGAGACACTATACTAACATACTAAAATGCCAGCAGAATAGGTCTGTGGTCTTTTGTGTCTGCTCATTTGGTCAGCCCCCACCCTGGAAGCTGACTTTGCTGCCCTCCCGCCCTCTCGGGCTTCTCCCACTCCAGTCCAGGATATTCCCCCTGCAATGGACTTTGCTTCCACAACCCTTCCCCTGTACCTGTACAGCCCCTCTTGAACCCCTCCACAGTCTCTGCCTCCACCAGCCCCCAGGGCAGTGCATTCCATGGTTCTACCACCCACTCAGTGAAGCAACACCTCCTCCTTTCTCCCCTGAGCCTCTCCCCCTCCAACTTCCGCCCATGCCCTCTAGTTCCTCCCCTTCCTTTGGAGCACTCTGACTGAGCCTCCCCTATTTACTCCCTTCATGTACTTGAAAACCTCATCATGTCTGCCCGTCCCTTCTCTCTTCCAATGTGTACATATTAAGCTCTTCGAGCCTCTCCCCATAGGTGCTTTCCCCCAAGCCCCAGATCATTTTGGTTGCCCTCCTCTGGACCCTTTCCAGGAGTTCAATGTCCCTTTTTAAGTGTGGTATCCAAAACTGTATGCAGTACTCAAGGTGCAGCCTCCCCAAGCAGTTATACAGAGGGAGTATCACTTCACTCCTTGTGGAGGTGATCCCCTAGCGATACATCCCAGCATCCAGTTGGCCTTGGCCACTGCCCTTCTACAAGTCTCCGAGTTCTTCATCTTGACATCCAACACAACCCCCAGGTCCCTCTCTGCCATTGAGACTTGTAGCATTTCCCCTCCTAGGATGTACACTTGGCCCAGGTTTCTGATGCCCAGGTGTCATACCCTGCATGTCCCTGCATTTAACGTCAGTTTCCACTTTCTCAACCACTTTTCCAGAGCCTCCAGATCCCCCTGTAGGGTCATCCTCCCCTCCTCCCCATCCACCACTACTCCCAGCTTTGGGTCATCCGCAAAGAGGCTCATTTCACTCCTGATACCCTTCCTTATGTCAAAGACATAAGTGTTGTACAGGAAGGGCCCAAGGACTGATTCCTGAGGAACTCCACTAATGACCCTCCTTGGAGATGAGACTATCCCCCAACCACGACCCTCAGGGGCAAGTCTAAGAGCTAGTTCCCTATCCACCTGATCATCTGTTTCCCCACCACCATTTCCCCCAGTTTATCCAACAGGCCTCCATTAGGAACCAGGTCAAACACTTCTGAAGTCAAGAAAGAGGACGTCCACTGGCCTACCCAGGTTCAAGGCACTAGTCACCCAATCATAGAACTCCACAAGGTTTGTCTGACATGATTTTCCTGGGACGAAGGCATGCTGTCTATCATCCAGGCACCCCAACTTTTCCAGTTCCCCCCTAGCCCCTCCTTGACAATACCCTCCATCACCTTGCCCACCACCAATGTCAGGCTGATAGGCCTGTAGTTCTCTGCCACCTCTCTTGCTCCTCCCTTGTGGATAGGCACTATATGCGCCACCTTCCAGTCCTGGGGCACCCACCCTCAGAGAGATGCCAAAAAGTTCTACAAGGGATTTCGCCAGGACATCCGCCAGTTCCTTCAGTACTCTGGGATGTACTTTATCCAGTCCTGGTGCTTTCTCCATCCTAAGGGACCTGAGGGCTTCCCTCATTCTCTCAACTGTGATTTCCACCTCCACTTCCTCGGCCCCCTGTTTTGCCTTCACCACTCCTGCCGGTGATGGCTCCCCACTCTCCCCAGACCCGCTAATTGGTAACGGTCCCTCCCCCTCCTCAGTTTCACCATCCCCTACCATGTATGATGCACCCCCCCCATTTTCCTTGGTAAAAACGTAAGCAAAGTACTCATTTAGTACCTTGGCCTGCTCCCCTGGGTCTTGTGCCCATCCCTCCTCTGTTCTAATCCTGCTAATATGCCCCTTTACTCTTTTTTCCCCCAATGTATCTAAAGAACCCCTTATTCCCTCTCCTAATTTTCCTGGCCAGGTTCTGCTCCTTCTTTGCATTAGCCGCCCTCACCACCTTGGTGGCCCTTCTGGTGATCAGCTCATATTCCCCTCAATCCCTTCCACTCTGTGAGCACTTGAAATGCCTATTGGCAGCCTTCTATTCCCCCACCACCTCCTGAACCTCCCTGGTCCACCAACAGGGTTTTCGGGCATGACCTCATTTGGATCTCACTCTTGCACAGGTCCTGGTAGCCTCCTGCACCCCCTCCTGATGATTTCCCACCTACTGTCGGCATCCATGTCAGGCCTTATCTCATCCAAATGCTCCTTAAGGATCCTACCGATTTCCTTGAAATCTGCCCCCCTGAAGTCAGTTACCTACGTCTTTGTGCGGCCTTCCTCCAGTCCTCGGTCCAGGCAGAACCAGACCGTGGCATGGTCACTCCCTGCCAATGGGTCCCTTACCTCTAGGCCCCCAATCTGGTCACTGTCTACCAGGACCACGTCAAGTATCTTTGTCTCCCTAGTTGGCTTCTCCATCTGCTGGGTTAGGAACACATCCTGAAAGACATCCAGCAACCTCTGTTCCCTGACCATCGAGGATGTCATAGTCCCCCAGTCCGTTCTTGGCATGTTTAAATCACCCAACACCACTTCTCCCCTGCCCAATCTACAATGTCTTCTAACATCTGCCACCAGGCTCTCCTCCAGTTTCTCCCCCAGCACAGGGGGTCTTTATACCACTCCTATTTTTACTCTCTTGCCACCCCATTATCAAGGTGACCCAAATAGCCTCCACAGTCCCCTCCACCTCCTCCACCCCATCTATGCCAAGGCTATTTTTGACTATCAATGCTAACCCCCTTCCCTCCCCCCGTCCTTCCTGAACATAGTGTAGCCCTCCAAGTTCAGGTCCCAGTAGTGCCCTGTGGTGGCCCAGATCTCAGTGACAGCTGCCACATCCACCTCTCCCTCAGCTAGCATCGCCTGTAGCTCACGCATTTTATTACCCAAGCTCCTGGCATTTAGCAGGACCACCCTCCACCCCTTGCCTACCCTCCCATTTCCCCCTGCTCATGTTCCCATGGGACCTCAGTCTCCCCCCGGGCTGCACCCTACCAGTCGGCCTTTTCCTGCATTCCTCCAGCTCCCTAGGGGGAGTCGAGACAGAACCTCTCTTTTATCAAACCCCCCCCATCAGCCTCTTCTCACCTCTCTCCCCCCTTTGAAAGTTTAAACCCCACCTTTCACCGGCGAACCCCTCTATTTTTAGCTTAAGGATTTCCCTCCCCTCCAAATTAAGATGAAGCCTATCCCTAGCATACAGCCCCTTATCCTCCCAGGTCTCCCCCAATCCCCCACCAACCCATACCCGCTGGTGTCACACTACTCTCTGAGCCACTGATTCACCTCCCTAATCTTGGTGTCAGCGTGGCTCAGTTGGTAGCACATCTGCCTCTGGACCAGAAGGTTGTGGGTTCTCATCCCACACTGGGAATGGACTTGCACCTAAAAATCGCTGGCATCAGAGTGCAGTATTGGGGGTGCTGTACTGCTGGGGTGTGCCGTCCTTCGGATGAGACGTTAAACAGAGGCCCCTTCTGCCCATCCTGGTGTTGTCCTGGTGGGTGTTCAGGTGGAAGTAAAGAACCCAGGGCACTCTTCAAAGAGCTTGGAACATTCCGGTGTCCTGGCCAACATTCCCCTTCCCATAAACCGGTTCATGCAATTATCCAGGCTGTGTGTGGGTGATGATGTGCGATATGGCCGCCACCGCACATCCAGTCACTTCACTACCAGTCTAGCATTGCTTGTAAAGTGCTTTGGGATACTGTGTATGAAAAGCGCTATATAAATGCTGATTCTTCTTCTTCTTCTAATCTTCTTCTTGTTTTCCCCACTAGCCCTCGGCACTAGCAGGATTTCTGAAAAGGAAATTGAGCATCCTATGGCATGACAAACATGGCTAGCTCCTGGAACCTTCCCTCTAACTCCAGTTCACTATTTCCATCAGCGTCATTGGTATCCAAGTGGACCAGTATGTCCAGGGAACCTCCACAATCCTTTGCCAGTTGGTATACCTCATGCTTGGCTCTGAGCACCGCACCATTAGTCTAGGGAAGCATTTTGTTCTAACCAGGCAGGCTTAATCCTCCCTAACCCGTCTGATACCCCTGATCATGGAATCACCCAACAGATGCACTCTAACCGCCCCCTTTCCTCCATTTCCCCACCCAGGTTCCTCCCCCCTTCCATGTCCCTCCTCGTTCTTTCTACTGGCCCCTCTCCCCAGCCGGCTCCTTGCTCCTCCCCCTATCTGGGTGCCACCTGCTGCCTTCTCCTTATTGACTGTGGTCACCCCCTTCCCTCTGATCCTGTGCCTCTCCTCCTCCTTCTCCTGAGTATCCTTCTGTGCTCCGCTACCCCCCGTCACATTATAGTAAACTTCAATCTGTAGAGGGGGTTACATTAGTATAGCAGTTATTATGTCATTTTTACATTTGCTTACACATGTGCAAGAAATGTTTTGTTACACTTAATGGTATTTGAGAGGTGTGACACTGCCGAGCCCACTGCAGCTCATACTGGAAGGGGCTTCCCTTTGAAACATGGTACACTGAGAACCACGACTGGGATGTCAACATACCAGGGTATACAAGCTACAGGAGGGCCAGGGAGGGTAAAAGAGGAGGAGGAGTAGCTCTCTATGTAAGGGAAGGGATCAAAGCAATGGAACTAAAGGATAAACAGGGAGTAGAGGAGGCACTGTGGGTCATCCTGGAGACAGGATATGGCACCACAATCCGCACAGGGGGTTGTATACAGACCCCCATCTCAGGGGGAGACAATGGACAAGGAAATGATATAAGGCATCCTTAGGATACGCAGCTGAGATCCTTCTTAGACAATGCTAGACTACTCAACCCAAGGCAGTCTGGCTTTAGAGCTAAGCATAGTACAATTACAGCCTTGGCAAAAGTTACTAATGATTGGCAAAGGGACCTAGACAACAAAAAATTTGTTTGTGCCATGTTTCTGGACCTCAGTGAGGCTTTCAACACGGTCGACCACTGCCAGCTCCTCTCCACCTTAAAAACTACAGGCATTGGCTCAACCGCTCTGGGATGGTTCCAAGACTACCTTTCTGATAGACAGCAACAAATTAAGGTTGATGGAGAGCTTTCTCCACTTAAACCAATAAAAAGATGTGTCCCCTAGGGCTCCATACTGGGCCCATTATTGTTTGCCATTTATATCAACAGCTTGGACGTAGGCATCAAGGATGCCAGTATTCACTTGTTTGCTGATGACACGGTGCTCTACTTAAGCCGGGAATCTCCTGAAGCTGCCTGCACTGAGTTACAAGCTGACTTTAATACACTGCAGTACCAGCTCCTTAGCAAAAAGTTACTACTAAATGCAAAAAAAAAAAACAAGGCCATTCATTTCTCACCATCAGGCCCAGGGGCTTACTCTGCTGTTGCTAGTCCATTACCATCAATCTCTACTTTATTAGGAGAAAATCTTGAATTTGTGACTAAATGCAAATATCTTGGTATTTGGCTAGACAACAAACTCTCTTTTGTGGAACACACAGAAGAATTGCTGAAAAAACTGAGGCAGAGACTTGGTCTTTTTTCAGAATTAAATGCCTCTTGACCACAGACGCAAAAAGGCAGCTTGTCCAATCTACGTTCCTTTCATTAATTAACTACATTGACTTCATTTATGGCCATTGCCTGGCCTCATAGCTTGCAAAACTGAATGTATTATATCATAGAGCGCTGAGATTTATAACTGGCCTCCAGTACTCCACACATCACTGCGCTTTATATGCAGCCATAGGGTGGCCCTCCCTTTAGTACAGGTGAAATAGAAATGCAGCCCTGTGGACGCTCCGAGCCCTTACCAACAAACTCCCACAACACGTTACTGACTGTCTCCCCCTTATCCCATTATGAACTATGCCTTAAGAAGTCACTCGCAGATTTCTTTTAAAGTCCCAAGAGACAACACTCGCTTTGTAAGGGCTGCCACAAGCTTTTCCCTGCCTACCCTCTGGAACAGGATACAAAAATCATTGAGACTTAGCTCCCCTGTCAGTCTGCCTTCTTTAAGACCCTCTATGACAAAACGTTTGCTGAAATCTATAATTGCTTCTATCACTCCTAGTAGCTTGAATTTTGTTCCTCTCTCCTAGTCCCAGCTGCTCATCCAAATCAGCCCTTGCCACTACTACTCCCCTCTTCTCTACCCCACTTACCCTTAGCACCCTCTGCACCCCTCTTATTCACCACCCCCCTTCTGTCACATTAGCCTAAGCCCTACACACTGTTATGCGCACCTCCATAGCCTAGGAATTTCCAGCAGGCATGTAACGTGTTTCTGCTGGACAGGAATATAAATAATCTTTCTTTTTTCTTCTATGGTTTGTATATGACATCCATACACATCCTGCTCCAGTGGGAACTGTGTATATATATATATATATATATATTATGTTCGGGTTGTGTTATGTATATCTTTCTTGTACATGTGACTTGGAATGTAAATACTCTGCTCCTATCAGTATTATAAACATGTTGTTCCTTTTGTATTATGTATATTTATATGTAACTGTACAATTTTCCTGCCAGCAGCAGGTCCACCTTGTACATGAGTTTGCTCAAAGGTGATCGCCTGGATAAATAAAGATTTGATTGATTGATTGATTGCTTGATTGATAGCATAGCAGAAAAAGGGGAGATATTGTTGATGGGGACCTGAATATGCCAGATGTTAAATGGAGCACCTTTGCTGCAGCCACATCCAAGAGCAGGGCTATTCTCAATGCCCTACAAGAGGAATGCCTCTGACAGCTAGTCGTAGAATCCACTCAGGAGGGAGCAATCTTAGACCTTCTACTGTCAAATGGGGATGGAGAAAGAATCTCAGATCTAAAAGTGGGTAGCTATCTGGGAACAAGTGACCACCAAACAGTGAGGCTTAATAAAGGGAAGGGAGGGTGGGCAGAGGGGGAGAGTGAAAAAGCGGGGATACTGAATGAATACTTCTGTTCAGTACTCACAAAAGAAGAGGAGTGGGAGGTACCTGAATCAAAGAATAGAATAGAATCCAATACTTTGGATAGGGAGGTTGATACCAGTCCATTCACAGAAGAAAGGGTTCTGAAATAACTCTTAAAACTAAAGATGGACAAAGCAATGGGGCCTGATGGATTTCACCCAAGATTCACCCAAGAATTCTAAAAGAACTAAGGGTAGAACTAGTGACATCACTAACAACCCTTTTTAACAAATCATGGGAGGATGGTGTGGTACCGGAGGACTGGAGGAGGGCAGATGTAATTCCCCTTCACAAAAGTGGGAGTAAGACAGAGGCAGGAAACTACAGACCTGTTAGTTTGACCTCAGTGGTAGGGAAAATGATGGAATCACTTCTGAAAGAAAGAATTGTTGAATTACTAGAGGGCAGTGGGGCATAGGACCCAAGACAGCATGGATTCACAGCAGGAAGGTCGTGTCAGACGAATCTAATGGATTTCTTTGACTGGGTGACCAAAGTAGTAGGCCAGGGACGGGCTGTGAACATGGCCTACCTAGATTTTAACAAGGCATTTGACATAGTCCCACACAAAAGATTAATATACAAGTTAGCAAGCCTTGGAGTGGGTCCCAAAGTGGCAGCCTGGGTAAAACATTGGCTGAACAACAGGACACAGAGGGTATTAGTAAACGGACTTCACTCTGAAAAAAGGGGGTTAAGTAGCAGGGTACCGCAGGATTCAGTACTGGGACCAGTCCTCTTTAATGTCTTTATAAGTGACATTGCAGAGGGACTGGAAGGAAAAGTATGTCTCTTTGCAGACGACACAAAGATCTGCAACAGGGTTGATACAGAAGGTGGGGTGGAAAGGATAAGAAGGGACCTGGCAAGGTTGGAGGAATGGTCATATGTATGGCAGCTTAGATTCAATGCAAAGAAGTGCAAAGTAATGCACCTGGGAAACAAAAACCCAGGGGAAGTGTACACAATGGGGGGTGAGCTACAAACAACAATAACAATGGAAAGGGACCTGGGGGTAGTCATACCAGATGATCTTAAGGTGGGCAAGCAATGTGAGAAGGCAGGTGGGATACTGGGATGCATAGGGAGAGGCATCACCAGTAGAAAACAGGAAGTTGTTATCCCTCTGTACAGACCTGTGAGACCCCATCTGGAATACTGCATGCAGTTCTGTAGACCCTATCTACGCAAGGACATAGGTAGAATGGAGGCTGTCCAGAGGAGGGCAACTAAAATGGTGCAGGGTCTGCACCAGAAGACATATGAAGAGAGATTAAAGGAGCTTAATACGTATACCCTCAAGGAGAGGAGGTAGAGGGAGGACATGTTTGAAACATTCAAGTACCTCAAGGGAATCAACAAAGTCCAAGAGGGTAGCATCTTTCAGAAAAAGAGATTTATAAGAACAAGGGGACATAACCTGAAGATAGAGTGGGGACGGCTCAGAGGTAATGTGAGGAAGTATTTTTTGATGGAGAGGGTTGTGGATACATGGAACAGCCTTCTTGAGCAGGTAGTGGAGTCAAAAACAGTGCGGGAATTCAAGAATGCATGGGACAGACATAAGGCAATTCTAATTGGGGTAGTAGGAAGAAGGCTGTTGGTTAACTAGGATCTGTAGCCTATCCATTAGGTAGGAAAATGGGCAGACTAGGTGGACCAAGTGGTCCTTATCTGCCGTCAAATTCTATGTTTCTATATTTCTATGTTTGGCAGTCCAGACCAATGACTACATTATGTTTGCTTGTGCATGCTCAGGAAATGTTTTGTTATGTTTAACAGCATCTGAGAAGTGTGTCACTACCTAGTCCATTGCAGCTCATACTGGAAGGGGATTGGAAGTCCAGATAATGCCACTCTATGAATGCTGGGTGGAAACTTTGTGTAGTTGAAAGAACTAAAGCCGCTCTAATCAGAGGGGGCTTCAGTCCTTTCATTTGCATGAAGATGGTTAGCGAGCAGTTGATTGGTTTTCATCTATCTATCTATCTATTTACCAATCTATCTATCTATCTATCTATCTATCTATCTATCTATCTATCTATCTATCTATCTATCTATCGCTCTCTGTCTATGTGTTTGCTGTTAAGTAGAGTGGGGTGCCCACCTCTGCTATCACTTCTTTCTCCCTGTCCCCTCCAGGATGCTCGACAGCCCTTCCCACCTTAATAAATATATATTTTTTAAATGTAAGCAGTCTGGGGTGCCCACCCCCAGTACTGCTTCTCTTGTCTCTCTTCCCTTCCAGGTCACCCATCCCATTCCCCAACAAGCCTGATACTGGGGTTCCCAAACCTTATATTGGAATGCCCTGAAATAAAGAAAACCATCCCTCAATTTTTTTTTTATCTGTAAAACAGAGAACCATCCCTCATCAATCTGCCCCCACCCCGACCTCCTACTCAGCTGTGACAACCCCACACCCCTCCCCACATACCTCAATCATCTGAACAGATCTGAGGTGAAGATCCACTCTCTGATTGAAGACACATCTTGTTGCTGGAACTCTCAACTGCAATATGAGAAACTAAGGTAAGGGGAGTTAGATGTATTTCAGTAGGGTTTTGAACTTTGATACATAACATTGTCATTTTTGCATATTTTGGCCCCAGATTTTCAACATTGCCCTTTTGGGACCCCATCTCATGACCAATGATGGTGGAATTATGCAAATCAGGCCTGAAATGTGATTTTTAAGTCATGTTGCAAAATCACTTTTTGAGCGGGATTTGAAAATGTTCACCACCCTTATTCATGTAGTGGAGTCATAAGAAGGCTATGTTGAAAATATGGGGTCAAAATATGTAAAATTGGCAAATTTATTTAAGTTTAAGTTACCAGGAAGGCTCCTTGTTGCAATTGCAGAGAGACACAGTTTGTGGGGGATGTGCCACAGCTCTTGTTACTGTGAGTTCTGGGTCCTGGTCTTAACTGCGCACGCACATTATGCACTGGTACGGCCATCAATCGGCAAATAGAAAATCACAAAATATGATCAGTAAAAGAAAAAGTTTTTTAAATTAAAAAATAAAAGAAACAGGTTTTAAAAGGTTTTATGAATGAGTTTTTGGGTGGTATAAGAGTACAATTTAAAAAAAATAGTTCTCAGACAGTAGAGAGCAAAGAGGCTGGTGGCGCCGCTAATTGTTTGAAGCTATGTTGATGTAGCCCGATATCATCATGGCTTCAAAGAGCTCTCGGCCAATCAGATTCCTCTATTTACAATCCTCAGTTTATAACTGCAATTATACAATGGCTCAAAAAATTATCTTTCCTGATTGGCTGGCTAGCACAATTTACACATTGTAAATCATTCTATTACCCAACAGTAAAAACATGTCAGCCACCCAACTGCACCCCCTTGACCCATATCATTGCAAAGCCAAAACTTAAAATGAAGTGGCTGCCATATTGATCATCCCACTTACCGTTAAATGACCTGCAGCTTTAAAAAAAAAGTTTTGAATCATTTTCTGTGGCACAGTACCTCTTCTATCGGACTGTCTACCAAACACTGTGTCAGTTTCAAAGTTGCCGCGCCTCCCAAACCTCACTCACACTGTCACTGTCCCTGAACCCTCTTGAGCTCTGCTCCTGTGATTGTACCTGCAACCCCAGCTCCAATTCACATGAATTCTGGCAATGACCTGAGGAACACCAGCCTGGAGTTCACCACTGCTCCCGTGCTACCTTACTGCAGAACTTAACCTAGAAATAAAATAAAATCAGTATACCCAAAAATTGGTAGCTCTTCATTCTGCAGCACAGGACTCACACAAAGATTGCCTCTCGCTCTCCCAGCTGCACCGACCCCAAAAAATACCCTGAATTGCATTCCGACATTAGCTGTCTCCCATGTCAACTCCATTCATGCTGCAGTGCGAATAACAGCATCTCCAAAACAACATAGAAAAAGTGTCAGTGTGCCCATTACATTAAAATAAGGAAAAGCCTCCCTGCCTGCCAAATAGTAGTCGCTCACACCAACATTGCTGATCGCTGGGCACCTTCTCACCTCAGCTTCATCTCCCTAACAACAAAGAACTATTTTTCATGGTAGAACAACACATTCCCAAACAATTAATAAAAAAATACAAAAAAAAACTCTATTTTAATTTGTCTTACTGTAAAAAAAAAATTGTATAATTGCAATATACCAAGAGACAGTGTGGGAGATGGCAGGATTTACCAGCACTGTATCATGGTATATTGCCTAAATTTTCACTTACCAGGTTTGTTAGGTGGGGTAATAAGAAGGCTGTGCTGAAAATATGGGCCCAGTTATTCAAACTGCGCCCACAAAGTGCGCAATAGCAGGAGCAAGCGCAAGTCTGTTGCACCCATGCTCAAGAGATGTGATACTCAAAAACGGAGCAGGCCAAACTGCACCTACAGTCAACGACTGAGTATCGCACCACCTGCGCCATAGCGCAACAAGGGATGTGCAGCTGAGCAGTCCAGAGGTGCCATAGCGCAACCAGGGATGCCTCCCAGCAGCAGAGCAATGCAACTGCACAACCAGGAAGGTAGGAACCCACCACCCATGCCACAGATGGGCACAGGAACACACAGCAGAATAGACATCGTCCCCCACACCCCATGCACTGCACAACTGGGGGAGGGCTGGAATAACCACCGGCCCATGGAGACAAGCAAACAACCCACAGCTGGGCCATGGTGCCCATCACACCTACCGGCAAGCTGTGACTGGCACACAAGGAGGGCTGACCACCCCGTGCCACACACCATCCCCAGTGCAGAGCACACCCTGCACTGTGACCCCCAGACACCCCCCCATGAGCAGCGACCACCACTACAGGAAACCCCATGCATGCCACCACCCCTACTGTGACACTGCAACCCTGTGCACCACAGAACCATGCAACCCAGCCCCACCACGAGCACCCATCAGCGGGTGGCAGCACACAGCAATGCAACAACGGCAGACACAGTACCACCATGCACAGCCCCCCTGAGGTACTGCTGAGAGACCAACCATGCATCGGCACATGAGGTACCCCACACGGGACAGGGCGTGCCCCGGACACTACCACCAGTGGTACAGCACCCTGCACAGTATTCCAGTGACACACCTCGACCCACCACTGGCCACAACAGCCAGTACAGACACCCACAGTGGTATGTGGAAGCATGCACCACACCGGATGCCACACAGTGTATGGACAGACACCCACCCGTACCCAAGGGCACAACAACACAGGGACGCAGTGGTGGGGCAACCAAGCCCCCAGTGTGGGCCCATGTAAACTGTGTACACACAACCCACAGTCCTCCATGGCACTGGAGTGCTAGCCACCCTGTGCAGGCACTGTGGACCCATATACCACCATCATTCGCCCAGAGCACAAGTCACAGACAGTGGGGCACATCCCCTGCAACACACACAAGGCACAGCATGGAGGTGGGACAACAACTGAGGAGGCCACAGTGCCACCCGAGGCAGACATGCACCACACCAGTGACAGGAAGCAACCCAGCAATGTGACGGGTACAGTGGCTGCCCTGCAGGGACTGCCACCACTGACATGCCAGCGGACTGTGCAGGTCACAGACATGCATGTGTGTCAGCTGCACAGGCCATGGATGGGCTGATAGGTGCACCATGGACACAGAGCATGCACCATGGACCACTGCACACAGTCATCCAGTGCACATGGCACAACACGCACACCACAGACACTGACTGATAGCTACCCCCACACCATAGTCACCTCCACAAGGACACACACACATACCCATGACCGCACCACCCCTGACGCCATGCACACCACTGCAGCTGAGCACCTATAGCCCGCTGCAAATCAGAGACCACCACAGTATTCATATCAAAATAACTGTGTATTGAACAAACATATAAAAGTCAACTATTTACAATATTATGTACAAACTATATACAAGGTTGGAGGGGCCACAAACAAGGTGGAGGTGGGTAGGGGGCAGGGGTGGACAAATGGGACAGGAAAGGAGGGGTGTGAGGGTGGGTCCAGGGGGGTAGGGGAATACAGGGACTGATGGATCCCTAGCGGGAGCGCCTCTTCCCAGCTCCGACTCCACGAGCTCTGTGCCTCACGGGCCCCGGTGTTGTCTATCCTTCTGAGTATGTCCAGTGAAGCCCTCACCGCCTGGAGTATCTCCCGCAGTGCCTCCCTTATTTCCTGTAGATGACATGTACCTAGGACAAGGGAGCACAGTCAATAGGTGTGAATGCACAACCCCACACAGCCCTCCCACTGTGCATGGCATACGGCCGTGGGACATACCTCTGTAATGGTGTGTGACCACCCGCAGTGATCATGTCCACATGACCTGCCCACCCAGGCGCATACAGCCATGCGGAATGCTGCACACACACACCGGCCAAGTCACGCACAGCACCACCGTGGCTGTTTAGTGACATGGCTATGAGGTGCAAAGGCAGTGGCAGAACCATGTACCTGGTGCACGCATGGACCACCACTGACCCTCTCCCAGACATGCATTGCCACTGGACAGTGTTGACTGTAACAAGTCGCATACATGGCAGTGGTGTTGATGGATGGTGGCTATGCCCCGCTGCCCACCCTGTCACACAGCATGCAATAGTAATCATGGAGGTATGGCACTCACCTTCATCGGGCCAGTCCAGTGGGCGGTGAGGGCCCTTGCCCCACCTTGCCGCACTCTGCTCCTCCTGCCACCACTCTTCACAGGCACGGCAGCATTCCTCCGGGCCTGTGGGGCCAACAAGGAGAGAGGAACATCAGTACAATCCTGAAGCAAAGTCCCCCTGCCCCCAGGTGTGCCCTCCCACCCAGCCAGACCCACCACCCCACACCTGTGAACACCACCACAGCCAACCCCGGACGGTCCCTCCCCATGTGCTGGACACATACAGCACTGTTACCCATATGGAAGATAAAAGTGTGTTGGCGTAACCCCTACCTGGCCGTGGCACCCGTGCCACTGCTGCCCGCCGACTGACAGCTCCAGTAGGGCTGCACACCCATTGTTCTGGCGTGAGCCAATGGTGTGCAACCATACCGTACTGCCAGTCAGATATGTGAATGAATTCATTCACATATCTGGACTAGAATGTCTGTATGGGCTGCATGCCCATTGGCTCATGCTGTGAACCTATGGGCGAACAGCCGTACTGAGCCTTCTCAATTGGCGGGCGGCAGGGCAGCAGGAGGGTGGGGTGCTGCCACCCGCCGGCTGACGGGGGGGAGCAGGGTGGTGGGGCTCAGTGGGTAGGTGGGGTGGGGGTACACTAGACCACCAGGGTAGTAGGGGTATTTGATGAGGTACTGATGCCCATGATCGGGCAGCGATCAGTCCACTGGACCACCAGGGATATTGGACTTGGGGGGGTTCTATTACTGATGCCCGCGATCGGGCTCAGTGCGGTTCAGTGGACCACCAGGGATATTGGGGGGGGGACTGTACTGATGCCCGGATTGGGCACATAGAGGTCCACTGGACCACCAGGGATATTGGATGGGTTTTTATTATAGTACAGGAATGCTGCGATTGGGCTGCAGGGGGCGTCGGTCCCCGAGGGCTGCTGCCTGGCAGGGCGCCAGGCACAAGTTATCGAGGACCGGCGCACCTGCATGCTAATGGCATGCAAATGGGTCCATAATGAGATGCAAATGGACCCCTGTGCACCTTGCATAAATTATGGTCCCATTTGCATGTCCCCTTTTGAATATTGCAGGTGCTGGGCATGGCGCAATGGCACTTGAGCCAGCGCATCTCCATGCTCCACTCTGGTCACTCCCTGGCGCAGTGCCACTGTGCCATGCACAGTGAGGGTGGCCAGGGTGCGATATTCAAAGCTGCTGCGCCATAGCGCAGCTCCGTTGAATATTGCCTAGGCCACACCCCTGCACACCAAAGTTGAGCTGTGCCCAGGCTTGCGCCACAGCCTGGTGCAGTTTGAATATCCGGGCCAATATATTTACCCAGGATAGATAAAATAAAATGAGATGCAATATCTCACTTTCAATGGGATCCTGCTATAACACATTTTTACATTGCATTTACACAGGATAGCACAGCTCAGATGCAATGTCTTTTTTTCAGTGGGGTCCTGCTTTTACTCATTTTTACACTGTAGTTACCCAGGATAGCACAGTGGAGATGCAATATCTTGTTTTTGATGGGGCCCTGCTTTTGCCTGTTTTATAATCATATCTACCCAGGATAGCCCAGCTGAGAGGCAATTTCTTATTTCCAGTGGAGTCCTGTATTTTTCCAAGGAGACAGCAGCACAGATGCACATTTCATTGGAGTTTTACTGTACCAGAGTATGGCTTTTGCACATTTTTATGTTGCTTGCACGCATGTGCAAGAAACATAGTGCCATCATCGGAGATTTCGGAGGAGTGTCACCTCCTTCTCCAATTCAGGCAGTGTGCTGGCAGGTGCGGCCCCTGTAAGCCAATGCATTTTGGAGCTGTCTATGACACGCTCCAAAATGCAGTGGCATATAGTTGAAAGGGGGAGCTACGCTTCAGTAAGCAGAGATAAGAAGCCCACTGAAGTGTAGCTCCCCCCCACACGCAGGCGTAGCGTGCCTCCACACCTACTGCACTAGCCGACAGGGTGCCAAATCCCGCCGGCTGAGCTGCTGTCATCGTCATCCCCAGTTGTAGGTGCCACGCTGGGAGCCCACCCCAGCGTGGCAATGAGTCCTTTGGCTGACAGGGGTGCCCAATCCCCCATTGGCTGAACGCCCCCCCCAACGTCCTTGTGCCACGTTGGGAGCCCACCTCAGCGTGGCAAACCGTCCCACGACGCCTTTTTTGTTTGTTTTAACCTGAAAAACGAAAACGGTCCCGCGGAGCGTCTCCCGACCCCTCCCACAACCCGCACCCACCCACTGCGCACCCAGCCTCCCCACGCCCCCCCTCACCCCATGCTTACCTCCGGACTCCGGCACGACGATCTTCGGTGGACCGGGAACACGTCTGCACTCTTCAAAGCCGACCGCGAACTGAGGAAATGCCGGTAAGCTGTATAATGGCCTAGATAGGGGTTCAACTTTGTTGCATATCTCAGGCATTTTTGGAAATTTTTGCACCAAATTTTCAACATGGGGTTTTTGGGACCCCTTCTCATGAATGATTCACTGTCATGGCGTTATTCGGGCCCAAAGGGTGATTTCGTGCAGTGACTGCACGTGACTGCGAAATCACCCTTCAGGCCTGAATACCACCATGACAGTGACATCATTCATGAGAAGAAGTACCTAAAACCCATGTTGAAAATTTGTTGCAAAAATTCCAAAAAATGACTGTTTTACGAGCGTGCGTTGCGCAGTTCCTACGCAGGCTCGTAAGTTCGTAAATTTCAATATTTTCACTCCAGATTTTCAACATTGCCATTTTACCACACCTTCTTATGAGTAGTACAGCTGTCATTTTTCACATCTCACCCAAAATGTGTTTCCGCCTAGGTAGCCAGAATGGCGCAGTCGGTGTGCGAAATCAATGTACGGGACAAATTAAGAAAATCACAGTGGCACTGTTCATGAGCAGAGGTCTTAAAATGGCTATGTTGAAAATTTGGTGAAAAATTCCTAAAGATGACTGTTTTAAAGTGCATTGTGCAGTTCCTACGCGGGCTCGTAAGTTATGAAGTTTTCAATATTTTCACTCCAGATTTTCAACATTGCCATTTTACCACACCTCCTTATGAGCAGTACAGCTGTCATTTTTCACATCCTGCCCAAAACGTGTTTCCGCCCATGTAGCGCACAATGGCTCAGTCGGTGTGCAAACTCAATGTATGGGACACATTAACAAAATCACAGTGACACTGTTCATGAGCAGAGGTCTTAAAATGGCCATGTTGAAAATTTGGTGAAAAAATTCCTAAAAATGACTGTTTTACGAGCGTGCGTTGCGCAGTTCCTACGCACGCTCGTAAGTTCGCAAATTTTCAATATTTGCACTCCAATGACTTCCAAATACCTAAACAGCACATAGAAGCAAGCAACATTCGGCACTGACAAATGCTTGTTACTATATATTTACCCATGACAGACCAGATGAGATAGAATATCTCATTTTCAATAGGATTTTACCTTTATACAGTGCATTTTTTAATATAGCCCAGAAGATTTGCAAGATCTCATTTTCGATGGTATCCTGCTTTTGTACTATATGTACCCAGGGTGGCACAGCTGAGACCCAATATCTCATTTGCAGAGGGGTCCTGTTTGTATCATTTTCAAAATGTATTTACCCAGGATGGACCAGCTAAGAGGCAATATCTAATTTTCACTAGACTTCACCATTTTGACCCCACTTTCCAACAGTCTTTTTATGATCTCAGATTATGCTCAAGAGTAAAACACAGGTGGAATTTTTCAGATCCAGTCCAAAAGATGATTTCATGGTGTGAATGCAAAAATGTGTTTCAGAGGGGAATTAAAAAATTACACCTGTCATGTTCATGAGATGGGGTAACACAAGAGTTTATTGTAAATCTGTGGCTGAAATCTGCACAACTGACAAATTCAATGTGTGTTCATACATCGGTTGTTTTTTTTCACATTTTGACAAGAAAATTTCAATACTGTCTTTTTAAGACATCACCTTATGATTAAGAAAAAGTAGAATTTTTTTAATGCTTTCCAAAGGGTGATTTCACAGAGTGACTGAAACATGTTTCAGAGGGGATTTAAAAATGAAACTTATCCTGTTCATGAGGTGCAGTACCAAAGGTTATGTTGAGTATTTGAGGCCAGAATCTCAACAAATGACAAAGATATGAGTAAACATTGGAAAAAAATTAATGTTTCTTCGTAACTCTGCTGTTTTTTTTTACATTTTGACTGCAAATTTTCAACATAGCTTTTTCATGACACCCCTGTATGACCAAGACAGGTGATTTATTTTAAATCCCTTCCAAAAGGTGATTTTGCAGTGTGACTGAAAACATGTTTCAGAGGGGATCTGAAAAATGATACCTGTCATGTTCAAGAGGTGGGGTAAAATAGGGCTATGTTAAACATTTGGGGTAAAAATCGCAAAGTTACAAGTAAACATTGAAAATATTCAATGTTTCTTCATAACTTCATTTTTTTGACAGTTTGACCCCATGGGCCAGATATTCAAACTGCACCGGGCAGTGGCACAAGAGGTGGCGCAGTGCAACTGAAATGGGCCGGGGTCAGGACAAGGTGATATTTAAAAGTGATGCACCATTGAATATGGCACAGAATGCGCCATGCACAAGTACAATGCGCTGGCACATCAACCAGACAGGGAGGTCTGGAGATGCTCCAGCACAAATGCAGTTGTGCTGGGTGCATCACCTGCGATATTCAGAAGTGTGCATGCAAATGAGACCATAATGTATGCATGGTGCAAATGGGGCCATTTGCATGTCATAATGGCCCCATTTGCATGCGGTGTGCAGGGCATCCCGGTGGAATGTGCCTGGCACCCTGTGTAGCCACCATCCCTATGAGTTGAGGCCCTGGTAGTCTAGTGGACCCCCCTCTCCTCCAGTATGCCCAGTCATGGGCATTGACATGTACAAAATGGCCTGGTAGTCTAGTGGACCCCCTTCCCTCCAGTATGCCTGATCGCGGGCATTAACATGTACAAAATGACCTGGTGGTCTAGTGGTCCCCCCCAACCCTCCAGTATGACCGATCGCAGGCATTGACATGTACACAATGACCCGGTGGTCAAGTGATCCCCCCCTTCCAGAACCCGATCGAGGGTATGATTAAAGCATAGACATTCCTAGTAGTCTAGCGGCCCTCTACCCCAACCGATGCACTGCTCGCCGGTGCCCCATAGTGGCATACATCCCTGCTAATCCAGTGGAACCCCCTACCCACAGAGGACCCCCAGCCATCCAGCCAACCCCCATCATCGGTGGGTGGATGCACCCCATCCACATACCGCCTGGCCACCTGCTGAATGACAGCTTACAGTATGATTTGTAAGCCTATTGATCCACAGTGTGGAACACTGGGTTTGCAGACCATGCTGTACTACACATGCATGAAAATGTGAATGAATGCGTTCATTCACATATTTGTGCCTGTGTACTACAGTATGGTCTGCAAGCCCATTGGTCCACACTGTGGACCAACGAGCTTACAGATCATACTGTAGCTGTCATTTGGTAGGCAGGCCGCGGTGCAGGCAGCAGCCGCTGCCCATGATGGGGAGCTGGGTGGCCCGGGTTCTTTTGTGGAGGGAGGGGTGGGGGTTCCACTGACCACCAGGGACATATGCTACTATGGGGCACCGTGAGTGGTGCATCATAGAAACATAGAAACATAGAATGTGATCGGAAGATAAGGACCACTTGGCCCACCTAGTCTGCCCATTTTCCTACCTAACAGATAAGCTGCAGATCCTAATTAACCAACAGCTTACTTCCTCCTACACCCACTAGGACTGCCTTATGTCTGTCCCATGCATTCTTGAATTCCCCTACTGTTCTTGACTCCACAACCTCCTCAGGGAGGCTGTTCCATGCATCCACAACCCTCTCTGTGAAAAAATACTTCCTCACATTACCTCTGAGCCGTCCCCCCTCTATCTTCAAATTGTGCCCTCTTGTTCTTGCACATCTCTTTTTCTGAAAGATGCCACCCTCTTGGACTTTGTTGATTCCCTTGAGGTACTTGAAAGTTTCTATCATGTCCCCTCTCTCCCTCCTTTCCTCAAGGGTATACATATTAAGCTCCTTTAGTCTTTCTTCATACGTCTTCTGGTGCAGACCCTGCACCATTTTGGTTGCCCTCCTCTGGACAGCCTCCACTCTGTCTATGTCTTTGCGGAGATGGGGTCTCCAGAACTGCACACAGTACTCCAGATGGGGTCTCACCAACTGTCTGTACAGAGGGATAACAACTTCCTGTTTTCTACTATTGATGCCTCTCCCTATGCATCCCAGTATCCCCCCAGCCTTCCTTACTGCCTTCTCACATTGCTTGCCCACCTTAAGGTCATCTGATATAATTACCCCCAGGTCCCTTTCCATTATTACTGTTGTCAGTATCTCACCTCCCATCGTGTACTCTTGCCCTGGGTTTTTGTTTCCCAGGTGCATTACCTTGCACTTCTTTGCATTGAATCTGAGCTGCCATACATTTGACCATTCCTCCAACCTTGCCAAGTCCCTTCTCATCCTTTCCACTCCATCTGGTGTATCAACCCTGTTGCAGATCTTTGTGTCATCTGCAAAGAGACATACTTTTCCTTCCAGTTCCTCTGCAATGTCACTTATAAAGACATTAAAAAGGATTGGTCCCAGTACTGAACCCTGTGGTACCCTGCTAGTAACCCTCCTTTCTTCACTGTGGACTCCATTTACTACTACTCTTTGCGTCCTGTTGTCTAGCCAATTTTTTATCCAGGCTACCACCTTGGGACCCATTCCAAGGCTGGCTAACTTGTGTATTAATCTTTTGTGTGGGACTGTTTTCATCGATTCACAGACCAAGTTGATGCAGCAGAATGTTTGTGAGGTAGTGCTGGACCCACTGGATAGGTGAATGAGTGGTGGGTGGGTGTAGGGAGAAGAGTGCCAAGAGGGTGGTCAGGGTGAGGGGGCAGCAAGTGGGGAGCAAACTCACTGAGGGACCTTTTTTTTTTAGAAGTTTAGAAAAAAAAGAAAAACGATTACATGTGATTGTTTCCTTTATTTAAGGTACTGACACTGGAGATTAGGCACCCCAGTGTTGGCATGTTGTTTGGTGGCAGCGGGGGTGGCCCACCCTGGTGTCACATCCTGTTTGAGATTGGGTGGGAAGGAAAATGGGTGAAGTCCTGAGAGGTTGCTTAAGATAGGGGGACGATCAAGGGGGACTGTCTCAGAAATCCACCAGCAATGGAAGAAAGAGAAGGATACTCTTCAAGCAGGATTACAAATGGCCAGGTGCAGTAAACACTCCAAGTGGCTCGCTCCAGAGACCAGTGAAGGCAGCTGACTGACACTCCGATTGGGACGTGGAACTGAATGAGTGGGTAAGACAGTACCCACCGTGTGGGACCAGGGACTACAGACCAGCAGGTAGATACAACTATCAGAGCATCTCCCAGATCTGACAGAAGGAGTGGTGGAGACACCCAGAGCACAACTGCATGACCTGAGACCGATGGACAGTGGAGTAGGCGGGGAGCTTAGCAACTTGCAGTGGAATAGCAATCCTGCAGCTGGGAGGGGTGCTCCTCAGACTGTGATTGCTGCTAGAGGTGGGGAGAGAGAGAGAGAAAGAGAGAGAGTAAAAGAGAGAGAGAGAGAGAGAGACTAGCCCAGAGTACTGTATACACTATCATAGCTTAATTTTTAATTTACAACCAGTTGTCCTACCATAAACAGACCAGTCACAGTATGCAGTAAGTGGCATACCATATTGTTTGGCAACAAAAGTTGGGGGGGAGTTTCAGTAATTTGAGAGATGTGCATTCCTGAGAGAGCTACCACTTGCTCTTCTAGCTGTTATGCACTGTCCTCCGCTCTCATGCGCCACCCTTCTTCTAGCCAATACAGAGTTAGTAATGGTAACAGACAGCTGCAAGGAGCAATAGCAAGGCACATCACTCACTCATTGACAACTATAAAAAATCATGTCTCAGGAGTGAAGGAGTTGCACTGGTGCAGATCAGGCCATGTAAATGGCCTAAGGAGCATTGTATGATGTTACGTTCCGGCACAGCACGATCAGTGTTTTTGTGGGGATGCATACTGGTGCGGTAATTTTGTACTAGCATGTAAACAAGCTGCTCTGCCTGCTCTGGTGCAGCACCCCACTTTGTGCTGCACTGCCATGCCAACCTGTGAGCTGTCTGTACTCTTGATAAATGTCAGTTTATTTAGGTAGACAGACAGTGCAGTTTAAATCCTGACACATCAGCAAGCTTGCTAAAAGTTTTTAGACTTTTTCTCACCCCCTTCAAGTCAATATCCAACCCGTCACTGTAAATGTACATCTCCTTGTGATCCAACCCTGGCCCTAGTGGAAATAATGCTAAAACACAGGAGGTCTTCCTACAACGATACACGCTGTTAGTGAGTAAATGTGGCCCAGCAACATTTTTAATGGAGTGGCAGATGAGTGTCACAAACATCAGTGCACCAGGGAGATGCATATAAATGCACCTTTTGATCACAGTGAGAACTGGTCTGCTGTGCAGACGAGCTCTAATAAATTTATCATTTCCAGCTTCCTTGCAGGGAAGGAGGGAGGGCACTGGGTGATTCTCAGCCTTGAACAGTTACATTTCATCTTACATTTTTTAACAAGATCTCTAGTTTCCTTTTTGTTTTCTCATACAAATTGGGTCCCTCAGGAATATTTTCCAGTTAGGGATTCACATCTGGGGAGGCACTGGTGTAAATCGCCCCTTCACAATTCCTGAGAATTTCAAGGAGTCACCAGAGAAGAAACCTTCAGCTTCTCTTTCCCGGCTCCAACTGAAACTCAGCTCCCCAATGCTAGTTAGACCCAGGCAACTGACTCCACCCCCAGAACTCTCAGTCCAGAGCCAGCAGACTCAGAGCTCCTAAATAGAATGCTAAAGTGTTCTTACAGGCCTAGTAGACCCAGGGCTATGTATACTACCCCTTTCTACTAGGACACAGCTGAAAACAAGATGTTTCAGTTCAGTTTACCTTCCTTGTCAAATCTAACTTTCCAACAACTCCCATGTGGATGTTTCTTCATCCCGCAATGGCAGAACGTGTATACAACTTACATGGAAACCATGTGGTATTCACATGTGGCCCAGTCAAACTGAAGGCTAGGTTTCCTAAAACAGTTCTATAATTAATTTTGACACAGGGCCAACTTAAATACACACATTCTTCTACATTAGGTATTATGATCTCATTGCCTTCAGGAAGAATGGGACGGTTGCCTACTGTTACATTTCTTCTATGAAGGGGAATGTATGTAAGCAGTAATGTAATCTGACACTGCTGATAAAATCTTACATATAGAATTTGATGGCAGAAGGACCGCCAGGCCCACCTAGATTATATCCCTACTGGGTCATAATATCGTGGACGATACCATGCCCAGAAAGACCATGCTGCTACTACCACATGTGGGTTTACAGTGACAGGGGAATTATAGCAATAGAAAGTATCACTACCCCCTAACACTCACCAGCAACAAGGAAGTGGATGTAGTCACTGCCGGTCTTGTGCTCAGTTGAGCTGCACCCATGGTGGAGTGGCTAGAGCACCTGACCCAGCAGTGGATGGGATTGGAGGGGAAGTGGTTTGATTCCCTTGAAGGCAATCTATTTTTACAATTATATTTCTTGCCCTTTGTCTACACCCCTCAGAATTGATTATAATAATTCTGGGGGTGGAGTGGAGGTAAAGCCCCCCGAAAAGTGCAAAAAAAACAGTAAGGTGTTGCCCCATGCTGTATCATGCCGTGCAGTCTTGATACAACATTATGACCCTGTGCCATTAAATCTTTTTTTACCTCTTCTATGAACTAAGCCTGGATTTGGGATTTTTATGGGAGCAAATAATCCAAAATTGTAAACATCAAATTCAAGCATGCAAAGTCCTGTTATGCACTAATACGCCTCTGTAAGAAACATAGACATTGATGGTAGAAAAAGGCCTTAGTGCTGTCGAGTTCTCGCTGGTTTCTATGTTTCCACTCAGTGTGAAGAACACCCAGCTATCTACCTTGTTTATTCCATGAAGGTTGTTCTACATCTCTGTTATGTCCCCCCTCCCTTCATGCCTCTGGTGTGTACATATTGAGGTCCTTCAAGCTTTCTCCATATAGGACTTCCCATGCTGCCCTTGAATCATTTTGGTAATCCTCTTCTTCATCGCATCCTCCCTGTCCTTCCTCAAGTGTGGGTTATAGAACTGCACACAGCATTACTGGTGAGATCCAACCAGGGATCTGTACAGGGCAGGGTCACCTCTCTCTCCTTAAAGGTAGGGGCGACTGGTGAGTATTCACAGTGGCACTGAGGAAAGCAGAAGATGTTGAAGGGATGTTGGGATGTTGTGGGATGCTGGGGTGCATAGGGAGGGGGATTTCTAGCAAGGGAAGTGAGGTGGTATTGCCACTGTATCACTCACTAATGAGACCCCACTTAAAGTACTGTGTCCAGTTCTGGAGCCCGAACCTCCACAAGAACACTGACAGGGTGGAAGCAGTCCAGAGGAGGGCTACCAAAATGGTGTGTGGTTTCATGAGAAACCATATGAGGGGAGGCTGCAGGAGCTCAACATGTACTTTCTGGAGGACAGGAGATCAAGAGGGAACATGACTGAGACCTATAAGTACCTCACAGGGGTGAACAAGGTACAGGAGGGAAATTTCTTTCTTTCAGAGGATGAGGAGCACCAGAACATTGGGGAATACAATGAAGCAGGGGGATGGGAGTTTAAGAGAGATGTGAGAAAATACTTCTTCACAGAAAGGGCGGTGGATGCCTGGAACAAACTACCAGAAGGAGTGGTGGGGTGAAAACAATGGGGAGCTTCAAGCATGTGTGGGACAGGCACATTGGCATATTAAGTAGAGAAAAGGGAGGAGGGAGGGTCACTGGCAACAAAATAGGGTCCAGGGTGTAGTAATGGGCAAGGAAAATTAGGGCAGACTAGAAGGGCTTACAGTACCTGTCTTTTTCTGCCAACAGATTCTATGTTTCTATAAAGGGACTTCAGGAAACTGGAAGTGGTCACCTGCCAGATGGCTGCAAAGCACAAGACAGATGTGCAGGATGTAGTGTTACATCCCAAGATATTGGGTCCTGCTAAAGAAGATTCAGAGTCTGACGTCGGAGAAGAAAAGCCAGCTGTACCTGTGTCTGGAGACCAAACTGAGTTTATGAAATGTTTGGCTATACAGCAGCAGACTATGGAACAAAGAAGAGAAAAACAGTAAGAAAACTAATAGAGAAATAGAAACGTACATAGGAATGGGGTGAGTATGGGAATCCACCAAAGTCACAGGCCATGCTGCAATCTAGTTTGGAGCCCCCGACCCTATTGTATAAATATCTACCTAAGAGGAATCCTCACTTTTACTACAGGTTATGAAAAAACATCCTTTTCTCGCCTCTTTTTTTTTTTTTCTTAAAGTCAGTTTAATAAAGGACAACTAAACATGTATTTTTTTGCAAGTCCTATTACAAAAAAAAGCTACACACATGCAGGTCATTCTCCCTCCGTTTTACCCACCTGGTAAATCCCATTTTGAAAAACAAAAGTAGCCATTTTCTTGCACATTTTGATTTTCGGTGGTATTCTCCCTATAGATCTCTGTATGCATATTATAGAGCGCATCTGGGAAATGCGTATTCATGTGACCTCAGTGCTCCCATATCTACGGGGATTCCCGTATTTTGTGGGGATTTATGTTGGAAAATGGGCTACGGGGAGGAAATCAGTTTATTAATCAATCCACGGGGATTGTTGCCGGCGCTACGGGGAGAACAGAGGTACACTAAGATGGCCGTCCGAGACTCTCACAGAGAGCAAGAGAAAACTCTGATTGGTGCCTCCCAACCCCAGACGCTGTGACCACGCACCCCTGAGACTCCTGGGAGCTGTGTGATCATGTGCTGGGATGCATCCCTGATACGCTATGAAGCTAGAGCCACACGTGCCCCTCATGGCTTGAGACTGCCAAGACTCAACTTACAGTGCCCCCCTGATAGGCTAGCCACTGAACCCCCCTCCTATAAAAATCCAGATCTGTGCCGTGAGGTAGCATGGAAGTTTAATTTGGAGCTGTATGGAGTCGTTCAGAGAGGTGATCTGGACATCATCATCCGACATCAGCGTTTTTGTGAGCAGCGTGCCAGCAGCAAGCAAGCAAGGAGGAAATTCACTGCAGTGTAGCCGGAGAGTCAGCGGGACCAACTGAGTTTTTCTGCCGGCGTCCTGGTTCTGTTTCCAGCGTCTCATGGCAGGGTCAGGAGCAGTAAAGCTTTTCCAGTCGTGGGCACGGCAGTAGCAGTCTGTGATCACACACCAACTCTTCTGAGCAGGTAAACCGGGTATTGATCTGATGTCCGGTGCACTTCAGTCTCGCTAAGACAGTTTCTGTTTCTGCTGCAGGGCTTTTGCCAGAAGGCAGGTATTGTTGTGCTAGGAATAAGCCAGTTGGATATGCAGGCTGCAGAGCTTTTGCCAGAATGCAGATATTTTTAAAGTTTAACAGGTTTTGCTCATTGTCATGTCATATGTTAATATCATATACCTGCTTACTGACCCAGACAAAGGTGGCTGGAGCATTTGAGACACTTTTGAGACACTTTTCTTAACCCATGACATTTTAAGGGATAGAATTGTCAGTACAGTACTATTTATGTTTTGGAAGTGGAATTGCCACCCTAGACAGACAAATGCTGCTGGCACAATTCCACATACTCTCATTTTTAAAATTGCTGTTACTGTTAGAGGTGAAAAACGGAATTGCTCTGTAACTGGACTAAGCCCTGAATGATTCTAGTTGTGCATTCTGATCCACCAAAATTCCCACCCGAACTGCTGGACCCACTGAAATACTTGCTGGACCCACATGAACCCCAGAATGTTGTCATGTCAGAATTCCTGCCTTGACTATTCTGGTGGTTGAGGTGGGAACGCTGACAATGGCATTGTGGCTGTTATGGCAGGATGGTTCTGTGGGGCTTTGGTGGGCATTCTGGCAGTTTGGGTGGGCATTACAAATAGTGCTAGTGGATACTGCAACTGGAATTGTTCCAGTTCTTCATATTCTGCTTCCATATTCATTGATCTGGTTTTCCTCAAGTCTCGATACATAATTTAATAATGTATGTCCCACATCAAGATACTTTAGGATTATATGGCAAGGCCCTAATAAAAATATGTCTAGTGTTTTACCTGTAGTCCTTGACCCTATGACATCATGAGTGGTGAAGTCAGGGGTCATGGATCTCTAGTGAAATATCAGACTGTCATATTTTTATTAGGCCCATGCTATCTTTGATTTATGGAATAACAAAGGTTTGTGCAGTGAAACATCTGGATTTGTTGCTGTCATGTCTCAAGGTGGTACCTGGTTACCAACTTTTTTAATTTTGGCCAAATTTCAACAAAGACTGTTATAATACATTGACATGAATGCTCATTGTTGTTCATGGTGCTGTATATTAAAACGGGGTGAAAATGGCACACAAGAAACTTCAAGTGCCTCCAGAGAACCCTTCAGAGTGCTTCCATAGTACAGTAGAATAGATATTCAGCATGTTTGGGTAGTGGAGCATCATCCTCATCAACGTTTTCTAACCATGTGTTACAGTGCAGACTGTGCTGGAATCATTGCATTGTATTCAGATCTGTGCTATTTGTGTGATAGCATGAGGTGGTGAACTTACGAAATCAAATAACACTAACTTGCCAAGAACTTGGAAAGAAATACTGGTGACAGCATCTAAAAAAGCATTACTCTGTCATTATGATAAGAGAAAATGGAACGTGATTTGTTGAAGGTTTCAGACTTGTAAAGCTGCTCTGTTTTAATACGTTGGCAATCAATGCTTAACATTTTTTATGGCTTGAAGTTCTGTGTCCACTGTTTGTTTTTTTAAAGCAGCAGAACACTTATTTAATGTCATTATTACTACTCTCTCTGCCGTGATTTCCACCTCCGCTACCTTGTCCCCCTGCTTTGCTTCCCCCCACCTGCCAGTGATGCCCTCCCCCTCCCCAGACCCGCCGATCGGTGATACAAATCACACAGTAATACTCCCTCACACTTTCCTGTTCTGACTTCCATCCGAGGAGCTTTTTTCACTGTAATGGTATGGTTTGCTTTTGGTGGTTTAATTAGTTTATGTGGTCTAGCAGCACAATTGGTCTGATGTGCTGTGTTTGCATTTTGATGGGTAATAATAAATAAATAAATAAGACAGTTACAGTTAGACTGATGGCTCCTGATCTCTCTGAGCAGGCAGGCTGGCCAGCCATGTTGTATATCACTAAATTGCCTAAGCAGGTCAGTGATTTTACAGTTTCAACATAGCTTTCCCCCCACAAACAAACTTTGTACTCACTGCTTCTATTCCCTGTTATGCTGTGGCTTGCTTTTGGCAGTTTCTGTAGTTTGTGGAATCTGGCTGTGCAATTGGAGGTGATCTGTGTTCATGACCAGAACCGGTCTGGTTTCAGAGTGGGCTGAATATACTAGGCAGGGATGCTGGTTTACTGTTTTCTCAGCTGGCACTTATTTTAGCAATTTTGCTGTCAGTGTGAAACTCTATGATAAGCTCAACCTCTTCTCACTTTGGTTTTCCTCCCACTATTATCAAACCCTACTACTGCATTTCAGGCTTCTGCATCATTTTCTCTACATATCATGGAATCAGTAAGCTATGTACGCGTATGCTCAATTACTTTTCACTATGAAATAAGAAAGTAGTTTATACCTGGTTTTTATTTATGTTAGGTGATTGTAATGTGACTTACCTGACCTAGGGAGCCAAAAGTAGTAGTCCAAAGAGGTGGTGTACATGTCCCTGTAAAATAAAAGATGGCAAAAGGGGTCACAAAGGATCCTCAGTTCTTAAGGGGGCTCAAGAGGATGGAAGGGACAGGAGTAAAAATAAAATGATACTTATCTGATAAGTTGGGTGCCCTCGTCCTGTCAGACCTGTAGGGGGAAAAAAAAGAAAAGAGGAAATAAGTTTGTTAGAAGAAAAACAATATAAGAAAGCAAAAAGCAGAGTACAGGGAGTGTGGGTTGTGGAAGGGGGACTTAGCAAAACCCCTTTTTCTCCCCTGAGTGGTGGCTGAGTGGTCAGTAAATTACTTACATGAGTGGTTGACCTCCACATCAAGCTGGGTGACTTCGCAGCAGGGCCCTGAGGTGAATACCAAGAGACCCCCACTCCTTTTGAAATCAAATTAGTATGTTGCCAATTCAGGCTGGAAAAATATGCTTAACATTACAATTTACCTTTCCTGGGGGTGATGGGGTGGTAGGGTGTCCTCACTCTGATTTTTTGTTTTGTTTTGTTTTTATGCATGCCAGATACAGTAGCACACCTCATTTAGAATCCCATTAATAATTTGTATGTGCGCAAGGGTGAGCAGCTAATATTTGTAAATGGAGAAGTATGACTTTCTCATGATTGATTTAGCTAGCTCCCAACCAGTTACCTGCACATTGGCTGGGGACCCAAACCATGAGTAAGCATATTTTGGCCCAATGCACTCTTTATAAAGGTAAGCCATTTGAGACTGATGCAGTTTAGAGTAGGGACCCAGCTAATGGGTGGTCTCAACGTGGTAGCTGGGTGACTTCACAGCAGGGCCCTGAGGTGAGTACCAAGAGACCTCCACTCCTTTTAAAATCAGATTGGTAAGTTGCCAATTCAGGATGCAAAAATATCATGTTTTGGTAATAGCATCACTGTGTAAGTGTGTTTAATAAGCACTGCAGCATTGTATTGAGCTGGGTCAATGGATGTCACTAAAAATATTGTCGTGTCTGTCTAGTTTTGTCCATCATTTCATTCATTCATTTGTTCATTCATTTGTTCATCCTGGTTTCATCTGTTCAATTAAACCTGGTTGGATGCCATCCCAGTGCAATACTATGCTGTCATCTGCCTCCTGGGGATCCAGAGTTTGATCTTTAGCCTGGTGAGCATACAATCATGCTTTACACATGCTTAAGAAAAAATTCACTTCTTTCGAGATTATGAAACACACAACTGACTTTTTTTTTTTATGTATTTAACAGAACCATCAGCACGGACAGAATCCCATTGGTTGATATGTCTTCCACAAGAGTCCGATCTGGATCTCCATCATCACCTTCCACCCCTGCAAAGAAAATGAGGTATCGTCAGAGCTACAGGAAAGACTGGGAACTTGAACCAGAATTCAAAGGATGGCTCCAGAAGAGTGACAAAGGGTAAGAACATGCATTCTGCGTGTAAGTATAATATGCACAATTCTAAGATGCGTTTGTGGGGGGGTGCAAAATGTGTGAGGTGGTGCATGGAAGTATTGGAGAACATGCACTGTTATTAAAATAGATGGCTAGTGTAAGCCAGGGGTGCTAACTAGTGTAAGACAGGGGTGCTAACAGTGTAGTGATCAGTCAGGATAGATTTTGAGTGGGTGGAGGAGATTGTGTTTTGTTGTAAATTACAAAACTAATCCTGTCTTTCTTTTTTTCTCTTTCTCTCTCTCTGTAGTCCTTGCAACAAACACATAAAGGTTGCCACTGGAGGGAAGAACGATCTTCGTGATCATGGTCGAGGGAGAAAAACATAAGAAGCTGCTTACATCACTCTCGCCAAATGCAATGGTCAGCAAGTTTTTTGCACATTCCCTGGATGCTGATGTGGCATCAGCAGAATTGTTGTGGGCAAGGGCTGTGGCAGAGCATCACTTGCCATTTGCACTGGCAAATCACATGAGTGAGATGTTCCCAGTGATGTTCAAGGACTCAAAGATTGCAGAGAAGTTTGCCTGTAAGGAGAGCAAAATAAAATCCCTGTTGGTGAATGTAATTGGAGAAGAGCTCAAGCTATCTGTTGTTGAGCAAATGAGAAAAAAAACATTTCAGTCTCCTCATCGATGAAAGCAATGATCAGACTGTTGCAAAGCATCTGGCTGTACTTGCTCGCATCCTTGATGTCCAGGGACGGGTGAGGTCATGCTTTTACAAGCTGTTTGAAGTCCAGGGAACACCTTCTGCATCTGGAGTTACATTTGACGCAGGGACCTTGTACAATGCCATTACTGAAGAACTCCGAAAGGATGAAAACCCCCTAGAAAACATTGTAGGGTTTGGGTCTGATGGAGCCAATGTGATGATGGGGTAAGAAATAGTGTTCTCTCCAGACTGAAAAAGGAGCTGCCGTACATCTTCAATATTCATTGCACCTGCCATGTTGCCCACCTCATAGCAAATGATGCTTGCAAAGTGTTCCCTGATGAGGTACAGAGCCTACCTGTAGACATCTGGTACTATTTTAAGAAAAGTGCCAAGAGAATGCAAACCTTTCAGACCTATCAGGACTTCACCAACACAAAACCACACAAACTTCTGAAACCGTGTCAGACCAGATGGCTCAGTCTGCACCAAGTGGCTGGGAGAATTGTGGAACAGTTTCAGGCTCTGAAGTCTTATTTTGAAAGTTCTAGTGAAAGAAGTGCAAAAATTTTGGGAATCCGGGCTGCTTTACGTTCCAGTCTAGTAAAGCTGTGCTTCATGTTCCTGGACTATGCATTACCACTCATTCTAGAGTTCAATCTTCTTTTCCAGCAGGAAAAACCAAATATTCACATTGTTCTCTGTGAGCTGGAGGTTCTGTACAAAAAACTGCTGTCAAAATTCCTAACCACTGCTACTATCCGAGAAGCTGCACAAGTTCAAGATATTGATGTCCTAAACGAAGACTACCACCTTCCATTGGACCAAGTCGCTTTTGGAAAATCTGATTGCAAATCATTTGTACAGCAACTACAAGAGGAAGGGGAAGAAGAAACAGTTCACAGTTTCTTTCATTAGCAAAGGATTTCTGGATTGAGGCATGCCAGCAAGTGAAAAGAAGAATGCCATTTAGGACTACGATGGTGACATCTATAAGCATCTGGAGGCACTAAACAGAGAAACAACATGTCTCAAGTGCTAAATTAAAAGCTTTGGCAGACCGTTTCCCCAACATTATCAGAACCACTGATGAAGTCAGGGATCAACTTGATGATGAGGTACTGGAATATGAAATGATGACCTTCCCAGAGGAAAAGACCACCTTGCCAATTGACGATTATTGGCAGCACATCAGAAACCTGAAGAATCCCAGTAATCCAAGTGTCTTAAGATTTCCCCTACTTGTCAGGCTTACATCTGCACTGCTAATTCTGCCCCACGGAAATGCCGATGTGGAGCGCTTATTTAGTGATGTGAACTGTACCAAAACAAAGGACAGAAGCTGTATGAAAGGAAACACACTCAATGCACTGCTGCACGTTTCCTTCAATAAAACAGAAGAGGACTGCTTTAAATTTAAGCAAACGAAGACCAAGCTGGAACACTGTAAAAGCAAGGACAAATATTAAGGGTGCACACATTTGCATCGTGGATGGATCCTAAGCAACTTTAAGAAACTTTGCACATCACTCCTCAGGTGCTCATTTTACCCTGAGAAACTTTGCACAATATGACTCCTGGGTGCTCATTTTAAGACTTTATACATATTCACATATATAAGCCTGTGTTTATCTCTTTATACCACCTGTGCTGTATCAGTGCTTCCCTTCTACGTCAGTTCTTCCCCCACCATTGCTTGTTTTCATGTTACTTGTAAATATCTTTTAGTTGTCATGTAATTATGTAATGTTTTTAGGTCAGTTTTAATTCTTGAAGTAAATAAGAACACTTAAAACAGCCAGAATATGTGTTGTAGTGATTTTATTTACCATCCTAGTGATGCCAATAGCAATAATAAATTGGCTTGGGCATACAGAAAAATCTACAGGAATTTCACCAAGGTTTTACAGGGAAAATACAGGAAAAATGAGGGTCTGCTACAGGAAAATGTTTTGGCTGATCTGGGAGCACTGTGACCTGCCTAACACGACAACGTCAATGGAACCACTCAGTCCCATGTCTTTGCAGTGCAGGTATTCTGACTGCATAAGTTACAGTTCAGTGAAATAAGGACTTGCCAGTGCAGTCAAGATATAGTATTTTAAATTCTGAACTCTGTCTTACTTGATGGTGCCTAATCTATGCTATGGTTATTATTGTTGTAAAAAAAACACTTTTATTTGTGCCCCATGTTTCACAAATTGAGACACTGCCTGCTATGCATGTTTCAAAGCTGAATGCTTCCTGACCCACAGTGGCATGGCAGGTATTTAAAACCTCAAAATTTATGTATTCAAACTGCCAAAATGCCTCCAATATTTATTTTTTCTCCTCAGACTTGTTTCTACAATTTTGTTACTCCCATGTCAATTGACAATGCTTATTGCAATGCATCATTATTAGATTACTCCCTATTGTATAATTTTCTCTTCGTGTATAATTACCGTCATTGTTCATGATGTCATGATGTCTGTAATACTTGCCTGCCACACTTTGTACTGATGTGGAGCCTTTGTTCATTTATTTATTTATTTCAATCTAGGATTACAATACCTTTGAGCCGAGGCTCTTTTACAAAGGTTCCACGTCAGCGTAAGCAACAGTCATCATTTTTAGTTACAAACATATAGTCATTGACTTACAGACATGTAATAACCAGTACAAAGACTTGAGCTATGAGCAAGACAAGGGAAGGGGGTGGGTGGTGGGGAAGTGAGGGTAGGAGATCGAGGGAAGGAAGTGTAGGGAAAGGGGAGTAAGGGAGGTGGTTGGGGCGGGGGCAGGAGTGGAGATATGGGGGGGAGGTGGGCAAGGGTGGGAGACAGTGCAGCCAGGGGGCTTTGTTGAGGGAATATGACAGGTAAGGTGTTAGGGGTGCAAAGACTGATTGTAACTGCTGGGTGCTGGGGCATTTGCAGCTGGAATGGTGGAAATGTTAAGATGGGCAATCGCAGGATACAAGCAGTGAGATGTGCAGCTTGGACTTGAAGATGCCAAGTGTTGGAGCGGTCGTTATGTCACTGCCAAGAGAGTTGAGCCAGTTGGATGCCCGATAGGCGAATGATCTTTGGCCTTGGGTCATGTGACATCGTGGGATATGTAGTAGATTGGAATTGGATCTCCTTGTAGTGACGTTCCTATGTCTAGGCTTAAGGAGAGCACAGACACCAGGTGGGGCCAGACCCATTATAATTTTCTTGGCCGTGATGCAGGTTTGGTATTTTATGCATTTGTCCAGTTGAAGCCATCCAGATTGGGAATAAAGGTCACATGTGTGGGTACGGCGATGTGAGCCAGTGATGAGACGACAGGCCTTATTCAGGGAGGTTGCGATACGTTTCAGAGCAGAGGTAGTTGCAGACCCATATATGATAAATCCATAGTCTATGATGCTGACGATGGAGCTTTGGACGGCCACTGCCAGTGCTTCTGGGGTTAGGTGTTTCCTGTGCCGGAATAATATGCCTAACCTCGCATTGGCAGACTTTGCAACATTGCTGATATGGACAGCGTATGAGAGGTGGGGATCAAGGGTGATGCCAAGGTACTTGAACGATTGTGTTTGTTCTAGGATGGCTCCTTGTTTGGTTGCAATGGAGAGGTGGAGTTGTTTGTTTTTGTTGTGGGGGCTGCAGAAGACCATAGACTTGTTTTTTTTCTGATTGAGAAGCAGTTTATGATTTAGAAACCAGGATTCGATGGAGGAGAAGGCCTGCTGAAGTTTATTTTGTAATTGGATTGGATCAGGGCCCAAGGTGAGGATCACAGCATCGTCAGCGTAGAGAATTATTTGTTCTGGGCAGCTGTCCAGTAGTGAGTTTAAGAATAGGCTGAAGAGGAGTGGTCCCAGAATGGAGCCCTGGGGGAGTCCCGAGAGGACCGGTCTAGGGTCTGAGAGTGTATCAGCGATTCTTACTGTTTGGGACCATTCTTCAAGGTAGCTCTTAAACCAGCCAATGGAGTCGGTTGACAGCCCAGTGTTCTGAAGCTGGACAAGCAGGAGGCGGTGATTGGCGGTGTCAAAGGCTTTAGTTAAGTTAATGTAGATTGAGCCTAGTAGTTCACCAGAGTCAAGTGCATTGTGGATTGCGCCGGTGAATTCAAGTAGGGCTGTGGAGGTGCTGTGACCTTTGCGGAACCTGTGTTGTTGCTTGCACAGCATGTTGTACGTATCCAGGTATTCTGTGAGCTGGTCCGAGACGATGCGTTCTAGTGCCTTGGAGAGTGGGGGTAGTAGGAGATAGGTCTGTAGTTATCGTGGGAAGTTTTGTCACCACTTTTATGGATTGGGGTGACAGTGGCAGATTTCCATCTGTCCAGGAACTGGCTAAGGCTGAGGGAGAGGTTGAAAATTCTGGTCAGAGGACTAAGCACTTCATCAAGTGTGAGAGACAGGATTTTGAGATCGAGGGAGTCATTACTGAATCTTGATTTACCAAGGGCTTTGGTTACATATTTGCATACTTGGTGAGCCTTGACTGCTTTGAAGTAGAAGCGGGGGGAGCTGGTGGGAGTAGTGTTCATTGTGGACAGAGGGGCTTCAACATCTTTGAAGTAGTCCTGGGGTTGGACAGCACTGAGGTCGGTAAAGGCTTTGTTAAAGGTATCTGCAATGGTTTTTGGGTTGAGGGTTGTGGCTCCATTGATGTTGAGTATTGATGAGGGGGGTTTGGGTGGATTCCCGGTGAGTTCCTTTATGTTCTTCCAGAATTCCCGACCATTGTCTCAGGAGTTTGTGAGGGCATGCTTATAGTAGGTGGACTTCATTTGCCAGATGTTTTTGGTGCAGTCATTGCAGGCATGTTTGTAGTTTTGGATGTCGTTTTGCCTTCCAGAGTTTCTGGCCAGCTCCCATAGGTGGTCTCTTGTTTTTAGCATCCTGAGGAGGTCACCTGTGAGCCAAGGGTTACTGAGTGATTTGACTTTGCATTTCTTAATAGGAGAATACATGTCACAGGCCACAGTGAAGATGTTTATGAAGAGGTCAAGGGCAGTGTTTACGTTGGTTACATTGAAGATAGAGGACCAGTCTTGATGGAGGAGGTGGGATTTGAGTCGAGGAAGGTGACCACTGGGTAGAACCCTGCTGGTGATAGTTTTTGGTGGTTGTTTGTTGAATTTATTTGACCAGGTGCAGCTAACAGGGGAGTGGTCGCTGAGAGAGTCAGGGAGGACATTAATGTTAGATATCCGCGATGAGTGACTGGTAAGGATCCAGTCCAAGAGTGTGCTGGTGCCGGTCCTGTAATTTTTCCTGGTTGGTGAGTCAACCATTTGTGTGAGGTTCGCCACAGCAGTGTTATCCCTGTGTGCACCAGCATCGGCCGCAGGCCAGTTGATGTTGAAGTCACCTAAGAGGATGGATTCAGTGTCCAGTCGGAGTGACTTTACAAAGTCAAGAACAGCTGTTAGACCAGTTCCCTGTTCTTTGGGAGGGATGTAGATGGTGGCAACAGTGAGGGTTTTGTTTTGGGCTCTGAGGAGGATTCTCACTGGCAGTATCTGAGCAGTTGTGGGTTGGAGTGAGGTAATGATGTGGTGCCCCTGTATGCAGTCTTTTAGGTAGAGAGCGCAGCCCCCACCTCTTTTGGAGAGGTGATCCAGCCTAAAGACATTGTAGCTAGGAAGGCTGATTGCATGGTCTGGTACTGATGGCGTGAGCCAGGTTTTGACAACCGCCAGGATGTCAGGGCTGTGCTGGCTGGTGAAGGCCTGTAGGGCATCCATTTTAGGAAGGAGGCTGCAGATGTTGATTGATATGAATGAGAGGGCACCCAAAGGCTTGCTCAGATTAATGGCTTAAGAGCAGAATGGGCCAGGGTTTGGGTGCACATTGCCTGACAGCATTAGGAGGAGGAGGACTAGCCTCAAGGAGCTGCGGCATATTTCTTTAAGGGAATGCTTTTGCCTGCTAGCATCTCAGGAAATTGACGAGCATCGATGATAGTGGGTGAGGGTAAGCGTAGACAGGGGGGACCAGAGTGGAGGGCTAGGACCAGTGTGGGTGTAGGATAGTTTCATGGTGGTAGGACGGACCCTGGGCAAAGGGCAGTGACTAGTGTGCAGCATGCCTAAGTGGAGGAAGGATGTAGGAATGTGAAAGCTGTGGGGGAGGGAGGGAAAGCAGGCTTTTGGGGTGTGCAGTAGGGGAGGAAGACAGGCAAGAAGAAATAGAATAGGGGGTAGAGAACGGTGGAGGCGCATGATTAAGGTAGGATTCGGGGTAGGTGGAGGGAAGGGGTTAAGACAGGCTGGCGGGGCTAGGAGAAGGGGGCGGAAGAGCAGTAGCTGGATCAGTGGGAAGTGAGGATACAGCCAGGAAGGCCAGGCATCCAGGGACTGTGTCTTTCAGAGGGTATACTTTTTTTTTTTTTTCCTAATGAAAGACCAAGAATCCCTCTAGTGGCAGGTCTGTATAACCTGCTAATGGAAAACCAGCCACATGGAAAAAAAAATTATTGTAAAAGCTCCTATTGTATAATTGTCTCTTTGTATATAATTACTGCCATTGTTCATGATGTCTGTAACACTTGTCTGCCACACTTTGTACTGAAGTGGAAAAAGAGTCCCTGACTCAAAGGGTTGTAACTCCTAGACCTCAATAAATAAATCAATAATAAAAGATATGGTTCTCAGCACATACTCAGTGTTTAATTAATAAATGACACAACAGAAGTATGTCTTACTTCTACATGTCCTAATGGCCAAGTCATTCCAACACTGCATTCTTGCATAAAAATGATGTGTCCTATTTTATGTTGTTCTTTCCTATATCATGTGTTATTTAAATGAATGTACAATAAAATGTGTTACCTTAATAAAATAAGAACAAGTGTTACCTTCTTTTATTACTAGAATACTTTTTTTTATTTTTCCTTCCAATTTACTATTAGGTTGAAATGTCACTGGTTATCACAACTGTGTACAGTGTCACTGTAATGTAACCATCAGTAATTGCAGGGATTATCGCATTTTTTTTCTGTTTTACTGTGTTTAGTGGTGGGAAAACCCTACTCAGTATCAGTTTTGTGGTTTGTTTAGTCTGACACAGTGTGTGCTTCCTTGGTGAAGTTGGTTGTTTTCATATTATTGTATTTTTCATTCTCATTATTTACTTTATTTGAACATTGTTTTTATATTCTGTACAACACAGTGTGCAATAATGCCATGCTGTGTTGTGTGGGTGTAATAACAAAAATAAATGTGGGTGTGGACTAAATGTCTTCCACGGTCCTTATACATCATTAAAAAAGCATGGATTCATTTTTATGTTTGCTTGCTCGCATGTGCAAGAAACATAGTGCGATCATCCAAAATGCAGTGCCGTACAGTTGAAAGGAAGAGCTCCGCTTCAGTGAGCAGCGCTCCCCCCACACACACGCACTCAAGCACGCATACTGCATGCTCATGCGCTCCCCCCCACGCACACACTGTATGGCCAGCGGGGTGCCCAATCCCGTCGGCTTCACCCAAAAAAGCTTTCCAGGTGCCACGCTGGAAGCCTGCCCAGCGTGGCAAAAGTTGCTATGGCCGCATAGGTGCCTAATCTCTGTCGGCTCCAGGCCTCCCAAACAGCTTTCCAGCTGCCACGCTGGGAGCCCACCCCAGCATGGCAAACGGCCCCGCCATTGCCTTCCTAAAAAAAAAAAACCTGTAAACAAAAGTTCCCTCGGAGGTCTCCCTGCCCACCCGCGCCCACCCTCTGTGCACTCTGCCTCCTCACACCCCACCTCACCCCATACTTACCTCCAGAGTCTGGTGCGATGATCTTCGTGGACCGGGAACACATCTGCACTCTTCAAAGCCAACCACAAACTGAGGAAATGCGGTAAACTGTATAATGTTAATAAATAGGGTTTTTCAACTTTGATGCATATCTCAGTCATTTTTGGAATTTTGGCACCAAATTTTCAACATGGGGTTTTGGGACCCTCCTCATGAATTCTTGAACTGTCATTGCATTAATCAGGCCGAAGGGTGATTTGCTGATCACTGCATAAAATCACCTTTCGGGACCAATTAGGAAATGACAGTGCTAGTGTTCATAAGGTGGGCTCAAGAAGCCTATGCTGTACATTTGGTGAAAAATTCTAAAATGATTTTGTTAAAGTTACGCAGTTCCTACACACGTCAGAGGTTCGCAAATTTTTAATATTTGCACTCTGGATTTTCAGCATTGCCATTTTACCACACCTCCTTATTTTATTTATTTATTTTTTTATTTAGTTTTTGTTGACCGGGTAAGTACACTAGACAAATCCTACCTATTTTCAGGCACGACCCGGGGGAGGGGGATACAGATGAATGCCAACTGACCTTGAACCAAATTAAGCTGTTGGTGGTATTTTTAGTGAATGAGGGAAATTTGGCCAGGACACCAGGAAATTCCCTACTCTTTTCGATAAGTGCCATGGGATCTTTAACATCCACCTGAACTACCACCAATCCAGGCAGATGGGACCTCGGTTTAACATCTCATCCGAAAGATGGCACCTCAGAAGTGCAGCACCCCTCTTATGCTGCACTACAGTGTCAGTACTGGGATATTTACCCAAGTGCCAGATGTGGGAACTGAACCCACAGCCCTCTGATCTCCCGGCCTCAGAGGCGAGTGTGCTACCTACTGAGCCACTGACACAGTACAGCTGTCATTCTTCACATCTCGCCCAAAATGTGTTTCCGAGCAAGTAGCGCACAATGGCACAGTTGGTGTGCAAAATCAATGTATGGGATGCATTAAGAAAATTACAGTGACTCTGTTCATGAGCAAAGGTCTTAAAATGGCTATGTTGAAAATTTGGTGAAAAAATTCCTAAAAATGACGGTTTTACAAGCGTGCGTTGCACAGTTCCTACGCACGCTCGTAAGTTCGCAAATTTTTAATATTTGCACTCCAGAATTTCAACATTGCCATTTTACCACACCTCCTTATGAGCAGTACAGCTGTCATTTTTCACATGTCGCCCAAAATGTGTTTTCATGCATGTAGCGCACAATGGCGCAGTCGGTGTGCGCAATCAATGTTTGGGACAGATTAAGAAAATCACAGTGACACTGTTCATGAGCAGAGGTCTTAAAATGGCTATGTTGAAAATTTGGTGACAAAAGTCCATAAAATGACTGTGTTACTAGTGAGTATTGCGCAGTTTCCACGCACCTTCGTAAGTTCATGAATTTGTAATATTTTTAGTACAGATTTTCACCAGTGGCATTTTCCACACTTCCTATGAACAGTACAGCTGTCATTTTTCTAACATGGCGAAATGTGTTTTCACACTTTCAACACAGAAGCTGCGTGGTCGCTGTGGGAAATCATTGTTCGGGACAGATAAAGAAAATCACAGTGACACTGTTCATGATCGGAGGTCCCAAAATGCCTGTGTTGACAATCTGCTGTAAAAAATCTCCAAACTAATTACATTATGGATGTGTGTTGCACAGTTTCTATGCACGTTCGTGACTTCACCATTTTTTTTAATATTTTCACTGCAGATTTTCAACATTGCCATTTTTTACACCTCCCCATGAACAGTACAGCTGTCATTTTTCACATCCTGTTTGGAATGTGTTTTTGCACCTGTGGTGACAAATGCTGTAGTTGCTGTGCAAAAGCAGCTTTTGGCTAACAAACTGATATCGCCACTGTTCATGAGGTGGGGGTCACAAAAAAACTATGTTGAAAATTTGGAGTGAAAAACCAACGGATGCCTGAGGCATTAGGGTTTCCGACCATAATGCCCCACCCTGTAGAGAATGACAGGCATCAGGGCTGTGACTTGGGATTGTCGCCTGCAATGCTAATACCATTCCGCCCCCACCCACATCCTGCAGCCACTGAGAGGCATCGAGGTGTGCCTTGGACTCTTCGGCCCCAAAGTTCACCCCATTCTCCTATACTGCACCCATCTCACCATATTTCCTGATGGAATGGGGTGCGCATAAGGGCCAAAGACCCCAAGTCACAGAGTGACACTTGTCGGTGTCTGCAGGGTAGGGTGTGGTGAAATGGCATAGCCGTTATGCCTGACAACCCAAAGGCACACCCCAATGCCTGTTACTATCTGCAGGGTGGTGATGGGGTTGGCTTCAGTTCAATACCTCACTGCCATTCCTATTATGCAGCTCTGTAACTCCTACACTACCAATGCCAATGATAGCAAGCAAACATTCGGCATTGACAAATGCTTGTTGTAAGTGGAAAGATTTTATTCCCTCTCATTATTGTAGGATTTGTTCTGCCCACTTCAAAAGGGGGTAGCCTATGAGTGTGACCCTGACTGACTAGCCACATATGGGTGACATAGGACAAAAGCCAGACTGAAGGCTGATGCAGTGCCTACCATCTTCAGTACCAGCCAAACTGCAGTTATTCATTCATTACCAAATAAACCGTCAGTGTTCCTGAAAAGACAATGTATGAAGGTTAGCGGGGTTTTTTGTGAAACTCTGTCTGTGTGTGACTAAGGGCAGTGTGTAACTGCGCTTGTGTTGATTATTCATGTGTGGAAATGATTTATGCACTGTTTGATATGAAGTTTGCAGCATGCATTTTCTTTTTGTGTAGATGACGGCACTGTCATAAGTGTATCTGTTCTGGTGACTGCTCTCTGTAGCGAGGCCAGGAAAAGGAGGGCTGTTCTCCACCCACCAGAACACTCACATCCACAACCTGATCAGTGATCCTTCATTGGCTGTGTGGGACACGGGCAGACATGCAGAGATTTATGGAGCCAAAGGCCACCTGCTTCCATTTTTTCACAGTTTACCAGCTGTGACAGCATGTAAGCATGTGCACATACATCATGGAACCACGTTCCCTCCCATACTGCATCACTCATGTTCTGCCAGTACCACCCAGTCTCCACCAGGTGGCAGCTTAATACTGAGAGGACATGCCTCCCATTCCCAGGAGAGGAGCACAGCTCAGCAGATGCTCACTCCTCTCCCACCCCAGCTGACCACTGGCAACACAAGTTCGATCACCAACTCAGGTCCCCAGCTTGGGAAAAGTAAAGGAGTTCAGGATGCCTCAGTCTTCTTCACCATTGGCCTGGCTTCATTTACACCCCTTGTCTACATCTTGTAGCAGTGTTGCCTTGGGTTCTGCACATGCTTACAGGCTGTCATGCAATGCAGTACAGCGGCTACAAATACCCTTAATTACATATGCATCTTCTGTGTCAGTGATATGAGCATGTCTTCACATCTGTCCGTATAGTGTTGTGACCAATACTGTCTACCCACATGGTCCACAACATACCACTAGTACACTGAGAGACCCCTAAGCACATCACGCTGCCTGTCTGAAACACTTGATGTTTTTGTCACACAACATATCAACATAAGGGCCCCCCTCCACCACCCACCGTAGCTGTCCCACCCCCCAACATGTGGCTTAATGACACTGTGTGCCACAGCACATCTGTAGTCAGTTGTGAATACAGATGACAACTTTTCATTAATAACTGCTCCCTTGTGCCCGGATCCCTCAATTCCCTATACCGCCTCTGTTAGCGTAGCAATTCCTCATATACTTGTTTGCTCTGTTCCTTAAAGATATGTAAAGAGCTGTTTGGCACAAACTTGAGCCACTCTCAAAAAAGACAGCTGTTATATGTCTGTCTGTCTGTGGCTCCCCTGTTGTGTGAGTCAGCATATGCTCCATGCTGTGCATGTAGTTGTGATGTCTGCTTCGGTATCACTGTTACTGTTCTTTGTGAACAGGTACAGGAATAGTGTTGTGTGTGTGTGTGTGTGTGTGTGTGCGCGCGCGAGTGTGTGTGTGTTTGTCATGAGCTGTACAGTAAAATATTTCGATGACTGTGGCTGACCTGATGCATATAATTGTTACTGTTTGTGTATAGATGTTGAGCAATTACAAAGTACTGCATTGGTGTGCAGTGCCATGGTTTCCTCTGGTTTTGTCAGTCATGTATCTACATTGCTGTGTATGTGTGCTTTAAAGGTAGGCTGTCTCTCTGTATTACTGACATTACTGTTCCTGTGCACTGTTTTACTAATGGCTTTCCTTTTTTAATAGCCAATAAAATCTATCATGAATGATTTATGGTACGCTTCCACTGCTGCTCAAGTATATGAATATGACTGAGTTACCTGGAGTTAGCATGGAGTCTTACAATGTCATATGTGATGAAACGGCAGCTGAAGGTAATGTGCTGTCTAGTGATACAGTACATCACTGAATGCATCATCTGGTGTGGAGTTATCATGTGGTTTACCAATCAGCAAATCAACTGTCGTGGCCAAAAAATTGAATCATCTGTGCTGACTCCAGCTATGTGCATATTGCTGGATTATCCTCAGAAATGTTGTGTCAAGTGTCAGGTGAATCTGAAACCTGCACAGAGAACACACCACATTCAGACAAATATTAATGTAGAAGTTCATCCCAAAATGGTTTCTGTCACAACTCAATGCAACATGCCCAAAGAAAGTATTACGTCTGCAGAACATGTTATGGAGAACACCAGTACTAAAAGTCTGACACTGAAGTAGACTGTACAGACGATGACTTGACGTATGTAAATGAAGATGTCATGTCTGACACAGAATATGTTCCTTATCCCAATCTGTCAAACTGTAAAACACCACCTGACACATCACATAGCCTACCACTGACATCAGCATCTGTAGATGAGCAATATTATGTGGTTTCTCAAAACAGCTTGGCACAGCTATTTAACGTGTACCATTACCGTTGCAATGCCAGTGTTCCTGTTATACAGTGTACAGCTGGGACCACGATATCAGTGATCAGCGAATGTGATAACAGTCATCAGTTCCAGTGGAGTAGCCAGAATCTAAATGGCAGTATGCTGATGGGACATCTCCTCCTGTGCACTGTTATCTTTTGCAGTGGAGTGACCCTAGTAAAAGATATGAGACTCTTAGATATATTACATATATCTCATGCCTCTGTGGTTTTATACCATAAGATACAGCGCTCATATGTGCTGCCAGCTGTTCAAAATGTGTGGCACAGACACTGGCAATGGCTATTACAGTCAACAGGAGGGAACAAACTGATACTCAGTGGTGATGCACAATGCAACTCCCCAGGCCACTCAACAAAATAACACCTTAATGGACTTTGACACCAAGAAGATTTTGTGTCTCAGTTGAGTACAGGTATGAAGCAACATATGTAATGGAAATTGCGCATACTGTATATAGAGATATACAGTAGATATATTCTCTGCAAAAAAGGTTGTTAACGCACCATTAGGGTTCCAGCAACAAAAGTTGGGAAATGTGGTCTCAGGGTTTCCAACCCTAACACCCCACCCCCACCCTTGGTTTCCAAACCAGACACACCACCCTATCCCCACCCTGCATGAAGAAACATGCATTGGGGTGTGCCTTGGGGTTGTGAACCCTAACACTCACCCCCATTCCATGAGTAAGTAACCTGAGATGAAAACAGTATAGGAGAATGAGGTGAGCATTAGGGTTCACAACCCCAAGACACACCCCCACGTCCGTTCCTGTATGCAGGGTGGGAGTGGGGTGTTAGTGTTGGAAACCCAGGGTGGGGGTGGGGTGCTTGGGTTGGAAACCCTAAGACTGCATTTCCCAACTTTTGTTACTGGAACCCTAATAGTGCATTAACAAAGTTTTTTTGCATAGAATTTCCTTACTTTTTGAGAAAGTATAATCGCAGGCTTATTTGCTCCCAACCATCCATAATTTTTGAAAGATTGTAATTGTATTCTTATTTCCCTGTGGTAATTATCTGTGTATTTGCATGAGAATCCTGCACTGCCATGTATGCATAAGACCTGCACTCCCATCACTCCATAATGTATTCATATTTATGTTTGGGACTACACAGTACCATCCATCCATAATGTTTGAGATATTGTAATCATATCACTTTATCCCTGTGGGGAGCACAGGCCCTGCACTCCCATCAGTCCTTAATAGTATCTGTGTTTGTGTGTGGGAGTGCAGGGCCCTTTGGGCCCTGTGCGCCTATCCATGCATAATTTTTGAGATAGTGTAGTGCTACCCTTCTTTGCCTATGGGAGCACAGGACCCTCTGGGCCCTGCACTCCCATCCTGTAGTGTGCAGACCCAAAGAAACACCTGACATTGCAATGTTCTCCTGTAGAAAATACAGAAAATTTTGAAACCTGTGTAACCTAACACCAAATTAATATATTTTCATGAAACCAGCAAAAGACACATTAGTGGTGCAAGCCCTTTGTACCTGTCAAAAGCCCACTCCCATGGAGCATGTTTCTCTGCATCACAGCAAATCTCTCTTGTGACGGGGGGGTGAGAATGGGATCAGAGATACCCTTTCTGCATGTGAGGGGATACAAGTACAGTCTTGAGTCTGAGATCCTGGGGTAGAACTTCCTCTGCCACTGTACCATGAACCAGAAAGCCACAGATGTGTATAGGCTTCGGGTTGGGGGCACTATACACCCTATTACTGTGTTTTTCCCCAGAAATGCAGCACCAGTTCAAACCCCCACAGGCTCTTCTTGTGACCCTTTGTATTTGCTCCCTTTCTTTCATCACAAAGTCCCTAATGGTACTTCACTTTTGGTAGTGTTTGGGCCCTTAAGCGATCACACAGGTGTAGTATAGTCTGAATAACTCTTACCCAGGCAGTACTCACTAACGACATAAGCAGAATTATTATAAAATAAGCCAAATGCTTTACTAATTAAATTAATTAGAAAACAGTAAATAACATAATGGCAAAATAATTTGGAGATTGGTTATAGCATATTGAAAATAAAAGGAAAGTATACATAAAAACCTACACTTTAAATTCTGAGGTTAAAAGTCTACCTTGAGTCCTTAGCTGGAATTTTGAAGTGCAAAACTGTCTTTAGAAGTATGGTAGTTGAAGTCTTGGCTCTCTGTGATCCAGGAGAAGTTGTCTGTGTCCTCCCAACAGACAGGCACAGAGGGTCCATCAGGCTTCAAACAAAAAGGCAACAAAAGGCCCAGATACCCCTCTACATCCTAGTTTTAATGGGTTTCCAAGATAGCGGCTGTCCTGCGATTGGCTAGCATTTCAGTTTCTATGGTCACTTACCGATCAAAGTTCAGTATTTCATTACAATAACACAGATATGCATTTTTCTGAATTGTCTGGGTCACAGACAATTATCGGCCTATTTCCTTGCTTCCCCACCTCATTAAGCTAATAGAAAGGACTGTATACTGACAGCTGTCCGACCACATTAACACTCACAATCTGAAGTCCAGACAGCAACACGGCTTCCATAAGTATTACTCCACTACATCAGCCTTAGCCCTGTTCATTAATAATATACACAGGAACATGGACCTTGGGCAAGACACGGGTGCTGTCTTTGTCGACCTGTCTAAAGCTTTCAACCTGGTCGACCACACCCTGTTACTCTCCTCCCTCTGTAACTTTGGCTGCTCTTCAGAGACTACTCAGAGGTTCCAAAGTTACCTCTCAAATAGATCTCAGTCAGTTTGCTTTGGTCCTGCCACCTCCCCTGCCTTCCCAATTACCACCAGTTTACCACCGGGCTCCATCCTTGGCCCATTATTATTCTCCCTGTTCATTAACTCTCTCCCCTCTGACTGTCTTACTTATGATACCCTACTATATGCCGACAACCTTGTCCTCTTCTTTAGTGACAAGGCTCTTGAGACTATATCCACAGTTTTATCTAGTAACTACACTTCTGTTCACACACTACCTACTTGTGAATGTCAAAAAAAAACTAAATCCATGCTGTTTGGATCCAAACCCTTCCTATCAAAGGTTGCCAATGCAGGGTCCTCCCTCTCAGTAGGTACTCCAGATGATGCTGTGCTTGATAATGTATTAACTTTCAAATATCTCGGTGTAATCCTAGACCCTTCCCTCTCCTACACTGATCATGTCACCTCTGTCATCCGTTGTGTGAACCAGAAACTTGGCGTGACCTATCAGATCAAGCCATTCCTGACCAGGGAAGCCTGCATAGCCACTGCTTAAGGCAACTTGCTGCCCATTATTGACTGCTGCTCCCCCATTTACTCTCATGCATCCTCGGCCATGCATGTGCACCTCTGCTCAACATATAACAACTGTCATTTCACTCTCCTTGCACCCTTCTCCACCCACCACTGCCACCTCTACCAGACACTAGGTTGGCTCCTACTCCACCACAGATTTGACTATGTGCTTGGCTGCATTCTGGACAGTGCCATCAGGCATGGCGAAGTTTCCCCTTATACATCTCTCCTCAACATCAGAACTCCCTTGAGATGTCTGCGGGCATCCTCAATCCCACCCCTGTAAATCCCAAAAGTCTCCTCAGCCAACGTTACCCGTAGTTGCTCTCACTCTGTGAAACAGTCTCCCTATGACCATCCGCACCTTGGACACCCACATCATCTTCAAGGTACGTCTCAAATCCTGGCTACTAAAAGAGGTCAAGTGCCATTACTTTCCTGGTTACCCCCCCCCCACTGACCACACCAGCCTTTTCCTATTAGGCAGCTTGGCCTCCCCAAGTGATCTTTACCTCTATCAATATGTCCTGTCTACCGTCCCTCTAAACATGTTTCATGTACTCCCTCACAATCAGTGTCTTAGTGAGTTTCCTATTGTCTTGCACATATTTGCATTCGCCACTTATCCTACTGTAAATCATGTACAGTTAGTTTTTAATTAATGATGAACTGTTTTGGTAGCTATTATTTGTACAGTCTTCCTTATTTGCTTTTCTCCTGTGTATCTACTTTGTCTGTATTTGCACTAGCTTCATATTCACGGTATAATTACATTATACATTTCTTCTTGTATTGCCACCTGCTGTGGCCCAGGTCATGCCTGAAAACAGTCCGCTGGATCAATGCACCTACCTGGTTATCAAAGACTTAAATAAATAAATATAGAAAAAAAAACATGAGATTAGCCAGCTCAAACCAGATTTTCAGTGGAACATTTCAGCCTCTCCTTCCTGGGAGATGGCTGTCATTAATTAACCCTAAATACAGCTACTGTTATAAATAACTAGCCTGTTCAGTTTGTAACAAGATTAGCTGACTCTAGCCCTGCAGATACAATAGGAGGCCAGACATTATGTCTCTTCCTGAGGCCCTGGCCTTTCACAAGCAAACTGGCCTACCTGGCCTCCCCGCTAGGCTTAATTATTCTTTTGTCTCCTTTCATATAATTTAATTAACTTCAGACCCTGGCTAGCAGCAAACAGCTTCTTTGCTCAGTGACAGAAAATCACATTTGTCTACATGGCCCATGTGCCTGTACCCATGATCCCTTGCACTTATACTGGCCCCCACGGGTGTCTCTAATGCATTATATACATAAAGTTATATTAAACATGACCCAAAATAATAAAATATGACCTTATCTAGCCACAGTACCCTGAAAATTTCAAAACAAAATTGCAAACCATTTCGTCACAGTGGAGTGACAAAGAAACGACTCTGTACACCTCCCATTACAATGTTATCCTATGGGAAACAAATCAAAATTTAACCCCACAGAACTCCAGAGCAAAGTAATATATTTTCAGCAAATCAGCAAAAGGTACATCTGTGGGGCAGGCCCTTTGTACCCTGAAAATTTCTCACCAAAATAACAAACCATTTTGTAACTGAGCAGTGACAAGGAAACAGCTATCTTAAAAATCCTTTTTCGCTAATTGTGAAAAAGATTCCTTTTTCACAATTCCTTTTTTTGCAATTTGCAGCAAAAGAAAATCCTGTATCAGAAATTGTGGATAAATATTCTGTTTCGTGGCATTTGTTTTCCGCAGATCTCCCCACGTGACCCAAGTGGTTGACGGCATGAGGAACACATGTCACTGGGGAAATGCAGTAAGATTTGTCTGATTGCTTAGCCTGTCATTGGTTATTGCATATGTGGAACACATCAGAGGTAGTAGCAATATGTGGCGCACCAGAGATTCTCCATGCTGCTGTGCCGGTACTTCCTGCTTCTGACTGTCATTGTGCTGTATTTCATGTCTGGTGATCATAGAGATGGAGACATCGGTCAGTCAGAATGTCGCTGGTCTAAACTGACATTGGGAGATGGCTGTGAAAATTGCAGTTACTACACATTTTTTCTTCTCCAGCATGCAACAACATTCTCTGGCATGCCATACTATTAAAAAGCTTGAACACAGCCTGAACTTGATACTTAGTCAAGTAGTGAATTGTTACTTTCTACTCTGAATCTGAAATACTTTTTCTTTCACCTTTTTTGTCTCTACTGCTATCTATTTAAGGGGGGTACCTCTGTATTCTATTAGGGTTATTAGCAGCTGGAGGGTCTATGCTGTGTACTGGGAATGCCTTCCTCTCTCCGCTGCCAACAAGACTCCCACACGGGTACCTCTTCACTGGTGCAACACATTAGAGTCTAATGTGTTTGCACCAGTGAAAAACCTGTAATGAAGTGTTGCTAACACTGAGAGAAACATTCCCAGTAATAGACACACTAAGAATGGACTTCAGAAGAAGCATCAGAATGGCATGAAATGTCAGGTGTAACATCATTGTGTAGTTGATGGTTGTTGGGGCCACTGACACTCCAGCTGTTCTTATGGCTGCTGTATTTTGTTTGCACTACTGCACCAGCACTTTCTGAAGGCAGCAATAAAGGACTTAATTTAGATATATCTGGTGAGAAATCAGCTTTATTTGGTCCTACATCAGTGACTGCTGACCCCTGTTACCTTATTTCCTGCATTTGTGTTTACTGGGTAAAGGCACCATGACTCCCTGAGCAACTTTTTTCATTTTTTGTTATTCTAGGATTATCTGTACAGGGACTTGCAGCCTGCCTGAACAGAAGAAAAGGCAGGCACGCTAGTACTGAAAAGTTCCGGCATGCTTGCCCACAATTTGTCACAGTCTATTCTCATAGAACCATAGACTTTTTGGGCAGAAAAGGAGTGCTTGGCCCACCCAATCTGCCCACATGTTCCCTGCCTAAGCTGTCTCTAACAGTTTTTTATGATCAAGCTGTAATAAACTCGTGCTCAGGCCTGAATACTCGCCATTTTTGTCTGTGTTGTGTTCCTTATTATATAACCAGTTGTTAATATTAATTTAGAAAATTGGAACTCTTTGCCCATACACTTGCACTCAGAGAGAAACATGGGAAGTGTGGAAAGGGCATATCGCATGGGCCGCCTGAATTCTGTTATCTGATATAGGAAGTGTAGAAAGGGCATATCGCAAGAGCTGCCTGAATACTGTTATCTGACACTGAGTGTCAGAATGTGTAAGTAATTTATTTCAAAGACAGCTAATATCTTATTGAGATGTGGATTACCAGTGAGGGTCACACTAAAACCTACCTGACACATCATGCAAGCAAACATCCGGCATGGACAAATGCTTGTTTTCTGAGCTATCCTGTAATGCAACCCAGACTGCCTACCAGAGTAGTAAACTCCTCCAGTGTTCACAGGAGAATTCATGACATTGGGAGGGCTTAGTCCGTGGTTCAATGTGGGGAATAGCTCCTCCCACAACCTCTACTTAAGCCCTCTACTAACTGCACCTCCCTTGCTTAGGGAGTTTTTTTCATTGTGTTCCCTAGGCTCCCTGTGTGGCTTGTGTGGCTGTGCCGTCTCTGCTGCTCCTTAGTCTGTGTTCCCTGCTCCCCCCTTCCTTGCCCTCCTGTTATTTTTCTCCCTGTTGTGTCTTTCTCCTTTTCTTTTGTCTCCCCCTCTCACCTGCTCTCTTGTCTTGGCTGGTTTTTCCTCTGTCAGTGGCCTACCTGCCTGCCCGCTCCCTTCCTCTGCTTGTCTTCTCCCCTCCATTCCTGGGTTTGTCCTCTTAGCTGTTTCCTTTTTGGGCTGTGGCCCACATTCCGTCCCTTCGACTGCCGTCATTCACCAGCATCCCCTGCTCTTCTTACTCCTCCAGCGATCCCACCTTCTTTTCTCTGACGAACACCAGCTTCCCATCCCTCTCCTGCGACTGTCCCCTTCACCTACTCCACTCCCCGGCTCTGCTGCATGCCTTCTCTATGGCACTCATGTTGGATACCCTTTCGCGAGGCATCAATATTGTATGTGCCTGACTTCAAATCTACAGCTAACACATTGTGGCAGTTCTAGCTTCTCTGTGGATATTACAGTACAGTTCCCATTCATCTCAGTGCATTCAAACACATTTACTTTTCATACCTGCCCATATTGCCTGTGCTGTTATAGGGCCCGGGGCAGCTCAGTAGTCCCCACTTCTGCCAGTAGCCCATTACTGCTTCATTGCCATGCTGGACTTGACAATCTACAACTGACTAGCCTCATATCTCCTACAGACTCTATGGGCCTACAGCTGGTTTCACTGCATCTTTGCTATTATGACCCTACCACATACACTTCCTCAAACTGCACTGCATACCCATCTGTGGTTTTTGTTTGGTGTTTCCCCAACATTGCTAACAATTAGCAATATCGGATGAGGTGTTTCTGTGACCATTACCCCGCTTTGTGTAGTACTTGTAGTGATGATGGTGGTGGTGGTGGGGGTTGGGTGTCTGGGAGGGGCCACATGGGTGTGGGAAGCAGAGGGGCATGCGGGGATGGGGTGCTCCCATTCTTCTGACCCTCATCCTCCTAGCCTACTCATTACTACTGTCCCCATCCTCGATTGTCGACACCTGCCTACTTCTCTCCTCAGGTCCCTGCATCAGTTTACAGTGGGGCCTCCTTCCCATGCTTAGTTTCTGCTTCCTCAGCTGACCCTTCTCTACATCACTGCCTGTTTCTGTGCCTACCATCCCATCATGCTACATCTGCCTTCCCATTCCTATTCTTCTTCATTATGCCTATATCATATCAGCTCCCTATCCTACTCTCCTCCTACAGCAGTGTTCTGAACTTCAGCCAGCCCATACCAGCAGTTCTTCGGACTCATTCCCTAACTTGTGCCTTCTGAGGTGTCGAGTGAAGGTAGGCCTCCCCTGTCTACCGGGGATGGGATTCCATTACATTCACTATCTCTACTACTACCAATTTGTAATTCTCCATTCCTAACTCTGCTGGACAGCATCGAGTGAAGGTTAGCTCGCCCCAGCTACCAAGGATGGGAGTCATGTCTACAATCTACTGAGTCATACCATGCCTTCTCTACCTCATACCAGTTGCCGCTTCCCTTTGGGATCAGAACTTCTCTGTCTATGTGCCTTCAACATCCTACACATGCCTAACTCCCTCAAGTCAGGATCTGTCCACCTCAACCGTACCGATGACTGCAAGAGTTTATACCCCACTGCCTTCTCCTTTCACATTTTCAGTCTGGTACCAAGATGCTGTTCCCATTTCAGACAAGGGCTTTGCCCGACTTGCCTTCTCCATCCCACCTGGTCTGCAACCTTGATTCCTGGTCCTATCACTCTAACTTCCATGACCGGGAGCTCAAATCCATATTGGACAGTTTCCATCACCTGCATCTGCTTCCTGCTGCAAGTTGCTGTTTCCCTTTGGGGCAGACTCTCCAAATGCAAACTAATCATCCTATCTCTCCCACCTGCATCCAGTCAGGATCATCGTGCCTCGACCATCGCTGCTGGATGCCTGAGTTCCTTTCCACTGCTTACACGTGTCCATCCTCAAACTGCTCTCAGATACCGCCTTTGGCTCTGCCTGGAGATATCGACTGCACGTCATCTCATTGATATCACGGTGTGGTAGCCCCATCTCTGGATCCCTTAGGTATTGCTTCCCCTGTCCCTTGCCTGGTTGCTGCTTCCCATCTGCAAGGACCTCCGCAATTTGTTTTCCTCCATCCTCCTACCTCAGCAGAATGGTTTTGAAGGTTAGTTCTCTCTCCTCGCCTCCCAAGCCTGGAAGTTTGATCCTACAGTCATCTATTTCGATCACATTTGCTGTCAATTGGATCTTCACCTGCTGCTCCCTCCTGAACCTGGGCATGTACCACTTCTGTCTTCACCTTCAACCTGTATCTGGAACGTCCTGAATGTCATCTCCCCTCACCTACCTCAGTCTGGAGCCTATGTCTGCATTTGCTAGTCCCTCCTCATGTGATTTCCATTTCCTATCTGACTACCACTTCCCTCCAGATTCACGACCCATTTCCTCCAACTACCTTTCATCCTCACCACTAGCCATACTGCTCATCTGTGGACCATCGTAACCTCCTTTCCCTCATGATTTGGATCTTGCCAGCTGGTCCGGTACCTATCTCGATCCAGTTTGACTGCCTCTGGGACTTCCTTGCTGCAGGTCACCCATCCAGTTGATGTCTGAGTTTGTTTTCTCCTTCAGCTGTAGGAACTTTATACTCATTCGCTCCAGCACTTTTGTCCCTTCACTAGGGATTGAAGCCTTCATCAGTTGTTGGACATATGTACTTCAACCCTGTTGCTCTTAGTACTTCGCTTCACTCCTCGGCCCTCCATGGATCACCTTCTAGTGCCTGCTGCAGCCTTCCTGAATTCTGCTGCCGTTCACTGAGGAGCTGACCTGATCCTGTTCCTTCCCACACAGTATGACATCCAACTTCATTCACCTCGGCCCTGTCCAGGATCAGTCCTTCAGTCCATTAGGATTTACGCCAAACCATCCTTCCATCTTCGGATAGTGACCTTTCCATCTCCACCTTGCTGGCTCGGGGCTTCGTCCTGTTTGTTGTGGCTCTTTTGGGCATCCTGCCATACTTGGCCAGTATTCCTACCCAGTCAACTACTGCGCCAGTCTATCCACTTTATACTCCTACTCTGGACATTCTAGCAGCTCCTATCCACTACTCGATGGATCATGGTACATTTCACTTGAGGAAACTACTCCTAACACACATCCCTTAAATATCAGGCCTCAGAAACTCTTACGTTATCATAGAGTTTTCCGTATTGCCAAGCAACTGTCCTCGATAATTTCAGAATCTCATTCGACTGGACACTAGAATGATTCCCATCTCTCTATATGGGATAACTCACTGCGAATATTGTCTATTCAGTCTCCGTGGACTTCCCCGTCTACCATGCTTCACAGGATATCCTCTTGTATGGAATGGATTTCAATTCTCCTGTCATGTTCTGACTTAAGCTCTATTATTGCTGCTTCAGGATACCAGGACTCGTAAGATACCTCACGCCACCTCGAACATTATCCAATTACCTTTTGCAGCCTCTCCTACCATCACCAACTTTGTTGATCGTGTTACTCGACTCCTATTTCCTCAACAGACTTCGCTTGTCCTACAACCTTCCAGCTGTCTTCCAGAACATTCATCATTGGATCTCCAGTGCCTAGCTGCTTACTAAAGTCAGGCTATCTGAACCACCATTTTCTGGCTTCTGGACATCACCATACCTCATACAAGCATCTACATTTCCTCGTCTGTTATCTTCAGACAAGTTATCTGTCCTTCCCATGGATCCTCCAGCTATCCTTCATGAATTATCTTCATTAATCTTTCTGGTAAAGACTGCCACCAAGAACAAGCCCCTCCGAATTTCTATTCGGAAATATGCAACAGTTAAGGTAAATTCCCTATCCCAGTCCTGCCTCCTAATTGGTCTTAATCAGCTGTAGCACTAAGATCCTCTGGCACCCACACTACTCATCTTCACAATTTACTCCCATTAGGCACCCAAAGACTCTCCTCTACTTTTCTGTCTACTTTATGGATGCTTACTTAGCTACTGTATGCTCACTACCGAATTCTTTGCCTCTAGACTTTATCTTGACAGTCAATCATTACACAGGTCGGGTCATTCACCTATGTCTACACAAATCATTGCTATTCTCATTGCAATTCCCAACGTTCACTGTCTGGTAGTATATCAGTTGAATTATGCTGTCCAGGCTCATTACTCCCCTGCAATCCCTTGGACACGCATACTTCATCCCCTTGGAAATACAGACTCTATTCATCCTTCCTCAACTGGACCTGCTTCACATTTAGGATTCTACTCTTCCTTCAGAAAAGACCTACTTCTCATCCTCAGGATCATCAGTCAGTCTACATCACCAATGGATCGAGGATGGACCATCATCTCCAAGGCACACAAAGACTCTCTTCTATTTATTTTCCACTTCATGGAAGCTTTCTTAGTGACTCCTTGCTCACTACTGAATTCCTTGCCTCCAGGCCTTACCTCGAAAGTCAAACTTTACTCAAATGCGATCATTTATTTATTTTATTTTATTTATTTATTTGTATTTCAGATGACACCTTTGAGCCGAGGCCTCTTTTACAAAGGTTCCACATCAAGGCAATAAGGACAATAGGGTATAAAACATAACATGATCATTACAATGGAACTTACAAAAAAAAAGACAAGTAAGGTTACAATAATAGCAGCCAAAGGCAATGTCAAGGAATTATGTTGTGAGTTAATTATACAGTACAAGTCATAAGTGGCTCAGTGAAGCTTTGTTAGGAGTGGATTTGTAGGAAAAGAGAAAGAAGAGTGGTGGTGAGGGGGTGGTATGGGAGAGAGAGAGAGAGAGAGGGAGGAGAAGGAGGGGAGAAATAGGGAGGGCATTGTGTTGGGTATGTGGTAGATGGGAAAAAGCAAGGGAGGAGGAATTGAGGATGAAAAGAAAGAGGAGACAGATTCATCCTATACACAGTAATGGGGGTTAGGAGAGGAGGAGGAGGAGGAGCTGAGGCAGTGAGGAAGGATGCTTGAGGGTAGTATGCCTGGAGGGGATTATAAGAAGCAATCAAAGAAGGCACTAGCCATGAGGTGTTGACGTAGTTTACACTTAAAAGCATCAATCATGACAATGTTGGAGATTTCTGTAGGTAGCAAGTTGAAACAGGTGGAGGCTCTGACAAGGTAAGAATGCCGCGCTTCAGAGGTCCGGCAGTGAGGTATTGTAAAGGTTAGACTGTCCAATCTTCTAGTTAGGCGGCAGACACGCTACAGGGTCAATATTGATTTGGATTCCAGGGGGCATAAGGCCCAGTGATGTCTTCTTAGCTAGGATGCAGGTCTGGTACTTTAGCCTGCCAGATAGCTGAAGCCAGTTAGCCTGCTCGTAAATGTCATGTGTGAGAAAGGCGGGCAGCTGAAATGAGGAGTCTACATGCCTTATTAAGGGCTACAGCTATGCTCCGGAGTGCAGTATCAGTAGCAGATCCATAGATAACGAGCCCGTAGTCAATAGTTGAAATAACAGAGTTCTGGATAGCGAGGTTCAAGGTTTCAGCCATTAGGCAATGTTTATGCTTGTATAGTAGCCCTATGCGGGAGTTCACAGTTTTAGCGATATTGTCAAAGTGTTTGGTATACAAGAGGGAGTAGTCAAGGGTCAGGCCCAGATATTTAAACATATCCACCTGGTCCTTTGTGGTTGTTAATTATAAGCTCATGGTCTTTATACTTGTTGTGGGTTCCATGGAACAACATTGTTTTAGTTTTTTTGTGGTTAACAATGAGTTTATGTGAGCAAAACCAGTCTTCCACTTCTGTGAAACCTTTCTGTAGTTGAGACTGAAGGGAGGTGGGTCAGTGTGGCAAGTGAAGATTACTGCATTATCTGCATACAGTAACATTCTGTCATGGCAGGAGGCAGAGAGATTGTTCAGGAATATGCTGAATAACAAGGGACCCAGGATAGAACCTTGGGGTCCCTTGTTATTCATTTGCCCACGACTTCTCATATCATAGCATGTCTACCCTCCACTGCCTAGTAATTTTGGATCAATTCATGCTCTCTCTGCTCAGTACGTCCATGCAACCCCCCATGGACAGGCATCTTTCATCACCTCGGTAATCTGGGCTTCATCCGCTCTTCTTCAACTGGATCTGCTTCACACTTAGAATTCTGCCACGCCTACAGAAAAGATCAACTCATCAACCTCAGGATCATCATCCAATCAGCATCGTCAATGGATCAAAGATGGACAGTCATCTCTCCAAGAAGATCACATTCCCTAAAATTAGCCATGGTTACTAGAACCAAGGTCCATCTCCTTTTAGCATGCCCAGAGGATGGGCAGACCACCGGCCATGGGTCCTCAGAGGTTTCCTCTACCTAGGGGTTTTTCCTCTCCTGCATGCCAGGGAGTCACACTCTCCATGAGTTGGAGGAGGTATCTTTTTGGGCCTTCTATTCCCTACAAATTATTACCTACATACCTACTACTCAAGGGTGGGAATAGAGTTAAGTCACAAAAAGTACTACAAGTTACACAAGCACTATATACCCCATTGCTATTCCCCTAACATTGAATGGGAGGGCTTAGCCCATGGTTCAATGTGAGGAGTAGCTCCTCCCACAGCCCCTACTTAAGCCCTCTACTAACCGCACCTCCCTTGCTTAGGGAGTGTTTTTTGTCCGCCACCTTCCGTGCCTCCTCCTTCTCCAGCGCTCTTCTTACCCTTGTTCCAGGGCCTTCTATTCCCTACAAATTACTACCTACATACCTACTACTCAAGGGTGGGAATAGAGTTAAGCCACCAAAAGTCTACATGTTTGTTTATTTTATCTAGTTTTTGTTGACCGGGTAAGTGTACGAGACAAATTTTGCCTATTTTCAGACACCACCCGAGGGAGGGGGATACAGATGAATGCCAACAGTCTTTGAACCAGATTAAGCTGTTGGTGGTATTTTAGTGAATGGGGGGAAATTTGGCCAGAATACCAGGGAAATTCCTTTACTCTTTTCAAGAAGTGCCATGGGATCTTTAACATCCACCTGAACTACCACCAGAACAAACAGATGGGACCTCATCCGCAAGATGGCACCTCAGGAGTGCAGCACCCCCCATGCTGCACTGCCATGTCAGTATTGGGATATTAACCCAAGTGCCTGGTGTGGGGCAAGAACCCACAGCCTTCTGGTCTCCCAGCCTCAGAGGCGAGTGTACTACACAAATGAGTTACACAAGCACTATATACCCCATTGCTATTCCCCAAACACTGAATTCAATACCTATCCTTCTGCATGTGGGAATAAGCTCTGATTCAGCTTGCCTTTTCCTGGATACAAACATAAGTATATACAGATATACATTAATGTATAAAATATATTATGAGTTTTGACATGCATATTATACAATCAGTTATTTAGTGTATTAGTTGTTATTTAAAATGGTGGCAATATGGCTTTAGGAAGTCAGTACTATCTGATATACAGTTCAGTACCAAGATCCTGGCTGGCTTTTCTTTTTAGATGACATTTTTTAAAGAAAGAAAATGTGGGTGTTTTATCATATTTACTAAGAAGTGCAATCATGTGTCTGGCATATTTGTCCACAGAAAACTTAAAAGTGGGATTTAAAATGCTAAAGCCAGAGGAATACTTAAGCAGCCCACACCTTAGAAAGTAGGAAATATTCATATTTCTGGACTGCTGGCCTTTACTTACAGTTACTAAACAAGTCCTATAGCCCTTTGTGTTATGGAACCAACACTCATCATCAGACACATGGATTTTGGGTACTTATGAAGGAAAGAAAAAGGAATTTGTTTTCTTAGCACCTTTCGTATAAACTGTATCCCAAAGTGCTTTACAATTCAGGAGATGGAGGGGGATTATGGTACTGCTAGTTGCTGACCAAATGGAGATTGAAAGAGGCCAGAAGTAGATCTGACAGTTCACAGAGAGGTTAAGTAACTCTCTGGGTCACACAGTGAGTGATGGTAGTGGGATTCAAACCTGGATATCCAAGTTCACAGCACTGTGCTATGTTAACTAGGCTAAACTATCAAGAAATGTTTGGTATCAAAGACCTGGACCTGGATTTTCAGACGATTGTGTCTATTTTTTTTGGGTGCAGTTGCCTGAAATCTGCCTAGACTATTATTACCTAAAAGATGGTTTAACTGCTGGATGTGATTGCAGGGACTTGCGCTCTGAAAATGACACCTCTCAAAATTTTACACGTAATTTTTACATTTGATGCACTTGCGCACCAAACATTTTGGGAAAAGTAAAAGGATATTTCAAGGGTGTGTCACTGCCAACCCTATTGCAGTTGGAACTGCAAGGAGCTCAACAGTCTACACCAATCATCACACACTGTGGCCATGATGCAACTCCTGGCTTGCTGGTGTGTACTTCTAAGAAATAAGCTGCTCCAATCAGAGAGGGCTTCGATGGCCAGCAAGCAGCTAATCGTCTTTCAACACCAGTTCTGTCACTTTACACACTAGACTCAGCATCCAATGAATCCCTCCCACTCCCTCCCTCTGTGTGCCGTCCACCCCACACCCTCCATTACCGTCCCGACACTCAACATCCAATTAATTCCTCACGCTCCCTCCCTCAGTGTGCTGCTGCCCCACACCCTCCCTCTGTTCCCTGCCCCAGCATCAATGTAAACCCACCTGCTCCCTCCCTCTGTATGCCGTACACCCCACACCCTCCGTTCCCCATCCTGGCATCCATGTAAACCCGCCCACCCCCTCCCTCTGCATGCTGTCCATCACGGAGGGTTACTGCTGTTACCAGGAGTAAGATAGGACTGGTTAGAAGGGGAGGGAGTAGACAAAATTACAGAGGGGGAAGGGGAGTAGGATGGCTTACTGGGGTAAATGATGAATGTGTACTGAGGTAGAATGGTTTAGGAATGACAGTCGCAGCTGCTAAGTGCAGTGAGGTGTTGGTGGAGTTTGTGCTTAAAAGGGCCGAGCTTTGTCTCTTCAAGGATACCCGCGGGGAGGTCATTCAGCCAGCTGGGTGCCCTGTATAAAAATGACCACTGTGCCTGAGAGTTGTGGCAAAAAGGAACTTGGTAGGCCTGCTTTGACTTGCCATGACTATAGTGTGGATTAGGTGCACGGGTGAGAAGTTTCTGGACGGCCAGCAGGGTTTGGCCAAGGCATATTTGTTTAACAAGTAAGCAAGTCTGATACGTAATCCTACCCTTGAGGTGCAGCCAGCTAGTATGAGTATACAGATTGCAGGTGTGCATCCATCTAAGGGTCCCAGTAACCAGTCTACAGGACTTATCTAGTGCCATGCTGATTCTTTTGAGTGCTGTATCTGTGGCAGCACCATATATGACTAAACCATAGTCAGCTATGGAAAGAATCGAGCTAGTGACTGCTAACCGGAGGGCATCTTGGGTCATGCAGTGTCTATGCCTGTATAGGAGCCCAATCCCAGTGTTAACTACCTTAGCAATATGTCCTATGTGAATGGCATATGACAAAGAGCTGTCTAGAGTAATCCTTAGATATTTAAAGTCCAGTACCTCTTCAAGAGGTGAGCAATAACTATTAAGAATAGCTAGCCGGTGAGATCAGTTTCTGTTATGCGGGCTAGAGAAAAGAATGTTTTTTTTCTTTTTATAATTCATTAAGAGCTTATGTTTAGTAAACCAGGCCTCAACAGCTGTGAAGTTGTCCTGAAGATGTCTTCCTAGATGAAGGGGATTGGGTTGACAAGCGAAAATAATGGTATCATTTGCATAGAGTATCATGTTGCTGGAGCTGGCTTGGGGGAGGGTGTTAGAGAAAAAGGCTAAAGAGTAAGGGGCTCAGGACTGAACCTTGAGGGACTTTGGAGTGCACTAGTCGGCTGTCAGAGAGGGTGTCACTTATTTTAACTTGTTGTGACCTGCCATCAAGGTAGCTTTTAAACCATCCACTAGCAACATCAGAGAAGCCTAATGTGCAGAGCGAGTCAGGCAATAAAGTGTGGTTGACTTGTATTGAAAGCTTTTGTGAGGTCAATGTATATTTATTTATTTATTTGGTTTTTGTTGACCGGGTAAGTGCACTAGACAAATCCTGCCTATTTTCAGGCACGACCCGGGGAGGGGGTACAGATGAATGCCAACTGACCTTGAACCAGATTAAGCTGTTGGTGGTATTTTTTTAGTGAATGAGGGAAATTTGGCCAGGACACCGGGGAAATCCCCTACTCTTTTCGATAAGTGCCATGGGATCTTTAACATCCACCTGAACTACCACCAATCCAAGGAGATGGGACCTCGGTTTAACATCTCATCCAAAAGCCGGCACCTCAGAAGTGCAGCACCCCTCTCATGCTGCACTACAGTGTCAGTACTGGGATATTAACCCAATTGCCAGATATGGGAACTGAATCCACAGCCCTCTGATCTCCCAGCCTCAGAGGCAAGTGTGCTACCTACTGAGCCCACAAGTTGACTCCGGTCTAGTGCAATGTGTATAAATCCAATATACTCCAGCAGTGCAGTGGTGGTACTGTGTGCCTTTTGAAATCCCTGCTGCTGTGGGCATTGCATTTGGTATTTATCAAGGTACTCAAGTAAGCTGGTCTGAATGTACAAATGGGTAATAATTGTCAAATCAGAGGAGACATAAACTGTTGAGATATATATTTTAAAATATTGCTCAATAAAGAGAGAGAAAAAATAAAGAAAACAGAAGCAAAAAAAACTATCAATAAAAGTTTAGAACTCCATTCAGCTTGTCTTATCAATTTCAAGTTACTGGCTGGAATCTTGTTTATTCCCGCTAGACAGTCTGGCTCGCTAGTCCTGTGGTAAAAGTACAGGTTACTATTAAAATGACTGATTGCAATTTACTGGGTAATGCTTTCTTTGGCTTTCTTTAGCTCCAAAGTCAAATCGTAACTGCACCTTTCCCAAAACAAACAAACAAAAAAAGAATCTAACCAAGGAATTTCTTTCTTTAGCTTGCTTTGTCTCGTGTTTAGAGATCCAAAATATCTGTTGCCAGAAACACCAGTGTTCCATGCTGCTCTGTCTCCCACTGATATCTGAAATGCAGGATGGAACTGATCTGCTTAGTAGTTGTTTGTGGCATTTGATGTTAGCTTCCCACATCAGAGGTACACTTTGGCAACAAATTCCAAAATGGTAAAAAGATAATTTAATGCTTCTAACACTATACACTTTTTTTTGCATAAAACTAAAATAAGGGAATGATCAATGATTTTTTTCTGTTTATTATCTTTGATTTAAGATTGTATACTGGGCTTAGCCTTATTCCCTATTTTACATATTGGATTACTAGCAGAAACAGGAACTTTTCTTTTACTACTTCTGGTCTGCATCCCACCAGCCTGCTCAGATTGCACTATTAGTTCAGTAGACTGCTCTAATTCTCTTATTTCTCAAAGCAGCTGGTGTCCAATATTTATTGGTAATGAGCAATCCTCACGAATTGGTGAGGAGAATCCTTTTGGAATTAAGGATCCTTGGATCCTAACTCTGCTTTTCAAACCAATTAAGGTGTGTTCCAGGGTACTAGGTGAACACTGTACTGGCAAAACCGTGTGGTCAATTATTACATGGGCAAAACAGCGAATACCAAAACCGCTTGTGGGCAATAGAGCGCGGAGCTATGACCTTGAAACCAGTGAGCCGATTAACTGCCCTGGTCTCTGCTGTGTGTGTGTGGAGTGGGGGAGCTGGACAGAACTTTGGGAGGGAATTGGTGGGGAGGGCAGATTTAGTATTGTAAACTTTGGGGGGAGCGAAGTTGGGGAGAGACAGTGAAAGTCATTGTTAAGATTCCAGTTATTGAGAGCTCTTAGATTTGTACATGGGGACCCATTCTGTGGAGGCCACAGTGCATATCCTAGTATTCTCCAGTCCTTGCCCTCACAATGCCATGTGCAATGCTGCATCCCACCTCAAAGCTATGTGGGCAGCATCAAATGCTTCCATGGTCAAGCCCACCACAGCAAGGGATACTGTGATGCCCGGGAGCACTTTGTGCTGGATGTACATCTTGGCATACCGGACACAGACACCAGCATCATGTGTCCTATGCATTCCTTGGACATACGGGTTCTGCCACAGCACTGTTATATGGGGGGGCAGGGTGATATCTTTTGTGGGGGTGGGAAAAAGGGCACAATGGCACTGTCACAGTCCCCAGTGCAGTTGTGCATCATGGGGCACTGCACTGTCTCCTCCAGTCTTCTGAAATGTTCCTGTGCCAAGGAGGTACTGTCCTGTGTGTGTCTGTATGGGACTACAGCACAAGTGTCTCTCTGGGTGACCATGGGCTTTGGGACTGTCATGGCACATGGGGGCCGTTAGTCCTGCTCCTGTTGGTCTAACAGTGGTGAGACTTGCAGCCACTGTGAGGATTTTAAACGCCTGCAATTTGGGATATTGCCACCGAGTTCTGGATCACCCCTTCCCCAATACCATGGCACTGCCTGTGAACCTCCACAAACCCTGCACAAGGCTGTCAGATGCAAGGAGTCCCAGGGGTGCCCCAAGCACCCACTGAAAATCATGAATGATGCAAGGTGCAGAGCAGTGTACACCTTGCATCATATGTCTTTGATGCAGCTACCTTGCTTGTTTCATGGCATGGTAGCCACGTTGGTGGTCAAGAGGGCTCATGGAGCCACCCTCCCCCTGAGCAAGAAAAAAAGGAAGCTGTTTGAGCTGGTAGCCCCACTGGTGGTCGCGAGGGCATACGGAGCCGCCCTCCCCCTGAGCCGAAAAAACGAAGGTACGAAAAGAGGCACTCAGGCACGTCAGTTACTCCATTGTGTCTCTGAGGACTGTGTTCTCCCAGCTGACACTTTGCGTCAGCTGCTCCACCACCCCCACCACCTCCCATGGTGAACAACTCGCTATATAGGCTGAGTCAGGTGACATTTTTAACCAATCACCCTACTTTCCCATTCGCAGCTTATCAGTTCATACCACTAGTGGCCACTACAGCTACCTGTTGCACTAAATCCCCCATTCTAGCAACACCATGCTGCACATAGCCTATAAAACTATTTTAGGGATACCCTTGCTTGCCACATTAGCATCCCTCCCACCCTCGCTCCTCCCTAAATCGCAGCTTAGTCCCCCAGAAATCACATCACAAAACACTCACCCAAGTCCCTGCTCCTCCTCCATAATTGGACAGTACACCCACGGGCCTCACTGGCACTGGATTCCTGGTCCGTCCATTCTCCCCCCATCTTTTCATGCTGGGCTGACAGTGTTGAAACTCCCTGTGCCGAGTAATTTCTCACAGCCCTCCCAAACTCCCACTGCCCACCGCAGGCCGAAAATTCAAAACTGGTGTTAACCTTACTACTCCTCCTCGCAGGAGACATCGAGCTAAACCCTGGACCAGCCACCCACACCAGCCACAACCCCTCCCCCACTGGCCAACTACCCAGCGGCCTAAAATTAGCCCACCTAAATATATGCAGCCTCCTACAAAAACTGCCCTTGCTACAACCAATTGTATTATCAATATGTCCTGACATCCTGGTTATCACTGAGACCTGGCTGAAACCACACAACCTGGATGCAGAAGTAGCTATTCCAGGTTACTCCATCACTTGTCATGACCGCCCGGGCACCAGGAGAGGTGGCGGTATAGCCATTTACATATCATCAGTGGTAAAGTTCTCTCTGGTCTCAGTATCCTCACTCCCGCAAACCATTGACACCTTTCTAATAAAAATCTCCTTACCCCACTCAATCCCCATGTTTATAGCAGGCTCCTATTGTTCCCCAGACTCCCAATTAAACTCAGTCACAGCGCACCTGGACACCCTAAAAAACATTACGTCAGGAGGGGAGCTCCATATCCTTGGTGACTTTAAGCTGAACTGGCTCTCTGGTGCTAGCACCAAGCTCCGAAACCATGTGGCAACATAAAATCTGTCTCAACAGATCACTGAGCCCATGCATCTAAACCACAAAACTCTGAACCACTCCCTACTGGATTGGGCCCCTCACTTCTCACCCATACAGGATAATAGTCTCTGGCCTCCTACCAAACTCCCTGAGTGATCATCACATGATATACATAGTAAGAAAAATATTTAGAGCCGAGTCACCCCCACCAAGAACTCTCCTCATCAGGTCATATAAATCCCTTAACCTTGAAGGTCTCCTAAATGACCTAGCAAACTTGGACTGGTCTTACATCCCCAGGGCCACCTCCATTGACTCTGCCCTAGACTTCTTGCAGCCCAAATTTCTTGCCATCTGGGACCATTATGCCCCACTCAAAAAGGTCTGAGTAAGGGGGAGCCCATCTGCCCTGGATCACTGCAGACCTCATGGACCACCTCCATGCCAGGGACCAGGCATGGAAAGCCTACAAAGCATCAGGGATGCACGCTGACCACCTACACTATCTAACACTTAGAAATGCCTGCACCAGGCTTATCCATCAGGCTAAAGCCCATTACTTCACATCATCCTTCCAAAACAATCTAAATCATTCAGCTAAGTTTTGGAGGTCGATCAAATCATTGTTCTCCCCTCCCACCCAGCACCCCCCCGCCCTAGTTGTAGGCAGCTCCACCATATCAGAATCACATGCAGTGGCCACAGTTTTCAACACAGTGTTCACTAGCAGTGTGTCCCACCACTACTCTAACCCACCGCCTGCTACACACCACCCTACATCCACATCCCTGCCCGCTCAGACCCCCTACCCGACTTTCTCCTTCTCCCTGGTTACTCCATCCGAAGTACTCAAAGCCCTGCTTGCTTCAATCCCTCTAAGGGTAAATACCCCTCGGGTTTGGATGCCAAAATGCTCTACCTTTCTGCCCCAGCAATCGCCATGCCACTAGCATCCCTCTTCAACCTCTCCTTCACTGCAGTCTCTATACCCTCAGATTGGAAGCATGCCACTAGCATCCCTCTTCAACCTCTCCTTCACTGCAGCCTCTATACCCTCAGATTGGAAGTATGTCACAGTCATCCCCCTCCATAAAGGTGGTGACCCATCCTCCCCCCCTGGAAACTTCTGCCCCATCTCCCTCCTACCCATTATAGCCAAAATCCAGGAACATCTAGTCCTCTCACAACTTACCTCCTTCCTTAACTCCTCCTCCTTCTTTACTCCTAACCAGTCAGGTTTTAGGAAATCCCACTCCACTGTCACTTCCCTCCTCAGACTCACTGACTACATCCTGACAGGCATGGACAAAGGTCACATCACATCTACCATTTTCATTGACCTAGCTAAGGCTTTCGACATCGTCTCACATGCCCTTCTCCTGTCGAAACTCTCCAGCACTGGACAGGTCCCAATCAGTCAGAATTGGTGTCTCCACCTCCAACCCCCTCTCTGTCACCATTGGTGTCCCCCAAGGCTCTGTTCTTGGCCCAATCTTGTTCTCCATTTTTCTCAATGACCTGCCATCAGCCTGTCCACACACATTCATTCACATGTACGCAAACTATACAGTACTGTATATCTCAGGCCCCTCCCCCCTGGAAGTAGCGTCTAGACTCCAGCAAGATTTCACCGATGTTCGGCTCTGGTTTCACACTAATCAACTTATTCTCAATGCCAAGAAAATGGTCTCCTTAACCTTTGGCACGAGACAGAGTCTCTCCTGACTCCCTGCCTCCCCCACTTTCAAAATCCTTGATGGGACCCCCATAGAAGTTTGTACCTCCTTCAGATATTTAGGGGTCTGGCTGGACCAGCACTTCGACTTTTCTACACACATCGAAGCAACCCACAAAAAACTGCACCCCAGGCTGGGTGTATTATACCCGAACCATAGCTGCATTCCCCTGTCAGCACACAAAGAAATTTTACAGAAAATGATCCTCCCTGTTTTTGACTACGGGGACGTAGTCTACAGTGCCGCCCCTAAGTCCACCCTGGCTAGACTGGAGTCTCTTTTCAATTCCTTCTGTCGTTTTGCACTGGACTGTCCACCCTCCACCCACCACTGTGACCTCTACCAGTCCCTTAACCTCCCCTCGCTGTTTGACAGGCGCCAGTCCCACTGTAATAGACTCAGAGCCAAATTCTGGGCCCAGTTATTGCCCTCCTACCTCACCACTACCCTAGCTGCTCAAACACCACCTACATACTCACTCAGGAATTTCGACTGCCGGCTCCTTCAAGTCCCATACATGGCAACCTCTGCTGGCCAGTCGGCTTTTGCAGACCATCTATCAAAACTATGGAACTCCCTGCCTGTGGACATCCGGCACGCCCCCCCCCCCTCGGCCACAAATTTCCCTCCTTAAAAGGCAAGTCTCCACTAACTGCTCATGCTGCCTAGACTCACACTAGAATGAGCCAGCTCTCCAGCTTTCTCCAACTATGGTTTACTCGAAATGCTTAACTCTGACCCAGTTAGTTGTCACTGCACTTTCTACCAACTGCTGCCTTATTTACTCAGATTTTTCTGTTGCTGCTGTGTACATACTGTTTATATTCCTGTATATATCACATTGTATATAATCTGTGAATTTTTGATATTCTGCATTTTGTATCTCTGTATTTGATATGTATCATCCCGTCCCCAACAACCCCCAGGATGCATCTGGAATCAAGAGGTAGTCTGCTCAGTATGCCTTTCCTGGTAAAAACCTTTAAATACATAAATTGGAGCCCAGCATGTCATTTTTGCAAGGTGAAGTTCAATTATAGTAAAAAAAAGGAACTGGCATGGCAAGGCATTTGAAAAGAAGTTATATACTGTGCTTATCTTCTTTTGAATGGGATGTATCACATTTGTGATCTCCATGCAGACATGGACGTTTCTTACAATGATGTTTTTAGTTTATAGCCTTTGTCTGTTTTTAAAAACAGTTCAGTTTTAGATGCTATACATTTTTAACAGTCAAAGTGCTCTCCGAATTGGATTCTGTTTGGAGTTGCATCACATACTGTACCACAAGTTTCATGTGGCTGCACTGCAGTAATTTTTTTTATTTTTATCATAGTAATTCACAGTATCTTTAGTCAGATGTATAGAAAAGTTCTTAAATACTTTATAGAGGTATTGGCCTCTCCTGATCCTACACCAGAGAGAATCACACTACAGTTCAGGCTCACCCCTATGTGATAGGGTTGAATAGGAACCTGTCCCAGTTGTTATGGAGAGTATGAATGCAGGGATCTCTTCTGTTCTTTCCTTTTCTGTCTCTTCACTGTCTGGTTGTGCAACCAACTTTTCTCATGAGACCTAGGACTTGATCACTCCGATGGCCCTGCAATTCTCTGCCTTTCACTGTCTCTCATCCTTCCCTTGCTGTTCTGTTTTTTTCTACTGTGCATATCTGCTGGTATAAAAATATAAGCAAATCATTATGTGGAAATGTAACTGATACTAGGATCCCTTTGTTTAGAAATTATATAGTGTTACTGTTGAAATGTATATCATTATAGTTTGAGATGATTGCAAAAAACTATTGGGAACTCCAGGGGTTAACCTGAGAGCAGTTTTTAAGCCCTTTGTCAGAAGCTGTGGAGAAGGGGCCTCAGTTCTGGGACATTGTATTTTTTCTGCACCTGCCTGAAATTTACAAGAGCATTTTAGAAACCAAACAGGATGCTTATTAAGAAGGTGTTGAAAGGGCCAGCCCGGTGGCACTGAGGGTTGAGGCACTGGACGCCACACCTCACGCCATGCCGGCGAACCGGGTTCGGAAACGAGCCTAGGTCATCGGAGGTCAGCTGGGGGGGGAAGGTGAGGGCTACAGCAGGCTGCCAGCTGGAGGCCCTCTACCTCAGGTAGGGGTTGCAGGTACCCTCAGAGCTCGGCAGCCACCCTGGTGGAGGCTGGAGAAGCGGCGTCACTCTGAGGACCTTTGGCATTAGGCCGACCAGGGAGGGAGCAGGAGGGCCCATATGGAGCTATGGTGTGCATGCGCACCTCCACACGCATGTGCTATCACTTTTGGGGGTCTCAGGAGTAACTACGTTCCTGGGAGAAAATGAAGGAAAAAGTGGGGGCCCACCAAAGATGATGCCTCCTTACTGGCTCTGGGGATCTGCTGGGGTGCGCATGGTGCTACAAACCCCCGAAGGACCCCGAGACTGGTAAGTTGGTGGACAGCAGTGATGAACCTGCCACAGGAGGATAAAGAAATAAAAATAAAAAAAGGGAGGGGTTGCAGAGACTTATAAAAGAGATTCAACATTTAGAAGCACAGAGAAAAGAAGAAATGCAACAACTGGAACAGAGGAGGAGAGAAGAGATGCAGCAAGAAGAACTGCAGAGGAGAGGAGAGGAGAGATGCAGCAGATGAGAGAAGAGATGCAGCAACAGGAGCAGCATTGATTTGGTTCAGTAGAGTAACATGGTGCAAGCAACTTAAAAGACATTAAACTTAACAAAGTTGTGTCCCTTGGATGATATTGAGGCATACCTGACAACTTTTGAAAGGATTGCTGCAGCCTGCCAGTGGCCAAAGCAGCAACGGGCGATCAGACTGGTACCTTACCTGACAGGGAAAGCCCAACTTGCCTACAGCAATATGGACACTATCCAGTCAGAAAACTATGACCTAGTGAAAAGTGAAATCTTAAAAAGGTATGACATCTCAGGAGAGACCTACAGGCAAAGGTTCCAGTCCCTGAAGTACAGCGCATTCAACAATCCTCGAGAAGCCTTCACCCGACTCAGAGAGCTCCTTATTAAATGGCTCCAACCAGAGGGCAAAACAGTCCCACAGATCATCGACACATTTGCAATGGAGCTATTCATCAACATCCTGCCTATAAATGTGCAGCTTTGGGTGAAGGAACATCAACCAGAATGTGGGGAAAAGGCTGTTTCTTTGGCTGAGGACTACCAACTGGCCAGACAGACACCACAGCAGCAAGGTAACAGCCAAGCACCGGTAAGACCCTCTTTTTCCCATTTAAACTCAAAGTCTGATAAGAACTCTGGTTGGGGTAACAAATCTGCCCCCCAAAGACTTTATTTGTTATAATTGTAACAGGCCAGGTCATATTGCAAGAAACTGCAATGGTAAGGAGAGTGGCACTGGAGCAGATTTGTCCTTGGCAAATTGGGGCAAGTACTTAACAGATAAGTTAGGGGATAAGACTGTAAAGAGACTCACTGATTCGGGAAGCAGACAGACCCTAGCGCATGTTAAAGTGCTGGGGAAACACTGCAAAAGGACCAGGTACTGGCGTCATCTGCATCCACGGGAACACTCAATTCTATCCTACCACCCAAGTGACTCTGACCATTAAGGGTGTGTCGCACCAAATGAAAGTGGGGGTAGTACCTAAGTTACCTGTACCCGTGATTACTGGAAATGACTGTCGAGGATTTACTGAGTTAATCTCAGAGGAACTGAACCCTGCAGTTTCAGCAGCAGTGGTAACAAGAGCTCAGGCAAAGAAAATCTCAAATGATGGGGACACTTTTCCTTTCAGTGACTTTGATTCGGACTTGTTTAAGAACAGCTCCAAGATCCGGAAGTCCAGGAAAGAAAGAAGACATCTGAAACAACCGTGACAACAAAAGACTGATGGACATACGGGGTTAAAATATGAAAATGCTAAAGTTAAACTGATAACTGATTGTGATTTTGTTTCAGAACAAGCTAACAATGTTTCTCTCCAGGGTTATTTTAAGCAGCTGGGGGTGAAACCAAAACAGGGTGAACCAATGTTTAAAAAAGGTAATGGGTTACTGTACAGAGTTTGGGTTAAACCTGAGACACAGGAACAGACAGAACAATTGGTTATACCACAGAAGTGTAGAACAGAGTTGTTACAGATAGCACATGTTAGTCCTATGTCTGGTCAGTCAGGGAAGGATCACACCCTTGCTAGATTTCTGTATAGATTTAACTGGCCTGGAGTTCATGAAGATGCTGCTACCTATCGTAATTCCTGTGCTGAGTGTCAGAAAGTAACCCCAGTCACTAGAAAAGACAAGGTGCCCCTGGTGCCCCTACCCTTGACAGACGTGCCTTTTGAGAGAATTGCAATGGATGTGGTTGGTCCTTTAGACAAAAGTAACAAGCATTTGTCAATGCCGAATGTTTGCTTGCTGGCATTGGCATTGGTAGTGTAGAAGTTACAGAGCTGCATAATAGGAATGGCAGCGAAGCACTGAACTGAAGCCAACCCCACCACCACCCTGCAGAGAGTGACAGGCCTTTGGGACGTCAGGCATAACGACCACGCCATTTCACCACACCCTACCCTGCAGACACTGACAAGTGTCACAGTGTGCCTTGGGGTCTTTGACCCTTATGCGCACCCCATTCCATCAGGAAATACGGTGAGATGGATGCGGTATAGGAGAATGGGGTGAAGTTTGGGACCGAAGAGTCCGAGGCACACCTTGATGCCTCTCACTGGCTGCAGGGTGTGGGTGGGGTGGGAATGGTATGAGCATGAGAGGCAAGAATCCCAAGTTACACCCCTGATGCCTGTCATTCTCTACAGGGTGGGGCATTATGGTCGGAAACCCTAACGCCTCAGGCATTCGTTGCTATTTTCACTCCAAATTTTCAACATGTTTTTTTTGTGACCCCCACCTCATGAACAGTGGCAATATCAGTTTGTTAGCCGAAAACTGCTTTTGCACAGCGACTATAGCATTTGGCACCACAGGTGCAAAAACACAGTCCGAACAGGATGTGAAAAATGATAGCGGTACTGTTCATGGGAGGTGTAAAAAATTGCAATGTTGAAAATCTGCTGTGAAAATCTTAAAAAACCTGGTGAAGTCACGAACGTGCATAGAAACTGGGGATTTTTTTACAGCAGATTGTTAACACAGGCATTTTGGGACCTCCAATCATGAACAGTGTCAGTGTGATTTTCTTTATCTGTCCCAAACAATGATTTCCCACAGCGACCACGCATTTCTGTGCTGAAAGTGTGAAAACACATTTCGGCTATGTTGTGGAAGATGACAGCTGTACTGTTCATAAGGAGGTGTGGGAAAAATGCCACTGGTGAAAATCTGAACTGAAAATATTACAAATTCATGAACTTACGAGGGTGCATGGAAACTGTGCAATGCTCACTGTAACACAGTCATTTTATGGAGTTTGTCCAAATTTTCAACATAGCCATTTTAAGACCTCTGCTCATGACCAGTGTCACTGTGATTTTCTTAATCTGTCCCAAACATTGTTTTCGCACACCGACTGTACCATTGTGCGCTACATGTGCGGAAACACATTTTAGGTGAGATGTGAAAAATGGTAGCTGTACTGCTCATAAGGAAGTGCGGTAAAATGGCACTGTTGAAAATCTGGTGTGCAAATATTACAAATTCGCAAACTTGCCAGCGTGCGTAGAAACTGTGCAACGTGCGCTCCTAAAACAGTCATTTTTGGGAATTTTTTCACCAGATTTTCAACATAGCCATTTTAACACCTCTGCTCATGACCAGTGTCACTGTGACTTTCTTAACCTGTCCCATACATTGATTTCGCACACCGACTGCGCCATTGTGCGCTACATGGGCAGAAACACATTGTGGGTGAGATGTGAAAAATGACAACTGTACTGCTCATAAAGAGGTGTGGTAAAATGGCAATGTTGAAAATCTGGAGTGAAAATATTGAAAATTTGCGAACTTACGCACGTGCGTAGGAACTCTGAAACGCACGCTCGTAAAACAGTCATTTTTAGGAATTTTTTCACCAAATTTTCAACATAGCCATTTTAAGACCTCTGCTCATGAACAGTGTCACTGTGATTTTCTTAATGTGCCGTACATTGATTTCCCACACTGACTGCGCCATTGTGCACTACATGGGTGGAAACACGTTTTGGATGAGATGTGAAAAATGACAGCTGTACTGCTCATAAGAAGGTGTCATAAAATGGCAATGTTGAAAATCTGGAGTGAAAATATTGGAATTTCGCAAACTTATGAGTGTGTGTACAGTAGGAACTGCGCATCGCATGCTCGTAAAACAGTCATTTTTAGGAATTTTTTCACCAAATTTTCAACATAGCCATTTTTAGACCTCTGCTCATGAACTGTATCACTGTGATTTTCTTAATGTGTCCCATACATTGATTTTGCACACCAACTGCGCCATTGTGCGCTACATGGGCGGAAACACATTTTGGGTGAGATGTGAAAATGACAGCTGTACTGCTCATAAGAAGGTGTGGTAAAATGGCAATGTTGAAAATCTGGAATGAAAAGATTGAAAATTAGCGAACACAGGCGTGCGTGAGACTGCGCCTTGCTGCGGCTAAATAAAACAGTCATTTTTAGGAATTTTTCCACCAAATTTTCAAAATAGGCTTTTTGAGAGACCACCTTATGAACACTGGCAGTGTCATTTCGTTAATCATTCTGGAAAGGTGATTTCGCTCAGTGGCTGCGAAATCACTCTTTGGGCCCGAGTAACGCCATGACAGTGCAAGAATTCATGAGGAGGGGTCCCAAAAACCCCATGTTGAAAATTTGGTGCAAAAAATTCCAAAACATGCCTGAGATATGCAACAAAGTTGAAAAAACCCTATCTATCCCATTATACAGCTTACCGGCATTTCCTCAGTTCGCGGTCGGCTTTGAAGAGTGCAGACGTGTTCCTGGTCCACCGAAGATCATCACGCCGGACTCCGGAGGTAAGTATGGGGTGAGGGGTGTGGGAGGCAGGTGCGCCCAGTGGGTAGGTGCAGGTTGTGGGGGCAGGGGAGACTGCGAGGGACCGTTTTTCTTTACAGTTTTTTTTTGTTTTAAAAGATGATGCGGGACGTTTGCCACGCTGGGGTGGGCTCCCAGCATGGCAGAAGGACAGCTGGGGAGGCGTGGAGCCGACGGGGGATTGGGCACCCCCATCAGCCATTGCATCTGTTGCCACGCTGGGGTGGGCTCCCACTGTGGCACCCTGTACTCGGGAGACACAGTGGAGACGACGGGGGATTGGGCACCCCCGTCAGCTATACGACGTAACCACACTGGGGTGGGCACCCAGCGTGGCATATGAAACTGTGTTTCTGGGGAGGTGCAGCACAGCCGACGGGAGCTTGGGTAGCCCCGTCAGCTATATAGTGCATGCGTTGGGGAGGGAGCAGCAGCATGTGTGTGTGTGTGTGTGTGTGTGTGTGTAGGGGGCGGCGCGCGGAGCAGGCGATATCTGATTGCTGCTCACTGAAGTGTAGCTCCCCCTTTCAACTGTATGCCACTGCATTTTGGAGCTGTCATAGACAGCTCCAGCAGGCAATGGAGAACTGCGGCCGCGCCTGCAAACACACTGACTGAATTGGAAGAGGGCTGACACACCTCCAAAAACTCTAATGATGGCACTATGTTTCTTGCACATGTGTGCAAGCAAGCATAAAAATGACTAGCACTGAAATGGCAAACAGCTCTGGCAGGGACATGGTTGAAGAAGAAATGTATAATCTGAGTTAAACTGAAATCACAGTTAAAGGTTGTACCAATAAAAACACTGGTTTCCATGTGCCATGAGCTCCTATTTCCACATTTTAAGGTTGTTAAACTTTTTAACATGCTATAGATAGAATAATAAATTGAAAACAATACACAGAGCACAAACTTAAACGTGGCAACAATTCTATTAGACAAAAATAAACAGGTTTTAAGGGGCAGTTCAATTGCTGGAAGAAGTGTCCCATATTTTTGAGAGCCAGTCCCCTATTTCGCCTGTCAGGGTCCCACATTTCAACAATAGTTTGTTGACAGGCATGCTGAGAACAGGACAAGATGGGCGGCTAGTGAGCCTGGTGCCTTTCAGTACCCCAGCTTTTTGACGTCACCTCTGCCGTTGGTTGTTGTATGACGTCACTCCGCCGCACATTCCCCCCCCCCGTTTTGCAAATGTAGATGATGTCATGGCGACCGCTGTCCTATCTCCCTCTCACCCCCTCCCCCTCCTAGCACTGCTACCACTGCTGCTGTCTGTTGTATGTGCAACTGCTGCTGTGAGCAAGAGCAAGAACAGGGAGCCCGTCAGGCAGGTCAGAGAGGATTTATAGCCGGAGCCACGCTGACAGCACCGAGAGGACAAGAGACGTGAAGTCCACTGACACCTTAACTCCTAGCCCACTAGTAAGTGGGAGAGCTGGAGCGGGCTGGGACTGGCGCTGCGGCTGGGGTAGGTGAGGGAGTTCATAGGGGGATGATGAAAGGTGCCGCAGCGCCGGGGGGGAGACAGAGAGACCAGGAATGTACTTCAGGGCAACCATCACTGGAATACAGAGAGAGCGAGGGAAGTGAGACGGAACATAACTTTTGTCCTGGTGAGGGGGACCTGAGGAAAATCAACCGTATGTCGTCTGCTGCCCTGGGGGTCCTGCTGCAGGCATCGCATTGCTAATCGAAAGTTTTGCGGCTCTTTGTTTGAAGCTGGCAGCAGCAGTGTGTTTGTTTGTGATGCATGCGGATTTCTGGAAATGGCACAGGGGAGGTGGTGTAATAATGACCTATAGTGCAGGTTTCAAGATCCGAGAAACACACAGCCAGGACTGCAAGCGGTGGCACGACTACGGCTCATTATATGCCAGTAACACACACACACAAAAAAAAAGGATTGGGGGGGTTAAGGAGAGGGAACTGTATCAGGTACCTGAGGTATTGCTCTCAATTGTCCCCGATTTTGCTTGAGAATCTTCCTTTGGCCCTCCTCAAATTTGGATTTCCTGACTAAGCTGTAGCGATTTCTAGGCAGAAAATAAGTATCAAATACATTTACAAACGTGTTCTTGAGAAAAGGCATTTCACACTAAGCTGGCTCCTAGGTATTCTACAAGCTTCCTAAGAGGACGCTTTTAAGATGTGTACTTGAATATTTTATCCCTTTCCAATTTTTAAGCATTCTGTCTCATTTAGGAAGCAGGGGGCTGGGAGGTATGTGATGCAGGTTTTGATTGGGGGGAGGGCATGGGGTGATGTTCGGTTCTCGGTTCCAGGAGCGGAGTCCTGGTGCATTTCGCCTTTAATGTGTAGCATTCACTACTTGCTCCAGAACTCCCTTCTGACTTCATGTCAAAGGGAGAGCCTGCATGGGGCTGCGAGATGCCGAGGCATCCCCGAAATCATCCATTTCTGACATGTTGTGTTACACTATGAGCGCATTCTGGAATATAAATTCGTATGTATTCATTGCATAGATATGCATGGACTCCTTTGTGAAGGTCATATTGTTACATAAGTGATTCCCCCGCCCCCGGTTATTCAGAAGGCTCTCTAGATGCCTTGGGTCAGTGTACCCTGCAGGGCCCTCCGCTTATTGTCTCAAAATAGGAAGAAAATGGTGCAGGAAGGGAAATGAAGTAAAGGATCTTAGACCTAAAAATCCATGCAGAACGAGGCACTTGGGGGCGGCGCTGGCTCATTACAAATGATTTCAGTCATTCGGCTTTGTTATTGCACGGTCCTAGGTTGTTTTATTTTTGAAGCAATTTAGAAAAAAATGTGCTGTTGGGGCACTTGTTTGTGTGATGATCAGAGAACTGTGTCCTGTATGAAAAGGAAAAATGGCTGTGATGTGAAATGCAAATAAAACAAGAGAAGTCTGAATGATCCACTTGTTTAAAAAAATGCATCCATTTTGCCGAGTTAGTTTTGAAATCCGCTTGAGGTATAATAAGGTTAGTGCCGGCGACATTTTAAAACCCAGACTAGAGTGGCTCTTTCCTTTCAAGTGAGAGCCACTGCAGCCAAGATGCTGTCATCCAGAGCTCGCCCATCCATTGGAGCAACCGAGACATGCCCGCTCAAGCAAGCACTACATTGGCCAGGTCACGCACACACCTCCAAGAGTCACACTTTCGCAAGATGTTTCTTGCACATGCGCGCAAGCAAACATAAAAAGGGTAATAGATTTATCCTGGTAGTATGTGACTATGCTACTTGATACCCAGAGGCAGTTCCAATGCATACTGTCACAGCCCCAAAAGTGGCAGCAGAGCTTGCAACGATTTTCAGCAGAGTGGGCATACCTAAAGAAATTATAACTGATCAGGGTAGTAATTTTGGTGTTGCATTACTGTACAGACTACTAGGTATCAGTGCCACAAGAACCTCCCCTTATCACCCTCAGACAGGCGGTCTTGTTGAGCATTTTAACCAAACCCTAAAATGCATGTTAAAAAGGTTTGTAAAAGGGGAAGGGAAAGATTGGGACAAATATTTGCCTTACCTACTTTTTGCTTACAAAGAAGTGCCACAGGCATCAGCAGGATTTTCACCATTTGAAATGCTGTGTGGTAGACAGACAAGAGGGCCACTGGATGTGATAAAAGGAACGCAGGAATATAACCCCACTCAGAAACAATCTATAACATCTTATATGTGTGCCCTAAGAAAGAAGCTGGCAAAACAAGAAACATAGAAACAGAATTTGATGGCAGATAAGGACTGCTTGGCCCACCTAGTCTGCCCATTTTGCTGCCTAACGGATAAGCTGCAGATCCTAGTTTACCAACAGCCTACTTCCTCCTACCCCACCACTAGAATTGCCTTATGTCTGTCCCATGCATTCTTGAATTCCCCCACTGTGTTTGACTCCACGACCTCCTCAGAAAGGCCATTCCATGCATCTACAACCCTCACTGTGAAGAAATACATCCTCACATTACCTCTGAGCCATCCCCCCTCTATCTTCAAATTGTGCCCCCTTGTTCTTGCACATCTCTTTTTCTGAAAGATGCTACCCTCTTGGACTTTGTTGATTCCCTTGAGGTACTTGAAAGTTTCTATCATGTCCCCTCTCTCCCTTCTTTCCTCAAGGGTATACATATTAAGCTCCTTTAGTCTTTCTTCATATGTCTTCTGGTGCAGACACTGCACCATTTTGGTTGCCCTCCTCTGAACAGCCTCCACTCTGTCTATGTCTTTGCAGAGATGGGGTCTCCAGAACTATACACAGTACTCCAGATGTGGTCTTACCATCTGTCTGTACAGAGGGCCAACAACTTCCTGTCTTCTACTGGTGATGCCTCTCCCTATGCATTCCAGTATCCACCAGCCCTCCTTACTGCCTTCTCACATTGCTGGCCCACCTTTAGGTCATCTGATATGACTACCCCCAGGTCCCTTTCTAATTTTTTTGTTGTCAGTATCTCACCCCCCATTATGTACTCTTCCCTGGGTTTTTGTTTCCCAGTTGCATTACTTTGCACTTCTTTGTGTTGAATCTAAGCTGCCATACATTTTGCAATTCCTCCAACCTTGCCAAGTCACTTCCACTTCATCTTGCTAATTTTTGGATGTTCTTGATAAGGCTGTATACAAGTATCCTCATCTAGGATCAAACCCCTGACCCTTTGCTTGTAAAGCTGAGACACATCCAGTGCACCACCTGAGGTGGTGAAAATATGTTGAAATTGCCGATAGTGATCAGGAAGAGGCCCAAAACTGACAGAAGATGTATTATGATCATGGGATAAAAGAAAAAGGTTTTCAGCCAGGTAAAAAGGTCTTGTTACTGTTACGTACTACAGAAAATAAACTGTTAATGAAGTGGCAAGGGCCTTATAAGGTTCTTAGATGTACTGGCACAGTTAACTATGAGATTGAGACCCCTGACAGGAAAAATCCTACTAAGATATACCATGCTAACCTCCTCAAGAAATGGGTTGAAAAAACACCAAAAGTTGTTTCGCTAGTTTTGCCAGAAACTGTTAAAGAAGATATTGATGTAGTTTATGATAGATTGGAGCAAACTGTTACTGCTGATGCTGTAAAGGTGAATCTTTCCTTAACCTCAGAACAAACCGCAGAAATCTGTAACTTGCTAAAGAAAATTAACAGTACTTTTACCACAGTGCCAGGCCAAGCTAAAGGTGTCAAGCACATAAGGACAAAGAATGCTCTCCTATTAGACAAAAGACATACAGATTACCAGAGCGGTTAAGAGCTGATGTGGTTAAGGAAATACAAAAAAATGAAAGAACTGGATATCATAGAAGAGTCAAGGAGTGCTTGGTGATCACCAATGGATGATTGTAAACAAAAAAGAAGGGGGTGTAAGAATCTGCCTTGATTTTAGGAAACTTAATCAAGTTTGACAGTTATCCTATGTCCAGAATAGATGATTTAGCTGACAGACTGGGGAGTGTTAAGTGTATCAGTACCCTCGATCTCACCAAGGGTTACTGGCAAATCCCTTTAGCTAAAGAATCCAGAGACAAAACTGCATTTGCCACTCCTATAAGATTCTATCAGTTCACCACCATGCCTTTTGGTTTACATGGGCTCCCGCTACACGCCGATGTTACAAAGATGTAATTTTATCCCCTCATACTGGTTACTCTGCTGCATACCTGGATTATTTTGTGGTATATAGTCCAGACTGGAAAAGCCACCTGGAACACCTACAAGGAGTTATCCAATCGATCAAAAAGACATATCTGACTATTAATCCTGCCAAATGTGCATTGGGCATGCAGAAAGCCAAATATTTGGGCTATGTGTTGGGAAATGGAGAAGTTAAGCCAGAAATGTCTAAAATAGAAGCTGTAGCTAACAGCTCTGTCCCTAAAACAATGAAACATGTCAGGTAGTTTTTAGGGCTGGCTAGTTATTATCGGAGATTTGTTCCCAACTTTGCTGAGTTAGCTACTCCCCTCACTGAACTCATGAAAAAAATGGTACCCAAATAATGTGAAATGGACCCCAGAGTGTGATGAAGCTTTTCAAGCCATTAAGGCTTCATTATGTTCAGCCCCTGCTTTAAGAAGCCCAGATTTTGAGAAACCATTTTTGTTACAAACAGATGCATCAGAGGTAGGCCTAGGTGCAGTCCTGAGTCAAAATATAGATGGGACAGAACATTGTATTCTGTACATAAGTAGGAAGTTACATGACAGAGAGAAAAAGTACTCCACCATTGAAAAAGAATGTTTAGCAGCAAAGTTGGGCATGAAGTCCCTTAAGTTTTATTTGCAAGGAGCTGCCTTTGTACTTGTAACAGATCACAATCCTCTCTGTTCCTTAACCAAATGAAGGATAACAATTCTAGAATCACATGATGGTACCTGGCAATACAGCCATTTAAATTTAAAGTGATGCACAAATCTGGGAAAGAGAATGTCAATGCTGATTTTCAGTCTAGATATGGATCAGGAATTGAGAATACCAAAGGTTGAAAAAAATGTGTGAGTTGAAACTTTTCTGTTTGATATGCTGCATATGCACTATGCATCGATCTATAGAGATTATAAGCTACTGTCATGTTAAAGGAGAATTTAAAGAAAGTTTTGGAAACCTGTTTTTTGTAAAACAGGTTCCCCTTTAAGGAGGGGTGTATATGACAGGGATGAATAGGACCATGTCCCAGTTGTTATGGAGAGTTTGAATGCAGGGATCTCTTCTGTTCTTTCCTTTTCTGTCTCTCTGTCTGGTTGTGCAACCAAATTTTCTCGTGAACCCTAGGACTTGATCACCCTGACGGCCTTGCAATTGTCTGCCTCTCACTGTCTCTCAGTCTTCCCTTGTTGTTCTGTCATTTCCTCCCTTGCATATCTACTGATATAAAAATATATGCAAATCATTATGTGGAAATGTAACTGATATTGGGATCCCTTTGTTTAGAAATTATATAGTGTTACTGTTGAAATGTATATCATTATAGTTTGAGATGATTGCAAAAAGCTATTGGGAACTCAAGGGGTTAACCTGAGAGCAGTTTTAAGCCCTTTTTCAGAAGCTGTGGAGAAGGGGCCTCAGTTCTGGGACATTGTGTTCTTTCTTCACCTGCCTGAAATTTACAAGAACATTGTAGAAAAAAAAACAGAATGCCTGTTGGGGGGGGTGCTGAGAATTATAAGAGAGAGCTGCAATGTTTTGAGACACAGAGATTGAAGGAAAAAGATGGATCTTCTCTGTTTATTCTGCCTTTGTAAATAGTTATTCTGAACAATTTTTTTATGTTACTGCTAGTGCTAATAAACACTTTTTGTGAATTCTACAACTGCTCCTGGTTTTTCCTATGCTTCCTGACCTGTGCCTTGATGACATCCTGCAGCTGCAGCAGACCAACCCTCCCTCCTCAGAAGGTAGAGATTTTGCAAGTGTTCTTGGGAGAGATTTTGTGTTTGACCTTTCCCACCCAGGGGTGGTTGTACTTTTATACCTGCCAAAATCTTTCAGCCCACTTTTGCCCCCTTACCTCTCAGTCTCATTTGGTTCAGCCCACTCAGTCCCTGGAGTAACACTGAAGTCACTCCCACTGCCCCTTCCCCATATTGTACTCTAAACAACTTCTGGACTCCCTCTAAAACAATTTTCCCCTCCCCTCTTTCCTACTATTTTATCCTGCCCAGGTACTCATCTGAGGGAATCACCATTTCTGTGGGGCCGTTGGACTCAAACCGCCTCTGCATCCCTCTCTCTGCTGCAGTGTGAAACAATAACCACTTGGCCAACACTGCAATAAAGTGTTTCTGGTGACTAACTCTTACAGCACCTCAAATGAAGCTATTACTGCTCTCCCTTCTGGCCAACTCTATGACTGGCCTGCAATTAGTGTCAGATTTTTGTGCCTTGGTGCTTGCTGTAGAACAGCAACACTTATCCTCATTTACTCACCTCCATAGACTTGATGTATCTCCCTCTGCTATTGTTAGATATGAATTAACTCCCCTGGGCCTGGTTCTTTTTGCCTTCCTCTCCAACCCTGAACGATGCCTACTTGGCCTCTTCCTGTACTCCCTCACCTTCTCACCCACCCACTGGCTCCCACCTCTCTGCTCATTTTTCTCCCTCCTTCTCCTTGCTGGTGACAATTAAAGCAACCCTGGCCCTGCTAACACCCCTATCGACCACTCTAATGTCACTTGGGCAAAGCAGATTGGTCTAAGAATTGCACATTTAAATGTTTGCAGCCTCCCATCCAAGTTCCCAGAATTTGAGGCCTGGGTGTCTCTCTGTAAGCCACATATGCTAGGGCTCTCTGAGACCTGGCTGAAACCCTACAACTCTGACCTCTCTTACCATCTCCCAGGTTACTCCCTCCTTCGCCTGGACAGACCAGAAAGAAAAAAGGGTGGGGGAGTAGCACTGTATGTCCAGGAGCATATCTCGGATACCATTGTTTGCCACTCTGATCCCCTCTCCCACAGTGAATAGCTCCTTGCAGAATTGACCCTGGGTTCCTCAAAAAAGTTCTACCTGGGCTGCTGCACATCCCCCGTACTGGAGGTATCCCTGGATTATCCACCTTTCTCGATGGCGTAGGACTACTCTCTCCTACCAGGGACACCATATTGCCCAGGGATTTTAACCTTAATTGGTTAAGTGCCCAGGAACTCGACTATGCAAACCTCCTGAAAACACACAACCTCAAGCATATCATGTCATCCCCCACCAGGCACAATGCCTGTATGCTCAACCACTCGCTGAGCGACTGGATAGCTACAAATTGGGTGGACATGGTCCCACAGGCAGGTACAGTACATAGTTGGACTTTATAAGTGACCACTCCACTACTTATATTATATTGACCACCAAAACCAACGCCCCCCTCTCCCAACTTCCCGCGATCACCTCCGGAATATACTAACATACTAACATCCTAAAATGCCAGCAGAATAGGCCTAATGGTCTTTCATGTCTGCTCGTTTGGTCAGCCCCACCCTGGGAGCTGACCTCGTTGGCACCCTCTCCCTCTCTGGCTTCTCCCTTCCCAGTCCCGAATATTCTCACCGCACTGGTTTTTGCTTCCAGAACCCTTCCCCTGTACCTGTCCCACCCCATCTTGAACCCCTCCACCATTTCTGCTCCACCAGCCCCTTGGGCAGGCATTCCATGGCTCCACCACCCTCTCAGGGAAGTAGCACTTCCTCCTTTCTCCCCTGAATCTCCCCCTCCAGCTTCCACCCATGTCCTCTAGTTGCCCCCCTTCCTTCAGAGCACCCTGACTGCTCCTCCCCTATTTACCCTCTTCATGTACCTAAAGACCTCTATCATGTCCCCCAGTTCCTTCTCTCTTCCAATGTGTACATATTTAGCTCTTCAAGCCTCTCCACATAGGTCTTGTCCCCCAAGCCCCAAATAATTTTGGTTGCCTCCTCTGGACCCTCTCCAGGAGTTCAATGTCCCTCTTTAAATGTGGCCTCCAAAACTGCACGCAGTACTCGAGGTGCGGCCTCACCAAGCAGTTATACATGGGAGTATCTCTTCCCTCCTTCTGGAGGTGAGCCCCCTAGCGATGCATCCAAGCACCCTGCTGGCCTTTGCCACTGCCCTCCAACAAGTCTCCGAGTTGTTCATCTTGACATCCACCACCACCCCCAGGTCCCGCTCAGCCATCGAGACGTGTAGCAGTCCCCCCACCAGGGTGTACACTTGGCCCTGGTTTCTAGCTAGCAAGTGCAGTACCTTGCATTTCCCTGCATTAAACCTCAGCTTCCGCTTTCTAGACCACCTTTCCAGAGCCTCCAGGTCCCCCTGTAGGGCCACCCTCCCCTCCTCCCCATCCTCCACCACCCCCAGTTTTGAGTCATCCACAAAGAGACTCATCTCACTCCCGATACCCTTCCTTATGTCAGAGACATAGGCATTCAACAGGAGGGGCCCAAGGACCGATCCCTGAGGAACTCCACTAATGACCATCCTTGGGGATGAGTCTATCCCACCAACTACAAACCTTTGGGTCCGGTTCTGGAGCCAATTTCCTATCCATCTGATCATCTGGTTCCCCACCCCCATTTCTCCCAGATTATCCAACAGGCCCCCAATGAGGAACAGAGTCAAACGCCTTGCTGAAGTCAAGAAAGAGGACGTCCACTGGTCTACCCAGGTCCAAGGCACTCATCACCCAGTCATAGAACTCCATAAGGTTTGTCTGACATGATTTCACCGGGATGAATCCATGCTGTCTATCATCCAGGCACCCCAACTTTTCCAGGTCCCCCCTAGTCTCTCCTTGACAATGCCCTCCATCACCTTGCCCACCACCAATGTCAGGCTGATGGGTCTGTAGTTCCCTGCCACCTTCCTTGATCCCCCCCTTGTGGATAGGCACTATATGCACCACCTTCCAGTCCTGGGGCATACACTCTGTCCTCAGAGAGATGCTGAAAAGCTCCACCAGGGGTTTCGCCAGGACATCCGCCAGTGCCTTCAGCACTCTGGGATGTAATTTATCAGGCCCTGGTGCTTTCTCCATATTAAGGGACCTGAGGGCTTCCCTCACTCTCTCTGCCATGATTTCCACCTCCGCTACCTCATCCCCCTGCTTTGCCTTCCCCCACCTGTCAGTGATGACCCCACCCTCCACAGACCCGCCGATCGGTAAGGGTCCCCCCTCCTCAGTTTCACCATCTCCTCCCATGTATGATGCAGACCCCCCATTTTCCATGGTGAAAACTGAGGCAAAGTACTCATTTAGTACCTCAGCCTGCTCCCCCAGGTCTTGTGCCCATCCCTCCCCTGTTTTAATTCTGCTAATCTGCCCCTTCACCCTTCATTTTTCCCCACTGTATCTAAAGAACCCCTTGTTCCCTCTACTAACTTCCCTGGCCAGGTTTTGCTCCTTCCTTGACTTAGCCACCCTCACCACCCTACTGGCCCTTCTACCCATCAGCTCATACTCCCCTCAGTCCCTTTCACTCCTTGAGCACTTGAATTGCCTATAGGCCACCTTCTTTCCCCTCACCACCTCCTGAACCTCCCTGGTCCACCATCAGGGTTTTCAGGCCCTACCGAATTTTCATCTTACTCTTGCACAGGTGCTGGTAGCATCCTGCACCCCCTCCTGATGATTTCCCACCTACTGTCAGTGTCCACTTCTGGCCCAGTCCCGTCCAAGTGTTCCTTAAGGATCCTTCCCATTTCCTTTTAATCTACCCCCGAAGTCAGTTACCTCCATCTTTGTGCAGCCTTCTACCCCTCCTATCAAGGTGATAATTGCAGTGTTTAATAGCCTACTTATTGTTAGGGCAGCATTCAGATTATGGACAACGAGGGAATCAGATAAAACAGACAATTAGAATGGTGTTCTTTTTGTGATGGTACTTAAGGTAACGGATAGTGAATAATACGGATTAAAGTGGCACGGTTTAACAAGGTCTGACTGTACCTGTCTTTCAGAAATTTTAACTGCCTGGACCCCACAAGCCTCCTTGAGGATGTAAGAGTGGTGAACTGGTCTGCCCTTCACCTCATCAACAATGTGTCAGATGCAGAAACATAGAAACATAGAAGTTGATGGCAGATAAGGACCTCAAGGCCCATCCAGTCTGCCCATTTCTTTTTCTACCTTTTTCTTTTTCTGCCTTGTAAATGTGCCATCGGCCTTTGCTCTGTCAGTGGCCTATCTATTCATACTCATCTGTATTGCTCCCTTATGTTTATCCCATGCCTGTCTTGAAGCCTTGCACTGTATTCATATCCACCACTTACTGAGGTAGGCCGTTCCATGCATCCACCACCCTTTCTGTAAAAATGAATTTCCTCACATTACCCGTTAATTGGCCTCCCTCTAATCTCATGCTGTGTCCTCTTGTCCTGTTATTTTTCTTATATTGAAACATGTTAGACTCTTTCACCTTGTTAATGCCCTTAAGGTGTTTGAATGTTTCGATCATATCACCTCTCTCCTCCTTTGCTCTAGGGTATACATATTGAGCTCCATTAATCTGTTCTCATATGTTTTCTGATGCAGTCCCTGCACCATTTTGTTGCCCTTCTCTGGACTGCCTCAATCTGGTTAATGTTCTTGTGAAGGTGTGGCCTCCAGTACTGTACGCAGTACTCCAGATGGGCATAACCAGTGTCTTGTAAACAGGGATTATTACCTCCCTCTTCTGACTTGTGATACCCCTACTAATACACCCTAACATCTCCCTAGCCTTACCTACTGCTTTAGTGGTCTGCGTGGATGATTTCAGGTCATTGGTGATGATGATGCCCAAGTCTCTTTCTTCCCTTGTGACTGCTAGCAACTCCCCTCACAGCTTATAGGTGGCTTCAGGGTTTCTCTTCCCTATGTGCATGATCTTGCACTTCTTTTCATTAAACCCCAGTTACCACTCTTCCAACCATTTTGCTAGTTTATCCAGATCTCTTCTCATTCCGTCCACCCCATCTGGATCATCTACTCTGTTACAGATCTTGGTGTCATCTGCAATCAGACAAACCTTGCCCTCCAGTCCATCTGCAATGTCACTGATGATGATATTGAAGAGGACTGGCCCTAGGACTGATCCCTAAGGTACCCCACTTGTGACTTGCATCTTTTCCTGCTGTATACCGTTTACCACCGCTCTCTGTTTTCTGCCTGTCAACCAGTTTGCCACCCAGCTGACTAACTTCTGACCCACCCTGAGCCTACCCAGCTTATTAATCAATCTTCTATGTGGAACAGTATCAAAAGCTTTGCTGAAGTCAAGGTAGGCAACATCAACTGCTCCCCCTTGGTCCATTACTCTGGTTACCCAGTCAAAGAATCTATGAGATTAGTTTGACAGGACCTTCTTTTTGTAAACCCATGCTGTCTTGGATCCTGTGTCCCTACGGATTCCAGGTGTTGCACTATCCTTTCTTTAATGAGTGCCTCCATAATCTTGCCCACTACTGAGGTAAGACTGATTGCTCTGTAGTTCTCTGCCTCCTCCCTGCTACCATTCTTGTGGAGCGGGATCACATGATCCCTTCTCCAGTCTTCTGGGACCTCTTCTGTGCTCAGAGACTCACTAAACAGTTCTGATAGTGGCTCTGCTAGTTCCACCCTTAGCTCCTTTAGTACCCTGGGATGTATGCCATTAGGTCCCATTGCCTTGTCCACCCTGAGCTTATTGAGCTCTTGTAGGACCTCTTTTGTGATGGGACTAGTGCTCACCTTCCTCCCCCCCTTGTACCCATGGTGCTGAGCTGTGGGCCCTGCCCTACCTTCTCTTCAGTAAACAGTGAGCAGAAGTGTCTATTTAGGATAGATGCTTTTACATGGTCCTCCTCCTCACACTCTCCCTTATCTCCTTTGATCTTAACAATACCCTGTCTGGACTTTCTCCTTTCACTAATGTATCTATAGAAAGTCTTGTCACCTTCTTTTACTGTTTGTGCTAGCGTTTCCTTGGTTTGGGCCTTTGCCTGTCTTACTGCCTTCCCTGCTTCCCTTAGGGCAGTTTGGTATGCCTCCCTATCTTCATTCCACTGTGTTCACTTATATTTCCTGAAGCCCAGCCTTTTGTCTCTGACCTTTTCTGCTACTGTTTTAGAGAACCAAAGTGGTTTCCTTCTTCTTTTGCACTTCCTTTTCTCTCTAACACAATGGGATGTTGCTTCAAGTATTGCATCCTTAATGCTTGCCCACTTTGCCTCTTACCCCCTCATCTGTATTTCTTTTTGCCAGGGCTAGCTTAACTCTGTTGGCCATCTTATCAAAGTCAGCTCCTCTGAAGTCCCATAGTTTTGCCTTGGAATAGGATGATTTAGCTGTAGTGGCCAAATTGAACCATACCATGTGATGGTCACTGGCCCCCAGGTGACCTTCTACCTGGACATCTGTGATCCTTTCCCTGTTATTCAGTACTAGATCTAGAATAGCCCTGTCTCTTGTGGGTTGTTGTACTAGTTGTTTGAGACCCTTCCCCTGCAGGGAATCCACCATGTGTCTAGTTCTGGCAGATGTTCCTGCTGGTATTGACCAATCTGTATCTGACATGTTGAAGTCTCCCATTATCAGAACCTCCCCTTTAGCTGTCATGTTTTGTATATCTTCTAACAGTAATATGTCTATGTTCTCCCCCTGGTCTGGGGGCCTGTAGACAACCCCAGTTCTTACGGCTGTCCCATTTTCTGTTTCCAGGATGACCCACAGTTCTTCTGGCTCCTTATGTGTATTCTGAATTTCTGTAGCTTTGATATTTTCATTGACATACAAGGCCACTCCACCCCCCTCCCTTTTTGCACCTCTGTCTCTTCTGAACAGTACATAGCCAGGTACTGAAGTCTCCCAAGTGTGGTTACTGGTAAACCATGTCTCGCTAATTGCTGCAATGTCCAGTTTAGCTTCTGTCATTATTGCCTGCAGGTCTGGGATCTTGTTTCCCACACTGCGAGCATTTGTGCATATGAGGTAGGCAGTTAGCTTCCACACAAATGCTCTCATTCAGATACAAGACCTCCACTTCATCTCACTACTCGGAGGGTGAGAGGGGGCTGCACCTGATGGACATCCCAAGAGTTACTGTCCCTAATGAAAGAGAGGAACTATAAATGGAAAGCTGATAAAGCATCCCCTTCCCACCGACTCTGGAACACCTATAGGTGCTTACGCAACAAATGTAAGCAAACTGCCAAATCTCTAAAATGCAATTTACATAGAAACATAGAAAGTGTCAGCAGAAAAGGCCCACCAGGCCCACCCAATCTGCACTGTATGCCTAGCAACCTGCTAGGACTTTGCTACTGCCTTCCACCCACCCCCCTCCCCAGCACCAACAGACCCCTCTGTCTGTCCCACGCTCTCTTGAATCCCCCTACAGTTCTTGCTCCCATCACTTCCTCTGGGAGTCTGTTCCCGTTTTCCACCACCCTCTCCATAAAGCATAATTTTCTGATGTTTCCCCTGAACCTCCCCCCTACTATCTGCATATCATGCCCCCTTGTTTTTGAGTGCTTCCTTAGCTGGAAGATGTCCCCTACTGGTACCCTGTTGATACCCTTGATATATTTGAAGGTCTCAATCATGTCCCCCCCTTTCCCTTCTTTGTTCTAGGGAATACATGCTGAGGTCCCTCAGCCATTCCCCGTATGACAGGTGACTAAGTCCCCTTACCATTTTTGTCGCCCACCTCTGGACGTGCTCCACCCTATCCACATCCTTCTTGAGGTATGGCCTCCAGAACTGAACCCCATACTCAAGGTGCGGCCTGACAGGCTGCCTGTACAAGGGCATGATGACTTCCCTCTTCCTGCTAGTTATTCCCCTAACAATACAATCTAGCATCCTACTGGCCCTTGCCACCACCTTCTCACATTGCTTTGCCACCCTCAGGTCCCTTGAAACGAATATTCCTAGGTCCCTTTCCAACTTGGTAACCTCTAGGGTATGCCCCCCATACGGTATTCCATTCCCTGGTTATTTCTGCCTAAGTGCATGGTCTTGCATTTTTTTGTGTTGAAGGACAATTGCCACTCCTTAGACCACTCCTTCAGTTTCTCCAAATCCCTGTGCATGCTCCCTACCCCTTCAGGCGTATCCACTCTATTACAGATCTTCGTGTCATCTGCGAACATACACACTCTTCGCTCCAGCCCTTCCCCTATGTCCCATGTAAATATATTGAAAAGGAGTGGCCCCAGCACAGATCCCTGAGGTACCCCACTGGTGACCCTACCCTCCTCTGAATGTACACCATTAACAATTACCCTCTGCCTTCTACCCTACTGCCAGTTTTGCACCCATCAAACCATGAGTGGCCCCAGTCCAAGACATCTAATTTTGTGTAACAGTCTCCTGTGTGGCACAGAATAAAATGCCTTTTTGAAGTAGAGCTATGCAATGTCTACAGACCACCCAATCCAGTACAAACTGTCATGTTTTGGCCCCCCTAAACCTTCTCTCCTTGTCTCCTCTCTCCTGAGGGTTTTCCCTTTCTGAGGAGAGTTCACCCCAGTGTACTTGTCTTTTCTTTTGCCCTCCTCTTTGTTCCTTTTTTTCTTCACTTTTTTTTCCCTCCAGTCACCAGAGTGGTGGCCTCTCTCTAGCATTGTCCCAATTGTCTCCAGCCCAGCCTGAAACCCCCCCACTCTGGGTCCCCTCCTGGAGCTCCGCTGATGCCTTACCTCTGCCTGGCAAGAGACCTCCCTGGCTAACCCCCCAGGGTGGGGTCGTCAATCCTACAGGCACCCTAGACATCCAGTATCATCCAGGCATTGGAGGCATGTAGAGGATCGTGGCCCCGGTGGGCGGGTACAGCAGTGAGCATGGGGCCAAGGTATGCCATTGCCTACCACCAATCCAGGGTGTTTCCTTTGTTCTGGTGGTTCCACCACCCTCATTCCTTAGGTGCTCATGGTAGTGCAATGATGCACGGTGGAGGAGATGCACTCACTCCTGAGCATGTTCCTGCTGAAGTCTGCCATGCGCCACCTTCTCTCCTGCATGCAGGCTGGGGCACTGTACCCCCCCTTTGCTGCCGGGAGACACATGAGTGTCGAGTCTTGCATCCCTCCCTCCCTCCCCAGGAGAAGGTGAGCTGTTGGCAGATGCTCAGCCTTCTCCTCCTCCTGCCGACCCCAATGGTCCCTGCTCATTCCGAACATAGTTCACCTCGTGGTGTGAGGTGTGGCATCCTCTCAGCGGCACCAGGCCGGCTCACTCATTCATTTGCAAGGGGACAACCCCCCTCCTCCTGTCTACTGAGCCTTCCATCGTGCCTGTCTCTCCTGTTCCCCCTGAATCAGCCTCTGCCCCAGTTTCTACCTTCTCACCCTCATTTAGTGGTACTAGTGCTGCAAATCTGTTTTTGTGCTCTATGCCTACTGCCTTATTTCCTCCCACTGGTGCACCTCCCCTTCACTTCTCTTTCATGCAGGCTTTGGACTCATGTACCTTACAAACTGCCAGTGCCCTCAGCCCTTCTTGCATCCAGGACTGCCTCTGCCCATGTTTCCTGGAGCCCCCGCAATGCCCACCCCTCCACTTCCTTCTCTGCATGCATATTCCTTCTTGTTCTCCCCAGTCACCTCCTGACTACTCCTGCCTATTTCAGTTTTGGCTCCTAGACCCCATGCATCTTCACCAAATTCTCACCCTTCTGCCTATACCCCATCTTATTCCCTCAGCAGATCCCCTGTCCTCCCCACCACCCCACACCCCTGCCCTACCAAGCATCTATCTCAACCACCTCACCTCCTCCTTTAGCTGTGCCAGCTGCCTACACACCATGCAACCCCCCCATCTTCCAAGCCAAAGCTAGTACCATGGCTGACCCACACCCAGTACACCCTATCACCCTTCCAAATATTCCTGCTCTTGTAGTCTAGGGACCATGCCATAGCCCCCGTCCCCATTCTGCTCCAATTGCCCCTCCACATTGGTTGCCCCACCATTTATCACTAATCTACTATAAACACAGGCTGTGCCCTCCAGTGCCGATTGCTGAGCACTCTTTACAGAACACTTTGGGAGCTTATTTCTCAATGAATAGCAATAAAGAACACATTGGAAGCCTTTTGTTCATGAACAACAAAGAAAGGCACAAGCTCCTTGACTAGAATACTGGATGAAAGAAATAGATGAGCTGACAAGAGAACACCCTGGCAGCCTATTACCTAATGAACAGACAACAGAGGCCCTATCTTCCTGACTAGAATTACTCCTGGAACATGAAAGAAACAGGTGATCAGTCAAGTCAGCGCTTTAGAGACTGGCTCAGAGCAGTGTAGTCCGAACCACTGAACCCGAAAGGCAACTCAGGGGCAATGACTAATGCTCAGTGATACCAGAGCCAGCTGTCAAACAGAATTCCCTTGTTATACTCCAGTCCATACCAGAAACCTTTGCCATGCACAGGACCCCTCTCGGACCCCTTTTAATGTCTGATACTCTTGACAACTAGTCTTTTCCTTCCTGCAGTCTCTCCTTCTGCAGTCATGATGGACTGTAACCCAGCCCAGATCTCTTTCTCCCCTCCTGATCGTCCTGCCCCCGGCCAGTGTCTTCTTTGATTGCTCCTCCCCTATGAGTATTTAATAGAGGTCGGGGCCAGGGTGGGCGGGTAGGAAAAAACAGTTCCTGTGGGGTTATTCAATCATTAAATTATTAAAGTGAGAGAGGGGACATGATTGGGACCTTCAAGTATTTGAAAGGGGTAAATAAGGTTGATAAGGAGAGTCTCTTTAAGATAAGTGGCAACTACAACACTAGACGGCACAGTCTTAAGCTGGAGGGTGTCTCGTTGAAGACAGTGGGCAGCTTTAGGAGAGGCTGGGATAGGCATGGGGGAAAGTAAGGATCATGGGTAGGGAGGATGGGAAGAGTGGGGAGGGAGGGAGAGCAGGGACATTAGCTCAAGCTGTGGACCCTGCAATACGAGCAGACTTGATAGACCAAATGGCCTTCTGCTGGCTTCTTTGTATGTTTGTATGCAGGGCTACAGTTAACTCCATTTTGGGAGTATTTGACTTCCAAAAACAAGGCAAAAACTTCCAAAATGAAGTGGGAGGAAGTCATTGACTTTCAGATGTAAAACCAAAAATTAGATGACTTCCAAAATTGCAGGCATGGAAGTTAGAAATGATGGATTTTTTTTAAGAAATTGTATTTTAACTCTAATTTATTATGTTGTTATTCATAAATTTGTCCATCCTGGAATACCAACTTCCAAAAGTGGAATACTGGAAGTATTTTGACTTCGAAAAAATTGGAATGACTTCCAGATCTGAACTCCTGGACATTTCAGACTTCCATTGAAAATAAATTAACTGTACCCCTGTTCATATGTTTGTTCAGCAGCTGGGCTTGCAGCTTTTATAGCTGGCCACCCAGTCAAAATGCCCGCCCTTGGGCCTGATTGGCTGCCGCTTCTCACTTCACCACCGATGCAGCTAGTAACAGAATCAATAGTCCTTTGTGTCCCTTAGCCACCAATGCAGCTGAAGAATTTCCAAGTACTGGAAGCCACCAATGCGGCTATGGTAAACCTCACCACCTCCTTGCTGCCAGTGCTGTTGTCTCCTGCTGCTCCCTGGCCGCCAATGCAGTAAGTTCCCCTGGAACCCCCTTGATTGCTGCCGATGCAGCAAAACTCCCTGAGTTACACCTCCTGTGAGGTTTGTTTAGCGGCTGGGGTTGCGGGTTTTATAGCCCAGCCACCCGGTCAAAATGCCAGCCCTCGGGCCTGATTGTTTGCCACTCCTCGCTTCGCTGCCAATGCGGCCAGCAACAGAATCAACAGTTCTTTGTGTCTCTTAGCTGCCGATGCAGCCAAAGAATTTCCATTTTTACCTAAACCTTAAAAGGAACAACCTTGGCAATCCCCATCACTTTTGGGCCTAAATCAGGTACTTGCTCAACCCCAAGACCCATAGCCAGGGCCCCTACTTTTCTGCGGCACAGTGGGACCAAGTTCTGCGGCAAGGCTACCATTTGCCACAGAACTTCTGCAGCGGTGGTTTGTAATTTCTGCGGAAGTTCTGCGGCACTAACAAACTACTACATCCCAGTGTCAGCTTGTCATCCTGACTTCACTTTCATGGCAGTGGTTATAGCAATCAGGATGGTGGAAAGCATAGTAACACTAGTTCAAAAAAATAACAGACTTATGAGAATAATGTTATGCCTAAAAAGGCAAAACAAATGACTCTCCCTTAAGGTCCTGGCCTGTTGCATAAATGACATATGTAGAGGGGAGCTTATGTGATAAATAAGGTATTGCTGTATGCATGCTATCTATCCCACTAATGAGGTTTCCACTGCCTATCACTTATATATTTGTATGTGCTTTCTACACCACTCATGAGGTTCCCACTGTGTATCACTTATATATTTATATGCAATCTGTAACATACGTACAAATGTGTGTGTGTGTGTGTGTGTGTGTGTGTACGTGTGTGTGTGTGTGTGTGTGTGTGTGTGTGTGTGTGTGGAGAGAGACAGAGATACTGTATATGTGTGTGTGTGTGTATATATATATATATATATATATATATATTTTATTTTTTTTTAATTTCCATGAACTTGCATCCTCATTCATACAGGTCCCATTGGAAATGGAATAGAGGAGTTATTGCAAATTCATTTTTCATGTCAACCTGTTTTCCCTAACACACTGCATAACACCATCAGGCCATGACATGCATGTGAACCAATTGTGAGATAGAGCTCTCCAGCCCATCACAATGTGTCCACCATGTGACAGAACACTGCACCATACCTTCCCAGGCTCCGAGCAGTGATATGTTACACCAATCCTTGTGCTGCCCAGCCAGCTCCCAGAGCTAATCTCTGAACCTGACTTGCCGGCACGGAAACACAGCATGCTACCCTCTGGCCCAACAGCTGTCCCTGCACACAACATTTCTCAATAACTTTTAGGTGATTCTATCAACCAATGACAATATGTAATCAATAACCTTGGCAAAAATGCATACAGTGCAATCATTTATTCAACAGGTCTACACATTATTATAAACCACTTTTCTGGGCATAATTGCTTTATTTTTCTTAACAATAACAGTTAAATTTATTTTACCAGTTATTCATTTCAGATGGCATCTCTATACCTTAAAGGCACAAACTGGTTTGTACAAAGTGAGGTATGGACTTAACAGGTCTGTGCTATTGACAAGGTTTTGTTTAAGTTGGCTTTAGTGCAACAATGTAAGACTGAAAACTGTATTAGGCTGTAGTGCAGGTTGAGCAACTATCACCATGCCTGATATGCTGTGCCACCGTCTCTGGCAGTGGGAGCTGTGGTAGATAAGTGACTGTTCATTTCTGTTGCAGAATGCAGCCATTTCATTAGCTAATGTATGACACAGCAATGATAACATCACATTCTGAGCATATAGGGGGATTTTGGATATAAAAAGAGGGGAAGGGAACCAGAGTCTATGGATAACCAGAAATATTAATAAAAAATCACCAAAAGAGTAGATTCTGTGGCACACATGAAGTTTCTGACAAATTGCAAGTTCTACATGAAATTCTCGGCCCGAAGATTCTAGAGACCTGCCATAGCCAAGTTACTCAGCTCACCTCCCCCTTATGCCAACTGACTGATCCCTCTGAGACTGCATGGATTTTTAACAAAAAGTTTTCTAATCTCGTCACCTATCTTACCAAACTACCCTCCCAGCCACCCCCTAGCCCTGGTAGTCAGGCTAACTACTCCCCCTCTGTCACCACCCCCACCGACACCCCCCTTCTATTTTAGAGCCATCGGCCCAGGTGTTACCACCAAGCTCCTGAAGTCCCTCACTGCCAGGGGTAGCCCTGGCAGTGATGGACTTTTTCCCTCATTCCTTAGGCTCATCTCTCTGGCAATCATTGAACCCCTCACCTTCATATTTAACTTTATCCTCTCCTCATCCACAATGCCAGACTCTTGGAAACATGCTAACATTGTGCCTATTTTCAAAGCAGGCAATCCCTTTTCTCCTGATAATTATAGGCCTATCTCCCTCTTTCCCCCATCTGAGCAAACTACTGGAAAAAACATGCACTTCCAACTCTCGGATCATCTTGGAAAGTATAATCTGCTGTGCCCCCTGCAGCACGGCTTCCATAAGCACCACAGTACCACATCAGCCCTAGCCCATTTCTCTAACCATGTCCACAGAACCATGGATGCGGGTAAGGCCACTGGTGCTGTATTCGTGGATCTGAGGCCTTTGACCTCGTTGACCACTCCCTCCTACACTACACTGTCCTACACCTTGGCTGCTCTGCCAAGACAACAGCATGGTTTAGAAGCTACCTCAAAGGCAGGTCCCAGTCTATTACAATTGGCACAGCCTCCTCCCCTACCCTACCAGTATCCACAGTGGTTCCCCAAGGCTCAGTCCTTGGCTCTCTACTTTTTTCCCTATCATTAATGCACTCCCGGCTGACAGCCTCACCTGTGAGGCTCTCCTCTATGCGGATGACCTTGTCATTAACCATAGCGACAAGTCTCTTGCAAACATCTACTCTGCTCTTACACTTAACTATGGTGCTGCCCAACAACTGGTTTCTATCCAACAGACTCTTGGTAAATGAAAAGAAAACAAAAGCAATGTTATTTGGACCCAAACCATTCCTCACAATGGTCTCTCCTTGTACCCACATCTGCTGCCCCCTAGAAAATGTCCCTAGTTTCAAATACTTAGATGTCACCCTGGACCCCTCCATTATATTTGCCGACCATATCAATAATTCTGTGTGTAGAGTTAATCAGAAGCTAGTTGCCGCCCACTGCCTAAATCAATTCCTGCCTTATGAGTCATGCCTAGCAATTGCACAAGAAAACCTTCTACCCCTCCTTGAATACTGCTCTCCAGTCTATTCCCTCATATTCTCAGCTCTGCATTCTAAACTGAACTCAGTCTACAGTAGTATATGTCATTTTGTCCTCTATTCCCTGTATTCTACCCATCATTGTGTATTGTAACAGTCACTTGGTTGACTCCCACTGCAAGGATGGTTTGACTATGCCCTTGGTTGCTTAGTTGACAATACTCTGAGAGGTGATCACCTGTCCTGTACTCATCCCTCTTCATGGACAGAGTGACAGCTAGAAGCCTCTGTGAATCATCCGCCCCCCCCCCCCGAGTAGTTCCACGAATCTCCTCTGCCATGGGCAGTAAAGCCTTTTCCGTCTCTGTCCCCTCCCTATGGAACAGGCTCCCCACATCGCTCTGCTCTTCCACCTCCCATCTCTCTTTCAAAAACAATTTCAAAGATTGGCTACTGTCTGAAGTCAAATGCCACTGCTCTCCCAGGTAACCTCTGGCATTCCCTCCCTCCATCCCCACACCCCCACCCATTAATCAAGTCTCGTCCTTCTACACGCACTACTTCTGCCCCCGTCCTCTTCCTCCACTTTTTGGGGCTGCTGCTGTCATCTCCCTACTCTAAGTCCCAGCACTGTTTGCTAAGGGGAAGTGCTTTTCCAATCTGATTGTTGACATGTGCACTATTAGTATACCTGAATGCATTTTGCACTTTATGTATCATATCTGAGAATTATGTTTGGTTTCTGTGTTTTGTGACTTGTATTTCAGCCTATTGCCTGGCCTGTGACTATGTATTTTTGACCTGTATGCTGGCCTTTTTCAGCACCTTGTATCTTATGTAATTGCACTTTATGTAATAACCCCTTGTTCTGTAATTTTCTGCACCTCATGTTGAGACCTGTATTTACTGTTGTTCTGCCCACTTGTATTGCTTAATGTGCCATGCTGTGGCTCGGGTCATGCCTGAAAATGGTCCTCTGGATCAGATCACCCACCCAGTTATCAAAGACATCAATAAATAAATAAATATTTTAATTTATGTATTTATTTAATAATTCGGAACTGGGTTAGAAACACTGTGCTGTTGCTTATTTCCAGGTACAACCACTTGAAGGGGGTTACAGAGCAAGCCAAACAGGCACAAGTCATAATTGTGTTGCATATAAAAAGTATACTAATATAAACTGTTAGCAAGTATGAATAATAGAGGTGCAGGACAGCACAGTGCTGTGCAATGAGCCAGAGCCATGGCTGCAGTTACTTTTAGAAAGTGGGTCCCGTGGGGGGTCACTGTCACGATTACATGAATTTCAAGTCTTGTAAATGGAATTTCATTATTTTAGTCACCCTGGATCAATGGCCTTGATCATAATGCCCTATGAGGTTATAATGGGGGAATCTCAACAGTTACAATCTGTAAAAGAGGAGGGAGAGTGATGACATAATAGACCTACAAGAACCTGCCCCTTTGCTATTTCTGGCTCATTGCACATACAGGGTAGCACACCAGAGCATATAATATATTGTCTGCTGTATGATTTTGGTCAGTCAATGGTACCCTTTTACCATTGTCTTCTCTTCTATGAAAGGACCAAAATGACTGCAGCACTTATAATATTACTGCAGCTCTATGAGCCTGTTGTCTTGATTCCATCCGCTAGTTTTAGATCAAGTCCCCTATTTCAGCAGGGGTTTCACTGATTAACTGCTAAATATAAGTTGGAATTTTGATCAATATTGCCAAAATAGAGTGTAAGCCTTGCTCATCAGATCATGTGAAACGGCATCTGTGCGACAGATGAAAAGCTCTATAGGAACAGCATTCTTGTGCTGACATTACTCATGCATGGGGACGCTATGTGCATACACAAAATGGGAACAAAGAAAGAAAACCAGTAAAAAAATCTGGTGCACAAAATAGAATAAAAATGGTGGGTTTGAATTAAAAATAAACAATCTTATTGCAATTCACCTTGGAATGTAGCCTGGACATCAACGTGACATGCAAACTTCAATACTGTGAAACCTGGTGAGTCTCTTTAAAAGGGTACAGCACAGTTAAATCCTTTTTTGCCAGCCAATTTCCTTTTTCACAAGAATTAAAAAGGACTCATGAAAAAAGAACTTAGTGAGTGGAGAAAAAGGATTTAAATAGTTGAAAAAAAGTTTGGAAAAAATTGCACGGTGAAGCTCATCAGCTCCCAGTGAGCAAGATACATGTTTGGATGTCTGTAGATGACATCCCTGGGCAGAGTTATAACAGTTTGCTGTGTAAAGAAAGAGAAAACAAGATGGCGTCTCATGAAAAAGAAACTTTTTCTGGCAAAAAAGGATTGGCCCTCACAAAAAGAATCCTTTTTCATGAGGCCAAATACTTTGTCGAACGTATTCCCTTTATTCAGGAGCGTGATCTTCCCATTGAAAATAATGAGAACTTAATAATTGAATAACTTTGCAACAGATTAATATTTTTTCACCAAACAAATGCATGGCAGTTCTGTTCCCCAAGCTGTTTCTAGCATAAAAAATTCACACCAAAATTCCTAACCAACTGAGTAGAAGTCAATAAGGAAAAAACTGCAACAAGTAGCGACTTTAAAGGTTTTTGCACTATCCAGATCTCAGAATACACATACCCAACTGGAATGAAACTTGCCACATCAAGAGATATATCCCATGGGACAGCACATGCCAAACTGTGTGCAAATCCATTGATTGGTTTAAGTTATTAAAGTGCAACATTTGAGGTTCAGCCTTAAACATGCTGCTCAATCCTAACTATAGGGGCAGGAAAGTGCCTCTATAATACAGCAAAAATGTTGTTAATGCTCTAGTTAGAGTTAAAGCAACAAAACTAGGGAACTGTGGCATTAGGGTTTCCGACCCTAACACCCCACCCCTACCATGCACACATCAAAAGGCATCAAGGGTGTGCCTTGGGGCTGTCAGCCCTAACACCCCATCAATAAGTCAATAAGCTGAAATGGGTACAGTATAGGAGAATGGGGTGAACATTACAGCTGATGACCCCAAGGCACACTCCCATTGCCTGTTGGTGTGTGCCGGGTTGGGGTGGAGTGTTAGGTTTGGAAACCCTGATGCCACATTTCCCTACTTTTGTCACTTTAACCCTAAGTAGAGTACTAATTAAGTTTTCTGCAATTTATTTCCTTATTTTTTGAGATAGTATAATCGTATCCTTATTTGTCTGTGGGGGCCCATCCCTTCGTAGATGTGTATATGTATGTAGCTGTGGCGGGCCCTGTGCTTCCATTTATAGAACAACAGTGACCAAATTGTCAGCCTAGGCATGTTATTATCCCACCTCATGTACCTGGTAGAGTAAATTTTTGAATCCCCAACAAAACGTAATTCTGCACAACTGCAATGCCATTCTGAACCACAGCTGTGAAAACACAGTTTGAGCAGGATTTAAAAAATGACAGCTGTGACATACATGAGGTGGGGTAATAAGAAGGCTATGATGAGAATCTGGGATGAAAACATTTAACATTTCTCAAGTTAAGAGCATGCTTAGTGAAATTGCAATGAATCATCAGAGGAATAAATCACAGTGACCACTCTCTGAGTCCTACCCTCAAAAAATGATCAAAATTATCTGAGGACCGTACCTGACAGTCCACAGATGAACTGCAGGCACTCCAGTAGCACATCATGGTCCACAGTGTCAAATGCTGCAGAGAGATCAAGGAGGGCCAAGATGGAATGAGTCCTCTGATCTCTCTCACTATTAGGAGATCATTAAGCGCCCAAACAAAGGCCGCCTCAGTGCTATGCCTTTTCCTGAATCCAGACTGGAAAGAATCATAGACATTGTGGGTAGAAAGATGATTATCCAGCTGCAGTGCAACCACCTTCTCAATAACCTTGCATACTAGGGTTGTCACGGTATACCGGTGTGATGGTATACCACGGTTTGAAACCATATGGTATAGACACCGTGAGTTTTTCCAAACCGTGGTAACCGTTGCTCACAGTAAACCACGGTGTGTGCTGATCGACCACATTTCCTGGAGTGTGAAGGGGTGCAGATGTGCAGTACAGGGTAGCAATATGCCCTTTGAAAAGCTTTTTTTTTTTATCCAGTTGGTGGAGATAGAGGGAACTCAGCCAATCCACTTCAACCTTCTGAAAATGGGCGTTCTTCAGTGTGATCTGCATGCGGGCTTCATGTGCAGAGGAAGGGAAATCCAGAAGGAGCAGTGAGGACAGAGGAGCACGTTTGCAACCAGGAGAGCACTAGTGAAGTGGAGGTACTAAATTTAGGCCCATTGACCGCACAGAGGCAATTTTTGTAGTCCGACTGACGGACCCCCCAAGTTCCCAACTGAGTAGTTGATCCCCCAAATTACCAATCATCTCCCTGCATACCCCAAGTCTCTCCACAAGCTCCCAGGCCACATGAGAGAGTTGAAGAGACAGAATGAGAACCCGGGCCAGCCGGTGGTGGTGAGTTGAGAGAGTCGATGAGGAGAGGACTGTAGGAGCCTGAGGTTACATTGCTCCTACCCAGGCCAGTTTTTCTGTTTTATTTATACAAAAGTGGGGTGGTGGGGTGGGTAAAACAGCCACAGGTGGAGGCACATGGGTGGTTGTAGTGGCACTAACGCGGGAGGAGTTGGGGAATGGGGAACTTTTTTATAATTTATCTGTTGCTGTTCTGTTGTGTTGTATGATTATGTGCATCCTTCTGAAATCCCTACTATCCTTGTTGGGAAGGGAATGCTGATTGTTGAACGAAGTGTAACTTGCTATAAACTTGTAATATGAGAGCCCTAGAGGAGGACTTAAGTTACTGAGACTGGGTGGAATTGGGGGGGGGGGATAATACTTGAATTTGAAGGAGGAGGATGATGGTGGAATCAGACATGGTGGATCCTTGGTGGGGGTTGGCAGGGAAGGGAAAACCTGGTCTAATTTAAATGTGAGGGACTATATTTATTATTGCCTGATTTAATTTTGAAAACAGGAGCAGGCGCACATGTCACTAAATCAGTGTAGTAAGTCACTGGCAGTGGCTGGCATCATTCATGACTACAGGAACAGGGAGGGAGTTAGAGTTGGATGGATCGGAGTTGATTTGGGGGGACTGAAACTGAATGGATCCAGTCCAGTTGGTGGAAATGGGAATTGGGAAACCTGGTCTGACATTGAATTGAAAAAAAAAATGCTTTCCCAAAGTTGCCACGCCAGCTGCCCACTAGTGCCGACTGTCTCTCTGACAGTGCCAGTGCCCAGTGTCCATAGAGAGAATGGCTGACTGAGATTAGAAAAGAAAACAATGCATGGCAAAGCAATCATGATGATGGCATTTGGCACTGGCAGTGGCGGGCAGCTGAGCTTAGCTGGGCACTACTTGTGTGACTCGTCACTCGAGTTGACCTGAACTGTGAATGGCATTGGCAATTGGAAGGCATTGACTGGTGCTGGCAACATGCTGGGCAGCACTGTCATCAAGCGGCACTTTATCTAGTAGTTCTTTATTTTTTTAAATGTCACCATCACCAGTCAGACAGTCAAATTGAAGGTGGAGGCAAGCATTACAGGTTAAATAAAGTGAGCTGAGCTGATGCACAATGCAGTTGCATTGCACATTCACAGTTCAGGTTGACTTATTTATTTATTTTATTTATTTAGTTTTTGCTGACTGAGTAAGTGCCCTAGACAAATCCTGCCTATTTTCAGGCACGACCCGGGGGAGGGGGATTCAGATGAATGCCAACTGACCTTGAGCCAGATTAAGCTGTTGGTGGTATTTTTTTTTACTGAATGAGGGAAATTTGGCCAGGACACTGAGGAAATTCCCCAACTCTTTTCGATAAGTGCCATGGGATCTTTAACATCCACCTGAACTACCACCAATCCAGGCAGATGGGACCTCGGTTTAATGTCTCATCCGAAAGACGGCACCTCAGAAGTGCAGCACCCCTCTCATGCTGCACTACAGTGTCAGTACTGGGATATTTAACCCGAGTGTCAGATGTGAGAACTGAACCCACAGCCCTCTGATCTCCCAGCCTCAGATGCCAGTATGCTACCTACTGAGCCACTGACACAAGTAGTGCCCGGCTAAGGTCAGCTGCTCGCCACTGCCAGTGCCAAATGCCATTATCATGACTGCTTTGCTTGCGTTGCTGTAGTCCAGACTAGTGACTCGGCTGGCAGTCTTACTGAGTCTTGGTGGCAGTGGCACAGGCACTGGCAGACTGGCATTGCAGTGCAATGGCTGCTGTTTATTTTGTTATGTTTCTGCTTCTGTGATTTCATTGCCAATTAAGTCAGTCAGCCCATCTCTCTCAGATGCCATCCTCCTCCCAGCATGCCAAGAACCAAACCAGTGTGGGCCTGGGCTAGTGTGGTGGTGAGTGTGCGACTGTGCGTAACTGCATGTCCCTGCCCGGTCATGGTCAGGTCAAGTTGAATCATCAAGTCACCCCAGGTTTGGTGAGTGGGGACCACATGGTGTTAGTGTTTGTTTTGTGTTTGTGGTCACACAAGTCCGACGAGGTCAGGTGGTCATAGTCAGGTCTGCTCACTCAGTCAGTGTCACTGCCAGCAGTGGTACCCATTTGATTTGTCAGCAGCTGCAGCAGCAGTGAGTCAGTCAATTTTTTAAGTAGCTGTAGCCTGGTGCCGGTCGTCTCATCATCTCATCTATTTTGTTTCAATTTTATGAGCTGCTGAAAATTGTAATCTTTCCTATTGTTAAGTTACATTCATTAAAAATACCACCAAAAGCTTAATCTGGTTCAGGGTCAGTTGGCATTCATCTGTATCCCCTTCCCCCGGGTCGTGCCTGAAAATAGGCAGGATTTGTCTAGTGCACTTACCCAGTCAACAAAAACTAAATAAATAAATAAACATAAGGTAGGTAACCAGCAGACTTGGTATTGTAATTGTAGGACTGGGAGTCAAAGAAATCTATCTATCTATCTATCTTGAAATATGGCAGATGTGGAGTTGGTACTGTTATTGGAAGAGTTGCAGCAGCAGGAGGAAAGCCAGAATCAGAGTAGTAGTCAGAGTCAGAGCTGTGACCTTGACCCGACTCAGCAGCAGCGTCAGATCCCCCCACCTCCTTCTCCTGTCTCTGAGACCCAGAAAGAGTCTGATGGGAAAGTGGATGAAAACTGTGAGCTTTTCCTGCCTAGAAAAAGAATAAAACCCACAGTGTGGACCTACTTTGGTTACAAAAAAAATAGTGATGGTATCGTGCATGAGGATAGGAAGCCTATCTGCCATACGTGCAAAGCAAGAGTTGCAGCTCGTGGAGGGAATTCTTCCAGTTTGTTTACCCACCTGCAAGATTATCATCCACTTCAATACAGAGAAGCTCAGGTATCAGCCCGGTTGGTTTCTTGACTTATGTCACTGTGATTTTGAATTGAACTAAGTAAATCATTATCGCACTCTGAGAGAGAATGGAATAGTAAATGGATGGGGCCGAGCAGCCGGGGCCACTGCTCAGCTGCCCAGTGGTGCCCTCCCATGCCCACCCACTGCTCGGGGGGGGTAACCAGGGAGGGAAGGGGACGTAAGTACTAGGTACAGAATACGAATTAGGGAAGGTCATCAGGGACCAGTGAACATGCGCTGCGCACCTGCATGGTGTACTTGGTGGGTGTCGTGGAGTCTGGGGTGCTGGCTGTGGGTATTCAGGATCAGGCATTGGGATTTGGATCTCATCGGTTAGTGGAATTGATATACCAAGTAGTTCATGGTTGGACTTGGATTATGATGGGAGTGGGAGGGGAAATGGGATCATGGTCTGTTCTGGGTGGGTGGAAGGCATAGCCAGAGACTGGGTCTGGGAGCAAGAGAGGGACAATGACAGGACAGGACGGGAAGGACAGTAGGACACACAGAGACAGGAGGAGTCAGGATGAATGAATGACAGCAGCCAGCAGCATAGTCGTTCTTTCTACAGCAGAGTTGGGACTTGGAGGGAGTGGGACCATCACGGGTGTAGTGGTAGCAGCGGCTGCCCATGCCCACTGGAGTGAGGATTAGGAAATGGGGGAGGACCCCCCTGTGTCCCCCACCAGTGTCACCTTACTACCACTTCACAGTAGTGCAGCAGTGCCACTGCAATCCATGCCAGGCACACCTAGCGTGACATGATAATAGACAGTGCTGTATTGATATGCGAGTGGTAGAAAACACTGGTGGGGGACGGGTGTCCTCCTGTTTCCTATCATGGCCACAGCCCACGGGCATGGGTCTGGCAGCCACGCTGCCTGCTACACCTTGGGGGGATCACTGTAGAAAGAATGATTCTGTCCTTCCTTTTCCCTGGCCCAACTTGTCCTCCTGTGTGTGTTGTTGTTGTGTCCTTCCTGATGAGTCCTCCACTGTCCAGTGATGTCATCAGCTCATACTGTGATGTCCCTCTTCTTGCTCCAGAGTCCTCCCGACTCCCAGCTACCCAGTCCTCATCATTCACAATCATCCATGATCCATCATTCCATGATGAGTCAAGATTCCAAAATGAATCATCAAATGATGATTTTCTAATTCAGCTGCTAATGTTTAGTTATGGCCCACTCCACTGCTGCCCTTTCCTTGCCCATTTATGCCCATTGACCACCTTGCCCTGGCTGCCTGCGCCGTTACCGTTTAGTGAAAGTGAAGTGAACTCATAGAGAACTGTGATGCATACTCAGTGATAGTTTAGTTAGTTATCAAATTTCTTTCTTGTTTTTTAATTTTAGAGTGGTGGAGTGAGTGCTGCTACTAGTCCTGGATTAGGAGGACGGCCAAGTGGTGGTGGTGGTGGTGGCAGCACTGGCAGTGGTGGGGGTCGTCGTCGTCAAGACAGTGCAAAACTAGATGCTAGCCAGCCAAGTTTGGTTGCAGTTCTTGAAAGAGGGAAAACATTTGATGCCAGTTCTAAGCAATCCCAGGAACTTAATGCAGCAGTGGCTTACTTTTTGGCTAAAGACATACTGCCATTCCACATAGTAGAAAAGCCTGGCTTCTGTAAATTGCTGCAGAAATTAAACCCTAAATATCACCTGCCATCCAGATCTTATTTTACTGGTAAAGAGGTGCCGAAGTTATTCAATAAAGTAAAAATGCAAGTTGAAAAATCATTGGTGGGTGCAACATGGTATGCTGCCACTACTGATATGTGGACTAGTCATGGCGGAGCTGGTGAGCCATACATGAGCTTAACAGTGCATTACATTACTTCTGATTGGAAAACCAAGGCTCACTGTCTGGAGACCACATTCGTACCACAGGATCACACATCTGAAAATATAATTGAAATCTTCCAAGGCATGCTTGACGAGTGGAAAATCAGCAAAAACAGACTAGCCGCTGTAACTACAGATAATGGAGCTAACATGAAGAAGGCATTTGTGGAGCTGCTTATTGAGGTTACCTGGCTAAGTTGCTTTGGCCATAACTTAAACTTGGGTATTGGAAAGGCTCTAAAGATCAGTAAAGCTGATGCTGCCATCAGAGCTTGCAGACATCTTGTGCAGGGTTTCAGCAGAAGCTGGAAGAAAAGACGAACTCTGAAAGCTAAGCAGGCAGACTTGGGTCTTCCTCAACACTCTCTGATTCATGATGTCGTCACACAGTGGGACTCCACGTATGACATGGTATCAAGATTTCTGTAGCAACAACAAGCAGTGTGCGCTGTTCTTGTATCTGACAGAAACACCTGGCACTTAATGCCTAAAGATACAGACGTCAGTATTCTTGAAGACGTAAGCCAGGTGCTTGGACCACTGAATGATTTCACAGACTGTCTTGGTGCTGATAAGCATGTCACAATGTCTGCCCTGAAACCAGTACTGCATCATCTTATGAATGACTTGTTGATGCCCTTACCTGAAGACAGCACTCTGAAAAAGTAAGTGAAACTCGCTATCAGAACTGATCTGGGTACCCGTTGTTCGTGTGAATACAAACAAAAATAATTGACATCTCCTGTTTCCTGGACCCAAGATTTAAAGCTTTCTTTAGCGATGACAAAGACTCTGTAGTGGGCTTAGTACATGAAGAGGTCATGCTTTGCTACACTGTTGATCACCTCTTAGACTGTGCCTCTGATGATGGACCCTGGCCCCACGGCCACCGCCCATCCCATCTTCTTACCGTAGTGCCTGTGCCAGTCCCACAACCCCTAAATATACCTGCTGGTCCTGCTAATGCCATTGCTGGCACTGGCATCAATGTCAGTGGTGATGACAGTGTCAATGAGGAGCAGTCATCATTTTGCTCTGTGACTGAAGCTAATGAGGAGGAGGAGCACCTGGAGCAGCAGCAGTTTACTGAAGAAGATCCTGGTTTGTCTCATCGATCATCACTCGTGAATCTGATTCAGACTCAGAAATGAGACCACCACCTACTCCACGGCAAGCACGACTGCCAGTGCCAGTGCCACCACCACCAACACCAACAGTACAGGGAAAGGAAGGAAGAGGTCAGGACAAGTTCAGGTTCATCATCATCATCTAGCTCTTCTGCATATGCCACAGGAGGCACAGTATCCAAATCCATATCCAGTCAGCAGCAGCAAACCCAAGTCTTAGTCTACCTCCTTCTTCTTCAGCAACAGCTGCACAACAAGTGGTGGTAAAACCAAAAGGATTAACTGACCTACTAAGGCAGATTACAGACAAACGGTTATCAGTGGAAGGGTGTAATGATGAGGACATCACACTGGACATCAAAGTCAAAAATGAAATCTCTCACTATTTAGCACTGCCGTGTCTGCACACAGATGGCGAACCATTACAGTGGTGGAGTGAACATGCTGCAGAACTGCCACTGTTGTCGAACTTAACAAGAAAATACCTATGCAGTCCTGCAACAAATATACCATCTGAGAGACTTTTCAGCTCCAGTGATCAAATTCTCACACCATTTCGTTCAAGACTATCCCCAGAGAAAGTTAACATGCTTGTCTTCCTCCACAGGAACTTACCCTGATTAATCTGACTGAGTCTCTGACTGATGACCAGTCCAGACTTACAGACTAGTTCACTCCTACCACACGACCACACTAAACATGTCATTGTGTGGAATTTTGAATGAATGAGTGAATCTTATATCTGATATGATTTGGTAGGGCAGGCCAGGCCACATAGGCACTGTCATTGCAGCAGTTGCACCACAGTGCTATCTATCTAGTAGTACCTTTCTTGTTCGAACTAAGTTGGGGGGGGACCGAACCATAGCACTGGTCTGGAATCAGGGTGGATGATGTCTGAGTCTGATGCAAATGCAATTTAAAGTTGAAATTTGGTCATGGTTGGCAGTCCGGTCCGGTTACTGAGTAGCTCATTTCTCTCCCCTCTCGCTTTCATTCCTCTGTGTCATGTGACACGTCTGTCATGTCGTGTGGGACTCGGTGTGACTGTTATTTACAGACTGAACTGCAGACCAAGCAGCACTGCTGGGAGTGGGAAGGCAGGGTATAGTAATGTAGGCCCCTGAGTGAGCGGCGCCGCACCTGGCCTGACCCATTCATATCATCAATCAAATCAGGGTTCAATTATTCAGTTTTCAGTTCACTCACATATATCTTCTCATCTCACCCATTGTATGAGGGTACAATTTTCAAAATGCAAATAATGCATCGTGTTCCTTGATGAGGTCTACTTTATATTCGATATCTATATTGTTTCAGTATGGGCACGGCATCAGGGCAGTGGCAGTGGTGGCCAAGTTAGTCAGCAATGGATGGGCATTTTGTGCTATACTTATTACTGGGCAGTGGGGGGCAGGGGCACTGGACCTGGGGTGGTTGGGTGGACATACCTGACACTGTGCTTGGGGGGGCAGTGGGCACTGGGAAAAGTGGTCCGGGCAGGACAGGTAGACTAGATGAGCACTGCACTTATACTTCACAACTTAAGTGTTTGCATGCAGATCTGCAAGAGCTACAGATGCAGCCACGCAGGCTGAAGCACAGTCTAGTGTTTCTGCTGCTGCTGTAGCAGCAGTGTACTACTACTACGCTACTGCTGCTGATGAAGCTCGTGCTTGGTGGTGCTTGAGTGAGTCTAATAAACATGCAGAGACACAGTGTAGCAATTGTTGTGGTTATGATTTAAAAGTGCAGCAATGCAATGCAAATATGGGGTGGGGTGGGTCATGGGTGGGTCAGGGTCATCATATCATTCATGGTCACCACACTGGCATCCCATTCCCAGTTACTCCTACAGCTGGCCCAAGCCAACTGGGCCAAAGTGCTGGCAGCTGAGCTATCCCATTCCAAAATTCAATATGTGCCCAACACTGCCCCCACAGTACTGTCCAGCAGTCCAGCCTCACACTGTCTGACTCAAATGAGTCGAGACATGATGTGATGAATGATCAATAACACACCATTTGCTTATTTTGCTTGTCTGCCTAATGCAGTTGCTTATTGATGACAGTTGTTGCTTGTTTTTGTCTTAACCATTTCTCTCTCTCAGGCTCAGCCAGCTTAGTACAGCTGCAGGGTTATTTAGCAGCAGCATGCAGGCGCCAGGCAGGCAAAGCTACTGCATCATTAGGGAGCTCAGCTGACGGGCGGCACAGGTAGTCTTCCTTGTTCGCTCAAGTTTTGTGGCTTGTTAATGTGTGATGTCTGCTCCTCACTACACGCACTGCTACAGATTTTTATAGCAAGGTAAGGTTAGTGTCCTCATCACCTGTTCAATCCATGAGTGGACAGTGAACTGATGATGTTGGTTGAACTTGAAAGAGCTTGACTTCTACAACTAAACATAAGTCAGTCTTTTGACTTCTTCCTTCATTTTTGAATGAATTTTCAATGTTCAGTTTCAATAAGTTTTTTAGTCATCATCATCACGTAATTTGTGTATGACAATGACACATGCATACACACACACACACACACACACAGTGCCACATGACACAAGGCATACAGAGGCCAAGTTTCTGTGATGAGTATTAGCTACCGGGCAGTGACACTAATAACTGTTCCTTAGTGGTAAATAGCAAGGACAGGCCATGTGCAACTGCACACAAAACTGTCAGTGAGCTAGTGTGAGTGTGACTGGCTGCGTCACTCAGTGAGTGCAGTAGTGTACAATGCACAATGCACAGTCACGGACTGCGCTTGCCTTGCGCAGTGTGCAACTGCACACTGAGTCACTGTGACTCACTGGCACTGCTCAGTACAGTGCAGTACACACTGAATGCAGCAGCCTTGCACAAAAAGCAACACTTTTAAATGTGCACAAAATTGCACTTCATTATTGTCCTCTCCTCTGCTGTTCTTTTGGAACAGAAACAGAAAATGATGCAGTACTGGTTTCAGTACTGGTTTCAGAGTGAGTGACATGACAATGACATCCGTATTCCTTCCAGAGAAGTTGAACAACTAAACACTGACACTCTTTTGTTGATTGAACTTGAGCAATAGGCATGGAATGGGGAAGAGGGAGGGATCAGCAACAGCACCCAGGCCCAGCATCAAAAATCTGTTATTATGTTAACACTGCTAGTAACATGACTGTAACACGATATGTCTCTCTGTCTCATGTCATACTGTAATGATCATCATCATGTATGTTACGTTTTCTTATCTATAGGGTATTGGGTAACAAAGTGTCTGTGGTTGGGGACAGGTTGGCTGTCACTGACTGTCATCATCATCACCGACATGTGTGCTGTTGTACAGACTCAGACTGCAGACTCTGAGTCGTCATCATTGACAATGTCAATGTCAATCACCTTACTGGCAGCAGGGTCAGTGAGTGACAGATGATCATGAGACAGCAGTGATCATTTCATTGACATTACTGTTACTTGTGCTGCTGGTGCTCTGTCTGTTTCAAGTGATCATGCGTGTTCATGTTCATTCAGAATCACTGTAAAATAGAGTAAGGTAGATAATCCTGTCAGCCTGTCAGAGCACAAACTGCAAAGGTTAGTCAGACAGAATGGAATATACACACCAAGAACTTTTCTCAGGTCCATTTTATTGTTTAATAATACCATAAAATGTTATTTGTCATGATGTTAATGCCATTTGCAAAACACACAGTGTTTTCAGTTTTAGTGATTGATAAGAATTGGCAGGCACTAGCCTGTATTCAGTTGTTTGTTCCTTCAGTTTTCATTCCCAGTTGTTCCAAGCCCTTCATCTGTCCGATTCTGCAACAGTTGCTGCTCGCGTACATCTGTGGTGTAGTGATTAGGAAAGTAATTATTTGACGCCCGCCTCCAACAAAAACACATGCCATATGGATGGCGGCACGCCCGCTTAGTAATCCAAATTCTCTGACTCTGACATCTGCTGCTGTTGCTTCCTGAATACTGACTCAGTCTGAGAGTCCTCTTCCTCTCCCTGTCCTCCTGATGTGATTTGTGATGAGGGACTACTACTTTGTACTCAGCACTGGCAATGTCAATTCAGCTGAGCTCGCACACTTAATGAAGTTGCAGTCTCTTCGTGTCTCATCTTTATCTGCCTGTCTGCTTGATGCCCCCCGACTCCCTCCAGTAGTCTAGTTCCACTGGGAAACACTTCCTGTCTCTGCTCGCCTGACAGCTGGCTGACACCTCCACTACAGTGGTCCCTGGGACGGAGTGAGTCCGACTCCTGATGAGTCCTCCTCTCTGACTGACTCTTGTCATCTGTGTCACAAAACTTTGGCTGGCTCAGGCTGGCTCAACTGAGCTCTTGGCTGACTGTGGCTGAGGACTGCCTAAAACAAAACCAATAAGACAAATTACTCTATTGCATTTTGCATTCATACATAATTAGCCATATTAACAATAGCATAGCTGCTAGCTTAACAATCACAGTCACATCCGATTTGACTCAGTCAGCACCAGTCACAGCAGCCACAAAACATGGCAGTGGCATTGAGGATATAAAGGCTAATTCCTCTAATGCCACCCTGATGACCCAGAACTCCAGTCCTTAGTGACTCACTGTCATCATCAATCACGCGCTCACGAGTCACGACTTCAGTCTTGATTTATGAGTCTCGAGTCCAAGGCAGCGTCTGACATGATAACTCAAGTCACTCAGTGGAGGGGTGGCTAGCTAAGACAAAACCCATGGGAAATACTAATCTATAAATTCCTAATTACTTATTGTAGCTAAGCTAGTAGTAGTAGTACTTTAAAAAACAAACAAAAAAACAGCCAGTGAGCTCCTGCCACTGCCATGATGACATGGGCCTGGCACTGAGGATATATAAGCCGATTCCTTTAATGCAAAATTGGACTCATGTCACGTGACAGTCACATGACATGACTCGACTCACCACAATATGGCATGATTCACTCATTCAGCACAAGCAATGAGTCAAACAAGCTTTATTAACTCACATTTACATTGGCTCACTGTTTCAGCTAGAGGCTACTATAGTGTAGCTATTTACTTAGCTAAATATTTAATACCAAAAAAAAGAAAGAAAAAGGCAGCCAGCTGAGCCACCGCTGGTGCCCACCATGGCATTTGGGATATATACAGTAGGCTGATTCCTTTAAATGCCACCACGGCAACGGTGAAAAACTAGTTCTGACAGTTGGCTCAGCTCAGCTGATTGCCTCTGGCAGCTGTTGCCTTGCCTTGGAGGACTCAGACTTGGAGTAGTCTCTCGGACTCAGACACAGTGAGTGGCAGTGATGAGTTACTTGTCTGCATTACAGGTAGGAGTTGTGTCAGACTCAGACAGTATGGTTGTGGTGGTAGGGTAGGGTTAGGTATGGGGTACTTCTTTGGTACAAATGAAAAAGTAAATATGAATCTCTCTCCAAATTTATTTTTACTAGTAGTAGTACAACTTACTGTTACTTTTACTACTAGTCTAACTTCACTTGAGGGGACTGGGTTTGGGAAGGAGCCCGAGGCTGTAGGTGAGGAGGACAGAGGTACACTCAGCCTAGATTCTAGCCTACCATAGCCAAACATAGAAACATAGAAACATAGAATTTGACGGCAGATAAGGACCGCTTGGCCCACCCAGTCTGCCCATTTCCCTGCCTACTGGATAAGCTGCAGATCCTAGTTAACCAGCAGCCTACTTCTTCCTACCCCCATCCCCTAGAATTGCCTTATGACTGTCCCATGCATGCTTGAATTCCACCACTGTTTTTGACTCCACGACCTCCTCCGGAAGGCCGTTCCATGCATCCACAACCCTCTCTGTGAAAAAATACTTCCTTAAATTACCTCTGAGCCGCCCCACCTCCATCTTCAAATTGTGCCCCCTTGTTCTTGCACACCTCTTTTTTTGAAAGATGCTACACTCTTGGACTTTGTTGATTCCCTTGAGGTACTTGAAAGTTTCTATCATGTCCCCCCTCTCCCTCCCTTCCTTGAGGCTATACATATTAAGCTCCTTTAGTCTCTCTCTTCATATGTCTTCCGGTGCAGACCCTGTACCATTTTAGTTGCCCTCCTCTGGACAGCTTCCATCCTGTCTATGTCTTTGCGAAGACTGGGTCTCCAGAACTGCACGCAGTACTCCAGATGGGGTCTGACCAGCTGTCTGTACAGGGGATAATAACTTCCTGTTTTCTACTGGTGATGCCTCTCCCTATGCATCCCAATATCCCCAGCCCTCCTTGCTGCCCTCTCACATTGCTTGCCCACCTTTAGGTCATCTGATATGACTACCCCAGGTCCCTTTCCATTTTGTTGTCGTTATCTCACCCCCATTGTGTACTCTTCCCTGGGTTTTGTTTCCCAGGTGCATTACCTTGCACTTCTTAGCATTGAATCTAAACTGCCATACATTTGACCATTCCTCTAACCTTGCCAAGTCCCTTTTCATCCTTTCCACCCCACCTTGTGCATCAACTCTGTTGCAGATCTTTGTGTCATCTGCAAAGAGACATATTTTTCCTTCCAGTCCCTCTGCAATGCCAGCTTATAAAGACATTGAAGAGGACTGGTCCTCATACTGAACTCCCCGGTGTACCCCACTAGTAACCTCCCTTTCATCAGAGTGGACCCATTTACTATTACCTCTGTGTCTTATTTTCCAGCCATTTTTTACCCAGGCTGTCATCTTGGGACCCACTCCCAGGCTAGCTAACTTGTATATTAATCTTTTGTGTGGGACTGTGTCAAATGCCTTGCTAAAGTCTAGGTAGGCCATGTCCACAGCCCCTCCCTGATCTACTACTTGGTCACCCAGTCAAAGAAATCTATCAGATTTGTCTGGCATGACCTTCCTTGTGAATCCATGACAGTGAGCCTTGATTTCCCAACAGTGAGCCTTGATTTTCCAATCAGAAATGTTCTAATTCTGTTAGTACTAGTAGTAGTACTGCTGTTGTTGTGCCTTCTTCTAGCTAAGACTAGTAGTACTAGTAGCAGTATACAGACCAGCACACTTTCGGTGACGTGCAACTCTGTCCCACATCAGTACATCTGCTCTGCAACTCTAGTCTACTCAGTCTGCTACAGTGCACCACCACCAGAAGTGGATGGAGTGAGTGTGTGTGGAGGAGTAGTCTGTGGACGGACAACTGTACATGGACATTCCTTTCATCATCTCTCATCTATCTAGACTGCAACTCAAGAAGTACAATTTCACATTACATTAACACAAACGTAAATCAAATGACCAACTTATTACTCCAGTCTCCTACTCGGTCACACAGTGTGCTTGTGCTGCTGTTTTTTTATGGTATAGTTCGGGTAGGGTACTTTTGGTATTGGTTAACTTGGTACTAGGTAGTAGTAGGTTTAGGTACTGTGTGGTACTGTATTTTGTGCTGTAAGCTAAGACAAGAGTACACTAAACAAACACTTTACAATATATGTCTATGTTATGTCAGTGTCACGTCACTTGTCTACTCCAATGAAATGGATAAAATAAAAAATACTCATAGTGCTCATAGCTCCATGCTCATCATCAAGTTAGGAGGAATGTGACTTCCAGTCAATAAAAAATATATTTCTCTTGCACATACTTGACTCATTATCTTTCTTTTCTCATTAAATTCATAATGTGTCATTTACTAGTATTTTAACTGATTTTACATGTAGAATTTGGTTAAAATTGCATTATTTTTAATATTTTCCCAATGGAATGCATTACACGTGGTATCATGATAACCACGATACAACACACCGTGGTTATCATACCATCAACATTTCATATCATGACAACCCTACTGCCCACAAAAGGCAGGTTAGAGACATGTCTGTAGTTAGATGGACAGTCCAGGTCAAGGGAGGGTTTTTCAGTATCGGTCGACAACTGCCTCCTTTAGGGTTTAGAACCCCCATCTTGAATAAACTCCAGACTATCTCAGCCAGAACCGGGCGATTTTATGAATGCAACCCACAAGAGTCACATTGAACCCGGGTCCAAACTACAGCTGGTTGGCCGAAGTCTGGACAATCCTTTCAATATCTATGAATTCAAGCCAGAAGTAGTTGGACCAAGAAAATCGGTGCTTGCTGTCACAACCCCACTCAGCAGTCAGGCCCTCTGCTCTCACAGTGCCAACCTCTAAGTGCAGTATTAGAACAGGAACAGAACAGGGTAACCCTCCTGTCTGTTTTGTAGGTTTGAATCACCTTTGGTCTCAAGTTCTGGAGGGATTCAAATTGTGAACCTCTTGCTAGCGTACCCAATGTACAGGATCAGATAATTCTGCTGTTCGTGGGATGCCAGATATCTTTTGCCTACGGGCACCTAACCAGGTGTACAAAATGAACCCTTAAAGAGCTGGTGACATGGTATTCTTACCTCTTCCAAATGATGGTGTCCATCCAACTCGATGCAGGAGTCTGTTTCGCATTGAAACATGTAAAAAAAAATGTCCGCAATGCATAATTCTTAATTTCAAAGTTTTTAACCATGACTGCGCATCCCCCACACATTGCTCATCTTCACAAACGTCTGGGCACTTCTGGATGATGTTTACTGTGGAACGTGCATGTTATGTGCCCTGCTGTCACATTCGCACTGCATTGCTGGGAGCATAGAGCATGCTGCATCCAAACTTATTCCTTGCTGTGCAAGCATATGTCGAAATGTCGATTTTACTGAAGCAGTCAGTTTTATGTTGACAGTAGCTCTGAGGATACCGATCGCTGTTGTTATTCATGCTCTGGTACTGCAGAGGCTGAGTTTGGGAGCTCTGTAAGTGAGCCGAATAGTAGTGTGCTTGCAGTACATAGTAGTGATGTACTGTTGTCTGAAGCTGTATTGGGGACATCTATGTGTTTTCAATAGGTTCTCAGCATGCAGTTCCCTTGTTTCGTGACCTCAGTGGTTCTGTAACTGCTGTTGACAAGTCAGATGCTGTGACTTACACAGTATTGATGCAAGCCCACTGGTGAATCTGTTCACATGCATGTAATTGTTGATCACAATACTGTGGAAAATTGTTGTTATGTTAGCAGTCAAGTGTGTGCAGTAATTGATGAGAGTTGCCCCCAGGGTGGCATGTCAAGTAGTGCTAGCTCCTCAAATTATATTGATGGTGATAGTCAGCTTCTAGAGAGTTATACATGCAGCTCATCTTATTTGGCACATGAGCAGATAGCCAGAAGCTGTGGTGCTTCTGCTGACATTATAAACTGTTCTATTTACACAGAAGGAGCTGTTGGCATTTCACAGGCACTTACTGCATGTCTTGTTGTAAATTGTGAATTACAAGATAAAGTGGTGTCTGACAATGTCTCTGATTATGATACAGTGGAAGTAATGAGTGGTGTAGTCATTGATGCCTCTGACTCTGAGTATGGAGAAACATAGAAACATAGAAATATAGAATTTGACGGCAGATAAGGACCGCTTAGCCCACCCAGTCTGCCCATTTCCTACCTAATGGATAAGCTACAGATCCTAGTTAACCAGCAGCCTACTTCTTCCTACCCCACCCCTAGAATTGCCTTATGACTGTCCCATGCATGCTTGAATTCCACCACTGTTTTTGACTGCAAAACCTCCTCTGGAAGGTCGTTCCATGCATCCACAACCCTCTCTGTGAAAAAATACTTCCTTAAATTACCTCTGAGCCACCCCCCCATGCCAGTGGGGACGTTATGCGTTGTTCTGTCAGTGGTACTGCATCTAACGAGTATGTACAGGAACATGAAAGTATGTTTGTAGCACAGAATGATGCTATTGCTGGTGTTTCTGTGACCACTTCTGTTGTCTCACCAGGTGTTGGAAACAATGACCAAGTTGATGATAACAACTATAGTGATTCTGACTCTGAGGACTCATTTGACGATGTTGACAGTGACAATTAGCATATGAGCAGACTGAAAATGATGATGATGATGACCGGATTTAGTACCCACAGCAGCTCCAGCTATGACATTATGTAATGTGCAGCCATATATGTATGAGCCATACCTCCCTGCAGATTCAAGTCAGGATCGAGTTGGTGGCATCACACAGGAATCAAACAGAGAGGTACTCGTGCCGGCAATGCTGACTGGTGAGTCACTGTGGTTTTCATTTTGTGCTGCTACTCGGAAGCACCATACTGAGACTCATTCTTGCTTCAACCCCCCACACACACACACACACACACACACACACACACACAGCAGCAATGTGTTCTCACCTAGCGTCCCTCTACGATGCATGTTAGAACCTTTGATGTTGATAGAGAAGAATCAAGACTTGAGGTTTTGGAGGGTGTTCCGTAGGTGTGTGGGTGATGATTGAGCCTCAAAGGAATCTTATTCTCCTCCTAGGGAGTGAGGAGAGAGGTGTTTTGTAACGAGGTTGTATGAGTTGCTGCCACTTGTGGGACTGCTATATTCAAAGTGAGTGATGTCCCACCTCCCGTGTGTAAGTATTTAAGAAAATCATGCCAGTGTCATGCTAACCTCGCTGTGGTATCATGAGCACTGCCTTCAATGTCTGTCACTGTTGTCCCAGTCCTGTGGTCCCGACCTAGTGCTGTAAGACGATGCCTGATGATGCCACCAGCAGTGTATGTGTGTGTGTGTGGGGTGTGAGAGCATTGTGGTGGTCTCTGCCCAGTGTGTTAAGCCTGGCCATGGGTTGATGGCAATCATGTCTGCTTTGAACACCGAATTAGTTATCATATAGTTCATGAGACAGTCAAATGTTGTGGGAAGTGGTTAGCATAGAGGAGTCACATTATGTGTGTAATGTGACCAAATGTTGCCACCATTGTGTGAATGTTTGTGTATTACAACCGTATGTGATTTTTGGATGGGGAGGAGAGAGAGAAAGAGATTTGAGGGAGGTAGGTGTACAAAGTTGGAAGGGGATATGGAGGCCATAGGGCTGAATAAGTGGGTAACAGCCAGGAGATCTGTAGGGCAGCAGTACTGCTGTAGTGCAGGTGTGTGGTGGGAGATGGAAGTGCAGCAAGCAGGAGGGAGAAGGTGTTTGAAGGATTGGTGGATCCAGTGGAAGCAGGAGCAGTGGTCAAAGGGAAAAGGAAGCCAGAAATGAGTTCACAGGAGGAGGGTGGCTTAAGTGGTGTAAGGGAGGTACAGGGGAACAACACAGACGCATATGGTTGGAAGCCATACCAGGTCCAAGGGCAGACAGAGCGGGGCAAGCATGATGCATAAATGACCTGTCAGGGGAGACTGTGGAGGTGGTGCAGGGAAAGTTCACGGAATTGTGAAAGGTGTGTGAGGAAGTAGGGAAGACGTTTGCCTTTTTGGAGGTGGGCTCAGTTCCCCGAGTGAACACAGTGAGGAAGGAGAACATTAGGGAATTCTGTGTGTGGCTGGAGGTGTATGTGCATCAGATGAAGACTTGACTGTTCTTCTTTGTTCTGTGACACAGAGTCCAGGAAGCACTTTGTAGTCCTTCCAGGATCACCTTACTCCTAGCACATGTTGTCGATGGTATGCTCCAGTCCACCTTGGGCATGTTGAACTCATCCACAAGTACAACTTCTCATTTCCCTGTACCTTCCAATATTTGTGAATTCAGTTACCTGTACCTCTCTGTGCCAGAGATGCGTGTTCTGCAAAGCACCCTAGCCTGTATAGTCTTTATAAAGGGATCAATAGGTCCCAGCCAAGGTTTGGTGTTTCAGAATACTTGCTTACTGCCACTGTGTCCATCCTCCTGTCTATTAATATTGCCTCATCAACCCTTTTTATGTAATGAACCATTCATGCACTTTCAGAGGTTAATTATAGATCAAGGGAGCGCTCCCGAGCAATCAGAGTCTTCCTTTCCTCAGTGCATGACAAAGCCATATTCCATTAACAGCATCTCACGTGCAGATGCCCTGGAAATGGGCACATGCTGGGAATTTTATTTTTTCCAAAATATATTATGGATTGCTGTCGATCAATAATATCTTAATATGTCCCCCATCGCCACTCATTGCTGAAAATGCTTTCAGCTTGAGACAGAACAGGTCAGCTTTATTCGCTGTTCTCTCACCAAGCAGAAGGTGCATCAGACCACGCTTTTTCAGCAATGACTGCAAAGGAGGGACCCATTGTATGGCGGTGTGTGTGTGAGCTGCCTGAGCTGCTCTGAGTTTTAAAACTTTTTGCATTTTGCACTGGTTTTTGTTTAGTTTAGTTAGGGTATGTAAGTGAGTTATTTAGAATTGTAAATTGTATTTTTTGTGCCAGTAGTCTAGTGGGGCTCGTAGTTTTACGCTTTGAATCACAATTGTTGTGGTCCGTAATTAACATTATATTTTTTTCGTTTGAGCTGCCATTACTCCATTTTGCATTGGAGTTCTGTTTTCGATTGCAGTGTTTCATTTCATTTGGGCTGCCTTTGTTCCGTTTTGTATCAGAGCTCCATTTTTGGCTGCATTGTCTCGCTGCTATAATGCGGCTGTGCTCTACGGGTTGAAACCGTTATTGGTTCTGCTTTGTTGCTGCGGAGATTTGTGGAGCCTGCTGTTTAGAGTGTCGCTTCAATAATGGGCTGACTTTGGGAGCGAGGAGTCCCAGTGCTGAGTGCAGGTGGAGATTGAGTGGGACTGCTTTTGCAGGTGCCCTCAGTGACTGGGGAACATTTGACGTGGCTGTGGGTGTGAAGTTTTGCTGCCCTTAACGCTCTATTTATGGAATCAGCGCTGATGGTGAGAGCACATTTAACATCCAAAGTGCTGAAGGAGTTTTCTGAGCGGTGTTTTCCTCGGGATTCCAGCTTTTGAGGAGGTGTGACTGTTTTCGTGATTTGTGCTGTCGAGGAAGATCTGAAGATCTGGATAAACTGTGTTTTCCACTTTGATTATGGTGGAGTACTTAGAGGATCCTGGTTCATTCTGCTGGATTGACTTTTTATAGTGCGGGTGGGCCTAGCTCTCAGTGTCCAGTGGTTACAGGTGACAGGGGTTTCAGAGCAGTCAGGAACTGACTGAGGAGCTTTTGTTTTCCTAGACTCTTGTGGTTTGGCTATAGGTTTAGTCATTCCCCAGGCGTCAAGTACCCCAGCAATCATTTTCGTTGTGGACACTGGAGTGGAGCCTGTTATTTCCGGCTTTTAGTTATTTGGTTTTTTAGACATTTGCTGCTGAAAGCTTTGGGAGCAGCTGGAAGTTTTCCGGATGCCGGTTTCTTAGAGGGCTTCGCTGGATGAACTGACATGTAATATTTTTCCTGTTCAGCAAAAGATTGATTATCCCAGGTCAGATTGTTTCTTTCTTTCTTCCTGCATATTTTGGTGAAGCAGTGAGAGTGCTTCAGTTTGTATTAGAACAAATTTGTGTGACTGTTTACTTGCCTGTGTGAGAGATAGGCCTGGGACAAACCTCGGTGTGAGAGCTCTGAGGGTCTTTTACTATTCTTAGTCTTCAGCGGTGCACAGGTCAAAAGAAATTGAGACTTGTGTCATACTCCACTTTAGGAGCAAAATTTATTGACTGTTTAAGACTTTTCTGGGGAGTTTTGTCTTAAGGAAATGGACAATTTGTTTTATTTTGTGTTAGAAATGGGAAGTGGGGCTGCCGTCTAAGAAAATAAGTTTGCAGTACTGATAGTATTAATCAAATTGGTCGTTTGATTAATATTTGTTTTAAATATTCAGCAGCATGTGCTGGGACCGGGTCTCCATGGTCAGGCGCTATTCCCCCTCTAGGCTGAGGGACCTGCGCCCCTTCGATTTTCCTCTGTTGCAACTTGAGGTATATAGGCATTGTCATGCCTTGGGGATTGCACGGCGGAGGGGAAGGGGGGTTCCTTGGCTGTGAGGGGGGATTGGAGTGGGTGGATAAGGGTCGTGGGGTCTAGGAGATGCCCTGGGGTGAAATGGGTCCAGGATAGGGGAGTACGATACCTGGTTCCCATACCCAAGGGTTCCACTGAGAGTGGGCAAGTGGCCCGCTCCCCCAGGGCCTCTCATCCAACCGGGGCAGTGTTATGCAATGCTAGGTCTACAAAAAACAAGACAGCAACTATTGCTGATCTTGTTGAGTCATCTGATCTGGCTTGCATTACTGAGACCTGGCTGGATGAAAATGCTGGTCCCATATTGGAATCAGCTGTTCCAGCTGGGTACTCAGTAATACATCACCCAAGGTTGGATCAAGGGGTGGGGTTGCTATTTGTTTTAAATCGGGTTGGGTCTTGTGGAGGTCCCAGTGGTGGCCCCTAGATCCTTTGAGTGTATCAGGGAGCAGGTGTGGGCAGCAAAATCTTACCTGTCACCGTCCGCCCGGTGATGAGAAAGTCTTTCTGCAGGAAGTTGCAGATGTCATTGTCGACCTGGTGTTGGAGCCTCAGGTGGTTGGTCCTGGGGACTTCAATGCATGGGTCGACGATGAACCTCGATTTTGGTCAAATCTTCCTCCAATTAATGATTTAGTTGGGCTTCACACAGGTTGTTACCGCTGCTACCCATATTCAGGGTCACTCTGGATTTGGTGTTCACCCTGGGGATGGAGATCATGGAACTGCTGGTGGAACCAGTTGGGTGGTCTGACCATCACTCCATAAGACTCAATTTTGCGACCCCCATTGTGAGACCTACCCCTTTAGAGATGGTCCAGTACCGCCCTTTGAGGAGAGTTACCCCTGACTGTCTGATGGTGGTGCTGGACCTATCGAATTGGCCTATGGAGTGCATGGAACCAGATGCCTTAGTGGTGCACTATAATAATATGGTGCTGAGGGCACTGGATTCCATTGTGCCTGTCCGTGTTCACCCCCTCTCCCTTCGCCCTCGGTGCCCCTGGTTTGATGGGACATTGAGGGAGTTAAGGAGAAAGGGGCAAAGATTGGAGCACTGTTGGCGGAACCGCCTGAAGGTGACAGACTTAGATTGATGGCCCATTATGTGGACTAGCAATCAGAAATATCCTGAAGAAGGCGAGTTCCTATCCTGGGAGATAGCTGCTTCAAGAAATCAACCAGCTCGGCTCTTCCGGACCATGGACAGACTGTGCAATCCAGCCTGTCTGCAGGTCGAGAGAGCTTATCACAAATAAAGTGTGATGAGTTTGCTCGATTCTTTGAGGATAAGGTGTCATCGATCAGGTGGAGATCCGCGGTATGTGTTCTAATGACGTGGCAGTGATCGAGTGGGGTTGCAGGCCCTTGGTCTGCCTGGACAGATTTTGACCAGCCAGAGATCATGGATATCATGAAGATTTCCAGGGCTTGCGACCGACTTGCTGTTGTTTGGATCCTGGTCCTACGTGCCTCCTTGTGGGGTGCATGGATGTGATCGGACCAGTCCTTGCCGAGATAGTCTGGTGCTCTCTGGACCAAAGGGTGTTTCCGGAGTCTTTGAAAGAGGCTATCGTGACACCCCTGTTAAAAAAGACTTCCCTTGACCCAGACTGTCTCGCTAACTACGGACCGATCTCTAAACTGCCCTTTTTGGGCAAGGTTATTGAGAAAGTAGTCGCGTTGCAGCTCGATGATTTTCTTACCACCCATGAGGTCTATGATCCTCTCCAGTCTGGTTTCAGGAAGAGGCATAGTACCGAGATGGCATTGGTTAGGGTACTTAATGATCTCCTAATAGCGAGAGATCGGAGGAGATGTTCGATCTTGGTCCTCATTGATCTCTCTGCAGCATTTTGACACCGTGGGCCATGGGATGTTGCTGGATCACCTGCGGCTGTGCTGCGGACTGTCGGGGACAGTCCTTAGATGGTTCTACTCTTTTTCTCACAGGCAGAAGTCAGGGTAGTCTCAGGATTTTTCCTCAGCTCCTTTGCTCTGTCCTGTGGGGTGCCACAGGGTTCTGTGCTTTCCATGTTGTTCACGGTGTATATGCTGCCGCTGGGAAACATTATATATGCTATGGGCTGAATTTTCACTGCTGTGCAGATGACACTCAGCTCTATATGTCTTTTGTACCTGAACAGAATGACACCTTATCGGTCTTTAATAACTGCCTCTCTGAGATTCAGGACTGGATGAGTGCAAACTGGTTGAAATTAATCCGATAAGACTGAGGTGTTGGTTGTGGACCCAGGTCATCTGTAGAGAAGTTGACTCCTGGGTCCCCCTCTGGCTTTGTGTTAGGAGGTAACCAGTTGAGACCTTCTGAACAGGTGCGGAATCTGGGTGTAATTCTTGACAGCGAGTTAACGTTGAAGACACAGGTATCTACCGCTGTCAGGTCTTCCTTTTACCATCTGAGGAATATCGCCCAGATAAAACACCTTGTTCCACATGATGACCTTCCTGTGTTGGTCCACGCCTTTGTTTCCTCACGTCTTGATTACTGTAATGCTCTATATCTAGGGTTGCTGGGGGTGGATCTCTGTTGCCTGCAGCTGGTGCAGAACGCTGCAGCCAGGCTGTTGACTGGATACTGAGAACTTGCCATATCACTCCTGTGCTGCACGATCTGCACTGGCTGCCGGTGCGGTGGAGAATCACCTTCAAGGTGACGTTGCTGACCTATAAGACCCTACACGGTCAGGGACCGGGCTACTTGGAAGATCTCCTTTGACCTTACTGCCCTCTCTGCCCACTCCGCTCTGCTGACGAGGGATCGCTAGAGATTTCCAGGGTTCACCTTCAGTCATCTGGGGCCAGAGCTTTTTCTTTCATGACCCAAACCCTGTGGAATTCTCTGCCTCGTCAGATTAGAGAGGTCCTGTCCACGGAATCATTTAAGGTGTCCCTGAAGAGTTATTTATTTGAATTAGCATTTGGATAGGTTTATTGCTGCTTTTTATTGTTTTTATGTCATTATTTATTATGTAAGATGCTGTTTTGTACTTGCGCTTTGATAAGCTGAAAAGCGCATTATAAATAAAATTTGATTGATTGATTGATTAACACATAGTATTGCAGTGTAACAAAATTATATTTTTAGATTCAATTTCTGATGTGTTGTTCTTTACAGGTGCCAACCTTATGTTCAGTGATGACGACGGTGACAGAATGTGTATGCTGTAAGGAGCAGGAAAAGGTTGCAAGCAAAAGTGCCAATTATGGATGTATGACTCAGCACCCTGGATTTGCTACTGTATATTTGGATGTGTTTGTACTGGAAGCTGCATATTATACTTTCCAACAGTATTACGGAAGGATCCGTAATACCCCAATACATGAGTATGTGTTATGTGTTATTGTGTATTGATATCACATAACAGGCAACAAACTCTCTTATGCTGAACGAGTACTGCAGGAACTGTGAAGTAAGCTACTAAATGAAATTCTGTTGCTGTAGTACTATGGTACTCTAATGTGGTTATGTTTTCTGATCAAATATATATATATATATATATATATTTCATCTTTCAGAACTGTACTAAAGGCAACAAACCGTACCCTTTTATATATATAAATAACACACAGTGGTGCTGCGTACACATTTTCTTTAACCATGTGTGGTGGTACCAGTCATTTGGCCTGGTGCCTTTTGCATTCTTACGCCCATGTCTTGTTCAACAATATATCCCACGTACACTGTGATGTGTATTGTAACTGTTGTGTTTCTCAGCTATGAGGGTTTGAAACAATGTATTTCCTTTTGTGGCTTGCAGTGTTTTTGAAGGTATTCTGATGAGAAGCCTGTAGTGTCGATGGCCAAGAAATGGAGCATGGGTATTCAAGTATCTTGTTTGCTGCCTATTGGCATCCCCTGCTGATTTCTCTCTATAGTGCACAGTGGTTGCAGTCCCATAGGATACAACCGCACAAATATCCCTCTCTTCTTTGTGTGTAGCAGTACCTATGATTAGTGGCATATACCATCGGTGCCATTGCAAAGTAGGTGCCAGTGCCATTTAATGCTTCACCCTACCTGCCCACCATCAGCACTCCTTCCATTTTCCATACCCATGATATTTAACTTCCCTCTATGTTTAATCCAGCATCTCTTAAAGCTGCCTGCTGTCTTCAACAAGATTACTTTTTCCGGTAATGCATTCCAAGTGTCCACCACCCTATGTGAGAAGAAGTGCTTCTTGATCTCACTCCTAAACATCCTACCCTCTGGCTTCATACTGTACCAAATAGTGTCATGGTTACCAATCATCATAAATACACTGTCCTTATCAACCTTATTAATCACTTTGAAGTACTTCAAGTTCAAAATCATGTCCTGTCTCCAGTCTTCCAGGGAATACATGTTCAGTGCCTTCAAACTGTACTAATTCTGCCTTATTCTGCTGACCCGCTATCATCTTTGTTGCTGTCCTGTTGACCTTCGCCAGCCTGTGAATGTCCTTTTTTGAGGTGTAGTTACCAGTAGTGAACTCCATACTGTAGATGCAGCCTTACTGGTCAACTTTATAATGGGCACTCTAATCTCCTCTCTCCTACTACTGATCCGATAGATATGCATCTCTCAGCATTCGTTTTCCTTTGTGCCTCCTTTCTCGCACTTTGTTGAGTTCCTCTGTTCACTAGGATCGCCACTCCCTGGCCATTATCCTCCTCTGATTCAAATACTGGTACTACACCTGGGTAGTACAATAGCCTGTGATTCTTTACTCAGTATGCATAATTTAGCATTTTTGGCATGTAAGACAAACTGCCAGATTGTGGACCACTTCTGCAGCTTTTTCATATCTTTGTGTAAGTCCTGTATCCCTTCCACTGTGTCCACTCTCTAACACAGCTTTGTGTCATACCATGCCCAATGTCATTGATGAACACATTGAACAACACCGGCCATGTAAGACACCACTGTTTACTGCTCTGGTTCCAGATAAGTCTTCACCCACATCCACCTTCTGGGTTCTGTCCCTCAGCCAGTTGTCCCCCCCACCCACATCCAGCAACAACCGTATCAGATTGTTATATCTAACACAGTCAAAGGCCTGTAATTCCCTGGGTCGCCCTTGGGACCACTTTGGTGGTGCATGTGATGTTCTCCAGTCATGTGCACCACTCATGACTGTCTTAACTATTAAGTAGGTCTGCCAGTGTCCCTGCAATCTCCTTAACCAGTTCACTTACTGTCCTTGGATCTACTGTGTCCGTGCCCTGTGATTTGTCCACTTTCATTGACAGCAGCCCCTTCCTCACTCTATCCTCCTTTATCAGTACATCTGTGTTACCATCTACCCTTGCTCCTCTTGACCCACTTGAAGGCTGTGGTGCTCTAATCTGGGACATAGAATGCTTTTTTTGCGTATGATCCACCCCGTGCCATGGCGGTAACTCCTTCTGTCCCCACATGGACCTACTGGTACTTGCCACTCCAGACCCTGCTGCTACACATTGTAGCCAGCCCAGGTAACCCCGATGTATCCCTTAATCCAGAGGTTCCCTTACCTGCATAGGGGATGATCCTTTCAGTCATACTTCACAATACTGGGTGCTGCTGAGGCAGCAGATGTAGGTGCATGAGGCCAGTGATGAGTATTTGGGGATGCCATCAACCGATCGGCCAGGGTGCCATTTTCCACTTTTCACAGCGGGTAGTGGCATGCCATGCATGTCATTGGCAGTGCCAAGGTCCACCACTCCACAGATATGTAGTGGCCAGGGGCCATCATGCACCAAGCTACATCACCACCCTGCACCAGGAGAAGGCGAGCTATCGCTGGACACTCCAGCCTTCTCCAACAAGCGTTGCACCACAGGGCAAGCAGAATGCCTTTCTGTAACTGAGGTTCTAGTGTAAATAAACTGTCTCTTAATTATTTACCTTAATTGACATGTTGTTCCGTAGAAAGTATAGCTACATTTAATATCTATAACCTGAGACACATCACATCATTGCAATCAATCTATACCTTGTAATTTTTCTTTTTGTATCTCATTCTTAGACGATACAGATACATAGCTATTGACAATTCATTCACTGGTGTTGGGGATATTTGGGACGTCTCATTCATGTACAGTAGCTGTTCCTTCCTGTGTTGTCAATAGCATTCATCATCGCTTCCCATCAACTCAATATGCAGGGTTTCAATACCCACCACTCTGAATTTTACTATATAACAACACTATTGTCGATGGTCACATGTATGGATAACATATGTATCGCTGCAGCATACAAAGAAGTTATTAGTCTGGTCTAGTTATGTTTGCAGTTCACAGTGTACTGTGTGCCAAATAGCACTGCAGTATGTATGTATGTATGCGTATTTTTAAGCTTGTATCTGTATCACTAAGTGATGTCACATATGAATATCAAAGAACTGAGAAGTGAAAATGATGTGATAACCCAAAAAAGGCATGTTATTGATATTTGTTGCTTGCTTTTTTAGCAAACTGATTTAATAAGTATTAATTACTGTACTTCCCATAGTGTCTCATGATGTACTCTTCATAAATGTAGTTGCACACTTCAGATTTCCACTACCTAATGTTATGTTGTACTTGATTGTAAGCAATAAAAATAGGCTGCAGTTCTGTGGTTTCTATGCATTTTTGTCTTAGAGGTGAGACAATTTTAAGATTTGCATGCCTCACTATAATTAATTAAATTGATCAACAGTTGATGGACTGACTGAACGTTTTTGTAATGTAATAACTAAACACATCCATGGCAATAAAAGTTATTTTATTAAAATTGAATTGCAGCATGAATTACAGTCATGCATTACAAATAAAGTCATTGTATTTCAACATTATGTGAAGTCTTTCTTCATTTTACTGGAATAATTGTTGGAGGTATAAGGCTTGAAATAAGACTGCTGTGATTGTAAATTACTGTAAACCAGATGCTTGGTAACAGCTTTTACATTACTAACATCAACGCTATGCATTCCTTGTTATGATTCCCTCATACATCTGTCACCAAAAATCTACGTTAGTATGGGTGATCCACAACTACATAGACAGACTTGGCGCGGTACAGCGTAGGTAACCCCAAAAAGGTAGACTGGATATGCCATGTGGCCCTTATCTGCAGTTAGTGTTGTGGTTTCAATGTTGGCATGCTTGTTACATGGTCAAAGGCTACTCAGCATACTGTGGGCAGAGGCAGTGATGCAGATCTCATGAGTTATCACTGACAGGTTAACGTATGAAGTCTCTCGAGGGTAATCGCCATCACTTGATATAGTGTATAGTGGAATGTCGTTCAGCAGTAAAATCTAGCGTGCTTCAAAAGGTGTTCTGCTACACTGGTGACATCCACAGTGCAGCATAATGACTTTTCGTTCTGCTGCCCAGCGCACCTCACACACTGTGTCATTGAGCAGCAGTCTAACAGTTAGGGCACATTCATAATACCTTCCCTAATTAGCTATGTCTGTGGTAGAACTATCAAGGGCACTATCCAAACAGGACACATTTATATTGCAGCGTACAATCAGGGGTGCAGGGATGTAATATGAAACAGTTAACCCAGGGTCATGATAGTACTGTTGCAGACATCGCTAATCGTAGAGGTTGATTTTTGGAGGTGGGGTGGGGGTTGAGGACGTTCAACAATACACTATATAGAAAGTCGCATGAGTAACAGTTAACACCAGGGCCATTCTTTCACCTCATCGCTACTATGATGACTGATGACCTCTACAGCTGCGCTTTCGAGGTCATCACTCATCATAGTACCGACTCGGAGAAAGAATAGCCCTATTGTTAAGTGTTACTCATGCACTATCCTATATGTAAGCAATAAGACATGACAGGGTGTGTATTGAACAGATATTACTACACACCTAGGGGCGTAGTAAGGCATGAGGCCCTGCCGAGTGCCTGCAGACATTGGAAGTGCAGTGATATCTGTTCAACACACACCTTGGAGTGTTTTATTTTGCTTACAAAATGGGAATATTTAAAACAAATTTTTGCTCCTACTAAATACCACATCTGTAAGCAGCAAAAGGTGATTTTTATCAGAACTTCAGATAAAATAGTCCTTCCACCAGCAAGAAAATGACAGAAATGAAGGAAATTGAAATACTGTATATATCTTGTCAGATAAGACTTATAACATTTGTATTTGAACAACAACAAGTGGCTTATTAACATCATCAACTGTTGCTAAGCGAACTCAAAACCTTGCTAAAAGTAATTGTACAAATAAAGACCGAAAGTAGACTTTGACTTATGTCTAAAATGTTTTGGTATTGTCTCAATGAAGCATTTCAATGAACACTGACTTTGATGTACTGTTAAGAAGTCACGTAGTGTTGAATGTGTCCATGTCATCAAAGTTCAGATTTGCATACTTTGGTATTCATCATGTTCACATTTCATTTTGTGAATCAAAACATGTCTGTCTACTGCCTCTTTTTGTCTGGATGAATAAATGAAGACATAGTGATTCGAGGTTGTGTCCAATGTAGAATTTGAAAACCCAACATTTGGTCGAGACTGACAGACATCGATCACCTCCTTCATCAGGTCATATGCATATTCTGAAACCAGGAACAAGTAATGAGTTTGAGTACAAAAGTATACAATGACAGTCCCCTGTAATTTCGCGATTACCTGAAATCTGTAACATGTAATCAAAACACCATTGTACCACACACACCACCGCCCAGTAATACAACAAGAAGGAATGACAGGGGGTGTGTAACGGTGTGATAATGGCTACACTTGATGTTGGTTGAAGCACATGCATAGCCAAGAGCTTCTACCATCCCAGAAGGGACATGACCACACCATAACACACCCTGTCATGCCTTATTATGATTATGAGATGAGTAATTTTGACTGACCTGAATGCATTTTTAAACATAATACTTTAACTTGTGCCATTATGATGGCACAGTTGAAAGCATTTCTGGGACAATCATAATTCAGCATTCTTTCTACCCGTGTCATAATGTCACACCATCACCCACAACACCTGTTCACTCCCCTCCTCCCAGCACAGCCAGTTCACTTTGTGGTCTGTTCAAGCCACAAGCACACCATCACTGCTGTCAGCCGATGGCGCGATCAGGGTATGACAGCTTACAATATGAAGTGTAATTACTTTGCTAGAACCTGTTCTATGATTTTCTTGCAGTGTGAACTGTGACCTTTCATTAACAAAGATGGCCTCTCAGTGAATGACAGGTTAGAGTACATACTGTAAATTTATTGTCCGACAGCAGTGAACAATGTTAAGTTACTGCCTATTGTAATCTGCCATTGTGTGAAACCTCACTATGGACAGCTGTGGGCTGGTAGTAAAATAAATCATTTTTTTTTTTTGTACTCATTCCGTGTCGTTCTGTCTCATGTTCATGGTCAGTGAATGCCATCACATAAGCTAAGAAATCATAAAGTAAAGGAACCAGCTGCTAACGTAAAATAGTGTGTGTGTGCTGTAATGACAGAAAGCCTTCAAACTGAAATAAGGTGACATTGATGTCCATACACTGTAAAAGACAATGAATGGGCCTCATGACCAATTGTTGCAATCTTTGGTTACCTTGGCAACTGCACTCGTAGTTTACATGACTTGCTAGCAACCACTCAATGGCAGCATAGCGTGGTTGTTCATCGATGCCCATTCATTATCCTCTATCTTAATTACCATAGCTTACTTTGCAGGTATGTGTCTTGCAGGAACCCAAAACTCACCATTGGTGGCGTTGACAGGAGTTTTCCATACAATGTATTCACCTTTCTTGAATTTGGGATAATGAAGGCTATACTGCAGTGCCCTTGTTTGGTTCTGGCCTGCTCCTCCAAGAGGTTCTCATTATAATGCACAGCTGCAAGCAGTGATCTGTACATTGAGCCAGACAACAGCACATGTAAACAACAGCTTATTGACATACATATAAAGTCTGTAACTGTATTTTATGGGCACACCTCAATCACAACAAGATATTAAGTATTGCTACTATTCTTTGTATTTTATTATACAATGGGCCATTGCCTACAGTACCACACCCCCCCCACAAAAACATGCTTCGGGAAGGGATAGGCGGACAGCAGGTGCTCTCCTTTACTGACAATGGTCATGTGCAGACCTACTATCAAGGACTATTGTATCACGTGTAACAATAAATATAAAAAGTAATAAAATTAAACAAACACATTTTTTCTAATTTTTTACACCAAAACATACAGGACTCCATTCTAAAATTGCAATATGCCATTGGAGAATGTTGTGATGCCAGGATTTACTAACACCCGTGTGTTTGCTACGCCCATGACCAAACACACCAGGGCATGGGTAAATCCTCGCATCACCAACACCCTGTTGTGGCATATTGATGAACTGCAAGGTGCCTTACTTATAAAGTATTTCAGTCTTATATATACACATCAAAACCTGCACCTTCAGGACAATAGCCCTGATCCGGGTCATACCACCAACAGTGGCTGTCCACCACCCTAGTGTATTACATGTTGTGTGCCTTTGTACACCGTGATGTTGCTTTCTGCAGTGTTATTAGCAGGATGCATGGTCCCAATGCTAATGTACAGATTCATATATGGTGATGTAATGCTTATAACACAACTGTTCACCTATTATTCACCTGGTTGAGCCTACATTTACTAATTCAAAGCAGAACATTTGTTTAAGATACATAGAAACATAGAATTTGACGGCAGATAAGGACCGCTGGCCCACCCAGTCTGCCCATTTCCCTACCTACTGGATAAGCTGCAGATCCTAGTTAACCAGCAGCCTACTTCTTCTTACCCCCACCCCCCAGAATTGCCTTAGAAACATAGAAACATAGAAACATAGAAGTTGACGGCAGATAAGGACCGCTTGGCCCACCCAGTCTGCCCATTTCCCTACCTACTGGATAAGCTGCAGATCCTAGTTAACCAGCAGCCTACTTCTTTCTACCCCCAACCCCCAGAATTGCCTTATGACTATCCCATGCATGCTTGAATTCCACCACTGATTTTGACTCCACAACCTCCTCCGGAAGGCCATTCCATGCATCCACAACCCTCTGTGTGAAAAATTATGACTATCCCATGCATGCTTGAATTCCACCACTGATTTTGACTCCACAACCTCCTCCGGAAGGCCATTCCATGCATCCACAACCTTCTGTGAAAAATACTCTTAAATTACCTCTGAGCCGCCCCTATCTTCAAATTGTGCCTCTTGTTCTTGCACACCTCTTTTTGAAAGATGCTACCTCTTGGACTTTGTTGATTCCCTTGAGGTACTTGGAAAGTTTCTATCATGTCCCCCCTCTCCCTCAAACTACAAAAAACTACAAAAAAAGTGTAGATAATTTACCTGCACTGCATTCCACTGTAAGAGAACACTATGGATTTGGGGGCAAATTGATTTAAGAGACTGTGAAAAGCCTCCAGTTCAGACATCTGATAGTGCCCTGAAAGCTTGCAAACATTCTTGCACAGCCTGCTGTCTGTTATGATACGTTCAGTACGCTCAGCTGCGTTAGAAGCTGAAGGAAAAAATTAATAAATATTATTGGTCATTTGTGTGGTACTTCTGATCCCCTTCTTATGAATTTATAGCACCATGAAAAAATTTATAGTTTTACTAACATGGTGTCAGCCAAGGCTTGCAACGTTCTTCATCCTGTAGATTATCATGCACACACTCTGGAAACAGTGGGTTGTTATGATGGTGTATGTCTTGGATGTGCGTGGCCACACTGATCCATGTTGCTAGTACAGTCTCTGCATTACCATCTTCAATGGATCCTACAGACCAGTACAGATGGTCCATTGTGCTGTGGATCCAGGATCGTAGCACCAGGCAATCCTTAGCATTGGAAGCTGCCATCAACTTCTTCTTCATTCTGTAAAAAGATTGATATGGAACTGAGTAGTATGGCACTGCAGTGTAGATTAGAAAGAAATAGATCTGCAGATATTACTTTGTAGATCTGCTGACTTCGCTTCATATTGATTTCTTCATTGACAGACACACTGTCTTGACTAAAAATAATTGTTCCACCAAAGTTTAACAATGGCGGTTCATACTCAGAAAGCATCATTCAATTCTTTATGCTGTGCTATAGAATGAAATGCTGACATGAAGAATTCATGTAACAGTGCCGTACAGAGCTGTAGTGACACAATAGCTAAACCACAATTGCCAAATCCATCACAGCAGCAAATTCATCAGGTTTTTATATTGTCGATCTGAGGGACCCAAGGGTGAAACTTTGCCCTTCTGCCTACTTCACACACCCCCACTCTGTTCTACGCAAGTCAGAGTCACAGTTACTTATTTTAAGAAGGGGATGGTTGCCCAATGCATGGAGGTTTCTGGGGGGGGTGCTGCCCCCACAATAAAGCATGCGGCGATGTCTGACACAAGATATTTTCCGGTTGACATCGGGTATCTCGCTATGCCACACATAGACCACAGTGTTGTTTATTCAGCAGAGCTAAACCAGCAGTATCGTAATAGTACTCAGCTACTCTGTCTGCCTGACTCTGCATTAAAGCCATGCATTCATGTGTGTTACACACACCTACTTCTGTCTTATTTTATACATGACGTTTCACATAACTGTGCCCAAAACATTGCACGTGAGTATTTCAAGGTATGAATATTACCATTAGCAACATGCCACACATCATATAGGTGAGTTGTACCTCCATATTCTCTCACACCATTTCAAGAATCCTGAAGATGCCTATCGGTATCAACTCATCAACATGTAGTCCCCATTCAGACACAGATGACATTGCACACTTGAGACCTTCAAGCTCCATATTTGTACTCCTCCACATTCATTGCTCTGTATGTAATAAACATAAAGTGCATACACTCAAAATAATATGGCATCCAGAAATATCACTAGTTGTATAGCAGACAGAGTGTACATGGCAGGCTTATTAAAGTAAAATGGACATGAGTACTGATGCAGGTCAACATAATGATGCATGGTGCAGCACAACAACAATATGTAAGACACCGCTCTGCATGGTGGAAGTGGCATAAGCTGGACAGACTAGGGGTGGACCTCAGGATCACCAGGTGGGTGGAAATTGTTAAAGGGAAGGAGTCAGACGGAGGTGGTAAATGGGACACATTCCAGGGAATAGGCGGTGACCAGGGTGCCACAGGAGTCAGTGCTAGGACCAATACTTTTTAACATCTACAGTATGTTAGTGACCTAGCGGAGGGTCTGGAGGGATGGGTGTGCCTGTTCGCAGATGATACAAAGGTCTGTAATAGGGTGGATTCTCCTAGTGTGGTGCAAGCCATGAGGTGGGACCTTGACAGGCTGAAGAGGTGGTCTGTCACCTGGAAACTGAAGTTTAATGCACAAAGGTGCTCACTGATGCAGTGGAGGATGAGGAATAGGAGGGAAACTTACTCCCTTGGGGGGTGGTAATTAAGGAGAAGGAAACAGAAAGGGACCTGGGGATTACGGTATTGCATTACCTCAAGGTGGGCAGCCAGTGTAGCAGGGCGGTGGGAAAGTAAAATGGAATGTTGGCCTGCATTTCAAAGGGTTTTAATAACAGGAAGAGGGAGGTGCTAAAGCTGTTATACAGAACCATGGTCAGGCTGCATCTGGATTATGGGGTGCAGTTCTGGAGGCCTCATCTATGAACAGATGCTGAGTTGATGGGAAGGGTACAGAGAAGGGCAACCAAAATAGTATGAGGGATGCAGGATGTACCCTATGAGAGAAGATTGAGAGAGTTGAATTTGTACCCTCTGGAAAGTAGGAGGGAGAGGGGGGACATGATTAAGACCTTTAAGTATCTTAAGGGAATAAATAAGGTGGAGGGTGATAGCTTGTTCAAATTGAAGAATCGAGTAAACAAGATGGAATATAGGCTCAAACTGGAAGATGGGTAATACAGAGGTAATGTCATGGGGCAGTTTTTCACGGACAGGGTGGTGGAGGCCTGGAAAAAGGTGCCGTAGTAGGTGGTGGCAGCTGAAATGGCGACAGGGTTCATGAAAGCTTGGGATAGATTTATGGGGTTGGGTAAAGAGGGTGGAAGCATAACAGAAGGGGGGGAGGTAGGGTGTTGGGCAGACTAGATGGGCTGTATGGCCTTTCTCTGCCATCACATTTCTGTGTATCTGTGTATTTAATTTCATGAATAACACCTTTATGTAATGTACAATAACTTTGTTCTGCAGTACTACTGACAGAGTATTACATAGACCGCACCTTGAGCTAAGTAAGTGTCCCTGACCACACATTCCACACCATCACATCATGTATTACATAATCACTGAGGCAGAACAGGGTGTGCATGGAACATATTTCACCGCACAGTCAGGGGTGTAATAAGGCACTAGGCCTTGGCCGCAGAATTTTAGCCCCTGGTGTTTCCTGAAATCTGTGCCATGCACACACCTGGAGTGTCTGATTGTGCTTAGAAAATGTGGTCCTATATTTATTTCAAATTTCACATTTCAAAAATCTTGCTGGTATGTAGAAAAAAACATGTAATGTTGCTAATCCATCAGATCATGCCATCTACTTCCCATGAAGACATTTTTGACACCACTGCTGACCTCTATTAGACCACATCACCAACACACCACCCCACAAACTAACACCTTATGCATCATGTATCGGCACCAGCTTGACATCCAGAATAACACGGTTCTCAAGCTCCATCAGCGAGTATGTTCCATATTTGGTGAAATGTCCTGGACTATCTGCTCTTCCATCACCACCATAGATCAAACTGTGTCCTTCTGCTTGTAGACAAGCTACAAGTCACTCCTGGCATTCCTTCCACATAGTTTTGACAGCTGGAAGTAGAAGATTTGATTGATGACAAAAAAATGTTCGCACACTGTAAGAAGCTATACCCATGATGTGAAAAAGTCTAGTTATTCTAGACACTTTTGCACCTGAAAACAGTATTGATGATGAAAGCAAGATGTTTCCGACTGGGACCTGACCACAGTATGGCTGTTCTACAATGATTCCTGACAGCAGGCAGTGCATTGAATTACTACTGTTAACATAGTGCCCCGCAATTTACTGGAGTGATGACTCCTTGGCTCGCCACAACAGGGACAGTGACACCATGTTAGCAAATGATCTAACGAGCTCCTGAACACTATAAATTTCTTGCATTTTTTTAAATCATTATCATCTGTAGCATCAGGAACAATTTCATCTGTGATGCCCTCATCTGAATCACAGTTGTCCGAAGATGATGGCGCATAATTTGGGTCATGTTCATCTTCAGTTTCTGCTTCAGAGTCTTTGAGATCACTGTCATAAGACTGTGGTTTGTGCTGTGGTATGGGTGAAGGCATTGTGAACTGTTGATGAGGAAGTAGCAGGTCACACTGTACACCAAAATCTCTAGTTGTCTTCAATGTCTGTGTCCCTAGACGTGATAATGGCAGGACAGTAACTTAATGTTCGTCTTACGGAAGCAATATATTAGTACTATTTTTTTTGGAAGGGGTACCACTTGCTGTTTTATCCCACTGAGAGGCCAGACGTTCTCGGACGTGCTAAGTCCTACAACTTTAGCATGCGTAAAGATAATGTATGCTGTTGTACCACCACTGTGATGTATGAACGATAGTATAACAGATTACAGATATCACAATGATGGTACAACAAAAATGAGGGAAGTGATCCTCCCTCTGTATAACTGCCTGGTTAGGCCGCACATTGAGTACTGGTTACAATTTGGGAGGCTGTACTTAAAAAGTGACATTGCACTCACAGAAGGTTCAGAGGAGGGTAACCAAGATGATCTGGGACATGGGAGAAAGGACTTACGAGGAGATGCTGGAGGAGCTCCGGTTGCTGAGAGCAGAACCACCACCACCACCTTCTGCCTCCTCCCCTGTAACCAGTTCTGTATCCATTTTCTCAGCTTCCCCCCCCCCACTCCAGTGTCCCATGAGGCTGTGTATCAAAGGTGTTACTGAACTGCAAGTACAGGCCATCTACTGCATGAACCCAGTATAGCTCTCTTGTAACCCAGTCATAATACTCTATTAGGTTGGTTTTACATGACCTCAGTTAGACAAACCCATGTCCATGTCTGAGGCCTATTTTGGAGGCCATTACTGTCAATGAATGTCACCAGCCACTCCTTCATTATCATCTCCATAAGCTTCCTTGCTATGGACCTGAGACTGAGTGGCTGATAATTTCAGGACTGTTTCCTAGGCCCGCTGTTGTCTATGGGCAGCACGTGGGGCAACCTCCAGTACTGAGGCACACACCACATTTCCAGGGATGTGTTAAACATCTCTGCTAGTGGCTCAGTCAAATGCTTAGCCATCTCCGTCTGCACCCTGGTATGGATGCCATCAGGACCTGGCACCTTGTCCACCATTACTGCCATCCACCCCTTTAGCACATACTCCATGTGATCAAGTTGTCCATCACCCCCTTCCCCTACTTTCCCCACCACCAAAGCCCATACTGGTAGCGGACCATCACTCTCCTGAGTGAAAACACAGCAGAGGCACTCATTGAGTGTTTCCGCTTGATCGTCCACTTTTTCCACCTATTCCCCTCCCGCTTTATCCTCACAATATGTACCTTGTACTTCCTCTTTTCCCTGACATACCCAAAATACAGAATAGTGGATGGTCAGCTATGCAGAACCAGTGTGTTGTGCCACAGAGGAATTCTGATTCCCACTGACCTCGACAGCGAAGATGGAAAGATCCATGGGAATCAGAACCACGAAGTGGAAAAACACACTGGTTGTGCACAGAGTTGCTCATCTGGTATTTTTTATTGTGTGTAGTACTGTGTGAAAAACATGTGTTGAGAGTTCTTTTACTTTCAAAATGAAACTGGCTCATGCAGTCTGTAGCAGCTCTAGAATGCCGTTGTACCACAGTAGGGTAGAACAGCATTCCATGACCTTGGAACTGTAATAGAACAGCCTTTTATCAAGGGATGGAATTATATGCAGAACAACAGTCCATTATACACTATAAAGTACTTCTACCCTCCATGTGTGCCCTGTGCTCAGCTTCATTCCCTGGAGACCTTAGCTTTGTTTAACCTCCTGGCCACCTTCTTTGACCAAATCCCTTAAGCATCCTTATCCGCTTCCTTCCTAGTTCTCCTGTACTTCCGATATGCAGCACTCTTTGCACTCAACCCCTGCAGTACTTCCCAGTTCAGCCAGCATGTTTTCTTGCCTCCCCTTCCTGCTCCTAGCCCTGGTGCTGGCTTCTGTTGCCTTTGTTAGCCCATTATTAATTACTTCTAAATTTTGGTCGGCATCCATCACCAGCCTTATATCCTGTAGTCTCACCTGCAGTATTTCTCCCATACCCCCATATTCCAGTGTACTAAAGTCCACCACCTTACTGCATGTGCCTCCTGCCTCCATGCCTGGCGTGACAAAAAGCCACACTGTTTGGTGGTCACTATCAGGCAATGAGTCTTCCACCGTTACCTCCCTCACTGCCTCCCCATTCGCCAGTACCACGTCCTGTGTGCTAACAAGCCTTTCAAAGCTGCCAGCCATACTGACATGTGGCACATGCCCCATTCTGGCCCCCATCATATGTAACTAGCCCTTGCTCACACTTTTTGAACCACACTTCAACTGTTAGGTCCCTGTTTACCAATTCATGTTCCCTCCACACTACACCCCCTATGTTCACCTTACTGCAAGGAGTACTGCAGGCTCAAATCTCAGCAGTTACATACCGTAGTATTGTAACAATTCTAAAAGCCTCCTTTGCACATTTTCAACCACCGACTCCCAGGTGCATTCAGGCTACCCGCTTTAAATGGGCTCTACACCTCAAGTTGGCACCTTTTATCAGCCCATGACATGTGTTGATGTTTACTTATTGGTGGAACAAATACATCAATGCAGAAATGGAATAAATGTACACATAACTGCAGATCACTCAATAATGGTTTGACCATATGGTACATGAGATAATACTTATAGTACGTAAAGATGAACATGTCTGTGTAGACTTAGATGACACGCACCCCAGGTGTCTACTAATTACTTGCACACCACTGTCTTTTGTTTCCACTTTAACCGTTTGCATCTCAACTGAATTATGCACACATTCATAACATGATGGTGGTATTTCATCCACATCTTGAAAATCAAAGGAGCTGTGCGATGTGTTGTTCTTCAAAAGTTGATCAATTAACTGTGGTAAACAAACAATATGTAATCATTACTATATAGTTGTTGATTACAATATTTTATTTTAAAACATTTTCCCTGGTGTCTACAAAACGAGAAATTTCTCTGGTCACATGCTTCACGTAGTTGACCAAGCAAGGAGGCAATGGTGGAAAGTGTCAAGAAGCCTTTGACAATACTATGAATATAGCTCCAGTTAGGGAACCGTGGTCTAGGGAGTTATGGATACCTGTAGTGCGTGCAAGTACAGGTATCCACAACTCCCTAGACCACGGTCTCCTAACTGAGCTATATTCATAGCATTGTCAAAGGCTTTTGACACCATTCACCATCGCCTCCTGCTTGGTCAACTACTGAACGCTGGCCTCTCCATTGAATCTGTGGCATGGTTCTCCATTGAATCTGTGGCATGGTTCGAAAGCTACCTTGGTAACCGAACCCAATGTGTGAAATTAGTTGATGTACTCTCCGACACTAAAGAGGTTCGCTCTGAGGTTCCCCAGGGCTCCATCCTGGGCCCACTACTTTTCAGCTTGTTCCTCAACTCTCTCCCCGACTCCTGTCCTCAACAAATTATACTCTACGCTGATGATGCTGTCATCCTAGCCTCCCATCAGGACCCAAGCCACCTACAACTGACTCTTCAACATGGTTTCATCTCGGTCGAGAACTGGTTCAAAAATCATGTTAATTCTTAACCAGAGAAAAACCAAGACCATGACTGTCACCAGCTGCCATAACAAGCATAAACATTTCCAATTCTCCATAAACACCAGCCAGGGCCGCCCCCTGGAGCAGGTCCAATCCTTCAAGTATCTAGGAATCACCTTAGATACCCACCTGTCCTACGCTACCCACATAACTAATGTTGCCAAATCTGCAAACTCCAGACTGGGCCTACTCTATCGCCTATGGCGACACCTAACTAAAGAGGCCCTTGCTGCCACTGTCCAAAGCTTCATTATCTCCCAGATTGACTATGGCCTTGTCATCTATGGCGCCGCCGCCACTGCCACGGCACTCAGAAGGGTAACCACCGCCCTAAACAAGGCCTGTCGACTCATCATTGGTGCTAAACATCTAACGCACACCTGTGACCTCTATACACAAGCAAATTGGCTGCAACTTGTAAACAGAATCAAGTACCAAACCTGTGTAGCTAAAAAGAAAATCCAGCTGGGGCTTGCCCCCCCCAGGAGTCTGCACCCTTCTTCAAACAAAAACCAACTCAAGAATCACCAGGGGTTCAAAGCCACAACTGTTTCAAATCCCCTACTGCTGCACAACCCAAGGCCAACGATCTTTCACCTATAGAGCCCCCACCTGGTTTAATGGTCTTGCCAATGATGCTACCACTACCACCAGACTTGGTGCCTTCAAATCCAGACTCCGTAACACCCTTGTTGCCTCCAGCACCTGCGACTGCCATAGCTAATAATTTCAGCACCCATCCTCCTGTGCTCACCATTGCTGGACCCCGCCCACTGCGCTTGCCCTTCCAGGGCCACCTTCTCTCCCGCACTTGTGACACTGACAAGGCCACCTTGACTGCCTCACACCTCTCCATGCCTCCCCTCACTATCCACCTCCCACCCCAACCCTTTTTTCTCCTTCCTGCTCCTTTTCTAACCTCCTGCCACTGCCCTCCTTTCTCGTTTTCCTCCAACCCCCCTCCTACCACTACTACTCCCTTTCACAGCTTCTTGTTTGCCTTGCTGTGTGCTCAATAACAAAATGTTCCTTTTTTGCAACCTGTGTAATCCTTTGTAACATGTGACGTGGAACCTTTGTAAAAGAGCCTTGGGCTCAAAGGTAATTGTAATCCTAGACCAAATAAACTAAACTAAACTAAACTGGTCACAGCACCGAACGTATGAACCCATTGTCCAGACCAAGGAATTGTGTGCTTGCCCTCATCACTGCTGCAACTCCCTAGGTAGTGGACAGGAGCAATTGGGGTATAGCACCGCAGCCATGGTGTCCAGTGATTTCACACTTTCACATTGCTCACCACCACAGAGGCAGGATATGCAATGCCATTCAATGCATGATTTGACTGCTGACAGCAACATCTGCAGGAAGAATGCATGGAATATTCTCCATTATTCAGTTCCCTGACTGCAATGCACCCAGTCCCCACTGGGAACAGTAGCACTGTGGGATGGGAACCACACCCCTCCCAGGAGAGGAGATACATCCCTCACGGACTGACCCACGGCTCCCCAGGCTCCTTCCAGTACCAGGACATGGGACGTGTTGCGATACGTAACTATAAACATTTAAAAAATTGCATGTGAATGCAATGATTCAATTCAGTAGGGGTCTCTTGGTATTCACCTCACTGCCCTGATGTGAAATGACCCTGATATCACCATTGAGGTACACCAACATCCGCTGGGTCAGTAATCTAAATTGCATTGGCTGAAATGGTTGCCTTACAAGGTGCATCAGCCTGACTTCACAGACAATGTGCAGGTATCTTGAGTGTAGAAAACTAAATGTGACAGTCATATTTCTGCCTTTAAAAACCTAATGGTATATTACCTGCTCACACTTGCTAAGTCAAAATGTATAAAGGGGCACTGGCCTGCTGGTGCTGAGGTTGAGGCACTGGACGGCACACCTCGCACAATGCCGGCAACCCGGGTGCGGGTCACAGCACGGGTCGTCGGGGGTCGGCAGGGGAGGGATAGTATAGAGTGTCTGTGAACTGCCCTCCAATCACTGTGAAAGGTTGACGGACTACACCATGCTGTAGCTGCAACTGGTGACTTGGGAGGGCGCTACCAGCGCTGGTGTGTGAAGGGAGGAGTGCTGCAGACGTCAACAGCGGATGTCATTGCACGTCTGCACTCCAGTGGGGAAAAACTATGGAGGCAAAGGCTAGGTGTGAACAAGCAGTTTTATGGCTATGCCCGGCCCACTTGGAGGTCAGTCATGGAATCACACTGGGAGGAGGTCTGAACCTGGCACAGGAAGGCATAGGGGCCTCACAGCAGGTCGGGACATGGATGTACTGACACCCCACTAGGTTAGTAAGCCTGCTGACATATGCGTGGTGCAGGCTGGTGGCTGGATGACCATGACGGTAGCAGCACAGCAAGGCGGAAAAGCATCAGCAAAAAAAAACGATAAAGGGATTCTACATGCAGGGTGCTACTGCATATGAAATGCATCTACAGAACCATGAAAAACAGTACCCACAACCAACAAAGTGGTACATATAACAAGAAACTGTTTCTACAACAGTTGCCTGGCAAGTTACTCATTTAGTTTCAAAATGATTCCACGTATTTCTTTAATGCGCCTCACAGCCCTGAGGTGAAGTCTCCCAGCTACCAGCGTTGAGTTAGACCGCCCATCAGCTGGGTCCCTACTCTAAACTGCTGGTGAATTAACTGGATTCCTTGAGGCACAGTGAAGCACAATGACATTTGCTTAATTAAGGTGTGTTTCACAGGCAATGCATATGGTGTTGAACAAATTGAACTGAGACAGCCATACTTTAAATTTAAAAAAGAAACGTAATGCTAGCTGCGAAACAGTGAACAACAACAATGTATGTATGTGGTTCAAAATGCGATGTACTACTGCATATGGTATACATAAAACAAATACAATTACCTGCACACTGTCCCCACCCCAACCACCACAACAAAAAGGGGAAAATGTAACAGTAACAGTGTTTGTACTGCCATACATTACAACTTGCTAATTTAACACAAATGAGTGTGAGTCTATCAGTATTAACATCAATCACCTGCTAATAAGTCACAAACTATGAAAACTACAGGGAAAATGGATGTAATGTAGCTAGCAATACACACATATCATGAAATCAATGGATGAATGCCAATGGAATGTGTGTGACATACTTGTTCACGTTCATGCGTTGACACAGCTGTAGATATTCGTGGATGTTTCAGTTTAGCTTCAAGGCTCCCAGGGGTTGCTGGCTTCTTAAAAATTGCAGGAACTGCATCCAGCGTCAGACGTGGACAAACACGACCAGTATTAAGACCAAATTGTTTTTGGAGAATGTACTCTGTCTCATATGCATCTTCAGTGAAATGTGCACTGCAGAAACGGCTAGTATTGGATGTACCCTTCCAGTCCAAACAAGAACATTGCACTGCATGATCCTATTGCTTTCGTATAGCTGGGTCACTTGGAAATGTGTGCATGCTTGCACCTTCTCTGTGTGTTGCAGTACCCATATGCTACACATCTATTAACCATTTTACTCAGTTTAGGCAAAACAGAATTACACATCAAATGACAATAAATATACAAGGACAACGCATAGGAACGTGTTTGAAAAGTACAAATTACAATTGAGAAAATCACTATATGAACAGCAAGCTAATATACCAGTAAGCAATGGAGAACAACACAAGAATCAGTGGTTTTGGAGGTATGCTAACCTGCAAGTTCTGCTACACTCACAAAGCACACAATAAATGTACTGTGCAATTACAAGTAATATTACAAATACATATGTCACAATTAATGAGATGTGGGGAAGGAAACACACACAGTTCACTGTTGTAACACAATGTCTAATTGAATGTCCAATATATTATTCAACTGACAATACGACAACCCATGAATTAAGTATATGGGTTAACAAAAGCAATGCACAGTTACAGCTATGCAACATTTACAGTACCATGCAGACAAAAAGGCTTTGAACAATTACAAATTGATGCAAGTCACAGACCACACACTAAATGAAGCATACAGTAAGGGTTGACTGTGCAGAACAATCTAAACAACACTCGAGGATGGTGTTCAAATATAGCAATTCATAAGTTCTGTACAGACAGAAAGAAACATTGCTTTTTTTTTTTCCAAAAAAGGTTAGGAAATTAACAGAAATGCAAAACAATGTATACCCATGTGAGACATGCCTCACACTATCTTACTACCTTTTATGTGGCTGGATTTAATCAATATGTCTCATTCTTTTTGGTTACAGCTACAATGACAGTTCTCCCCATATATGGTCTCCACCAAAAAAATCAGGAGATAAATCTACAACACATACCGCTACTGCAATGAAGACACATGATAGTGAATGGTGACAGAACTGACACAGCTGTCAAAATGACCTGTCAAAACCATGGTCGCTTGACACACTATACTTTTGCCGAAGCAATACAATAACCTGTCCACAGTAAATACGATAGAGAACATGAAAAGAGTACAATGATGATGAGAACATTTGCTATTCGATAGCTGGGTTGATTGCCACATGACAGCACACACGGACTTCGCGGTGTAAAGCAAATGTGGCTGTCAGCTGCGGAAAGCTCCTAGTTCCACACTAACGTCATCACGCTGTCGTGCTGTTGAAGCTTGCAGGGGCAACAGTGGATGACTCGGAGCGCCGCACAGCAATGGACGGAAAATAAAATGTAAAATCGTGCTTTAACACGTCTACAACTGAAGAAAACACACAGTTGGTGTAAAAGGTATTTATTACTTTACAGTGTGTTTCACATAACAGATTGTCAGCAGCTGTTTAAAAACTCTGTGAAAGACCTCAGATAAACTCTTACCTTTTCCCAGTTTGGTATTATCATTCAGCTATGGACAGTGTCAACTTTAACCATATATGCTTCACTTGTCAAAGAAAGAATTTCAAAGGCATACCAAGCAGTCTCTTTAAAATAGAGGTTTACTTTAAAATAGATAAAAATGTAAAATGTAAATATAGAACAATATATCACAATGCATACAATCACTTAAAAGAACAAGGTTTAAAAAAGTGCAAACAAATTCCTATCACCGGACAATTAGACTTGTCTATCTAATGTATATCTTCTAATAGTGCTTGAAGTAGATGTTGTTGCTTCAGAGAGTCCAAACAAGAATGTCTCTAAAGGTCAGCCACAGCATAATTAAAAACTGTCTTTGAACCTGCCTCCTCCATGATGTCACCCAGCTCCTCCTCTGTTTATTAAAAATTATACAACCAGGATGTCTTATCACTCAGGAGGTATTTTAAATAAGATGACATAAGCAAAAACACATTTCCAATATGACTCTTTGATCTGGAGTGGTTTCCTGCTTCTCTTTGATCTAGTGTGTTTTCCTGCTTTCAAAGACATAAGAACTTTTATAACTCTGCAGTTTCTCATTAGCTGACATATACCTTTTTTAGCACCAGTTGAAATTAACTGTTCTTTCCTCTGAAGAAGTCATAAAATGGATATTTTAGTTCCTGGCCTTCAAGAAGCACAGCTCAACAACAAGACAATAAAATCAGAGTCTTTGGGAGTTAATCACATTACAGAGATCTGCTGTTTAACATATCCTGTCCTTTGAAGTGATACCGGGGGGTCATCCCAGGAGCACAGGATTTCTCATGACAGACAATCACACTACATTTTTTTATATTACAAAAATCATCAGCAGTCATAGAGTAATCAGAACCAGCTGTCCAAGTATCACTCTCGCAACCTCCCAACGACCTCCACAATACCCATTACAGGGGGTTGGGCTGATCCCGAACCTGATGGTGGCAACCTTATCTGCGAAAGACCGAGCAAACTCATCACACTTCTCTTGTGAAAAGGCTCCCCCAAGCAGAAGACAGATTGGATTGAGCAATCGGTCAACAGTCCAGAAGAACTGAGCTGGTCAATTTTGCACAGCGGTAATCTCCCTGGACAGGAATTCTGTCTTCTTATGGATGATTGTCAATTGATAGACTGTATAATGGTCCATCAATCTAAGTCTGTTGACCTCCAGGTCTGATTTCTGCCAAGCCCTCCCTAACCTTTCGACCCACTTTCCTCAACTCCTTCAAGGCCCCATCAGCCTGATAACTTTCGAGGTAAAGAGAGCCTCTTCTCTTTGTCTGGACGCCTGCAGAGGGGTGCTACCTGATGAACACTTATATTTTATGAACTTTGTTCCCTGTTCACCACTGGGTGGGCTTGTTATTTGCTTCTCTTTGTGCTACTAATGCTGAAGTGTAAAGCTAGGGACTCACTGGTTTTCCTAGAGTTGCCTTGCTGATTACACCTTAAAGCCAGATATACCAAGCAGCTAATATAGATCAGACTTGTTTAATATGGTGGTATTTGGAGCTAATTGCTGATTACACCTTAAAGCCAGATATACCAAGCAGCTAATATAGAGCAGACTTGTTTAATATGGTGGTATTGGAGCTAATTGTGCTTGAAACTGAAGGCATTAGGTTAGCTGGGTCCTAGTGTGACCTCATTTTGGAATAGCCCTGTTTGCTTAGAGTGGAGCTCCTTTGTGTAAGTCACAACATATTCTCCCGCTGCATAGTAATGAGAGGCTGTGTTTTCTCCACTACATAGGCAGCTCCCCCAAGCTAGGCACTCGGGACAATCAAGCAACTGAAGCAACACAAGCAGCTCACCTGAGTAGCTGAGGAAGCCGAATCTCCAGCCTGATAACTTTCGAGGTAAAGAGAGCCTCTTCTCTTCATCTGGATGCCTGCAGAGGGTGCTAGCCCGGCGGCTCACGCCCGTCCTGCCCGCCCGCCCAACCACCCTCCCACCCAGGGGCGGCTGTCAATTTAAGGATCCACCCCATGACATCACATCCAGTGACATCACGTCCTGTTGCCCAGAACCTATCTCCCCACTTTCCTATTTGCAGGTTGTACCTGCTGGCCACTAGAGGGACCTATGCTCCCTCACTACTTCCTACTCCTACCTGTACAGCACTACTTCCCTGGGATCTTGCTCACCACAATGTATTGGCCCTGCCTCACGCTCTGCCTGTGCCTATCCCCACTAGCAGTGCACTTACCCACTTACCCATCTGCTAGTCCACACTCTGCCCTGGCACCTCTCCCTCCCCTTGCTCCTGAACCTGCTCTTCTGCCCCTTGGGACCTCTGTGTGTCCCCGTCCTCCCTGCCCTCCCTCTAGCTTTCTCTTCACCTCAGGCACATCTGGGTGTCTTCTTATTCTTGCTTTCCCCTCCTGTACCTCCCTGCCCACCCCCTGCTCCCTTAGCCTCCCCTTCCCCCTTCATGTCAATCGTAGGAAAACCTCTCACCATCTCCCAGCCAGGTGTTAGTCAGGCTACTACTCCTGTCGGGGAACATTCATCCAAACCCTGGCCCGGTTCCCAGGAGCTCCCCAACTCGCACCACAGGCCTATGCATGGTCTCCATGAATATCTGTAGCCTCCTAAAAAAGTTTGACTCACTACAATGCCTGGTCACATCAATTAACCCTGATGTCATCACCCTGGTTGAGACTTGGCTGTCGAAATCCTCCCTGACTCCTAGTCTCCCTTCCTGGTTTCACCCTTTCCGGTCGACCGTGTTGGGAGGCAGGCGTAACTCGCTATATATGTCAAGAATCTCTCCCGTACTAGCCCTGCCCTCCCATCCTGACTCAGGGCCCAGGCGCTACGCTGAAACTAACCCCTGACCCTTTAAAGGGACCCTTTATCTGACTACTGCATACGTGCCCCCAGGGACCAAACGCAGACCATTGCCTGTCTTACAGAATACCTTACCTCTCTACCTCCTTCTGCTGATCAAATTCTGGTGGGTGACTTAAATGTCAACTGGCTCAGCCCCTCCTCCTCCTCCTCCTCCTCTAGCCAAGACTCCTTTTCAGCAATAGACCTAACGCAACTAGTTACCCACCCTACCAGGACTAACCCAAGAGAGGCTCCAGTACCCTGCTTGATGTGGTACTCAACCGCCTAATCGGATCCCCAATGTACAAGTCCTCCCAGACTCTCTCAGCGATCACTCCCCCATTCTATTCCACTGGTCATCCTCAGTCCCCAAACCCATAGCACAGTCCACATGCCGCGGCGTCTAATATCTGGTGGACTAATAAAACTTAAGAACTTCTGTCCCAAATTGACTGGTCTCCTATACAGACAACTCCTGACATTGACACAGCTCTCTCCTTCTTTACCCAAACTTTTAATAATGCCTGTGATATCTTTGCCCCAATGTTGACCGCTCGTTCTAAAGGAAGAATGCCCCTGGGTAACCCAGCTTTGATCCACCAGCTCAAGCGTAGGGACAACCTATGGCACCGTGCCATTAAGACTGGCGGCCCAATGACAAGCGGTTATATGCTGCATCGAAACAAGTGCACTCGGGCCATCAGAAAGGCCAAGTCTGAGCACTATCGGTCCTCACTCACTGCCTCACGGGGAACCCCAGGACCTTCTGGAATAACATTAAACAGTTAAATGGGAGTGCACTCCCCCACCACCCAGATCAACATTAATGGTGTGATCTCCTCAGACCCAGCCCTCATAGCCAACCACCTCAACACCTCATTCACTGACCTTAGCCTATCCTCCCACAAATTTTTTGACCCTCCTCCCCAGCACCTGCTGTAAATCTTTCTCGCCCTTATTTTCTCCTCTGCCGTGTTTCTGCCCAAGAACTTAGGCGCACCTTGTCACTGCCCTCAAGAGTAATAGTACAGGCAGTGACACCCTGGACCCGTGTATCCTACGGCTGGTCTTAGACACAGTCCTTACCCTGATCACATGCCTCATCAACCACTCTCTTTGCCTGTGGAAGGTTCCAACTGCCTGGAAAGTCGCCACTGTCACCCCTATCTTTAAAGGTGGTGATAGGACTGTGGCTGGAAACTATCGACCAATCTCCATTCTCTCTCTCTCCTCTCTCAAGGCCTTGGAAAAAGTGGTGGCCTCTCAAGTCTCTGACTACCTCTCCACCTACAATGTCCTTTGTCCTGCAGCATGGCTGTGGTGGGCCACAGTACCAACACAGCCCTCCTAGAGTTCTCCAACTTTCTCCACTCCTCCTTAGACACTGGTTCTCTGGCTGGTGCTGTCTTCATTGACCTCTCAAAGCTTTCGACACTGTCTCCCACCCCTCCTTCTTGATGCCCTTAGTCTCTCTGGTTTTGCTGCTGGGCCTATCTCCTGGTGCACCAGTTATCTGTCTGACCGCACAGGCGTGTAAAAGAATGGGACCTACTCAGACATCTGTCCCATCTTTTCTGGGGTTCCCCAGGGCTCCATTCTGGGCCCCTTACTATTCTCCTTTACCTTAATACCCTTCCACGCTCTTGCTCGGGGAACATTCTATTGTCACCGCTGATGATGCAGTCATCTTTGCCTCAAGTCGTAACCCTATTGCCCTCCAGGACTCGCTGCAGAAGTCCTTCACTGAAGCCGAGGGCTGGTTCAGGAACATAGATTGGTGATAAATCTTAAAAACAAAAACCATGTTCTTCACTCATCCCCAAAACAAGTCCTGCAACTTCAAACTCCTCATTCACTCTGAGTCCTCTTTCCCACTCGAACAAGTTTGCTCCTATAAATACCTAGGGATCCATTTGACCCTCCCTCTCCTTCCATGGACACCGCTCCCCTAGCCACTGCCACTAATATCCGATTGGGCATCTTACATTGGTATAAACACTGCCTCCCCGGAGGCTCTTGACTCAGATCACCTCCTCTATCCTGTCCCTAGTGGACTATGGACTGCGGTGTGTGATGCTGCTGTTCAGACCGCACTCCATAAAATTGCATTTCTCTGAATAAGGCCTGCAGGTTAATTACTGGAGCACCTGAGCTGACACACCTGTCTACTGTATGCTAAAGCGCTGGTACTTGATCTTGACGAGCGCCTCAAATACCTGACCTGTACCCTTACAAAAAAGACCCTCCTTGGGCTATCCCCACCAGGATTGACCACCACCATACGCCGCTCTGTCCCACTAGTTCATACTCGGACCTCTGGGAAAACCTCTCTTGTTATCCCTAGAGCTAGGACCTCTCACGGCCAAAGAGCCTTCAGCTTTAGGGCCCCCTCCTGGTTCAACACACTGCCCCCCTCCATCTCCGAAGCTCCAACTATATCGTGCTTCAAAACTTCCTTACGTAACCACCTTATTAACACCCGATGCTGTAATTGCCACTAGTCAAAGCCGTACTCAATACCTATGACAAAGCTTATTACTAAGCTGCTAAGGACAACATAACTCTGGTATTGTTGCATCCATCCTACCTGTACCAGCTTGTTTGTATCTATGTCTTAATTTACTGTTATACTTATGTGTTGTACTGTTATACTGTTTATTTTCGTTTGTCTTACTGTGACAAGGTACCTTTGTAAATGAGCCTATGGCTCAAAGGTTTTCCAAACTGCTGTTTAAATAAAATAAAATAAAAAAAAACCATGGGGACCTTGGGCAAAGAGTGAGGGGATGAACATGAACAGGAGAAATGGAATCCAGGGCCTCCATCACTGCCTTATTATGGGCAAGTACCAGATCCTCTGGATCTATGAATTCACTCTGCAAACTCGATAGGTCCAGCATTAGGCCCTCTGGGGTCACACCCCTTAAAGGGCAGGTACCAAACCATCTCCATAGGGGCAGGCCTATTAGGGGGAGCCACAAAACTGAACCCTATAGTATGATGTCAGACCACCCGACTGGTTCCACCATGAAGTTAGAGATCTCCATCCCGATGAGGGACACCAGATCCAATGAATGCCCACGAACATGGGTTGCAGAGTTCTAGGAGGTCAAGTCTTGATGTGTAGAAATTTTTGTGACACTAGCCTTTATGGTTTCTGAGATCTGCATGTGTCATTTTTAGAAAAAAATAAATTGTTTTTCCTAAACTTAACATTGTCTTTTTTTGCTCTTACTTACAGCCTACATGGAAAGGAATTGTTGCCCCAAAACTACAGGGGAGTGTGTCATGTCCCAATGTAATGCCTTTGATAGGTCTGGTGAAAAAATATCAAAGGATTCCAAAGTTATAAGGCTTTAAATTTTAGTGTTTTCCAACTTGCGCATGCACAATAGGAGTTTTGAGATAATGTTTTGTGGCAAAAGTAAAATTTTGATGCTGCAAATGTGCGTTTTGCTTTCACGCCACTTGTTTGGCACTGCACCAAACATTTTTTGTGCTGTGCCAATCCATCTTGTTGACCTTTCCATGAACCAACAAACATGGAAAATACATGAAACTGCTGAGATTTTAAAAACAAACATCAAAACATAGTAGCTAAACAGGAAATATTAGCTAGATTCTGATGTTTGTTTTGAAAAATGTGTTGAAATCCCTTTTCTGGGTACCCAATGTCCCGCTGCCCAGCTTAGCAAGAGGGCGCTTTCCCAGCATTCTCTGTATGAGAACAGTGGAAATTTCTTGACTTTTGCAGCCACAGCTGAAGTTGCACTGCTGGCTGCAGTGTTAGCTGTTACCTTCCTTTTGCCTGGTATCTAGTGGCACCCCCCAACCACCGATCACTGTCTCTGGTGTCCAGTGGCACCCCTCTACCCACCAATCACTGTCCCTTACATCTAGTGGCACACACCACTATCTGACCACTGTCCCTAGTGTCTAGTGTCATTCCCCATCTGCCTATCACTGCCCCTAGTGTCCAGTAGCACCCCACCTGATGATCACTTTCCCTGGTGTCTAGCTGCACCCTCCACCTGCTGATCACTGCACCTGGCATCTAGTGGCACCCCTAACCCTCTGATCACCATCCCCTAATTTTTTTTAGTCCCCCCACACACCCCTGCAGCCCATTGTTTATAGTGCTGACATTGGGGGGCCTAATCACCGTGTCCACATTACAAGCTCCCCCCAGCAGTGCAGGACATTGGGGAGCCCACCCCAGTGTCCCAAAATATTTGTTTTTATTTTCTTGTACCTGCAAAAAGAAAACAGTCCCCAGGCATCTTTTTTTTAAACCTGAAAAAAGGAAAACAGTCCCTTGTCATTCCCACCTTCCCCCTCCACCATCCTGACCCCCCCACTGAGCACCCACTACCCCACACCTCCCCTTACCTATGCTTACCACTGGAGATCATAGCATGTAATCTTCTGTGGACTGAGATATGTCTGCACTCTTCAAAGCCAAACCATGAACTGAGGAATAAAGGTAAGTGCCATATACAGTAATGTATTTCAATGGTGTTTTGAACTTGTGTTCATAACTTTTCCATTTTATGAATTTTTTCACCAAATTTTCAACATTGCCTTTTTGGGACACCACCTCATGATCACTGGCACTGTCATTTCATTAATCAGGCATGAAAGGTGATTTCACAGTCAATATAAACTGGTTCAGTCCCAGCTCAGTGAAACTGAAAGACATAATGGGAGTTGCTCCTATCTCACAATTAATAACTGACCCACTAGGATAAATTACAAATCCAGAAAACACACTCTCCTTGACTGGCTCGTCACAAGCTCACCGGATAGGCTCACTGACATCTCGGTGCTCTCAGACACCCTGAGTGATCACTCCCTAATTAACTATAAACAGACCAATAAATACAAAAAAATCCCTACCTAAGCTTGTGGAAAACAGAGTGCTGCATAAAGAGCAGCTTGCCTCATTGAAAGAGGCCTTATTCCAGATAGACTGGTCACCCTTAGGCTTTCTGTAAGACCTGGACCAAGCATTGCAATACCTTATTGGCAAGTTCAATCAGGTGTGCGACAGGTATGCCCCACTCAAAAAAAGGAAGGTCAGAGTTATAACAATGGGTGGACTACCACACCAACAAGCATCGGGGGTGTACCTTGGGGTGATCAGCCCTAGTGCTACCCCATTCTCCTGTACTGCACCCATCTCAGCTTATTTACTTCTTGAATGGGGTGAGCGTTAGGGGTCATGAACCCAAGGCACACCCCCGACTCATGTTAGTGTGTGCAGGATGGATATGGGGTATTAGCTTTGAAAACCCTAAGGCCACATTTCCCTACTTTTGTTGCTTTATTCCTAACTAGAGCACAAACACATTTTTTAGGTAGATAGATAGATAGATAGATAGATAGATAGATAGAATAGATAGATAGATAGATAGATAGATAGATAGATAGCTAAATAGAAAGAAAGAACATTTTTCCTGAAAATTTATAATATCCAAAATGATAAATGTTTTAGTATTAGTCTCGTTAGCATCACTTGGCAGCCCATGTAGAAAAGTACCAGCCTCCTTTTCATTAGGATGATGCCATTCTTATGTATTTATTACTTTTTTAAATATATTTATCTGTTTTGCTCTCTGTGACCAATACACTGGCTTGCATGTTCTCTGGCACTGCTCCCTACACTTGTTTCATTACTATTTTTTAACCCTATGTAAGATTTCTGTAACTTATGAGTATATTTTGCTACGTGACCAGTTGTGACCTTCAGCTAACTAACTTTTCAAGCTTGACTTTTTAATTAACACACTGGAGCAACAATATTTTTTTATATTTCAGTTGCTGCACACATCTTATAACTATGTTGTCTGTTAGAGGCACTCACAGTACAATGAAGTTAAAAAGTACTGCTGTCTCTTTAAATACGAGTATAAATGCAGTGTCTTGTATTGAGAAGAAAACAATGATGCTGCCCTCTCGACCGGGGCAGGGTGCAAGTGCAGGGCTACAAGTCCAAACGCACAATGAAGCAAACATTCAGCAGCCGCACTCCAGAGCCCTGAGTAGTAACTCCAATGAAGGTAAATAATCAAGCTATTTGAGCCAACTCAAAGTCACTTTATTGCCGGCTAGTTGCCATAAGTTAAAGCCGGGTACACAGGCAAACCAACAGGAGAAAATCCATGTGTCCAGGTGCCCCGGCACTTTGCCACATAAGGCTTTGTCAGGGGTGGCTACCTGGTAGAGGACACACCCTTACATACTCTTAATCTGATGACATCATAAATCATTCCATACAAAGTTAAAAATCAAAGTAATCACAAAAAGAAAGTACAAAAGAGGTGTTGCTGTTGTATGTAGTGTTTAATGCAACACCAGTTGGGGGGGATTTTATTATTTTTATCTTCATAAGTCCGCGGTCAATCCAAATGCATATAACTTGAACCAACAACCATGAGCAAATTCACAGGAACACTCACTGAGTAAAACACGAGCACTACATAAATAACAACAAATGAGAGGCTGTGCCTGTAGTTTTAACAATGTCACTAAACACTATTATGGTACCTTTCTCTACTCTACTTGAGAAATGTACCATGGTAAGTTAGTGACATTATTAACACGAGCACAACTTTCATTATTGATATGTGCTGTATTTCAATAAATATTATTTGGTGCAAAGTCATATGCATTGGAATTCTTGAACATGATGATAAAATGATAATCCCCCAATTGGTGTTGCATTAAACACATACAACAACAACACCTCTTTTGTACTTTCTTTGTAATTACTTTGATTTTAATTTGTATGGAATGATTTATGATGTCATCAGATTATGAGTATATAAGGGTGTGTCCTTCACCGGTAGCCACCCCTGACAAAGCCTTATGTGGTGATGCTGGGGCAATTTGGACATATAGATTTTTCTCCTGTTGGTTTACCTGTGTAACAGGCCTTAACTTGTGGAAACTAGCAGGCAATATGGTGACTCTGAGTTTGCACAAATAGCTTGTGTAACTCTCAGGCCGGTTATGCCGCTTTGTATCTGACAGCAATACCAGGTGGGCTAGGGTTTGGGGAGGAATAGGTCACTCGGCACAAAGGCTAGGTTTGGCTACTCTGCACAGGGGCACCCAAATAACTCCGAATACAGGAAGCAATAACTGTAATGTCCAATACCAGAAGTGGGATTCTAAAATGTGTTTTTTTATTCACATCTAAACAGAATAAACAAAGCATAGATAGACCCCCAAGGGGCTACACTCCTGGTAATGCAGATTAAAAGAGACTAGAACACTTCCTCAACACTTTAGCCCTCAGGCTCAGAGCCCACTGAGCACACGGCCCGGGCTTGCATGCTGCTTTGGGTTACACAGCCTGAACTTGTACACTGTTCTGGGTTTCCCCTGGCTCGGCTCTCTTGCCGGCCACTCGGACACCTTCCATACTTCATGGAAACATTTTCTGGTGGCTCCCTAAACCATCTAAGAGCACCTCGGCTCCATCAGGGAATTCTTCCTTTCAATCCCACATCTAGGTACTTTCCTCAGGCACTGGCCAGTACCTGAGAGAAAGTAAAAGGTGTCTCAGAGCAAATCCGTAGAGGTGAATTTGGTTACCACTGATGGGGGGTCTCCCACCTCTCGCTCCCACAGTTCATACCCGGCCATTTCTCTGGACATTAAACACCTCATCCTGTAAAGCTTTGCAATGTAGATTCTTGCTAAATGTATTTCACATTCCATCTACTTGTCTTGCTTCCCATTTATGCTGGACTTGAACATACTTTTAAGTGGCATTGTCCATTACTCTAGACCCCGAGTTAAGCAGTCCAATCCCCAATTTCCTTCACTCTTTGTGCTGGACTTGAACATACTTGAATTAAGTGGCAATGTCCATTACTCTAGAACTCCCACAGATTAAGCAGTCCAATCCCCACTTTCCAACTGTACTTGGCTGTCTTTCCTGAATCCTACAGTGCAATAGTCCCTTTAGTTTCCTTCTGTTCAGGTGAAAACACTTGGCCCCTTTTCAGAGCGAACTCACCCTTTGCTGCAGGTGCCCTACAGGTGATTTCCTCCACAAGGAATTTTTCTCTCAGAGCTTCTGGTGCCTCAGCACAACTTGAACAGGCAGCTTCTTTCCTTAGCTGGACCCAGGAGGTTGCCCCCTGAAAAAAAACAGAAAACCTTCCCCACCCTCAGGGATGGGGCTCTTGAACCATTAAAAGCCTCTCCACCACTTCAATTAACAGTTCCTGTCTTGCTCTTCAGGTGGAAACACACACCTTCCAAAAGAAGCTCTAAAACAGAGCTTAAAGCTCTGAGAGCCTGCACACACTCAGCTGTACTACTGTCTCTCACCAGACTGCACACAGACTGAATTCAAAATCCCCGCGTTCTACACTAACCTCCAACTGTAACATTCCAGTGTGGCTTATGCAGCTGCGAAAGTTCTATAATGATGTCATCCCTCAGTCTCAGCTGAGACTGAGAACAGAGTGAGATAGTGTGAAATCCATTTAACTGGAGTTTCACAAGCTGCCTTCCCTGCCTACCACTAGGTCTTAATATGATTCTAGTAACCCCGGGTAACAGGGAGGTTACACTCACCTTGGGCCAGGAAAATGACTTGCATGATCATTAATCACCAGGCTTAGGCCATCTTGTCCCATGTGTTGACTATGGGGAGGTAGCGCTACCTTCTTCCTTACCATGTGCCAGCACAGGCAGACAACACTAAGGGCCTAGAGGCCTTTGGCTGACACATCAGCCTCTACTCTACCCGCTGACTATGGGTAGCTAGTGGCTCCGGTAGAACTGCCCAGAACATAGCCCTAATAGATCAGCACTGTGGTTCCTATGGCCGCTCAGGACCACAGCCTGTCTATCCCCCAAGCCCTCTAGGGAAATCTTCTCTGCCTCTAACTCAAATCCCAAAACAAAACAAACAGGGGACCTCCCTGACCCTGGACACCATGCAACCACACACCAGGAGCTAATACCATACCATTGCATCACTCCCACATCCCCCACAACCATACCTGTGGAAGAAAAAGGTTACACACAGTAACAACAACAACAGTACTTTAAATACTACACTCTAAAGTACTAGTGAGGAACTCTGATGAGTCCCTCCTCCTCTTCTTGTCTTCTCTTCTATCTTCTTCAGGAACACCTGCAAGAAAAAAGAAAGACAACACACATTCCTAATCTGCATACACAGTCTGCCTAAACCCCTACCTTCAAAACACTGGAGAATCCCAAAAAGTTTTTTTTTTTTTTTAGAAAAGGTAGAAAAACAGTATAAACATTAGAAAACAGTAGAAAACAAAAATGTTATTTACAATACACATATTTGGGGATGGAGTGCCCTAAAAGTCCCATCTAGTGACCACAGTGCCCGAAGGCTAGTCCAATAAAGAGTCTCTCATGGGCCGGAGCCTGGTGAAGCACAGTTCTAGCAGGCCAAAGTCCCGAAGGGGAGAGTCTTTGAGGACAGTTCAAACATCTGGAGTCTGCTAGTGTAGGGTGTGTACTGCAATGTCATAAGTATAGAAAAGTCTGGACTTACCAGTCCCTTGTAGAACGAAAATAGCACCAACCTGGTCCTCAGCTGAAGACTCTCCCTGGCAGCATTCTTCCGATACAGCTGGGCGGACATCTTCCAGGAATGACAGGAGGGCACTTCTGGAAACTGCTGGGCTGATGCCATCTCTGGAGATGGAACCTTGGAACAGGAACAAAAAGGAAAACAGCTGGTCTGACATCATCCAGTTACCAGGCGATGAATCAGGATACAGCTGGGCTGGCGTCCTCTCTGGATCTGAAGTCATCTGGTGGGCCAGTCGATGGATCCTGGAAAGTCAGTACACTGTAGAACTGATGAATGTGGGGCACCTGAGTCCTGGACATCCATACTGGCCGGAACAACAAAGACACTGCAATGGCTAGAGTGGCAGCACTGGCTACCACTGCTCTGCTTTCCATTTCTTGGTAGGCATGAGACATTCACCAGGAGGTCTTTGCATATGGAATCATTGTATGGTTGAACTGTTTGAGCTTCAGGGAGAAAATGATGGATTGGCCGACTGGTGATACACTAGAACAAGAAGAGTATTTTGAGTGCCCTGACAGTCCACTGTCAGTGTCTGAAAGCCTCCATGTGAGCCAAATGTTGTGGACTCAGAACTGTAACCTGGAGCTGAAAGTGCCCTGGGTACAGCTTCCTCACTCCCCATGGAGACCCCTGACAAGGAGGACAGTTTGGAAATGGTCTCAGAGGCAGAGATGAACAGTTCCCCTAGAAAGACTGGTCGAGCTGTGTCTGTGGTGCACCTCAGTTATGGATTCACTTGGAGGCCTGTGACTGCTCTCCTGTTGTCCATAAAGGAGTGTATGTCCTCGAGCTCATTGCCAAACTGAGCATCAGTGCCAACCCCGTTATTTGTGTTGCCCTTTACATGGTGCCCTTCCTGTCCAGCCTAAGGTAACTGATAGGAAGGCCTCTCTTCAGGTTTGTACAAGAGTAAATCTTGAGTTGTGGTACAATGTGTAATACTATGTAAAGAGGATGTACTGCAATGTTTCAGAATGTGTTGGTAAAATGATATACTGACTGACTATTACATGTGTGTTTCCATGCAAATGTATATGGTTGCAGTTAAACTTATGAAGGACGCTGACGCGGACGTCAAGCTTCCCAGGCTGGAAGGGTGTAATTTCCGCAAATGGGGTTCCCAAAGATTTCAGGAGCTGCTTTGAATGCTCCAAGCCTGAATGGTGTTTGCATGCTTAATTCATTTATCAGTGAGTGTTTTTGAGCTCTGGTACTGTCTTAAGAGCTGTCTGCTTGCAGACATAATTAGTTTGTATGGGACTGTGTGTTTCTTTTGATTGAGTACCACTCGAGCTGCTGCCAATTCACTCCATTTTTGCAGTCACTCAGGAGTGCAAAGGAACCTATCTGAAAGATGTAACTGTTTGCCAGAAACCATTTAGAGTAATAATGAAATTACAGTTTGTCTAACCTGCTTTCTTTGCAGTCAGAACTGTGTCTGCCTAGTTCCCCATTCTGGTTTTGAACTGCTGAACTGGACCAATCAGTGTGTGGGGTAAGCTACCTAAAATGGTGCCTTGGACGAATCAGAACTTGACTCATAATCTGAGCTAGCCACAAGAGGATTGTATGGGCAGTGACTGGGAGATGTAGTTTAGACTTCGCCTTTTGGACCAACAGGAGCAGTCTATTAGAGTGACAGCCAATCCAGTCAAGAACTGGGAGGAACTCAAAGGAAGTGCCCGGTTTTGTCTGTTGGAGTTTCAGTTGAGTTCTGGCAGTAAGAGGGAAGAGCCCTGTGCTTTTTCAGTGTGTGTACAGTTTTGGTTGGAAACGGTGTAAGGCCCAGAGTTCCGGGTCTCGTGCTTGTGTAACTGCTTGTTGGGACTGAATCAGCTCCAGAATGAAGAGAATCAAAGGATATCTGAAAAGTAGAAACCAGGCTCACCCTGTAGAAGACTGGAGAAATTGCTGAATTGCACTCGGTCTGTCAGGAACTGAATCTGCTGTGTGTTCTCCCGGTATTGTGCAGTAATGCGATCGGATAGAGAAGCAGCCTGTCTGGTATAGTACTTTCTGTTTTACCATATAATGTGTGAAGAGGCTTGTGTACCTCAAGTGAATCCTGCTGCCATTAAAGGACTTTTGCTCGTTACTGTTCACCATATAAATGTGTGAGGAGGTTTGTTAGCTCAAGTGAATCCTGCTGCTATTAAAGGACTCTTTGCCTGTTGCAGTTTGCCATATAAATGTGAGGAGTTTCGTGGAGCTCAAGAGAGTAGCCCTGTTGACATTGAAGGACCCTATCTTGTTTGGAGGTCGTGAGTACTAATTCAGGGTCGCTCCCTCGTTGAATTGCCACATTAAATCCAAATGGAATCACTGTACTGCTGACTGTTTAAACTAATTTTCTTTTCTGTGGGAAAGGGCCCCTACCAGCTGCCACGGTTTGGACTAGCCACTGAGGCTTGGGTACCAGGGACAGTAACTGTAGGGATAGGCTCTGCACAGAGCCATAGGTAGATGAGTAAAGTGATAAGCTAATTAACCTGATTTCCCTGTCCTTGTTATATTCCCCTAAATAAATTAGAGCTGCTTTGTTTTTGCAAAGTTATACTGCCTGAGGTATTTGTTCTATGTTAAAGTATTGTACTGTGATTGTTGCACTGTATCTTATTTTTAGGAGGTCCTAGTGCCTGAACCAGCCCTGGGGTAAGTGTATACTGTGAAGGTAATTTGATATATTGTGTGGGGCACTAGTGGGAAGAAAGGGGGTTGCAGTGTCCCAGGGCTGTGACCAAGTAAGTTTAACTATTGCAAACTCCTGACCTGGGTGGAGGCACCCGCCATTGGATCCAGGCCCTCAACCTGTTAGGTGACAAATCAGGCAGTGGTAGTAGCCCTGGGATAGCGCCATCTAGGGGTTACATCTGGAGGCTCACTGGGATTGTAGTGTCTCTAGTGGCCATATTTATGAACCACTTGTTAAGAAAAATGGGCATATTTCCGACAGAAGTGGCTGCTGTGCACCGGCTGGTGGAGTGGTGTACTGGGAGAGATTGACCCTCAAAATGCTATGCTTATATTGGACATCCTTGGGTATCAATACGGACACTGTAGAGGAGTACTTTCAAGGTGGAAGGTTTACAAAACCTGTGGTGGTGGGTTCGGCATGCTAATCTGCTCACCCACACTTTTCTGGCCCTAGTAGAGTTTAAGGATCCCATAGATAGCTCCAAAGTGCCACAGACCATTACCCCAGAGGGAGCCCTCACTGCTTTGAGAGTGATAACTAAGGACAGTAAAGACTCGGGGATGAGCCCCACCACTATCTGAAACTTTGAGGAGAAATTTACAATGGTTGCTGGGAGAAGGGAAACTGTGGAGGACTTGAAGAACTATTCTTACACCTGGGTGTTCTCCCCAACACCCTCTCCCCGCCCAGTGCCCGTGAATGGTGGCTGGGAACGCAACCATCGCAGACCCTATTTCTGCACCTCATTAGTCACCTTACCAAGGTTGCGGTTCTTCTGGCACCTCCTCACCCCCAAGGAGGGGATGACTGGGAGACTGGATAGACTATGTTGCCCCAAGTGCTAAGTGTGGCAATGCTCGGAAGCCGAAAAGCGAAAGAGGGTTAGTGAGAGCCTCCAGGTCACTGCCCTGGCTAGCATCCCGTGCATTCGCCCAGGCCGTAACCCTGAAGAGACTGCACAGGCTCATCTTGAGGCCTTGAGAATGTGTATGGGAGCCCAGGTTCTGAGTGAGGACCTATGGTGGAGAGTAAGAAATGCACAACAGTACCAAGGGAGTTGCTGTCTGTGCATGTATCTCGGCTGGAAAAATTGTTGCAAGAATGCCTCAGAAAGGGTAGTTTGCCAGCGTATTGAACTGGACCGAACCAGACTGGACAGAATCCTTAAGTCTGCCCCTCTCTCAGAACTGCTGTTGCTTCAGTTACGCTTGGCAATCCACTGGAATCTCCACCTCCATGATGGAGTTAATGAGAGAAATTGAGGAGTTGAGAAAAGGCGACCTGGAGGGACCTGCACCAACAGCTGTGGCTACTTAATTGAGTGACTGAGGGTGACCCATCAAGTGAAGTTCAGGGGCAGAGGTTGACAGTCAATGAGTGCTCTGACAAGGAAAAGAGATATGTCACAATGGGGCTAACTGTTGAGAGAGATCCGGGAATTCAAAAACTGTCCCTTTATGGAAGGCCACGCCTGCAAGTATGGGCCCTGACCTATATCCGACTTCATATCTGGGGGGTGGGGTACCCACCCATGTATCTCCTGCTGATAACAGCTCCGAACAGATTCCTTGACCATGGAAGTGGAGAAGCTGATGAGATGTCTCCAAATGCTTGTCATGCCGCAGACAGAGATGGTCCAAAAGGTTTCCAGTTAGTAATACCCCGCCCTGGCTCCCAGCTGTGGCGCCTCGGCCCGCCTCAAACTCAGACAGTAGGTTTTTGCTATAATTGTGGGGTTGATGGGCACATGAAAAGGGAATGCCGTCCCCAAAAGACACTGACAAAGTTGCATATAGGGCTACAAGGAGAGCTCGGAGAACAAATCAGTGGTTAAGAGGTGCACCTAAATGATCCTGGTGAGGGCACCAAAATGCTAACTCACGTCCTTTTGTGGTGAGGTTAGTTGCCCAGGCCCTCACTACCGCCTCTCCAGACTGGTCCAGAATAGTGGGTCCCTCCATGGAGACCACTGTAAAGGTGAATGGAGCGTCTGCAAGAGCTGTATTAGACAGTGGCTCCTAAGTGACAATTATGTTCCAAGATTGGTATCAGAAGCATTTGTCAGACGACTCCTTACAACATCATTAGAAGGACTGCATGTATGGGGGTTAAGTGGAGAAGGCCTACCTCATTCCCAAGCATCCAAATTCTACGTTCTTCCCCCACCTCCGTGGCTGGAGGGCCACAAGTAGAGACCCTAGCCTTAGTGTGTCCCCCACTGACTGTATGATGGTGTCCTTTGTTGATTGGAACAAATGCTTATATGTTCGGAAGGCTGGCACAGTTGTGTTATGAAAAATAGGGGTCAGCACTAGTAGAGCTTTAAGAGTTCCAAGTTTTAATTAGATGCTGCCTAAGGAGGCACAGAGAGATGCTGAAAAATAGAACCAGAGGAACCGGTGTGAATTGTATGGAAGAAGGATCCTGAGTCTCTGATCCTGGCGCCAAATGCCCAGTGTACTCTTGCAGGGAGAGGTCCATATCAGAAAGGATTAGCAGAATAAAATATTAATGTTGGATGCACTTGGGGATGGAAATTGCCAGAGGGACGCTGGTCAAGCCTAGTATTTTGCCCCTAGAGCCCATGCTTATGCCAGAAGGGTAATGGTCCAAGTTCATAACTGTGTCTGAAAGAGACATTCTGAGTAGAGGTTGCATCCTGCTAATGTGCATTGTGCAGACACTGCAGTAGTACCCAGCAGCAAGAGTTCAAGGAAGAATGACAGAGTAACGCTGACTTGTTTGATTTCGCGACTCCCCATTGCCAGCTGAATGGAAGTGAGGATCAGTGAGAAGCTTTCCCAGAGACCAGGTGTTTTCTTTTAAAGGAATGGGACATAGGATGCATGCAAGGAGCTAGAGCACAATATCCGGCTGCATGACGAAAAGACCTCATTTCGGAGAGGTCTCGACGCCTAGCACCTGCTGACATAGATGATGTGAGACGGCATCTGCAAGAGATGTTAGCTGCTGGTGTAATACAAGAACCAGAAGCCCTTATGCTTCCCCATTGTGGTAGTGAGGAAAAGAATGGGACAGTAAGGATGTGTGGATTATCGCATTCTAAACCGCGGACTATCCCTGATCAGTACACAATGCCCTGCATTCAGGATGCTTTGGACTGCCTAAACGGGAGCTGGGTGTTCTCTGTGTTGGATCTCCGTAGTGGGTACTACTAGATCCCGGTGGCCCCAGAGGACCGTGAGAAGACAGCCTTTATCTGTCCGCTTGGCTTCTATGAATTCATGAGGATGCCTCAAGGGATTTCAGGTGCCCCAGCCACTTTTCAACGATTGATGGAGCGTGCAGTGGGGGACATGAACTTACTAGAGAGTGCTTGGTATACCTAGATGATGTTATTGTGTTTGGCAGCTCACTGGAGGAACATGAGAGCAGATTATTTAAGGTATTGGACCGACTGAGGACTTTGCCTTAAACTGTCCATTGATAAGTGTCAATTCTTCAAACATCAGTAAAGTATGGGACACATAGTATCCACTTTGAGGGAATAGAGACCGACACAAGTAAAGTTGAGGCCTTGACCACCTGGCCACAGCTCGCAAAATCTAAAAAGAACTGCAAAGATTCCTGGGATTCTGTGGTTATTATCATGCTTCATCAAGGACTATTCAAGAGTGATCCGCCTTTACTTAACCTTACTCATGGTATCCTCAACCCACAAAAATACCAAAAGTCAGCGTCCTCAAGACTGAAAGAGGTATTTTCATCCGAATGAAGTATTTGGGGCCCGCTTGACTCCTGATTGTGAGACTGCTTTTCATGAGATCATATATCAACTTACCCATGCTCCAGTGCTGGCCTATGCCGATCCAAGAAAACCTTACGCCCTGCACACTGATGCTAGCTTGCAAGGGTTGGGGCTGCTGTACCAAGAGCATGAGAATGGCCTGAGACCAGTGGCCTTTGCCAGTAGAAGCCTGACCCCATCCGAAAAGAACTATCCTGTACATAAGTTAGAGTTCTAGCTTTGAAGTGGGCTATTGCTGACCAATTCCATGAGTACTTGTATGGGGCTAAAATACTAGTAAAACTGACAATAATCCTTGACCTATGTGCAGGCCTCAGCTGTTGATGCCACTGGCTACAGGTGGCTTTCTGCATTATCTACATATGACTATGCCTCGAATACGAGCAGGTCTGAACCACATAGATGCTGATGCTCTCTCCGGAGGCCTGTTCCCAGAATGATTGGGTCCGATTGGCAGAACCTGACATTCGGCACTCTGCCGAAGTTTGACAGGGAGGAACAATGTCCACGGACGAGTGGACTGCATGGTGGATTGCTTGGGACCCTCTGAGAATTGCATACCTGCTGCTTATTGCCACTTTTCTGCAATAGACATTGGTGCACTGCCTCAGCTGGACAATGACAGTATTCGCGGGCTCAATCCCACGATCCTATGATCAAATCAGCTTTAGAAGCCCTCTATGCAGGAAAAGATGTGTCCAAATTACGCCCACTGATTCGAGAACTGCACTGTTATACAAAGAAGGTCCTAAGTTGAAACTGATCAATAAACTGTTATACAGAGAAACAGTAGACAGAGGGGACAAGTAGACAACCACAACTGGTGCTGCCCACTGCCTTTCGAGACTCAGTATTGAGGTCCTTGCACAACCACATGGGGCACCTTGGTATAGACAGAACACTTGACCAGGTGAGATCCAGATTCTATTGGCTAAGATGGGGGCTGATGTGGAGCAACACATTCGAACTTGTGATCGCTGCTTACAGAGGAAAGCTTTTGCCCCAGAGGGCTGCCCCTTGTTAACATAACCACCAGTGCACCCATGGAGCTGGTCTGTATTGATTTTCTGAGTTTGAGTCAGATCAAAGAATATAGAATGTGCTGGTGGGCTGACCATTTCGCGAGATATGCCCAAGCTTTCCCACCAAAGACCAGAAAGCATCCACTGTAGCCAAAGTACTTGTAGAAAACTTTTGTTCACTATGGAGCTCCACAAAGAATCCATTCTGATCAAGGGAGAGACTTTGAGAGTCGCCTGATCAAAGAGATGCTTTCTCTGTGGGGAGTGAGAAAGTCCAGAACTACCTCACCACCCCAGGGGACCACAGCCTGAACGCTTCAACTGCACTTTGCTAGATATGCTAGGCACCCTGCACCCAAAGGACAAGACTAGATGGAGCCAACAAATTAGCACCCTGGTACATGCTTATAACTGCACCAAAGTGATGCTACTGGGTTCTCCCCACCACCTGATGTTTGGAAGAGAAGCTTGACTACTGTAGATGTGTGTTTTGGGGTCTCTCCTGATGGGGTTCAAGCTGACAACTATTTACAGTATGTGCAAAAGTTAAAGGCCCAGCTAACTCATGTGTACCAACTGGCTCAAACCATGGCTGCCAAAAGAAATCTGGCCAACAAAGAAAGGTATGATAAAAGGTGAAAGCACAGGAACTCCAGGAGGGAGATCGGTATTCTAAGAAATCTGGGACTGTATGGCAAACACAAGATTGCTTGACAGATGGCACCATCTCCTCACATTATAGTGGGCAAACTAGATGATCTGCCAGTGTACAAAGTAAGGCCTGAGAATAATTCAAAAGATGTAAAAACAATGCATAGAAATCATTTACTGCCCATTGAACAAATCTTGATTGAGTCTGAGCCCCAGAAGATGCCCTCTGACCAGTGACTAGAGCTGCTGCTAAGAAAAGATCAAGAAAGTCTGCACCTACAGAAGCAAAGTTAAGTGTTCCCTCCACAAGTCCCAGTTGAGCACTGTCAGTCCATATCAGAAGAAAGTGAGTGACTTTGAATGCTATCCTTCTTACGAACTGAGTCAATCTGTTTCGGGCAATCCCCAGTCAATACTCGAAGATGAAGCTGGCCTTCTGACTGCCTAAGCCCCCAGCTTGTCCCTGGAGCCAATGCTCCCAGAAAGTGAAGTGCAAAGCATCAGATCATGAAATGGAATCATTGTGCATGGTTGAACTGTTTGAGCTTAGGGAGGAAAATGATGGATTAGTAGACTGGTGATACACCAGAACAAGAAGAGTATTTTGAGTGCCTGACAGTCCACTGCCAGTGTCTGAAAGCTCTCCATGCTGAGCCAAATGTTGTGGACCTCAGAAACTGTAACTCCTGGAGCTGAAAGTGCCCTGGCACTAGCCTTCACTCCCCATGGAGACCTCTGACAAGTGAGGACAATGCTGAAAATGAGTCTCAGAGTGCAGAGACTGTAACAGTTCCCCAGAAAGACTGGTCGAGCTGTAAAAGCCTGTGGTGCACCTCAGTTATGATTCACTTGGGAGGCCTGTGGACTTGCCTCTCAATGTTGTCCATAAAGGAGTGTGATGTCCCCGAGCTCATTGCCCAAACTGAGCATCAGTGCCAACTCCAAGTTACTTGTGTTGCCTCTAGTATGGTGCCCTTGCCCCGTCCAGCCCCAAGGTAACTGATAGGAGGCTCCTCTCTTCAGGTTTCATGTACAAGAGGTAATAACTTGAGTTATGGTACAATGTGTGTGTAATACTATGTAAAGAGTGATGTACTGCAATGTTTCAGAAATGTGTTCTTGGTAAAATGATATACTGACTGACGATTACATGTGTGAGCCTAATGCAAAGTGTATATGGTTGCAGTTAAACTTATGTGGTTGACGCTGACGCGGACGCCAAGCTTTCCCAGGCCAGGAAGGGTGTAACCCCCAGCAAATGGGGTTCCCAAAGACTTCCAGAGCTTGTTTGAATGCTCCAAGCCTGAATGGTGTTTTATGCTAGTCATTTATCAGGAGTGTTTTAGAGCCTCTGGTACTGTCTCTCAAGAGCTGTCTGCTTGCAGACATAATTAGTTGTGTGCGGGGACTGTGTGTTTCTTTGATTGAGTACCACCGAGCTGCTGCCAATTCACTCCATTTTTGCAGTCACTAGAGTGCAAAGGAACCTATCTGAAAGATGTAACTGTTTTGCCAGAAACCATTTAGAGTAATAATGAAATTACAGTTTGTCTAACCTGCTTTCTTTGCAGTCAGAACTGTGTCTGCCTAGTTCCCCATTCTGGTTTTGAACTGCTGAACTGGACCAATCAGTGGGGTAAGCTAGCTCTAAAATGGTGCCTTGACTATCAGAACTTGACTCATAATCTGAGCCAGCCACAAGAGGATTGTATAGGGCAGTGACTCTGGGAGATGTGGTTTAGACTTGCAGCCTTTTGGACCAACAGGAGCAGTCTATTGTGAGTGACAGCCAATCCAGTCAAGAACTGGGAGGAACTCAGGAAGTGCCCGTTTTGTCTGTTGGAGTTTCAGTTGAGTTCTGGCAGTGAAGAGGGAAGGAGCCCTGTGCTTTTCAGTGTGCAGTTTTAGTTGGGGAACGTGCAAGGCCCAGAGTTCTGTCTGCAGCTTGTGTAACTGCTTGTTGGGACTGAACTGGCCCTGTAGAAGAGAATCAAAGGATATCTGAAAAGTAGAACCAGGCTCACCCTGTAGAAGACTGGAGAAATTGCTGAATTGCACTCGGGTCTGTCAGGAACTGAATCTGCTGTGTGTTCTCCCGGTATTGTGCAGTAATTATGATCGGGATAGAGAAGCAGCCTGCCTGGTATAGTACTTTCTGTTTTACCATATAAATGTGTGAAGAGGCTTGTGTACTCAAGTGAATCCTGCAAGCTATTAAAGGACTTTTGCCTGTTACTGTTCACCATATAAATGTGTGAGGAGGCTTGGTTAGCTCAAGTGAATCCTGCTGCCATTAACGGACTTTTGCCTGTTGCAGTTTGCCATATAAATGTGTGAGGAGTTTCGTGGAGCTCAAGAGTAGCCCTGCTGACATTGAAGGACCCTATCTTGTTTGGAGGTCGTGAGTACTAATTCAGGTCGCTCCCTGTTGAATTGCCACATTAATCCAAATGGAATCACTGTACTGCTGACTGTTTAAACTAATTTTTCTTTCTCTGTGGGGAAAGGGGCCCTCACCAGCTGCCACGGGTTTGACTAGCACTAGGGCTTGGGTACCCAGGGACAGTAACTGGTAGGGATAGGCCTGTCACACAGAGCCATAAGTAGATGAGTAAAGTGATAAGCTAATTAACCTGATTTCCCCTGTCCTTGTTATATTCCCCTTAAATAAATCAGAGCTGCTTGTTTCAGCAAAGTTATACTGCCTGAGTGTATTTGTCTATGTTAAAGTATTGTACTGTGATTGTTGCACTGTATCTTATTTTACAGGAGGTCCCAGTGCCTGAACCAGCCCTGGGGTAAGTGTATACTGTGAAGGTAATTTGATATATTGTGTGGGCCACTAGTGGGAAGAAAGGGGTTGCAGTGTCCCAGAGGGCTGTGACCAAGTAAGTTTAACTATTGCAAACCCTGACCTCTGGGTGGAGGCACCGCCATTGGATCCAGGCCTCAACCTGTTAGTGACAAATCAGGCAGTGGTAGTAGCCCCTGGGATAGCGCCATCTAGGGGTTACATCTTGAGGCTCACTGCTGGGATTAGGTGTCCTCTAGTGGCATATTATGAACCACTGTTAAGAAAAATGGGCACTCGACAGAAGTGGCTGTAGCACCGCTGGTGGAGTGGTGTATGGGGGAGATTGACCCCAAATGCTATGCTTACTGGACATCCCCTTGGTATCAATACGGACACTGTAGAGGAGTACTTTCCAAGGTGGAAGGTTTACAAAACCCTGTGGTGGTGGGTCGGCATGCTAATCTGCTCACCCACACTTTTCTGGCCCTAGTAGAGTTTAAGGATCCTATAGATAGCTCCAAAGTGCCACAGACCATTACTCCAGAGGAGCCCTCACTGCTTGGAGAGTGATAACTAAGGACAGTAAAGACCCGGGAATGAGCCCCACCACTATCTGAAACTTTTGAGGAGAAATTTGCAAATGGTTGCTGGGAGAAGGGAAACTGTGGAGGACTTGAAGACTATTCTTCCACCTGGGGTGTTCCTCCCCAACACCCTCTCCCGCTCCAGTGCCCGTAATGGTGGCTGAACCAATGCAGACTCCTATTTCTGCATCTGCCATTAGTCACGACTCTTACCAAGGTTGAGGTTCTTCTCTGGCACCTCCCACTCCCCCAAGGGAGGATGACTGGGAGACCTGGATAGACTATGTTGCCCCCAAGTGCTAGAATGGCAATGCTGCGGGCTTGGTGCTTAAAAGGGTTAGTGAGAGCCTCCGAGGTCCTGCCCTGGCTACCATCCGTGCTAAATGGGCCAGTAACCCTGAAGAGACTGCACAGGCCTATCTTGAGGCCTTGGAGAATGTGTATGGGAGCCCAGATTCTGATGAGGACCTATGGTGAGAGTAAGAAATGCACAACAGTACCAAGGGAGTTGTTGTCTGTATGTATCTCGCTGGAAAAATTGTTGCAAGAATGCCTCAGAAAGGGTAGTTTGCTAGCGATTGAACTGGACCGAACCAGACTGGACAGAATCCTAAGTCTGCCCCTTCTCAGAACTGCTGTTGCTTCAGTTACGCCTGGCAAATCGACTGGAATCTCCACCCTCCTATGATGAGTTAATGAGAGAAATTGAGGAGTTGAGAAAAGGCGACCTCGGGAGGACCTGCACCAACAGCTGTGGCTCGACCAGTGACTGAGGGTGACCCATCAAGGAAGTTCAGGGGCAGAGGTTGACAGTCAATGAGTGCTCTGACAAGGAAAAGATATGTCACAATGGGGCGAACTGTTGAGAGAGATCCGGAATTCAAAAACAGTCCTTTATGAAGGCCACGCCTGCAAGTATGGGCCCTGACCTATATCCGACTGCATCTGCTATGGGGTGGGGTACCCACCATGTATCTCCTACTGATAACAGCTCGAACTCGATTCCTTGACCATGGAAGTGGAGAACTGATGAGATGTCTCCAAATGCTTATCACGGCAGACAGAGATGGCCCCAAGGTTTCCAGTTAGTAATACCCGCTCTGGCTCCCAGTGTGGCGCCTCGGCCAGCTCAAACTCCAGAAAGTATGTTTTGCTATAATTGTGGGAAGGATGGGCACATGAAAAGGAATGCCGGTCCCCAAAAGACACTGACAAAGTTGCATATAGGCTACAAGGAGAGCTTGGAGAACAAATCAGTGGTTAAGAGGTGCACGAAATGATCCCAGTGAGGGCACCAAAATGCTAACTCACGACCCTTTGTGGTGAGGTCAGTTGCCCAGGCCCCATACCGCCTCTCAGACTGGTCCAGAATAGTGGGTCCTCCATGGAGACCACTGTAAAGGTGAATGGAGCGTCTGCAAGAGCTGTATTAGACAGTGGCTCCAAGTGACAATTATGTTCCAAGATTGGTATCAGAAGCATTTGTCAGACGTACCCTTACAACCATTAGAAGGACTGCATGTATGGGGGTTAGTGAGAAGGCCTACCCCTATTCCGGGTACATCCAAATTTGGCTGTCTTTCCCCACCTCCGTGGCTGGAGTGGCCGAACAAGTAGAGACCCTAGCCTTAGTGTGTCCCCCCACTGGACTGTATGATGGTGTCCCTTTGTTGATTGGAACAAATGCTTATATGTTCGGAAGGCTGGCACAGTTGTGTTATGAAAAATAGGGGTCAAAGACTAGTAGAGCTTTAAGAGTTCCGGCTTTAATTAAGAAGGCCTATGAGGCACAGAGATGCTGAAAAATAGAACCAGAGGAACCGGTGGAATTGTATGGAAGAAGGATCCTGAGTCTCTGATCCTGGCGCCAAATGCCCAGTGTACCTTACAGGGAGAGGTCCGTATCAGAAAGGATGTTAAGAATAAAATATTAATGTTGGATGCACCAGGTGATGGAAAATTGCCAGAGGGACTGCTGGTCAAGCCTAGTATTTTGCCCGCTAGAGCCCATGCTTATGCCAGAAGGGTAATGGTCCAAGTTCATAATGTGTCTGAAAGAGACATTCGAGTAGAGGTTGCATCCTGGCTAATGTGCATTGTGCAGACACTGCAGTGCTACCCAGCAGCAAGAGTTCAAGGAAGAATGACAGAGTAACGCTTGACTTGTTTGATTTCGGCGACTCCCCATTGCCAGCTGAATGGAAAGTGAGGATCAGTGAGAAGCTTGCCCAGAGAGACCAGGTGTTTTCTTTAAAGGAATGGGACATAGGATGCATGCAAGGAGCTGAGCACAATATCCGGCTGCATGACGAAAGACCATTTCGTGAGAGGTCTCGACGCTCAGCACCTGCTGACATAGATGATGTGAGACGGCATCTGCAAGAGATGTTAGCTGCTTGTAATACAAGAATCCAGAAGCCCTTATGCTTCCCCATTGTGGTAGTGAGGAAAAGAATGGGACAGTAAGGATGTGTGTGGATTATCGCACCTTAAACCGCGGACTATCCCTGATCAGTACACAATGCCCTGCATTCAGGATGCTTTGGACGCCTAAACGGGAGCAAGTGGTTCTCTGTGTTGGATCTCCTGAGTGGGTACTACCAGATCCGATGGCCCCAGAGGACCGTGAGAAGACAGCCTTTATCTGTCCGCTTGGCTTCTATGAATTCATGAGGGGATGCCTCAAGGGATTTAAGGTGCTGCAGCCACTTTTCAACGATTGATGGAGCGTGCAGTGGGGACATGAACTTACTAGAGTGCTTGGTATACCTAGATGATGTTATTGTGTTTGGCAGCTCACTGGAGGAACATGAGAGCAGATTATTTAAGGTATTGGACCGACTGGAGGACTTTGGCCTTAAACTGTCCATTGATAAGTGTCAATTCTTTCAAACATCAGTAAAGTATGTGGGACACATAGTATCCACCGAGGAATAGAGACCGACACAAGTAAAGTTGAGGCCTTGACCACCTGGCCACAGCTCAAAAATCTAAAAGAACTGCAAGATTCCTGGGATTCTGTGGTTGTGTCATTTCATCAGGACTATTCAAGGTGATCCGCCCTTTACTTAACCTTACTCAAGGGTATCCCCCAACCCACAAAAAATACCAAAAGTCAGCGTCCCTCAAGACTGAAAGAGTGTATTTTCATCCGAATGAAGTATTTGGGGCCCGCTGGACTCCTGATTGTGAGACTGCTTTTCATGAGATCATATATCAACTTACCCATGCTCCAGTGCTGGCCTATGCCGATCCAAGAAAACCTTACGTCCTGCACACTGATGCTAGCTTGCAAGGGTTGGGGGCTGTGCTGTACCAAGAGCATGAGAATGGCCTGAGACCAGTGGCCTTTGCCAGTAGAAGCCTGACCCCATCCAAAAGAACTATCCTGTACATAAGTTAGAGTTCTAGCTTTGAAGTGGGCTATTGTTGACCAATTCCATGAGTACTTGTATGGGGCTAAAATACTAGTAAAACTGACAATAATCCTTTGACCTATGTGCAGGCCTCAGCTAAGTTGGATGCCACTGGCCACAGGTGGCTTTCTGCATTATCTACATATGACTATGCTCTCGAATACCGAGCAGGTCTGAACCACATAGATGCTGATGCTCTCCCGGAGGCCTGTTTCCCAGAATGATTGGGTCCGATTACAGAACCTGACATTCGGCACTCTGCCGAAGTTTGACAGGGAGGAACAAATGTCCACGGACGCAGTGGACTGCATGGTGGATTGCTTGGGACCCTCTGAGAATTGCATACCTGCTGCTTATTGCCACTTTTCTGCAATAGACATTGGTGCACTGCCTCAGCTGACAATGACAGTATCTGGTGGCTCAATCCCACGATCCTATGATCAAATCAGCTTTAGAAGCCCTCTATGCAGGAAAAGATGTGTCCAAATTACGCTCCACTGATTCGAGAACTGCACTGTTATACAAAGAAGGTCCTAAGTTGAAACTGATCAATAAACTGTTATACAGAGAAACAGTAGACAGAGGGGACAAGTAGACAAACAACAACTGGTGCTGCCCACTGCCTTTCGAGACTCAGTATTGAGGTCCTTGCACAACCACATGGGGCACCTTGGTATAGACAGAACACTTGACTTGGTGAGATCCAGATTCTATTGGCCTAAGATGGGGGCTGATGTGAACAACACATTCGAACTTATGAGTGCTTCTGAGGAAAGCTTTGCTCCAGAGGGCTGCCCTTGTTAACATAACCACCAGTGCACCCATGGAGCTGGTCTGTATTGATTTTCTGAGTTTGGAGTCAGATCAAAGAAATATCAGTAATGTGCTGGTGGTCACTGACCATTTCACGAGATATGCCCAAGCTTTCCCACCAAAGACCAGAAAGCATCCACTGTAGCCAAAGTACTTGTAGAAAACTTTTTGTTCACTATGGAGCTCCACAAAGAATCCATTCTGATCAAGGGAGAGACTTTGAGAGTCGTCTGATCAAAGAGATGCTTTCTCTGTGGGAGTGAGAAAGTCCAGAACCACTCCTTACCACCCCAGGGGACCCACAGCCTGAACGTTTCAACTGCACTTTGCTAGATATGCTAGGCACCCTGCACCCAAAGGACAAGACTAGATGGAGCCAACAAATTAGCACCCTGGTACATGCTTATAACTGCACCAAAAGTGATGCCACTGGGTTCTCCCCTACCACCTGATGTTTGGAAGAGAAGCTGACTACCGGTAGATGTGTGTTTTGGGGTCTCTCCTGATGGGGTTCAAGCTGACAACTATTTACAGTATGTGCAAAAGTTAAAGGCCCAGCTAACTCTGTGTACCAACTGGCTCAAACCATGGCTGCCAAAGAAATCTGGCCAACAAAGAAAGGTATGATAAAAGGTAGAAAGCACAGGAACTCCAGGAGGAGATCGGGTATCTAAGAAATCTGGGACTGCATGGCAAACACAAGATTGCTGACAGATGGCACCATCTCCCTCACATTATAGTGGGCAAACTAGATGATCTGCCAGTGTACAAAGTAAGGCCTGAGAATAATTCAAAGATGTAAAACAATGCATAGAAATCATTTACTGCCCATTGAACAAATCTTGATTGAGTCTGAGCCCAGAAGATGCCCCTCTGGACCAGTGACTAGAGCTGCTGCTAAGAAAAGATCAAGAAAGTCTGCACCTACAGAAGCAAAGTTAAAGTGTTCCCTCCACAAGTCCCAGTTGAGCATGACTGTCAGTCCATATCAGAAGAAAGTGAGAGTGACTTTGAATGCTATCCTTCTTACGAACTGAGTCAATTGTTTCGGGGCAATCCCCTAGTCAATACTGAAGATGAAGCTGGGCCTTCTGGACTGCCTAAGCCCCCAGCTTCGTCCCTGGAGCCAATGCTCCCAGAAAGTGAAGTGCAAAGCATCAGATCAGATGAAATGGAATCATTGTGCATGGTTGAACTGTTTGAGCTTTCAGGAGGAAAATGATGGATTGGGTCAGACTGGTGATACACCAGAACAAGAAGAGTATTTTGAGTGCCCTGACAGTCCACTGCCAGTGTCTGAAAGCTCCATGCGAGCCAAATGTTGTGGACTCAGAAACTGTAACTCCTGGAGCTGAAAGTGCCCCAAGTACTAGCCTCTCTACCCCATGGAGACCCCCTGACAAGTGAGGACAATGCTGAAAATGAGTCTCAGAGTGCAGAGACTGTAACAGTTCCCCTAGAAAGACTGGTCGAGCTGTAAAGCCTGTGGTGCACCTCAGTTATGATTCACTTGGGAGGCCTGTGGACTTGCTCTCTCAATGTTGTCCATAAAGGAGTGTATGTGTCCCGAGCTCATTGCCCAAACTGAGCATCAGTGCCAACTCCAAGTTACTTGTGTTGCCCTCTAAGTATGGTGCCTTGCCCGTCCAGCCCCAAGGTAACTGATAGGAAGGGCTCCTCTCTTCAGGTTTCATGTACAAGAGGTAATAACTTGAGTTATGGTACAATGTGTGTAATACTATGTAAAGAGTGATGTACTGCAATGTTTCAGAAATGTGTTCTTGGTAAAATGATATACTGACTGACGATTACATGTGTGAGCCTAATGCAAATGTATATGGTTGCAGTTAAAACTTATGGGTTGGACGCTGACGGACGCCAAGCTTTCCCAGGCCAGGAAGGGTGTAACCCCCCAGCAAATGGGGGTTCCCAAAAGACTTCCAGGAGCTTGCTTGAATGCTCCAAGCCTGAATGGTGTTTGGCGTTTAAGCCATTTATCAGTGAGTGTTTTTAGAGCCTCTGGTACTGTCTCTTTAAGAGCTGTCTGCATGCAGACATAATTAGTTTGTATGGGGACTGTGTGTTTCTTTGATTGAGTACCACTCGAGCTGCTGCCAATTCACTCCATTTTTGCAGTCACTAGGAGTGCAAAGGGAACCTATCTGAAAGATGTAACTGTTTGCCAGAAACCATTTAGAGTAATAATGAAATTACAGTTTGTCTAACCTGCTTTCTTTGCAGTCAGAACTGTGTCTGCCTAGTTCCCATTCTGGTTTTGAACTGCTGAACTGGACCAATCAGTGTGGGGTAAGCTAGCTCTAAAATGGTGCCTTGGACGAATCAGAACTTGGACTCATAATCTGAGCCAGCCACAAGAGGATTGTATGGGCAGTGACTCTGGGAGATGTAGTTTAGACTTTGCGCCTTTTGGACCAACAGGAGCAGTCTATTGTGAGTGACAGCCAATCCAGTCAAGAACTGGGAGGAACTCAAAGGAAGTGCCCGGTTTTGTCTGTTGGAGTTTCAGTTGAGTTCTGGCAGTGAAGAGGGAAGGAGCCCTGTGCTTTTTCAGTGTGCAGTTTTAGTTGGGAAACGTGTGTAAGGCCCAGAGTTCCGGTCTGCAGCTTGTGTAACTGCTTGTTGGGACTGAATCCATCCTGTGAAGAGAATCAAAGGATATCTGAAAAGTAGAAACCAGGCTCACCCTGTAGAAGACTGAGAAATTGCTGAATTGCACTCGGTCTGTCAGGAACTGAATCTGCTGTGTGTTCTCCCGGTATTGTGCAGTAATTGCGATCGGATAGAGAAGCAGCCTGCCTGGTATAGTACTTTCTGTTTTACCATATAAATGTGTGAAGAGGCTTGTGTACCTCAAGTGAATCCTGCTGCCATTAAAGGACTTTTGCCTGTTACTGTTCACCATATAAATGTGTGAGGAGGCTTGGTTAGCTCAAGTGAATCCTGCTGCCATTAAAGGACTTTTGCCTGTTGCAGTTTGCCATATAAATGTGTGAGAGTTTCGTGGAGCTCAAGAGTAGCCCTGCTGACATTGAAGGACCCTATCTTGTTTGGAGGTCGTGAGTACTAATTCAGGGTCGCTCCCTGTTGAATTGCCACATTAAATCCAAATGGAATCACTGTACTGCTGACTGTTTAAACTAATTTTTCTTTTCTCTGTGGGAAAGGGCCCTACCAGCTGCCACGGTTTGGACTAGCCACTAGGGCTTGGGTACCCAGGGACAGTAACTGGTAGGGATAGGCCTGTCACAGAGCCATAGGTAGATGAGTAAAGTGATAAGCTAATTAACCTGATTTCCCTGTCCTTGTTATATTCCCCTAAATAAATCAGAGCTGCTTGTTTCAGCAAAGTTATACTGCCTGAGGTATTTGTCTATGTTAAAGTATTGTACTGTGATTGTTGCACTGTATCTTATTTTACAAGCGGTCCCAGTGCCTGAACCAGCCCTGGGGTAAGTGTATACTGTGAAGGTAATTCTGATATATTGTGTGGGCCACTAGTGGGAAGAAAGGGGGGTTGCAGTGTCCCAGAGGGCTGTGACCAAGTAAGCTTAACTATTGCAAACCCTGACCTCTGGGTGGAGGCACCCGCCATTGGATCCAGGCCCCTCAACCTGTTAGTGACAAATCAGGCAGGGGTAGTAGCCCTTGGGATAGCGCCATCTAGGGGTTACAACTGGATACAGCCAAAGACACACAGGGAGTGTTTTCCCATTTCCGGCACCATATTATCTTGGATGAATGAAGCTGGGCAAGGAGATTTCAAAGCAGGATAGGATAGCTCAGCGCTGACATACTGAATTTGGAGTCCCTTCCGACCATACATTTCTGAGTTACTAGCATACATTCAATTAACGAGATAAAGCTAAATTGTAACTAAGGAAAGCAAAACCAGTACATTGATTCCATGTCACGCATTATAGTGTTTATGCTATCAGAAAGTCCGCATTTACAGTTATTTTAATATATCATAAATTATATGATTAATTCCTTAAATGTCAAAGGCAATAGCTGAGTATCATTCCAGGATGTTATGGGCGTCATGGTTCTAATCAATTTAAGACATTCTGTGCTTTTTATGCACTATATCATAACATTTATTTTTACTCAGTGATCTGAGTAACTGAATTTGAAAAACTATCAAAGCCAACATAAGTACTCTTTGGTCTTTTAAAGAATTAATGCATTACATACACCAGGAGACAGTATAATTAACCTGCTGCATGTTGACTATTTTTAAAGCCTCTAACATGTTTGCCCTTGCTGGTGAAAGTCCAGTCTCATATACCTGCCACTCAGATGCTATGTTCCTCAGTCCTGGGATGGGTGATGTTCTGGAGGATGGTTTGCTGGCCAACATTATTGCCCAGTGCGGACCTAAAGGGGAGGGAGTGGTATTAATGGGGACCTTAATACGCCAGGTACAAACTGGGGAACCATGTCCTCTAAGGTGGCCAAGGAGCAGAGGCTGCTGCATGGCTTTCAGGATACGTTCTTAACTCTGCACATGATAGAGCCCACAAGGGAGGGGTATGTCTTGGATGTGGTTCTGGCAGATGGGGATCTGGTAAGGGATCTGGTTGTAGAGGATCCCTTGACTGGGAGTGATCACAATACTGTCAGGTTTCAAATAAGCATAGGGGAAGGGGGAGAGAACTATAACACTGGCCGTGGACTTCAGGGGGGCAGACTTTATGGGCATGGAAAATATCCTCAAGGATCACTTGAAGGGGATTACAGCAATGACAGATGTAGAAAAGAGATGGGAGGTCGTAAATCGGGGACTTTATGAGGCAGTCAGGACCTGCGCTAAGGTGAAGCGTGAGAGAGCAAGGTCACATAAACCATGCTGTGGTCCAGTGAAGTTCAGGTAGCGGTCAGAGAAAAGAAGGCTGCCTACAAAAGATACAAAACAATGAGATGGGATAGGGAAATGGAAACGTACCATCTTGAATCTAGAAAAAGTCATCCGGGTGGTGTGGGGGGCAAAGTCTAGTAAAGAGCAGCGACTGGCTCAGGGGATATGGGGAGGGGAAAAGGGATTCTTCTAGTACATTGGGGACTGGAGAAAAACTAAGAGCCAGCTCAGCAGATTGAGATCAGAAGATGGATGGGTAGAAGAAGCGAGGGACCAGGCGAAAGTATTAAACGAGTACTTTGCCTCGGTGTTCACTAGGGAGGGGGATGGGATATTTTCAAAGCAAGGCATGATGGGGATAGAAGTGGTAGTGTGTGGGATTGGGAGAGAAACAGAAATGGAGCATAGGGAAGGGAGAGGTACCCAAGGGGTGTCACATCAGGATAAGGATAAAAAGGCCAGTAAGGTGGGGGACGGATGATGTTATTTCCACCTAACTGGTGTGGCAAGCCCTAAAGGCCCTAAAGAAAGATAAATCTCCTATGCCAGATGGCATTCATCTGAGAGTACTAGGGAATTGGCAGAGGTATCTAGCCACATCCCTGGTGGAGCTCTTCAACAGGTCGCTTGAGACAGGGAGGGACCTAGGGATTGAAGGAGTACATGGTGCCAATCCACAACGGGGGTTCAAGAAAAGCACCAGGTAACTATAGACCCATCAGTTTGACCTCGGTGGTGGGAAAATTAATGGAGAGTATACTGAAGGAACGATTGGGGTGTTCTTGGAGGAGGTGGGAGGTCTGGATAGTTAGCAACATGGGTTTGTGACAGATAGATCATGTCAAACCAACCTTGTGGAGTTCTACTAATGGGTAACATTGGAACTGGACTGGGGAAATTCTATGGATGTACTATACTTAGACTTCAGCAAGCATGTTGACCCAGTCCCCAACAATGGTCTGGTGGAGAAACTGATGGGAATAGGTGGGTCCATTGATGGTTAGATGGACAGGAACTGGCTAAATGAATACACACAGAGAGTAGTGGTCGGTGGGGAGCTCTCAACCCTAGAGGGCAGGTAGTGGGTACCGAGGGGTCGGTCCTGGCTTTGATCCTGTTTAATGCATACATATCTGACATCAGGGTGGGTATAGGGTGTGAAATAAGTCTTTTTCCCTGATGACTCCAAGTTGGGAGCAGTAGTAGAGGAGGAAGAGGGGAGGTTGGCCCTGCAAGGGGACCTGGACACCCTGGAAAGGTGGTCTCACACCTAGAAATTAAACTTCAATACCACCAAGTGCAAGGTGTTACATCTTGGGTGGGGGAACCCTAAACACAGGTACACCTTGGGAGGGGAGGAGCTGGAGGCCTCAACAGGGGAAAAAGACCTGGGGTCATGGTGGATGCATGTATGAATAACTCTGAGCAGTGCACAACAGCGGCTAGCAAAGCAAACAGGATGTTGGGACGCATCATAAGGGGGATCACCTCTAGAAGCAGGGAAGTGATACTGCCGCTGTACAATGGACTGGTTAGACCACAGCTTGAGTACTGTGTACAGTACTGGAGACCACACTTGAAGAGGGACATACAGCTTCTGGAGAGGGTACAGAGGAAGGCTACCAAGATGATACAAGGACTGGGGATTTGACATATGAAGACAGACTTGAGAAGCTTGGCGGTTTTCATTGGATGAGAGGAGAGATGGGGGACATGATTGAGGTCTTCAAGTGCCTCAAGGGAATACATTGGGTAAACATGGAGGGAATCTTTAAATTAAAAGAGGAGGTATCACCAGAGGACATGGTTTGAAGTTGGAAGGTGGAAGGATGGGGGAGACGAGGAGGTTTTTCACTGAGAGGGTGGTGGATCCTTGGAATGAGCTGCCTGGAGAGCTAGTTCAGATTTCTGTGGTGGAGGGCTTCAAAAGAGGGTGGACAGATACAGAAAGGGATGTATCAGATGAGGCCTGGCCCAGAGGGGTGGGGAGGGATGATAGGGGTTTCTGGTACACAAGGGGTGGGAGGGCCCTGTTTCCCAACATGGGATCTGAGGTTTGAGCAGACTCGATAGACCATAAGGCCTAATCTGCTGGCAGTTAGTATGTTAGTATGTATTGATTGTGCTATCCAAACAAGGCAAAAGAGGAAAACGATTTTCAACAGATGTTGCTCATTTGTGAATAACAAGTTCAGTGCATGCTGTATCTTTTATCATTATCCTGTAAGTTAATATTGAGTAACAATACATTTTTTAAATATCAAAATGTATTTATAGGAGATGTCACGACCTCTTTGACAGACCTTCAGTAGAAGCTTGAGAAACCAAGAAAGAATGAATGCATGGCATCCAGAAAGGATGTTAAATAAAAATAAGTTGACTGCTGTAAGGGTTGAATCCCTTTCTAAACATTTTGTGGAGGTAGAGAACATGTTTGATAATTATCCCTACATACCACCAAAATATTAGACCATTGAACTGTATTCAAAATACTCGAAAAATCTGCTTTCTACCTGTTCAGTTGCAAACTGTTTGCGGCAGCTCTCTAAATATAAAGGATGCAGTTGACTCAATATGTCTGTTGTACAAATCCAATATTTATTTGAGTTCAAAAAAGAACAGTAGAAAACACAATTTCTTATATCCAGTCTTGTGGTGAAGGTGACCCTATGTACCCACAGTGAAAAAAAAAAAAGAATAGAGCGGTAGTCTCCCAAAACTAAGGGAAGACTGTATACAGGCAATTGAGCTGAGGAAAAAAAAAACTTTTCTGAGATGAATCACGTACAGGTCGGGTGAGAGAGAGAAAAAAATGCACAGACTGTATTTGCTTTTAAGGCAAAGCATGCGTAGCACTTTAGCACTGTATTTTCTACTGTTCTTTTTTCTGGAATCAAGTAAATATTGACTTTGCACAACAGACATATTGTCTCGACTGCATCCTTTATATTTTGAGTGCTGCCCCCACACAGTTTGCAGCTGTGCAGGTGGAATGCACATTTTTCCAGTAATTTGTCCCTAAGAGCAGCACCTCAAGTTAGCTCTGTGGGGGAAGAATTACATTAAGAAAGTAGGTTTTTACCTCCAAAGAGAGCACAAACAACCCTCACACTCTGCAAACTGCACACTCTGTAAACCGCACACTCTGTATACAAGCTGTATTTATAGATCTATCGAAAGCTTTTGACACTGTCTCAGATACACTACTCATAAATAATCTCCACCTTACCGGACTGTCCCCTGGACCCATTTCATGGTTCAAAAGTTACCTCTCAGATAGGTCCCAACATGTTAAGATAAACAGCACTCTCTCGTCTCCTTTGCCAGTCCGCTCTGGGGTCCCCCAGGGCTCCATCCTTGGTCCATTACTTTTCAGCATCTTCCTGAACATCCTTCCTAAATCCTTGCAAAAATAATCTTCTACTCTATGCAGGTGATGTGGTACTGTTTACCTCTCACCAGATCCCACAATCCTTCAGTCATCTCTACAACTCACTTTCAACCACATTGAAAACTGGTTTACAGACCACAGACTGGTAGTCAACGTAAAAACTAAGTCAATGCTCTTGCCCACCAACCAGCAAGGACTGGACTGCGATTCCCAATTAAAAATATTTTCTAAAGCCCTCCCCACTTGAATAGGTTCATACCTATAAATACCTAGGCCTTACATTTGATTCCAACCTCTCATTTCATCCACATATCAATAGTCTCACCTCAGCCATAAATATTCATACTGATTACTATATCGGCACAGAACCTGGCTTCCACCGGAGGCCCTTAACCTTGCTGTTACCTCCTCTGTTCTCTCCCTAGTAGATTATGGACTAACTATATACTCGGCCGCCGACTGCACTGCTCTAAATAAAATCCACCTAGCCATCAACAAAGCATGTAGACTCATCGCAGGAGTAGACAGTCGCATCCACAGTTGCTCCCTCTATGCCCTAACAAATATCCTCACCCTTGACAAAAGAGTCCGCTACCAAACACTTCTCCTCACCAAAAAAATTAATCTAGGCCTCTCCTCCTTGGGAGTTACTGTCTCCCTATACACCGCCCAATCCACAGTACACACTCGCTCAGCAAACAGACAGATATGGACTGTTCCCAAGGTCTCAACCTCACTTGCCCAAAGGTCCTTCTCCTACCGAGCACCACTATGGTACAATGATCTTCCACTGGCTGTTACCTCTATCACCAGAATAGGCCCATACAAAGTAGCCCTCAAAAACCACATACTATCTGCATGCCGTTGCCTTTGCACTGGCTAAGTTTATTTATTTATTTTTTGAACTGCTTGACTACTACTACCAATAACTGGCTCCTGACGCTGTTAGGCCTGCCTGGTCCAATCACAGTAGTGAAGCAGGTACCTACATTTCAGCAGGCACATAATGCCTTAAGCCTCAGGTTACACCTACACCACTTGGATTAAGTATGAGCAATACTGCTTTGTGTCTCTGTATCCTAATGCTGTTAATTTCTACATCTAAGATTGACTGTGCTAATGACAATGTCGGTACCCGACTGCTTGAACCGTGGCAATTTCAAAACTCTTTAGCCTGGTCTGACCAGCTACATAATTGTAGGGACCATACACTCTTCCTCCTCCTCATTATGTATTTTCTGTATGTATTCTAATACTGTGGAATAAGCATGTGTTGTTCTAAGCTGTCAATATGTGTTCAGTTGTGTTGCTGGACGTGGAGCTTTGTAAATGAGTCTCTGACTCAAAGGTTGTAAATCCGATTTTCAATAAATAAACATACTTTTGTAAATGCACTTTCTGGGTATCCTATATACCCCATGCCCTGTGCTTCACAAGTTAAAGTACTTTTACGAGCTGTAACAAAAGAAACTGCACTGGCACAGCTTACACCAGGGCTTACCCAGTCCAGGGCCATTAGACAATACTCTGCCAGCAGCTAGTGCTGTCAACATAGCCTCTCTAAAGAAGAGAAAAATCCTGCTGCAAAATGCTGTGCATTAATCCAGAACCCAGTTGTAAAGTGCAAAATGCCAAAAGTGCATAGATACAAATACTGTACCAATGATGAAGTTGAAGAGGAATGATGCACACGTGAATCTGACTGACCTGACTCAAAGGTGGTATTTGCATCTATGGGAATGGATTTTTTTGCCCTAATATGACTGTTAACCCTCAAGACCGCGGACTGATATATCAGTCTAAAATTTTATACATTCTAATTCTGTCAGCAGTCTAAGGGTTAAAACAAGGCCTACACAGCCACAAATTGCAGTCACTTTACCAGTCAGGTGAACGGGACTCTAATGTGCCCATGACAAGCTACACATTAGGTGGCAGTGGTTTATCTCCCAGAAAAGTGTGGACTATTGGGGCCACAGAACGACATTCCAGCACCACAGAACTCTGTTGCACATGACCACCTCCCTCCCTGTCTCTCGTGCTCTCTGTGCAGGATTGAGAACAGTGTGCACAGCATCACAGGAGCTGAAACCAGGCCCATGGTGTTCGCTGCTACTCTCTGTCTCTCTGCCGCCCCAGGGCAAAATCTCCCATTTAAACATGCTGCCTGGCCAGAAAGGGAGGGGGGCACCACTGTGAGTGGAGGACAAACAACAGCCTCGTGAGGGTGGAGGGGTTTTAGACTACCTCCCATCTCTCATGCTCTTGTGCAGGACCAGGAACAGTGTGTGTATGACCAGAGCTGAAATTGCTGCTCATGGTGTTCACTGCCACTTTTGTTTCTCTCCTGCCCAAGGGCATGGTCTCCCACAAAAACATGTTGCCTGGTCAGACAAGTAGGCTATCACTCTCGGTGAGCAGAGGACACACAGAGGACCCCATGTGGGTGGGGGCCACAGACTCCTCCAACTAGTGACTGACAGCAGGACAATGTGCCTAAGCTTGCAGTACCAAAAATGGACAGAGAGAGACACACACACCCACACACACACAATCACACACTGTAGTAATTGTACATTACAGCACTTGGCAGCTCTCCTGTGTGTCCCTCACACTTTTTCTGTTTGTGTTCGCCACTATTGCCAGTGTACTGCAATTTGCATTGGCAACAAAAGAAACAGCACTGGCACAGCGTACACTGGGGCTATTCCAGGCCATTAGACACTGCTTTACCCACTGGTGCTGTCAACAAAGTAACGAAAAGCTGATGGCCCTTGCACCGAGTCCCTCCGTGGAACCAGAATTTAATGCAAAGCCACACAGAGGGACTAATACTCCTTAAACTTTATACTGTTTCACCTATTTCTTGAAACTCTATGTACATAGACAAAAGGACCTTAGTTTGACCATTTCGCTACATTATCTGTTTATTAGAAAAATATTCAAACAGTGAATTTTTTCCCTTGATCCTTCCGTATAAAAGCACTTTAGGGTGAACATTTGGAGTATTGTTCTAAATCGTAGACACTGACAATGTAAAGTGGATTTAGAAACCCACTGCTGAGGAAAGAGGATGTGGACTGGCGAAGGCCACGTGAGTTGTATCCTAGCAACAGGGGAGTTTCCTATGACCTAGATCATAATCTTATCCAAAGCAAAGGCAAGGGGTTTTGAAGCTCAGAAGGTAAGACAAAATATCCCGGATATGTGCAAACTGAGGGCAATGACTTGTGTAAATTTCTTGCATATGTTTTTCTTTTGCAACATACTGCGTGAGTGGGGGCACTGTTTTGGAGTTGGAAGGATAATTGAACTCCAAAATGGAAAGGATCCATGGTCTGAATCCTGTAGCTCATTTTTAGAGCTACCACACAAGGGCTGTAGTTCTATCAACTACAGCCCTAAAATGCTATACTGTTGGCACCTTTAAATATGGTTTAAAGAAACTGTTATGGGAACAATCCCTTGCAATTGTTTTTTCTGTTGATTTCCTATTGTTTGTTAATGTTTTTGCGACTCAAACTGTTGTTTGTAAGATGTTTATTACTATGACTTGGGACGTTCTGTAAATGAGACTTGTTTCTAATTGAATGTATCCACATTTTTAAACTTTTAAGTAAACATAATAAAACTAAGTACCTCCTGCTAGCAACCTTGACTACTAACTCTGTCCATGGCTTGTGAAAGGCACCATCGATATCGAAGTGAACAGTCAAGGAAAAAACAATGCAAACCAGCTGCAGTACAAACACACATTGCTAGTAGCATATACACCCTCCCAAGGAACCATTAAAAAACACACAGCAAAGAGCCGGACTTCATTTACAAATTAAATTTATTACATTCACAGTGCAGGTGGACAAACGCTCCAGCGCTTCAAGGCGCCCCGCCTCCTCCTCAGGGAGATGAAAATGTCTAAGAGCGCCTTGCTTTTAACTCCCAAACAATAACATGATATGAATTTACCAAGAATCAGAAACAGTAAAGGACTTTTTCAAAATTTTAAAAACAATTTGAAATAAGTATTTCACCAAAAAGCTACTTGGTCACTCATACATTGATTTCAAAATAGAGCTGTATAATAAATTGATCAATATCATTGAAAATGTGATTTGCTATAACAAGCAATCTGCATTAAAGAACAAGAGTGTAAGTGGCGCAAGTGAACCCCAACATAATTCTATAAGGCTACACCTGTGATTAAGAAACACTAACCAGAAAAAAAAAAGATTAAAAAAGATAAAATTGGTCTGACCCAGTGATACAGAGGGCTGAGGCGCTATGCCTTACCTCGCGTCATGCCAGTGACCCAGGTTCGGGAATGACCTCGGGTCGTTGGGGAAGCAGGATTGAGTGGCCATGCTCCTCTCCTGGGGAGGTCATCCCCCCCCCCGTAGTTCTGCTGCCACCCAGTGGAGGTCTAGGGGCTGCGTAGGTGGGAGGGGGCGGCAGTACCAGGAGGGTGTTTGAATGTGGCATGCATGCCTCCACACCCAAGGCCCAGAAGGAGTGTGAGAAACCGGAGGGAAAAGTGGGTTAAAACATAAAAAAGATAAAAGATAAAATTAATGCAAATTAGAAGGTTATGGACAAATTAGAGAAAAGGGGAGACATAAATATATAGCTGCATATGTTTATTTGTTTCCCAGCAGCTCATAATATGCGAGCCCACCCCAGCGTGGCAACAGATGCTATTGCTGATGAGGGTGCCCAATCCCCCGTCGGCTCCACGCCCCCCCACCCCCACCAGTTATCTCTTATGCCACGCTGGGAGCCCACCCCAGCGAGGCAAACTTCCTGCCGTCATTTAAAGAAAAACCTGCAAATAAAACTGTCCTCAGCGCCTCCCTGCCCCTCCCACAACCCGCACTCACCCACTGTGCACCCTACCTCCCCACCCCCACCCCATACTTACCTCCGACTCCGCGCTGACGATCTTCGTGGACCGGAACACGCCTGCACTCTTCAAAGCCGACCGTGAACTGAGGAAATGCCGTAAGCTGTAAGATGTAATAAATAGGGTTTTTCAACTTTGTTGTATTCAGCTCATATTTTGAATTTTGCACCAAATTTTCAATATGGTGTTTTGGGACCCCTTCTCATGAATGATCTCACTGTCATGGTAGCTCATCAGGTTCAAGGGTGATTTCGCAGTCACTATGCAAAATCACCTTCGGGACCGAGTAATAAAATGACACTGCCACTGTTCATAAGGTGGGCTCTCAAAAAGCCTATGTTGAAAATGTGGTGGAAAAATTCCTAAAAATGACTGTTTTATGTGTGTTGCGCAGTTCCTATGCACACTTGTAAGTTCACAAATTTTCAATATTTTCACTCCAGATTTAACATTGCCATTTACCACACCTCCTTATGAGCAGTACAGCTGTCATTTTCACATCTTGCCCAAAATGTGTTTCCTCATGTAGCGCATAATGGCATGCAGTCGGTGTGTGAAATCAATGTATGGGACACATTAAGAAAATCACAGTGACACTGTTCATGAGCAGAGGTCTTAAAATGGCTATGTTGAAAGTTTGGTGAAAAAATTCCTAAAATGACTGTTTTCTGATGCGTATGCTATGAGTTCCTACGACGCCGTAAGTTTCTTAATTTTCTATATTTTCACTCCAGATTTTCCACATTGCCATTGTATTAGACTTTCCTTTCAACAGTACAGCTGCCATTTTTCATATGTCGCCTAAATGTGTTTCCGCACATGTAGCGCACAATGGTGCAGTCTGTGTGCGAAAGCAATGTTTGGGACAGATTAAGGAAATAACAGTTACACTGTTCATAAGCAGAGGTCTTAAAATTGCTATGTTGAAAATTTGGTGACAAACTCCATAAAATGACTGTGTTACGAGTGAGCATTGTGCAGTTTCCACGCACCCTCGTAAGTTCATGACTTTGTAATATTTTCAGTCCAGATTTTCACCAGTGGCATTTTTCCACACTTCCTTATGAACAGTACAGCTGTCATTTTTCACAACATGGCCGAAATGTGTTTTCACACTTTCAGCGCAGAGATGTGTGGTCGCTGTGGGAAATCATTGTTCAGGACAGATAAAGAAAATCACAGTGACACTGTTCGTGATCGGAGGTCCCAAAATGCCTGTGTTGACAATCTGCTGTAAAAATATCCCCAACCTAATTACATTACGGGTGTGCGTTGCACAGTTTCTATGCACGCCCTGACTTCACCAGTTTTTTTTATATTTTGATTGCAGATTTGCAACATTGCCATTTTTTACACCTCCCCATGAACAGTACAGCTGTCATTTTTCACATCCTGTTCGGAATGTGTTTTTTGCACCTGTGGTGCTACATGCCGTAGTCGCTGTGCATAAGCAGCTTTTGGCTACCAAACTGATATTGCCACTGTTCGTGAGGTGGGGGTCACAAAAAAACCATGTTGAAAATTTGGAGTGAAAATAATAATGAATGCCTGAGGTGTTAGCGTTTCCAACCATAACACCCCACCCTGTAGAGAATGACAGGCTTCAGGGGTGTGACTTGGGATTCTTGCCTGTAATGCTTATACCATTCCACATCCTGCAGCCAGTGAGAGGCATCGAGGTATGCCTTGGACTCTTCGGCCCCAAAGTTCACCCCATTCCCCTATACCGCACCCATCTCACCGTATTTCCTGATGGAATGGTGCGCATAAGGGCCAAAGACCCTAAGGGAACACTGTGACACTTATCAGTGTCTGCAGGGTAGGGTGTGGTGAAATGCGTGGTCTTATGCCTGATGACCCAAAGGCACACCCTAGTGCCTGTCACCTCTGCAGGATGGTGGTGGGGTTGGCTTCAGTTCAATACTTCACTGCCATTTCTATTATGCAGCTCTGTAACTTCTACACTACCAATGCCAATGCCAGCAAGCAAACATTCGGCATTGACAAATGCTTGTTCTGTGTTGCGCTTGCATTAACGGAAGCAGCTCCACCAGTGGTACCACCTCTAACATCTAAGTGCAACATTTGAAATCAGATAGTTAGAAACACAGAAACATAGACAATTATGGCAGAAAAGAAGGGCTGGTTAAATCTGCTTGCTGTGGAGAGGATTTTGTAAGTTTTCTACTGTGTTTTAAACTTCAGGAGAAGAAGGATTAGTTCAATCAATTGATCAATCAAAGTTTATTTAACCATTCAGTTACATCATTGAGCAAGCTCATTTTCAAGATGGTCCTGGACACAGAGGACACTTTTTCTTACAGTAGACAACACGTCATACAAAAGTAGACATCGGTACAGGCAGGTACAATATACAAACTCAGTACTTGGATGAATCAGACATGTAAAGCAAGTGCAAATATAAGCATTTAAAGTGCAGTATATACAGGCTGTAGCTTATAGAGTACAAGTGAGGAGAGGAAGGAGGGACATAGAGAAGGGCAGTGGGATGAAAGGGTATCAGACACATAGTAGAGAGGGAAAAATAGGCCAGCCTAGTAGAATGAGACCCCCTGTGAAGCTAATTGATGAGAAGGAGGAGGTGGGGGATGGTTGCCCTTCATTCTACTTGCTGTTGAGAGAGTTAATGTGTAGAGGATTTTTGTAAGTTTTGCTATTGTTTCATTTTTTTTTTTATTTAGCTTAAAGTGGAATTTAGCTTAAAGGTTTCTGTGGCTGTATTTTTTTAATTAAGCTTAAAGGCTTCTGTGGCTGTGTGTTTTGAATTTACCTTAAAGGTCTCCATGGCTCTTTTTTTGGAATTAAGCTCAATGGGGGCACAACAGCATCACTTAAAGCTGGGGAGAGAGTCCTAAAGAGAACCTGGTGCAAACGTCTCAATTTCTGGACTGTATGTGTTTGTAAGACCTGGGAATATTATTGGTGGGTTTATAATTGTGTTCGTAAACAACTGCAATCAATATAGAGAAACTGTATTTCACTGTTCTGTATAGGTAGTGTGGATCATGGGTACGGGTGTGAGGTGCAGTGGTTGTGGGGCAGCAACACAGATAAACATACTGTGTAGGCTGGGAGGGTGCCCAATATGCCACAGGCTAAGGAGGCTCAAGGAAGAGGTTCAGTGGCTTGGCAGGGAGCTGGGGAGGTTGAGAGGTGAGGGAAGGGTTGCATCAATAGGAGGACTGACATCTGAGAGTATTGGGGAGGCACCACAGAGAAGGAGCAGTGGGTCAAGGGAGGGGTCAGGGGGAGGAAGCAAACTAGACAGGAAGCCAGCTGATGAAGGGTGAACTCTAGTAGGACCTAACAAATGAGGAGCAGCAGTAGACAGGAGGGAGGAGAATACACATAGTAAGGCAAAGAGGGTATGGAACATGTTTGCTATACTAGCAACACATGGGGAAGAGGACACAGGAGGAGATTGCACAAGGGATACTACTCACGAAGAGGAGGGAGTGAGGGGCATTACTAGTGGAGAGATTGAGCATGGAGTGGCAGGGGGAGGATGATACTTGGAGAAGTGAGGAGGGGAAGGGGTTGGCAGTCAAACAGGAGGAGGGGGAAGGGTCTCAATTGGGAGAGGCAGGGGGGAAGACACTGGGGAAAATGGTAAAAGCACTATCTTGAGTGGCCCCTGGAATGACAACCTGGGTGGGGTGGTGGTGACAGGCACAAGGACAGAGGATGGGGGTGTACTGGTGTTGGTGGACTCCATACTCAAGGAGATCAGATGGGGCAGCAAGGGGGAGAGGCACTGTTGGATATGGGTGACGTCCATACCAGGATTAAAGGCAGAGAAGGCAGGACAGGCAATCCTAAGGTGTGCAAGGAGGGGCAGGAGGAAACTGCACATTGTGGTACATGTGGGGACAAATGACCTCTCGGGGCAAACGGTGGAGGTAACAAGGGAGAGGTTTGAGGAAGTGGGAAGGTTGTGCATGGAGACTGGGGAGTCTGTGGCCTTCTCCTAGGTGCTCCCAGTACCCTGTGCAAGCACAGTGAGAAAGGAGAGGATTATGGAGTTGAACACATGGTTGATAGAATGGTGTCAAACTAAGGGGTATGGGGTTTTGGGCGGCTGGGGCAGTACCTGGATTTTAGCAATCTGTTTGCAAGGGTAGGCTGTACTCCTTCCTTCTATGGACGTTCTTGGGTCTACAGAGCTGTCATCCTCCTCTGTTGTGGAGTCAGATTGGTTCAGCCGGAGCTCTGTTCCACTTCATGTTGCAGTGTGTTACTCTACTTGAGCTGCCGCTTCCATCACTTCCTCCTGCTGAACTTGAAGCTCCTGGTTCTGTCTGTCCCACACTTTGCCATTTTTGAAAGCCTGCATGGATCAGTACTCTGCTCTTCTCCTCAGGATTGGTTCCCAATTTTGAGCATTCTTGGCTGCCTTGCCACAGTTCAGCACTTTGCTGTCTGGTGCTTCCTGGTGCAACATCACCAACTGCGCCTGACATCCAACTCTGCAATGGCTCACCGTAGATCCTACATTTGAATACGGGCTCTAGAATATGGATCTTTTCCTGCCTGCAATTCTTTTAAGCTCTGCTTACCTGCTCTTTATTTAGTGCTGCTGAAGGACTGAAGCAGAGTGGACTGCTGTTTACTTTGATGCAAGCCATTAGACCTTCCTGTGATGTGATGACCTGCTGTGGTTACATGGCAGTGGTTTCTTTAGTGTGCTGTTCTTGCTAGAGCTTCTGGAAACTACAGGGAATGCCATGGTGGAACTGAGTAAATTGACATTCCTTCAAGCTATGCCATATATACCTGGGAGATGTTGGTACAGTCGTTCGTCTTTGACATGCTACTGAATTCTGCGCTGTTGAATTATGCACGGTACCCTTTCATTGTATTGTCTCATTGACAAGGCAGTGCCCCCACCTTCAAAGCATATATTCTACTGCATTTTGATGGCTGCTTTGGATACTGGGAACATGTTCACCACTGTGAGTTGCATACAGCATTCTGCTCTTAATCTGATACTCCTCCCCTCAGTCGCCGCTGTTTCAACTAAACTGAATGTTGTCGTTCCCAACTTCTCATTTTATTTGGTTCATTTACAGCTACCCTGGTGAATTTCAAGTCTTTTAGCTTGTCTTCCCATACTGTCCTCCACTGTCTCTGCAGCAGGTGACATGACCAGTGTTCCGTGACTTTTATTTGTTTATCCACTAGGATTAGAATACCTTCTTCCAGAGACACAGTCTCATTTTTGATGAGGTCATAAGGTAATTGATTGCATTTCGAATCACCACTGTGGATCAGTATAACATTCCATCCTAGTGCTGGGAAAAGCAGGCATCCTTAGTCCACCTTCAAGTGCACTGTATCAAGATGAGAATCGTACACATTCGCAATCTGTTGATGTTGACAATTCTTGTTTACCTTCTCTGTTACTTCCTCCTGACACCTCGCCATCCTTGCATCATTCCACAGTCTGCATCCCCAACTCTGCCTTTTGGGTATTAAGTAAATGTAGGCTTGTTCTGTCTACTAGAGTTAGGAGTCCTGCTCCACCATTTTTCCATCTTTGTTTGTCTGCCATCATCCCACAGTCTCGCCCCTAGTTCTTCCTGTCGAGGTATTGAGTGAAGGTAGGTTTGTCCTGTCTACCAGGGTTAGGATTCCTGCTCCATTGTTTTTCCATATCAGTTTGTCTGCCATCATCCTGCTGCTCGGTCTCTAGCTCTGCCTGGGTGGCATCTCTGTAGGTCAGCATTCTCCACCCACTGGTGTTGGGAGCCCTCCGCCAGACTCTTTTGGATGAGACATTAAACTGAGGTCCCATCTGCCTGTTCTGGTGGTGGTTCAGGTGGATGTTAAAGATCCCATGGCACTTCTTGAAAAGAGTAGGGGAATTCTTTATTAAAAATTGAATAAGCCAAAGCTGTACAGAAAATAAAAACTAAAAAAATCATATAACATTAAGACATATCTTCAGCCTCACCAACAATAAACATCTTTTTCATTTATCCCAATCACCCAGTGGAATTAAAGTCCTATAACAAAGAAAGATTGTGTGGATGTTTCTTCATTTCCCTGACTCTAGCTATTCCCAACATACCCTCCTAATCTATTTCCTATTATACTTTACCTATCTGTATAAATCATCTGAGGTATCTTTTTCCACCGTTTTTGTGATATACATGTGAACAAATCTTCACTTCATATAACCAAATTTGCCTCATTTCTTTCTCGATTAGTTCTGCCACAACATTTGGTAAGAACTGCGTTTGCCGTATAACATATTTGCACCTAACTTACCATAAAATAAATTTAATGCATAATGTACTTTCCTCCATCCCATGTTTTATTTTAACACAACCAGTTATTACCTCCTCATACCCCAAGGTTTTCCATAAAAAATCCTTCCATTTACATCTAATAGCAGACCACACATCCCTGGAGTTAGGACACTGGATGAGAAAATGTTCTAATGTTTCTTCCACCTGATGACAAGTATCTTTTTGACACCATCTTTCTTCTATTTGCTTGTGTTTAGCATTTCCTTCTTCCCCTATCTACCATCTTTTCCACACTATCCCACATTTTTGGGGGTCCTTTTATCAATTAAGTATTCTCCCATTTTTATATTTAAACTCAGCTTCACTCCCTTATACTCTGTATCAATACTATATCCTGCTTGCTGTATTGTTCTATTTATGGTCTTTCAGTCAGGACAAGAAGCGTGTGTTACTGTCAGATTCCATTTCCTCACCTTTCAATAACCAGCCACAGAAATTGTACACTAGGACTATCTGATTTTTTTATATTTTCGTTGAAATGCTACATTTATTCAATACTGGACGTAACCATATTTCTGCAACTTTTTCCATTCTACATTGTCAGGTGCTTGAAAGTTTGCTATATTTTTTGAAAAATAAGTTGTAAAAAACTAATAGGGTTAATAAGATTAATTCTCTCTGTTTATAATCCTTATATAGTTTTCCCACTTAATAGGGCTAAGTCGTGAACCCCAGATTAGTAAAAAACACTAAGCTTAACAGTTTAGAATCCAAGTTGCTGGGAGGTGGGAAAACTATACTTTAGTACGTGAAAATTGGAAGCACAAAAGTTTTAACAATCATAACCTTTTTCTTTCTTGTCTGCTGCCAATTTTTCCATTTTATTATTTTTTCCAGTCCTATATCTAATTTTCTGTCCAGTTTTTAGTGGCCATATCTCATTTCCCAAAGTGGATCCCTAATATCTCTATCTGAGTCTGCAATATGTCAATTTCTCCAATAACCTCAAACCCTTCAATCAGGTTATTTAATGCATACCCTTTACTTTTATTATGATTTATTCTAGCTCTCGAAATTATGGAAAATTTCTGTATATTTTCTAAAGCCCTTTCTACATTTTCTTTATCAGGCAAGAAAAGACATACATCATCTGCATATGCCATGGACTTAACAATAGATTCCTTAGTACTTAATATTATTGGACTTATACTTCTATTTTAGTTGATTAACTTTAATAAGGGATCAATGCAAAAGACATACCATAATGGGCTTAATGGACAGCCCTGTCTAACGCCTCTGTTGATTTTCACTATTCTCCCAAGTTGCTGTTTACCAGAGGAACAGCAGCTGCAGTTGTATAAATTAAACTTATCCAACTCTTAAATTGTTGGGGTATGCAATAATACCTCAGGACTTCTTCTGGGTATAGATATGAGACTTTATCGAATGCTTGTTCTTGGTCCAGTGAGATAATCAATCCTGTAATATGTTCTGCATTACCTAGGGTGACCATTTCTCTGATAAGTAGCAGATTATCCTGAAGACTTCTGCCTCTTACTGAGCAAGTCTGGCTCTGTTCAATAACATATGGGCCTACCTCACTTAATCGAGAATTCAAAATTTTCATTAAGATCTTGATATCAGAATTTAAGATTCCCAGAGTTCTCCAGTTCTTTAAAGATTCTCTATCAAGTTTTTTATATATAAATATTTGTGTGGCTAACCCCATTTATGGAGGGATCCATCCAGTAACTAATACTGAATTAAATGCAACTTCTAAAATTTCCACCATTTTCACTTTAAAAGCTTTATAGAACTCAGTGGTTAACCCATCAATGCCAGATGTATTATTCTTTAATGAATCTATAGCTATACTTATTTCCTCCTGAGAAATTGGGAAAACCAGACCATTTAAAATGTTATTTGGTATTCCAGGTATTTTTAATTTTCTGAGCATATCTTGCATAAAATCCTTATTAATCAGGATCAGCATATAAAGAGGCCATATGAGTTTCCAAAGTGGTTATAATCTGCTCCTGCATTGTTACTCTATCCCCTTCCTGTGTTATTAAACTACTCATAGTTTTATTACCCTGCCCTCATTTTACAACTTTCGTAAATATCTCCAGTTGTGGTTTTGCCCGGGGTACTTACACAATGTTCCTGTAGTAAAGAGGCCACCCTAGAGTACTGCAGCTTTTCCATTTCCTTCTTTATTTGTTTTAATTCGGCTACCAAAATCTCCATAACCGTTATTATTTAATGGATAAATTTTATGCAATTGTGCTCGCAAGGTCAAATATGATTTGTACTGATCCATATAGTTATCTCTGGCAAAATTCACAAATTTGTATCAACCCACCATCTCCCAATATCATCCTCCAAACAAGCAACAGATTTCCTGGCTTGCAGGAGGTCCTGAATTTGTTCTTTACATTTTGGATCCTATAACAAAATTAGCATTAAGCCTCCAGTGTCCTTTACCCAATGGGATCTCTAAGTTTCCAGAAACATGCATTAGGACCATCAGATGGTCAGAATTTTCTACTGGGATAGTGTGGGCCCACAGAATTTTTAAAGAATGAGAGGAAAATAGAAAATCAATTCTGGTGGCAAGATTACTTCTGTAAAAAGTATACCCATCCCCTCGGATATATTACTCTATAACAGTCCTTCATCCCACTTTGGTCTATAATCTGGTTTAGAGCTCTGGTGTCACATAATTGTTTCCTCATTTTAGCCCCTCTGTCCTTAATATCTTGCACACAATTAAAATCCCCAGCCCATATCACTTGCTTAGAAGTAAATAAAAAAGGTCTGACTATGTTAAATAAATCTATACGTTCTTTCTTCGTCTGAGGAGTGTATATGTTAATCAGTCTCCAGGAAACATTTTTATGAAAAGCATCAAATAACAGTACCCTCCCTGGAAACAAATCTAATACCCTAGTGACTTGAAAATCATGCCTTAAAAAAAGAATTCCCGCCCCATCACAGGTTGAGTCCCCTATTGAAAAAAAGGATGGTCCCCAACACCACAATCATACTGTAGCTGAAATGTCACTTAAAGTAGATAAACGAGTATTTTGAAGAAAACAAATGTCCAGCTGTAAGTCTTTAATAAGGGAGAAAGTCACCACCCTGCGTCTAGGGTTCTTGATGCTATTCTTGTTTAGAGTAGCAGTTTTCAGTGGTTGAACTGCCAGCATTGTAACCAATAGAAAGAATACATGAATACCCCACATTCTGATCATATTTTGTTTTTCTCTAACATACTGCTTCTCCGAGTTCTGATCCCCAATTGTTTTGATTTAGTTCTTGCTGCAATTACTTCTTCCTCTAGTAAGTTATCCTCTGTATCTGAGGAAACACCTTGCTGTGAGGAAATAGTGGAGGAGGATTCTGACCTCCATCAGAGTCCTGTGGGTGTAGAACCTCATAGCGATTGGACAGCTGTAGAGTTTGTGGGGACCCAGAGATTTTGGGTTGTTTCACCTTTGGGTTGGTTTTTCTTTTTTTTTTTTGCACTTTCTTTATCCCTCCTACTGCCTACTCAGTCCACTACTGGACTGATCAATCCTTTAATCCTCCCACAGTGTCTGCCCCTAGAGTGCCAGGCTTACCTGTTGTCTCCTACTCTGCCCTCTCCTTCTTCCTCTGGAAAGCCTGCACAGCGGGGTCTGCCCATGGAGGGTGATCGGGCTGGATCGTCATCATCCTGGCCCGAGCGGTATTTTTCAGCTTTTCTTCCCTTGGTCCCTCCTCCCCAGAGGGCATCGGCACAGAGGACTGATGTCCAGACAGACAGCATGCTAATGCATGCCATTGTCAAATGCCTACAATGTCCTCCACACCCCAACTCTGAAGAGCTGCCTGGTGCCCCGGTACCCATGCTTCCACCGGTGCCAGTGCGTCGGGTGCTCAAAGCACCCAAGGAACCCACCCCAGGAGGAGGAGAGCATCCTTTGGGATGCTGGATCCTCCTCCTCCTCCCCTCTGACCCCCGATGACCCTGAGTCCATTCCAGACCCGGTCGCCGGGCGAGCATGAGGTGTGGTATCCAGCGATCAACCTCAGCACCACCGGCTGGCGGGTTGTTTTTCTTAACCTTTTTTTTTCCCAAACTTCTTGAGAAGCTGGGGGTGGGGGCATAATATCTCTTTCACTACCTGGTGCCATTTTGTCAGGTAGTACTGCATCAGAATGACTCTGGTCTCTCAGGCCTCCTCCACATGTACTATGTCCATTACCTCTGCAGCATTAGCCGGGGTGTTTCAGGCTGTTGGTCAGTACCCTGCTGTTGTCCCCTTCCACAATCAGAGGGTCAGCCCTATGGTTTTGTCTCATGTTTTTTTCATTTACCTTCTGTTGTTTCTCAGTGCTCGCTCTTTTGAGCTTTGTCGATGATCTGTTCTTGGTCTGGGCGATCAAATCTATTATGTGGGGGTGTGGTTTGGCCACCAACAAGATGGAAGCCTAATCTCTTTCTGGGTTCAGTATCTTTGAGCTCCGGCATCAAGACTCACGGGTCGGTCCGTCCATAGTCACTGCTTTCACAAGGGTAACCTCTCCTTGCCTACCGCACATGCTAGAAGTTAAATAGATGTGGTTTTGTGGCTGTAACTAGCGCTGATCCTGAGTAGTGTAACAGGTACTAGGCCTTGCAGGCCTCACCAATGCTGCAAAGGAACAACAGTCAGCAGAACGATCGGGTAAACGGGGTCTGTTTTCTCACCTCTACACTTATCAGCTGGAGCTATCAGGTACTTGCCTTTCCTTGCCAATCTGCCTGACTTTCTCATGGCTTCTCAAGGTGACAACAGCCAGTCAGACCCACTATCCCAGCCACCTCCAAAGGAGCCCTCAGTTAATGAATCCCTGCAGTACATAACACGCATGCTGGAGACCGTATTAAACAAAGTTGATGATATCAGCATTACACTATCAGGTACGGTGGCTGAGGTTCGAAACTTAGAGGACCGCAAGAACATCTCCGAACAGTGGTTGGGAGTCATGTGAACAGCAACAATCCAAACTTCTACTCCGATTGCAATTACAGGAAGAAAAAATGGCAATGTTATGGGATAGATTGGAGGACCAAGAGAACAGAGCCAGATGCAATAATTTGCGTATTATTGGTATTCCAGAGGGGGCTGAGGGGCAGAATATGGAGAGGTTCTTAAATGAGTCCCTGCCTGTAATGCTGGGTGAGAGATGGAGGGGATAGATGGACGTGGAGAGGGCGCATAGGATAACAACTAGAAGGGACAAGAACTCTTCCCTGCCAAGGCCTGTCATCACGTACTTTCTTCGCTATACAACTAAGGAAAACATTTTTAAGGGCTGCAAGAGACTTAGGGGAAGTACAGTGGCAGGGGACACCGGTTTCTTTTTTATAGAGACTTTGCTCATGAGACGGCTAACAAACGAAGGGCCTTCGCACCACTCAAGAAATTTCTGTATAACTTCAACTTCCACTTCAAATTTAAGGGGCTCACCAGATTGCTTGTGACAAAGGATGGCAGAGAACTCCTGGCTGACCATCTGTCAGATGTAGAAAAGTGGGTCGCTAAATTCTGGCCAGATTTACCTCTCCCAACTACCATATCCCAGGAGCCTCTGGGAACCCAACATGCCAAAAGGGAACTATGTAGACAGGCACAGGCAGCCTGAGTGCAGTAATGAGGATGGATGTGCAGCACTACAAAATGATCCCCAGTAACCAGGGCCCTCCCGACTGTTCTAAGCTGTGACCAGTCACGGCTCCACTCTCCTCATCTAACGATAACCCACATTGCCTCAACGGGTGTCGATGCCCTACATTAGACAGTGACAGAGAGCTAGAAGTGGAATCGCCTGCCCCAGGATGCTTCTATGACAGCCCCACTGACAAAATGCCTCAAGACAGAACCTCCCTCCTCAAGAGTGCTCAGTCTGCCGCTATCGATTCCTCTGATATTGACACTACTACAGGCACAGATTGGGCTGATATCTTGGAAGCTTCACTTGTGGAAGCAGTGGACATTTCACTCCTGTTAGGCGGGGCTGATTTTGTATGCTGCTGATTAAGGATACCGAGAGACTATGCCCTCTTCCTCTTTGAGAGCTGAACAGGCTGAAAATGTTCCTGGCTGAATTTTAACTGTTTTTTGGTTTGGGTTATGGTTTGCTAGATGTTGTAATTAAGCTGTGGGTTGATTTACTCATACTCTCCCCAGCACCTATACTCAGATGGATATCTGGGTGGCGGTTTCTAAAGTCATGGTTACCCCAGCTACGTAGCATAACTAGCTATGTCCTCCTTTAGCTCCCACACTTTTCCATGTTGCTTTTAACCTTTAACAGCAGCTGCATAAAAGCACCGTACATGGGGCATGACAGGTTAGCACCTGTATCCCATGAGGCATGGTTGCAGTGTTGGTATGGGACCTCTACCTTGTAGGCTAGGTGATTACCCTCCCTTCCCCTTCTCCTAAATCCCTTCCTGTATCCCCTTAGTCCCCCTCTAGGGGCCTCCACCCCTTTTCTTTCCCTTTCCTTTCCTGTGGATTGGACACCTGACCTCAAGTATGCTAGAATCTCAGAGGACTCGAATCCACTTGGTTCCAACCCCTCCTAAATAGTAAGGTCTGAGAGCTTGTGAAGCTGAGGCTAAAGTTTTAAACTAGCCTGTTTCACTGGCAGCCTCGATTCTATAGCGCAGTTGCGCAGTGTTATATTACAATCAGTTAGAGTTGTTTAGTAGCTTGGTTTTTGTAACTAGTTGTGATATCTCTTAACTTCTGCTTCCTAGTTAATTGTTACTGTGTACATTGTTTGTACTTGGTCATAACCTCTTTTGTGTGTTTGTTCCACTGCAGCTGCCCCTGTGAGGTGTGTATCTCCCTCCTTTCTCTGAGCCTTTCCTCCTTCTCAACTGGCAGCCTAGGCTAACACACGGACTCCCAGGAGGGTCAGTGTGGTGAGTTATATCCCAGGTGTAATCCTTGCATTTTCAGTAAGTACATGCCTTCTATTGTTACAATTTCCATGTGCCCCATTACAACTTCGGCTAACCACACCAGTTTCCCAACTGTGGTGGTATCCTGGAATGTTAATGGTTTGAACCATCCCGTCAAATGAACTAAGGTGCTCCAACACCTTTGTTCACTCGCACAGATATCGCTTTACTTCAAGAAACCCATCTTTTAAAGAAGGCGGTTCCATGACAAAATCTTGGTGGGCACCTTCTGTGCCAGTTCGCTACCTCCAAGACAAGAGAGGTAGCCATTCTTATCCAGCGTACCTTGATTTGGACCGTGGAGGAATCCAAACACGATCCACAAGGTAGATGGGTCATTGCTAAACTTTCTTCCTCTGGGGATTGATTATCTGCAACCTGTATGGCCCCAACACAGACCATACAGAATTTTTTCCATCAGTTAGCCAGGTTATTTCCTCGGTATCCAGCACCAATGGCGCCCTTCCTCTAATAGTGGGTGGTGACTACAATATGGTATTAGATGTATTTCTGGACAAGTCGAAGCCTACTCCTCAGGCTAGGTCTAAGGCCAGCTTGGCTCTCCACGAACTACGAGAGGAATGGGGCTTAACAGACCTCTGGCGTAGAGATAATCCCTCTGGACGGGATTATACCTTCTATTCCCAGGTACATTCCACATATAGTCACATAGGCCTCTTTCTTGCTAACTCAGCAGCTGCCCAAAATGTTTTTAAAACCACAATTGGGAATATTCTTATCTCCGACCATGCCCCAGTGATTACCTCCTATACACTAGGGGGACAATCCAAAACAGGTACTCGGTGGAGATGCAATCCCTTGTTATTAAAGGACCCAGAGTTTCACAAAACAATTTCCCAAACCACCAAGGAGTATTTTGCCATCAATGCAAACTGTGGCGTCCCCACGAGAACGGTCTGGGAAGCGTTTAAAGCAGTCCTTAGAGGCCGCATAGTCGCTTTCTCAGCTGCCAAAAATAAGGCATGCAAAGCTAAGTTAGCTCAGTGGCAAGCAGAATTGGAAGGACTAGAGTCCCTTTTCAAAGCTTCTCATGCCTCTCAGAGGGACAACTCCCTTATTCGGCGCATTGTGGGCCTTAAGTACCAGATTAATGCCATGCTGAATCAAAAGGCTGAGTGGCTTTTATTGCGATCAAAGCATGCATATTGGGATGGGGGCAAAAAGAGTGGCAGATTATTAGCATTTTGGCTTTGGAAACAACAAGCCGCCACTCGCATTCATGCTCTCCGTAACACATCGGGCAAGATTGTGCATACCCCTCAAGACATCAACGACACCATGAAGGCGTTTTATCATACCACATATAAGTCACAGTCTGACCTTTCCCTGTCATCCTTAGAACAGGAATTGGATAAATTTTGCCAACAGTTTGACTTACCGGGGCTTACCCTATCACAAGTGTCCACATTAGATGCCCCCCTAGCTCCAATGGAGCTACGTCAAGCTTTGTCCCAAATGGCCAAAGGAAAGGCTCCCGGACTGGATGGCATGAGGGTTGAGCTATATCAAACATTGGTACAAGATATATCTCAGCTGCTACTCCTTGCACTTCAGGAGGCTCACACAAATGGTACATTCCCCCCGTCTATGAGAGAGGCCTCATTACCCTTCTACCGAAAAGTCTAATGATCCTCTTGGATTTCTGGCTGATCTCACTTTTGGTAGACACAAGCTCTTGGCCAAGATCCTAGCCACCAGGATGCTGGAGGTGCTCCCGACTATCATTCATCCTGCCCAGGTTGGCTTCATGAAGGGCAAATCAGGGGCAGACAACACTAGGCTCCTTCTTAATTTAAAATGGATAGCCTCCCGTTCCTTGGTCCCAATGGCTGCACTGGCAATAGACTTTACTAAAGCCTTTGAGTCCATCGAGTGGCAGTACTTACACCAAGTCTTAAAAAGATATGGCTTTTGACCGGTGTTTTGTCAGTGGGTGTCAACACTTTACGGATTCCCGATGGCTAGGATTTTGACCAACACGACCATTTCTATGCCCTTCCCACTGCACAGGGGCACCCGACAGGGATGCCCCTTATCCCCTCTTCTTTTTTTGGTAGCTTTGGGCCCCCTTATTCAGTCTCTCATCATGTCACAAGATATTACTGGCATCGAGGTTGCTGGGAAATCCTACTTGGTGGCGGCTTATGCCGATGATTTGTTGCAAACTGTTTCTCATCCAGAGCAGGCAATACGGCATATTTTACCCTTACTACAGACATTTTCAACTTTATCAGGACTTTGTGCTAACCAGAGAAAAACACTCTTGGCCCCGCTGAACTCAGCCTGTACTAAAAGTTGCTTACAGGGAACTGAGCTTCTCTGGGCAGTGCAGGGGTTTTCTTACCTCGGCATAACCATTCCTTTCAAATGGTCTGACCTAGAGCCAGCCAATGTCTCGCTGTTGCTATCTCAAATGACTGCAGAGATAGAGAGATGGAAAAGGCTTCAGTTATCATTGCCTGGAAAGGTGGCAGCAGTTTGTATGCTCTTACTGCCGCGAATCATGTACATCTTTAAAAATCTCCCAATACAACTTTCACCTAAACTCTTTGCTTCACTTGAAACTCAAGTGTCTCGGTACTGTGGAAGGAAATCTCCCAGATGGAGCAAGAGTAAACTGAGAGACATTGGTCCAAAGAGGGTCTGGGTTCTCCTTGGTTTCAAGGATATCATCTGTCATGCACCGCCGCTATGGCTACTAGGTGGTTTGTTCCCAGTCCAATACCCCTCCTGCTTTGGGTTCAACTGGAATCCGATTTAGTGGCGGATACAAATCTGCACCTGTTATTACACCCCCGGAGTCAGAACCGGCGCACGTTCCCCTTTTAATAGCTGAAACCAAATGTCCTTGGCACTTGCTTATGACTTTAGCTCATACACCTCGGGATGCCCAAGCACCTCCATGGCTCTATACCCCTTTGTGGCATAACCAGGCCTTGGCAATTGGTGACACTCCCATATATTGGCCCACGTGGGAAGCCCAGGGCATCCGTTATATACAGGACCTTTGCATTCCTGGTTCCTCGGTATTGATGTCCTTTGAACAAGTCCGACATAAGTTTCATCTCCCGAGCAACGACCTTTGGAAATTTCTTCAATTACACAGTGCTATACTAGCCAATAGGGCCCATATGTGTTCAGATCCCAAATGGAATTGGCTAGCCCACAGGCACAAATCCCCCTCATCTGGGGGCCTTATTGGAAGATTTTATAAGACCTGGAGAGATGCCCAGGTAAACCTCTCTGTTGCATGCCATCTGAAATGGATGGCTATCCTGAATACCCATATATCTGAGGACTCTTGGAATCATTACTTCCGAGATTGTCATTATACTTATATGGACACCAAGAACCATTTTTTGCAGCTCAAGATACTGCTGCTTTGGTATCGTACACCTTCATCTCTATATTCCCACGGCCTTTCACAAAATTTTAACTGTTGGCGCTGTCAGCATCCTGGGCACATCTATTTCATATTCTGTGGATGTGCCTTTGCTTTCTCACTTCTGGGCATTTATAACTCAGGACTGCTCTACAATACTGGGTCTCCAGGTTAGCCTTTCTGATCCCAAACTCCTTTTTGGAGATACTACCTCCCTAGCTGCTTTAACTCTACCTCAGAAGCAATGGGTTGTACTTGCACTTATGAAGACTAAACGACTTGCACTTATGTATTGGTGTAGACCTACACCTCCAACTCACCCCCAATGGCATGAGGCACTAGCTAGATTAGCCACACTAGAATGCCTATCTTGTACTCACCTAGGTCGATGGACCAATATGCTGCCAGATGGGAAGCTATCTCCAATCATCTCTTTGTAAAACTCCTAACCTAGGCTGTAATCCCTCTTCTTTGACTACATGATATTTCATTTCTATATACCATTATTCCGGTTTCTATCTGTCTCTAACACCTGAATTTAGTGGAACTCCACCCTAGTACATTGGGTAGTTTCTCCTTTGTTAAGTTGCATCCTAGGTGGGCTCATATGAGAATATATTAAAGCATGTGTTTTGTGAATATACTCACACACTATTATGGCAATGTAATAGTTGCTGGTTGAATATAGCTGCATATGGAACATGTTATCTACTTATGAGTATGTATGTATGTATGACACTATACTGATGCATGGACCAAAACAAAATAAAAATCATTCTATGATTAAAAAAATCTATTATGAGAGGCCCATTCACAATTTTTATAGCCATGCCCTATCTTGTCGCAGAGATTACATCTGAGGGTATTCGAACATTGAGTACTGCTGTGTCCAAACTCCATGCACAAATTACATCTGATTTTGTCACAGGCATTACTGAGATGGGATGGGACCCACATTTGAAACAAGTTTTGGTTGCCCTGGTAGAAGCAATGTCCCCTATCCCAGCTTAGAAAAAAGGAGCTACAGATGTTTTAGACCATGAGGCCCCATTCTAAGTTTCACTCTAAATTTCCAGCCCCCAGTCCACATATGCTCATCATCCAAAATCGGTGTAGGTTCTCCTAATAGGTCACATTTCTGCTGCAGCCAGTGTTTAATATCATTAACATTTATGTCTTCATTTGTGAATAATATGGTTACTTGTTTAATGACAGGCTTAGTGAGAGGAATAGCGCAGAAAGGTAACCACAAGGCAAAGTATTTCAGACGTTCATAGGCAGCCCAGAACCTGTCTAGGCCAACTGGGGCTTTAAAACTTACATCAAATAAGGTATCTCCAGGAGCATGAATTAAAGCATATATCTCATTAGAGAAGAATCTTAATGAGTCTTTTATTAAAACATGCCCAACATACAGTCTACCTGGAGCTTTGCCTAGGCCCCCTAGGTTTTGCAATCGGACCGCATTCTTTCTCTGGGCCGGGGTTGCATTTTGAAAGGTTTGTTCCTTCCTTCTTAACTGAGCTCAAAGCTGTGGGGCTGTGCGTGGATTCTGTCGGGTATTTGTAGAATCGTTTTCCACTCTTTCACCTCATGTTTGTTTCTTGTTGGTGGCCTTGCTCACTAGCATCAGAACTAGAGCCCTTCAGGAGGGGGTCGGGAGAGTTAAGTCTCACATCTTCTGAGTGCAAATCCAGATCAGATTCAGTGCAAAATTGATTCTCAGAGACAGCTACTTTTGTCTGGGAACTATCATATGCTGGGTCAGCTTGCCAAGAACCATTTTTGTCCCTTTTCCATCCAGCCCCTTTAAGGGCATTGTCCACTGACCAGGGGATAGGACCTGAGGCTGGTTCTCTATGGCTCTTTCTCAAAAAAGAGTGTGTAGAGTATCCTTCTCCTGCATCGATGTTAGACTGCATAATTAGTTCAGGGGCAGCCGTTTCACTAGAAACAGACATTCGTGTCTCAGACCTTGCATTTCTCTTTTCACAAACCACTAGCATAGGGCTATCTTTTTCTTCAACATTTTTTAACAGATTCCCCTCTTTTACCAACCAGTATCCCCGCACTTCCAGCATTTATTTGTTCTGTACTCACGGTTTTACTTTCACCACTATCAGAGAGGGGCGGTGGCTGGTTTGCAGGTGGCTCATTTGATGCAACTACGTCACAGGCTTTAGAACTTCCACTGACAGCGCTGTCATCTCGCAGTTGCTGAGCACTGGGTTTGCTTGCCTCGCTATCCAAACCCTGTTGTGAGTACTGTTCAAGTACATTTTCTGAAGCTTTTAAGAGGTCTAACTGCCATCTTCTTTGCTCAGGCAGTAATTTCTGGACCAAAGTCAATTCAGAAAAAACATCTTTGCTTTCAGTCTCCAGTTCTTCTTGTTTTGCAACAAATTAATTTACCAGCCTTCCATTAATCTCCAATGCTGGACCTGCAGGAGCAAAGATACAGTATGTTCTCTTGCAGGTTCACCAGCAGAATGACTGCTCTCAGGATCATCGCCATAGGGACAGCAGCCTCTCACTTCCATTGATTCTTCCATCTCCTGCCACATCAGCACTTCCTCCTCCTCCTCCTCCTCCTCTGTCCAGCTCTGAACTGGGCTCCTCCATTCTGCTCCCAGGAAGTCAAGCCTCCTACAGGCAGAGTAGAAGAATTTGTGGGAAAGATCCAGAAGCAAATGATGTGGGGAAAAAGGAAGAATAGTAATTCATAAGCATATCAATACTTCACAGTCCTTTCAGTCATGTACTGACACTAAACCTAATCATAGACAAGTGAACCCAAAGAAAACTCATTACAGATGTTAAAACAAAACAAATGTCTTCCTATCTAGGAAAAGGACACAATAAGATAATTCTGATCATAGTGCATTTGACACATTTCAAAACAGAAATTCAGTTTCTCCATAACTGCCTCATTTGACTTTTTTTGAATGGTGACCTAAATCTCCTTTCATACACTTTCCAGAGTTCTTCTTGAACCATTTTTAATAAAACTTCATAAGGTACAAAATGCTGCTGCAGGACCCATTACATCTAGCCTGCCATAGGTAATACTTTAAAACAGCAAATAATACCTGTAAAGTATCCCTTGAAAATTGCTGCCAAACTGGGGTCCAAATCCTGTAAATCAATTCCTGATATGTAATAAATCTAAACTGCTGGACCCCCCATGACTGTGCAATAAAATCCCAAAACTGAGTAGCATAATCACATTCCAGGAATAAATGTTCTTGTGTTTCTAAAATCTGATTACAATTCTGCCTCAAACAATACCTCTCCTGTAATGTTTTGTTCTTATTGTTACTTTTCACATTTAGTTTCCCCATTGGTAGTTAACCAAAGGAGATCCCATACAAAGACTGGCAGCCTCTTATTTAATAACTGCTGAAACATTTCCAAACTATTTTGAGGACTACAATATGGCAAAACTATTCTTTCCAAACATTGTGGCTGTACCAACATGTCATAAATAGCTGCCCACTTTTTCAGCTTTTCCATATCATGTTCTACTTTCCACGTTATGACCAGCTGAACTAGTTCCTTAACTTCCTTTGGAACAACCTGGGCATTACTTTACAATCTACCTTTCTTCTGTTCCCATGCTCTGATACAAGGCCCAATCCATTCCAATAATAACACATACCGATCTCTACTCCTTTTCAACTCAGGTTCAATAACATTATAGTAAAGGAGTATACTACAGTAGAATGCAATAGAATGAACCATTCCTATACATCCTCTTTCAGACTTCGATATGTCACATTCCTCTTGATAGGTTCAATCTGCTCCCCACAAAGCTCTAAAAACAAACTAAATAGTCTAGTATGAATTGCTTTTGGAGGGGGTAGATATAATAACATACAGTAAAATTGGTACTAGTAAAGTCTTAATCAAAAGATATGTTTTGCTTAGAAAGTGGACTCTGAACCCATCTTATCAAGGCATTTTCTGCCTTCTGTAGTTTTGTCTCCCAATTTAGCAAAGCTGCATCGTCAGACCCAAACTGAAGCTCCAAAATCAATAAAGGGTCTCTAGTCAGGTTTATTCCTGCATATTGCCTGTGAAACAACTGATTACCTCCCAGCTGATACCCTATACATTTATCAGTAGTAATGCAAGATCCAGAGGCTTCTGAAAAGTCCTGAATCGGTGCTTGTACTACACTTTCTTCAGTGGTTGCCTGTACTATTAACACCACATCTTCTGCATAGGCTAATATTTTTAAAGGAGGGAAAGAAACTGACAAATCCACCCCTTATATCTCAGGATCATGCTTAATATATTGCAACAAAGGGTCAATACTGAACACATATAGCAAAGGACTCATGGGACATCCCTGCTTTACTCCTCGGCAAACTTTTGCTCTATTTCCCTACCACCCATTCACCCTCGGAATTATAGAAGCTGATTTATATAAAGACTTTATCCAAGAAATATAAATCAAAGGAACACCATACTGCTGTAAAACCAAAAATAAATAGTCCTGAGAAAGGGAATCAAAAGTTTTCCTTTGATCAAGGCCTAGAACTAAACAAGGTGCCCCCCCCTTTAGTATTCCTACAGAATAATTCCCTTAATTGAATCAAATTGCCTCGTATCCCTCTTTGAGGGATAGCACAACCCTCTTCCTTACTAATGAAACTATCTGCATATTTAGCCAAACGATTTGACAAAATCTTACTTAGAAATTGCAAATCTGAATTCAATAAACAAATAGGTCTCCAATTCAACAACTGCGACCTATCCCCTTTTTTAAACAAAAGAATCAATTCAGCTTCTACAAAATCAGCAGAAATCTCTGAGGAGACTAACAACTCATTTAACAGTTTAGCCAAAGCTTTACATAAAATGTCACTAAAGAACTTAAAAAAATTATGCAGGAATGCCATCCATTCCAAGAGTAGAATTACTCTTTGCTGCCTTTATGACAGCTCAAACTTCCTCCTCCGTGATTAACCCTACCAGTTGCAACTCTAAATCCTTGGAAATATTTTTTTTCCCAAAGATCTAATAATGTGATCTGTATTGTGTGTTACAAGTTCTGTGCCAAAACTACCAATGATATACTTATGTATAATTCCAGGATGCAATGTTTATCTTTACATAACACACCATTCCTATCCACCAACTCTGTAATGTTTTTTGTTGGTCACATTATGACCATCTTTGAAAGGAGCAAAAGCCTGTCTTTACTAACAGTGCAAACCTCAATTCTTTTTCAAAGTTTTGGCTCTGTCATACTGAAATTTATACATAGATTGTTTTACTTTATGTATTTGTGAGCTAAAGTCCTGTCTAGTTGTATCAGCCAAAGAGATTACTCTACAGTATGTAATTGTTTCTATACTGCAAATAAAGAAAATAGCTATCTCTATTTCACTCCCCTGCTAAGTGCTGAAAATAAAGCTTCACATCCTTTTTGGTATCTAGCCACCATTCTTGTAAGGTATCATACGTACATTGGACAGAGAGCTGTGCTTCCCATACATTTTTAAAACCAAAAACTACATCTTCGTGATCTAATAAGGAAACATTTAACTTCCATGATGGCTTCTCATGCAATTGTTCTGGATTCCAAAAACAGTCAATATATACTGCAGAATGATCTGAAAAGGCCAGGTCTTTAACAGTCGACCGTTTGACCTCTACAGATTGAGAGACCCAAAGATAATCTATCCTTGTCTTTTGCAAACCCTACGAAATATAAAACCCCAGTACTATGTAAAGAACGATATGCATCCTTCAATTTAGCAGTTGTAATAATATCTTTCAAAGCATTGGAATTACAGAACATTTTACTGGTTCATAAACCTCTATCCTCCTTTTCTATACTACAATTGAAATCAACCCCCCATATTATTGTCCTGGCTGTACACAAAAAGGGTTGCATTTTCTGAAAAAGAGCAACCCGTAAAGCTTTTCCTTGCGATGAATATATATTTATCAGACGCAATCTTTGTTGTCTGTAGGACACATCAAAATTAGGGCCCTACCCAGCTCCAGATCTACCAATCTGGTGACCTTTAATTCTATATTAGAGAACAACATTCCTAATCTGTCACATCGGTCTTGACCTTGCGACCAAAACGTGATCCCCTGGTGCCATTATGCTGTACATTTTGCTCTCTCTTGAAAAGTTTTTATCCTGGTGTCCTATAAAAAAAAACAATGTCTGTGTTTAAATGTTGCAATTCTGTAAGAACTGCATCCCTCCGTATTTCATTTTTTATGTTGTTGACATTTAAAGTTAAAATACTGAAGTCAGCCATCTGTCAATTCAGGAAGTGGTAGAAACTATTCAACGCTGAGATCTACTAGGCCATCGAAAGCCTGGAACAGCCTTCATCCAGGTCTGAAGAATTCCCTTGGAAGATGCAACTGAGGATGTATCAGACCCAGTATCCTCATCTTCAGACATAGTTGGCACAGCATCAGTGAGTAAAGGGCATATTTGTTAGACTGCAAATTGACTCCTTGTTTAGACATTTTTTCCTCTCTTTCCTTTTGGTTCAGGAGGGATCCAATTTTCTCCTAGATCATTTCTTTTAAATGACTGTTATAAAGGATTTCTCAGAAGGCGCAACAGGTGGGGGAAGGGGGAGGAGGAAGCATAGAAGACTGACCCTGAAGAACCTGTCCATCACTCAACTCCTGAGCCACATCAGACATCATATCCTTTGAATCCATGGTAGCACTCTGTGGAGCATCACACTGTGCATCTCCAGATTGTTCAGGCTGAACTTCTTCTCTATGTGGTTCTACACTTGGTTGGGTGGAAACATTCATTTGGTGTTGTTCTTCTTTTCTAACAATATGTGCAAAAGATTGATCTTCCCCTATCATTGGAGTTTTTGCCTGTGGTGCCAAACTCATAGGAGCAGTATGTTCTTTACCAACAACTGCTTTATTTTACAAGATATCATGCATTCGTTTCTCAGAAGCCTGGGCACAGCCTTTCTTCTGGGCCTGAGTTATCAAGGCCTCTTGCAATAGACCATTTCCAGAACTGTGAGAAGCCCAGGGACATTTGATATAAGAGGGACCTCTTTTTTCACAAAGGTTACATCAAAAGAGATTCTTACAATTAGCTGAAAAATGACCAGTCTCTAAACAATGAGTATATTGAAGGGTATCATAGGCATTACTTAGGTGAAGTCGGGAACCACATTTATGGCAAGATTTAGGTTGCCCAGGATAAAACAAAGAGCCTCTGTCTTTCCCCAAGAAAAAGCAGCCAGGTAAATGCTCAATACCACTGTTGGTTATGAATAATTTACATTTTTATTTTCCAGCCTCCAGTCCAGAATTGTTCAGAATCCATTATGGGCACTGGATGGTCTAGTACTTCACACCGTTTCTTGAGCCAGTATGAAATATCAGATATATCAACTCCTTCATTCTTGAAGAGTACAGTAATTGTCCTAACAGCTAGTTTAGTGATGGGGATGGCTAAAAATAGGGCCCATAATGGAGAATCTTTCAATGTTTTGTATTTAAGCCAGAATCTATCCAGGGCTTCCACTGTCTTGAAACTGACATCATAATTATTATCATCAGCAAGTATTAGGGCAAAAATTTCAGAAGCATAGAACTTCAAGGAGTCCTTCAATAACTTTCTCCCAATATATATTCTGTCTGGTGGGTATTCTAAGCCCCCTTTATGCATCAATTGTATGGCATTCCACCTTGGGGTAGGCTGTCTAGTAGAGGATTTAAATAAGACTACCATACGTAAGAGAGGTTTAAACATTTTCTGTTTGTTAGGGTCTTGTAAAATATCAGGCCCCAGTCCCACAGGTAAAGTTTCTGTACTGGCCAACTGTGCAGACATTTCAGGTATCCAGCTTTCACCCACATCTCCTTGCCCTTGTCTGCTAGGACCAGGAACGGAGTACCCTGTCAACAACATTGATTAGAGTCACTTCTGCAGCATTCTGATAACCAGTGCCTGCTCCCTCTTCATGGCTTTGGTAACAAGTCCTATGGGTGCAAAGTTTGATCCACACCACTCTGAAAATTCACCGAGTTACCAGCGTCCTCCTGATCCTTACAACTGGGCAATCGGACCTCCTTGGTGTCTCCGTAACACTGGTACACATTCGGTTTCAATACTCTGTGGTTCTGCAATCTGAGCCCACTCAGGCAGGGTTTCTACTTCTCCTGAATCCGGACCTAATAAAACATTAGCTTCAGTAGCCTGATCACAGGGTTCATCCACAACAATACTGACTGAAGCGTCAGTAACCTGCAAAGAACAGGCCATACCTTCCAGTCCAGACATTATCGGTGAAAAGTCCACATCTTCAGGTTGGGTCTCTAGTACAATCAAGGATGGGGAGGAGACCCACTCCCCTACCTCACAAGCATCCTCACTCCTCGACATCTGGGACAAAGTGACCATCCACGCTTAGGTCAGCATCTCCCCTTACAGTCAGAGTAGGGGAATTTTTTATTAATATAACATCAAGATCAAATGTTTACAATAAAGTTACATCACACACACTTAACCTGGGAAAAAGAAAAAATGAGGTATTATAGTCATACAGAAGACATAACAAAATCTAAATAACATATTCAAATAATATTATAATCATACAGAACAAATAAGAGCATACGTCTTCCCTTATAACCCACCTCTCCCCTTAAATTAATATAATTAATAACTATCCTTTACTATTTATATTTTATAAACCTTGTGAATCCTCTCCACCAATTTGTCACCTTCCTAGTGGTTGAAAACCCTAAATCTTTAAGGAAAACTCTTTCCATGGCTCCTTGAATCAATAATCCTACTGTATCAAAGGGCATCAGTTTTGATACAAAACCCATTGGCACCTGACCTGCTATAAATAATATATTAAACAGCAGCAAAAAATTGCAAAGTCTCTAAATTATAAGTCTTCCCTACCTGAGGAGAATGACCCAAACCAGTGTATCATAATCTAAATACAATGACCATCTCATTTTCCATTTAAAGGCTAGGAATTTCCAAAGAGATCTGGCATATGTGCAGAAAATAAAAAAATGCTCCACTGTTTCCTCCTGAGCCACACACTCTAAAAAGGGCAAGTTCTTTCACTTAAGACTTTATGCTTAGCATTACCCTGAACCCTAATCCTATCATAAACTGTGAGCCATAGAATTTCCCACATGTAGTCCGCAGTCTAGGATTATTTAATCTCTGAAGCACTTCCACAGTTCGAATTGAAGGACAGTTTTAAAGGCTGGTTCGCTTGGATATAATATATACTGTGTTATATAACTGTGGTCCTTTACTGTCCTTTACTACCTGGGCCAGTAAACCCCATTTAAAGAGCTTCTTTGCGATTGGCAAAAAGTATTGTGGTATGAATAATTTTGAAAGAGGCTTAGGAGAGCTTGTAAGCCAAACAGAGTACTAATCAACCAACACCTCTTTTATTAATATCCCATATCTTGATGTGGTTGGCAACAACCCAACCCTTATATTTTGTGTTATAAATAATGTATAAAAAAAATAACTGGATCCACATCCCTAATCCCCCTTTTTCTTTTGCAAGATATGTATATTGCATTTTTATTGGGATGAGTCTGTTACCCCATACCATCTAGAAAAATAAACTATAAATCCTCTTTTCTAATCTTATTGGTAATGGAAATATTATCGCCGTGTATAATAAACCTGGAATTAAAAATTGTTTAATTACTTGTATGCGTTTTAATTTTGGCAATTTCCAGTGTTTCCAAATTTGAATTTTCCCATTTATAGAAGTTAGTGCATTTTCCCAATTCAACTCTGGAAGATTCTGGGGCCCATATAATAGTCCTAGAATTTTTATAGGATCTGATGAAATCCGAAGTCCCTGGATAATAAGTGTTGATGGATTGCCTACCCCAATAAACAATCCTTGACTTTTTTCCTTATTAATTTTTGAATTGGAAACAAAAGAATAAGAATTCATAAACTCCAAAAATAGTGCCATTTGTTTATAATTGGAAAAAAACACACACAGATCATCAGCATAAGCCTGCACATGTAATTCCTCTAATATGGGAGGTCCAAAGACCCCTTTCCATAGTGGATATTATGAAAGTGGTTGAATCAATGTATCTATTATAAAAGCATATAATAGAGGGCTTAAGGGGCATTCTTGGCGCACCCCCGTGGGAACATGAAACCCATTCCCAATTTCTGTCTGAATGATTACGTGAGTAATAGCATTATTATAGGTGATTTTTACCCAGTTTAAAAGATTTCTGGAACCCCATACTTTGTTAAAGTCAGAAACAGAAACGGGTGATAAACCTATGAGGTTCTTCATTTGTTCTACTGAAATAATACATCCAGAAAGTTTATACAGATTAGAATGTTCTATCAAATCTCGAATAATCATATGAGCATGGTGAATTTTTTTCCTAGGAAGTCCACAGTGTAGGGAGGGGGAAAGTAGAGTGACAGCAAATTGTTTAAGCCTAGTATTCAGAATTCCAGCAAAAAGTTTGTAATCAGAGTTCAGAATCGTAATTGGTCTCCAATTCTCTAGGAGTTCTTTATCCCCAGATTTATACAAAAAAAATTAACAACCCCTTAGAGAACCAAACTGGAAATTCCACCGAGGCTAAAAAAAATTAAATACAAGTTTTAAACATTCATAAAATTCAGCAGGGAAGGCTTTATATAGTTCAGAATTTAGTCCATCGATCCCAGATGAAGTACCTAATTTTTGAGATTTAATAGTAGTTACTATTTCTGCATGTGTAATGGGGGAAATTAACAATGATTTATTAAATTGTGTATCTGGAAGTTTTATCTTATTCAAAAACTTTCTCATATCTTCCAAGCTAGGAGGCACCACCAGCGTATGGGAAAATAAAAATGCTTTTATAACCACTTGAAGGCCTTGTGAATTCTGTACTAGTTGTCCTTCCTGATTCAAAAGTTTTACTAAATGTGTATTTTGTTTATATTTTTTAAAAGCTTCATAAGGATCACCATAAGGCTGCTTTTTCACGCCATATTGAAAGAGCACCTGTTATGTGTTAGCTCTACTATATCGTACCTCCTGAATTTGTTTTTTTAGAGCTAATATTTGAGAGGAGAAATTACCATTTGAGGTATTTGCTACAGAAATTAAATAATATAACTGCTGACGCAATTTTAAATAATGAAGAAATGTTAAATTTTCTCTAGACCGCCCTTGATTTTTTAACAGACTACAAAGATCTTCTTTAGAATCTCTCCACCATTGCCCCAAGTCATCATATAAAAAATAAACGGAAAGTCTAGCAAAAAGTAATGCTTGGATATTAACTATTACTTCAAGGGATTTTAGCAAATTGCACTAAGTTTCCACAGTGCTTTCTGTATAATCGATACAGAATGAGGGGAAAAATTACATTGAAGGAGCATGTTATCTGAAAAGGAAACCGGGAAGGTGTAAAATTTAAAGGGAAGAGTATCTGAAAGAAAAATATGATCTATAGTGGATGTATAGAGGTGTCTTTTATAAGTAAATTGTGGACCACCTTGCTGATGGCAAGTACCATTGACCAGCCCAGATGATTTTATCAGTTAACATAACACATTAGAGTCACAGTAAATCTGTTTCCCAACACCCATGGGTTTACTTCCACAGATTTTAACTCACAATTAAAGTCTCCACACAGAAAGATTTCATAGGAAGTCAATAAAAATGGTTTTATCATCTGAAAAAGTGCAACCCATTCAGCTTTTAACTGTGAACAGTATACATTAATAAATCTGCATGTCATGGATCTCCAAACCCCATCTAGGATCATTAACTGCCCCAGAATTAAATTCATTAGTTTTATTAAAGACAAATCATTAGAATTGTAAAGAAATCCTAAACCATCTGCTGTTTGTTGTCTGAAGGACCAATAGGATGGACTCCAACACCATTCTCTTTGGAAAAACCTGGCCTGGTCTAGGGTATACATCCAGGTTTCTTGTAGTAGGCATATATCCAAAGAATTACTATGGACATAATCATAAATCACCTGCCTTCTTTTAAAGTTTAATAAACTGTGGACATTCAATGAACCTTGTTTAAAACAAGTCAGTTATGAAACTTGAGGGTTAACCATCCTTTTTCCTTCTCTTTTTCTTTTTACCCTTATAACCTTCCTGAATCTGAAAAAGGAAGGGGACTATCCTATAGGTTGAGAGTCAGGTTCCTGACAATCCATTTCTGAATCACCCCACTGTGCCGACAATACCGCAAAGGGATTACTGGTTTCCATTTCTATTGGGGGGCAAGAGGAGGTTTAAGGTTCCTGGAGGACCTTCTCACGTGAATAACTGGTGGATTAATAGAAGAATCCTGAGATGACCCTTCTTTTTGTGCCGAATAACAAACAGGAGAAAGGATGGGAGAAGTCTTAACTGTAGCATCAGGGGGTTTTACCTCAGATATATCTTGGGAAGGATGTGAAGAAGGAATTATTACTTCTTCTGTATACACAGGGGCTGTCTGTGCAACACCTGTAGCCAGGTCCTGAGCTTTTTGAATTAAAAGATTTGGACTATGACTAGATGCTTTGTTTTTTACGGCCCAAACACATTCAGAAAAAATATGACCAGTCTCCTCACAGAGGTCACATTTGGTTAAATTAGCATATTGAAAAGTGATATGACAAATTTCACCACAATTGTCACATCAAGGCTTATTGCATGAACTGGATAAATGTGTTCTGGAACCACATTTGTAACAAGCACGGGGTTGCCCAGCATAAAAGCACACACCCCTATCCCATCCTAACAAAAAAGAATTTGGAATATGTTCTATCCCAGTATCAGTTTGCCTGAGCTTAACTTTGAGTCGCCACCCCCCTGTCTAAAACTGCTCTGAATCCAATATAGCTTCAGGAGGACTTACAATCTCACATTTTTGAGACTACCAATATGAAATATCATCCACATGAACTCCCTCATTCCTAAACATTATTGTAACATATCTAATTAAAGGTTTTGTTAAGGGGATCACTAAAAAGGGAGTCATATGGGAGAAAATTTCACCTGGTTGTATCTCTCCCAAAATAGATCCAGGGCATAAGCTGAGCAAAAGCTTACATCAAAGTTATCTTCTCCAGATATATTTATAAACACAAACACCTCCCTGGGACAGAAATGCAAAGAATCTTTTAACAAACTTTTCCCTACATACAGCCTATCAGGCCTAACTTCAAGACCCCCCCTATATCGCAGTCGTACAGCATTTCTACGTGGTGCTGCTTCTTTTTTAATTTTTAAGAATCATTCAGACATCAGGGGTTTTCCAGTGTCAGGGTTACCCTGTACTGTGTCAGCAGGTTGCTCAGCTCCTAAAATAGTAGCATCCACTGGTGCAGTGGTCTGTAAGGCAAAAACAGAAGGCCCTGTACCCCCTGTACCCCTTCAGTAGTTCCAGAAGTTATAGGTGAAATAGGTAACTGTGGTTTCCATGTTGGTTCATTTTGGAAGAAATTCAATTTGGGGTCCCAGTCAGGCATGAGTCGCCAAGACCCTTTGTCCAAAGTCCATCCAGCATCACTTAAAGCTCGCTGAGGGGACCGTGTTTCATCAGTTAAGGGCTGTAATGGAGGAACAGCAACTGAAGATATCGAACCAGTCTCTGCATCATTGGGAGAAGAATCTGCTGGAACCCCTTCTAGTGCCCGTAAGTTCCTTTTAGAAAAAAATCACTGTTGCTCTCTTCTCTTTTCCTTCATCTCCAAGTTTCTCATGATTTAACTGTGACCGTTTTGCAAAAGAAAATTCAGGGACTCCTTCCTGGTTAAGAGGATCTGTCTGGAACACACATTTTACTTCTGTAGTTTGTAGGGTGGAAGAGGATGTTGAATCAGGCCACAAAAAACAAATCCTGCTTCTTTGGTTAGTGTTGCAATATACCCAGTGAAAATGGAGCCTCCGTGCTCCAAAGTAGACACATCCGGGACCTTAGAGATTACCATAGCAACCCGCGGTAAACCGGGAGAGATCGCAAGTACTCCTGCAGCTGAAAATGGCTTTTGCCACTGAATCCCTTCAGATTCTGTACTGTCAGCCAAAACCGTAACACAAACAGGCTGTTTAGGTTGCACTGAAGTAGAAATTGATTGTAACAACTCACCCGACTGCTCCTTGTCGGGAACTGAAGGCGTCGACTCACAGTTCGTATTACTGACAGCCACAGGTAAAGCAGTGACAGATAAATCCTCTGCGCGTAATGAAAACAGCTGTTTTTTGACGTGGTCTTGCTCCCATGCTAGCTCTGCAAATTGCAGCTTAAGCTACTCCTGCCGGACCTCAGTTACAGTCATTGTAGACAGGTTCCCATTCTTTTCTGGTGCAGCAGATATCATCAAATCCTCAGTTGAGACAAAAATCTCACCATCCTCCAAGTCCTTATCTGGATACAAATGCCCCACGGGCTCAGTAGATTCCTTAATCACAATAGAAGAGCCCAACCGCTCTCCATTCTCCGTGACGTCCATCCTCCACCAAGTCTGACCACAAGTGATCTGACTCTCAAAAGCAAGTCCCCCTACTGTCAGCAATGCAGTAGGGGAATTTCCCCGGTGCCCTGGCCAAATCTCCTCCATTCACTAAAAATATCACAAATAGCTTAATCTGGTTCAAGGTCAGTTGGCATTCAACTGTATCTCCTTCCCCCGGATTGTGCCTGAAAATAGGCAGAATTTGTCTAGTGCACTTACCCGGTCAACAAAACTAACTAAATAAATAGTCATATTGCACTTTTGGACTTTTGTTTGCTGCCTCATCCAGTACTCTGCTCCTGGCTGCCTGTTCCACATGTTCAGTTCCTTCTTTGTTCCGCATCTGCCTGCTTTGGATTCCCCAGTGCGCCTCACCTGGACTCTTGTTGCATTATTATATTGAACTTTTGAATTCTGTTTGCTGCCTTTTCTGTGATACACAGCTCATTGCAGCCTGTTACATGTGTTCAGTTCCTTCCTTCATCTGCCTGCTCCAGATCCACTCCATGCTAACCTCTATTGGACTCCTGTTGCATTGTTGTGTTGGACTGTTGGAATTCCATTTGCTGCCTGGTCTGTGATGCTCTGCTTGGGGCTCCCTGTTTTTCCTATGGTGAGGACTTGGTGTCTTAGCAGCTCATCATGGCTCTGGGTAGTGGGTGCATGCCTTCTATCAGTTATCTGACTCACCCTGCTCTTCACTCTTCCTTGCCTTGTGTCCAGCTTCTCTTGTCCAGACTGTGTGTACCTTGCCTCCTGCTGTCGGTCCTCTTCACATCTGCTTCCTCTGTGGATTGTGCCTGGCTTGTCACACTATCATTTCCTCGACATTGATTGGCTCAGGATTGCATCATGTACCTTATGCCCTCCTGTCTCCTTGTCATTCTGGAACTCCATGGTTTTCCTGCACCCCTGCTATTGTTTCCTGTTCCTCCTTCCACCATCTGTCTTGCATCTCGACCTGCCCATTGTACTCTGGTGCTATTTACTGTCTGCTGCTTTGCTGCTTCATGCTCAGCTCCTTCCTTCCATGTTTCTTTTGGGCTTCCACGTGCTCCACTGCCTAGCGCACACTCATTCATGCGATTATCTTAACTACATCCAACCTTGCCTCAGGCTTCCAGCACCCATTCATCCATCCTACTATGTATCTTCCATCCAGTGTGCACATCGTCTGTTGGATTACGATTCCACCATTCGGTTTTCATTCACATATGATTCCACCCAGTGTCAAGTCAATACATTTCAACATCCAGCACTAGTTTCCAGTCAGCATATCTCATGCCTTCAGCACTCCAGTTCCAGGGTTTCAGCATCCTTCACTTCTACCTTATGTTCCTCACAATTGGAATCATTATTCCTAGCTGGATTTCTAAAGCAAATTCGATTCCTGCCTACAAGATTCTCCTGATCTAGCAACTTGGAATTCTCCATCAAAATCAAGAACTTATCCTCCTACATCATTGATGATTCAGAAGGTGTCTGCATTGTCCAGTCCATTCAGTTATACCATTCCTGACAGCCAATAAGTACCGCTTTTTCATCAGAAGATTATAAGATTCCTCATAGTGGGACGCAGTGAAATTATTGAACTTGAACCCATTGACTATACTCAGACATCCAGAATTTCATCACTTCATCCAGCTTCTACAATTTGTGTATCCTGAATATCCACCATTATCATCCTTAACCAATCTCAGAAAACCTTACCTACTTTACAAACTCCTTGATCCAATTAGAGGTCCTCATTATTCCTTCTTTCCTCACCATTCTGAAGATTCATTAAGGAATCCCTTTATATCATCAATCATACCAACAGCTTAATCTGGTTCAAGGTCAGTTGGCATTCATCTGTACCCCCTCCCACAGGTCATGCCTGAAAATAGGCAGGATTTGTCTAGTGTACTTACCTGGTCAACAAAAACTAAATAAATAAATATTCCAGTACTGAGCTTCAGCATTCCAGCTATAAGGCTTATGCTGTTCCATTGTTTGAATGTATCTCATCACATGTATGCCTTTAAGACCTTAATACCTAACTACCACAAAGATAACCTGGACATTGTTCAAACCACCCATCTTCCTTCCTTTGGACCTTCATCTGACTTGGATTCTACTTCAAGTTCCAGAATCAACTTTCCTACCCTTACCAACAAAGATTCAGAGGATACAACTCTTTGACTTAACCAGAACCAAAACTCAGTCCAAATCAAGTAGGATTATCTCCTCGTACATTGCCTGAGGGACAGGCAGGTCAGTAGCCATGGGTCCTCAGAGGTTTCCTCCACAGGGATTTTTTCCTCTCCTGTGTATTACTTGTCACATGCTCCGTGAGTTGGAGGAGGTAATCTCAAATCATTAACAATCTTTTTGGGGCTTCTATTCCCTACACCTACCCCAGGGAGGGACAGCTGCAGAATAGGGCTGCTAGCTGCAAAATCGAGCAGACTCGATAGACCAAATGGCCTTTTTCTGCTGGCAAATTTTGTATGTTCATATTCCTATCAAGGGTGGGAATAGAAAAAGGCCAAACTCCAAGTTCATAAACTTCAAGTTCCTAAGTATGCACAAGCACCAAGCTATGCACCAAACATTGAATGGAAGGGCTAGAAGCCCATGGTTCAATGTGGAGGAAATACCTCCTCCCACATCCCCACTTAAACCAGCCACTTCTGTTAGCATCGCTTGGAGCCTTTCGAAATCACCCACCATTCTCCCCTGCCTATTCCTCCTCCAGTACTCTTTTCACCCTTGACGCTGGACCTTCTATTCCCTACACCTACCCAGCATTCCTACCAAGGGTGGGAACAGAGAAAGGCCAACTTCCAAGTTCATAAACTTCAGGTTCATAAGTATATACAAGCACCATGCTATACATCAAACATTGAACTGAAAGGTTAATCATTCTTGTTCATAAATACAGTCTCAGGGATGAACCTCATCACAGTTTTTTAATCCCAAATTCTCTACACATTTTTGCATAGAATATTTTTCTTATGGTACCCCTTTTTCTTGGAATAGTTCACTTCCTCAGCTAAAAAAATTCTGTTCTGACTAACACGGAAGGAATCACAGATCTCCAGGCAGAAGGTCACCTGGGAGCCAGTGACCATCACACGGTATGGTTCAATTTGGCCACTACATCTAAATCATCCCATTCCAAGGCAAAAATATGGGACTTCGGAGGAGCCTACTTTGATAAGATGGCCAACAGAGTTAAGCTAGCCCTGGCAAAAAGAAACACAGGTGAGGGGGTACAGATAAAGTGGGCAAGCATTAAGGATGCAATACTTGAAGCAACATCCCATTGTGTTAGATAGAAAAGGAAATGCAAAAGAAGAAGGCAACCACTTTGGTTCTCAAATACAGTAGCAGAAAAGGTTGGAGCCAAAAGGCTGGCCTTCAGGAAATATAAGGGAACAAAGTGGGATGAAGATAGGGAGGCATACCAAACTGCCCTAAGGGAAGCAGGGAAGGCAGTAAGGCAGGCAAAGTCCTAAACTGAGGAAATACTAGCACGAACAGTAAAAGAAGGTGACAAGACTTTCTATAGATACATTAGTGAAAGGAGAAAATCCAGAGGGGTTATTGCTAAGCTCAAAGGAGAAAAGGGGGCATGTGAGGAGGAGGACCCTGTAAAAGCATCTACCCTAAATAGATACTTTTGCTCAGTATTTACTGAAGAGAAGGTAGGGCAGGGCCCATAGCTCAGCACCATGGACACGGGGGAGGTGAGCACTACTCCCTTCACAAAAGAAAGGGTCCTACAAGAGCTCGCTAAGCTCAGGGTGGACAAGGCAATGAGACCTGATGGCATACATCCCAAGGTACTTAGGAGCTAAGGGTGAACTAGCAGAGCCATTAGCAGAACTGTTTAGTGAGTCTCTGAGCACAGGACAGGTCCCAGAAGACTGGAGAATGGCTCATGTGATCCCACTCCACAAGAGTGGTAGCAGGGAGGAGGCAGGAACTACAGACCAGTCAGTCTTACCTCAGTAGTGGGCAAGATTATGAAGGCACTCCTTAAGGAAAGGATAGTGCAACACCTGGAATCCATAGGGGCACAGGATCCAAGACAGCATGGGTTTACAAAAGGAAGGTCCTGTCAAACTAATCTCATAGATTTCTTTGACTGGGTAACCAGAGTGGTGGACCAAGGGGGAGCAGTTGATGTCACCTTCCTTGACTTCAGCAAAGCTTTTGACACTCTTCCACATAGAAGATTGATAAATAAGCTGGGTAGGCTCGGGGTGGGTCAGACGTTGGTTAACTGGGTGGCAAACTGGTTGATGGGCTGAAAACAGAGACTGGTGGTAAATGGTATACAGTCAGAAGAGATGCAAGTCAAAAGTGGGGTACCTCAGGGATCAGTCCTGGGGCCAGTCCTCTTCAATATCTTCATTAGTGACATTGCAGATGGACTAGAGAGTAAGGTTGTCTGTCTGCAGTTGACATAAAGATCTGCAACAGAGTAGATGATCCAGATGGGGTGGGCAGAATGAGAAGAGATCTGGATAAACTAGCAAAATGGTCAGAAGAGTGGCAACTGGGATTTAATGCAAAAAAGTGCAAGATCGTGCACATAGGGAAGAGAAACGCTGAAGCCACCTATAGGCTGGGAGGGGAGTTGTTGGCAGTCACAAAGGAAGAAAGAGACTTGGGCATCATCATCACCGATGACCTGAAATCATCCAAGCAGACCTCTAAAGCGGTAGGTAAGGCTAGGGGGATGTTATGGTGTATTAGTAGGGATATCACAAGTCGTAAGAGGGAGGTAATAATCCTTCTTTACAAGACACTGGTTAGGCCCCATCTGGAGTACTGCGTGCAGTACTGGAGGCCACACCTTCACAAGGACATTAACCAAATCGAGGCAGTCCAGAGAAGGGCAACCAAAATGGTGCAGGGACTGCATCAGAAGACATATGAGGACAGATTAACGGAGTTCAATATTATACCCTTGAGCAATAGAGGGAGAAAGGTGACATGATCGAAACATTCAAACACCTTAAGGGCATTAACAAGGTGAAAGAGTTTAACATGTTTAAATATAAGAAAAATAGCAGGATAAGTGGACACAGCATGAAATTAGAGGGAGGCCGATTAAGGGGGAATGTGAGGAAATTCTTTTTCACAGAAAGAGTGGTGGATGCATGGAATGGCCTACCTCAGGAAGTGGTGGCTATGAATACAGTGCAGGACTTCAAACAGGCATGGGAGAGGCATAAGGGAGCAATACAGATGAGTATGAATAGATAGGCCACTGACAGAGCAAAGGCCGATGACACAGTCGGTGAGTCACATTTACATAGAATGGGAGAGCAGGCGATACCAATTATGGCATTCCATTTAGCCATTGCTTGACCAGTTGATGGGAGAGCAAGTGCAGTGGGCCCTGAGGGCGCAGAGACCCCCCATGCACGCATAGTGCGAGGGGGCTCACAGGATGCATGGACAGGTGGAGGAGGCCTTCAGGAGAGTTTCAAGGAACTTTAAATCCTGGATGGAGGATGGACCGAGTAAGGGGCTGGGAACGAATTCCATAATTTGGGGACATAGTTGGTGAAGGCCCGATCACCCGCAGGGTACGCTGGCCTCGAACTGGGCGATTGAGTGCCGCCCTTGACCTAAGGTGGTAGGGAAGTGGTGTCAGGGTTGAGGGAAGGCAAGGCAGCAGGGATAGCTGATCTAATGATGTTATCAATGAAGTTCCCTACTATGAAGATCGGTGCTTCAGGAGGGAGCCATCAAGGCGAGTGTAGGGTCGCAGCGGTGTGTGCGGGGCAGAAAGCTAAAGCGGCAGATGCTGTTGTAGGCCATATCCCATTTCAAGAGGTTGGATTTTGGCATGGGGGCAAAGGTCACTGCCCGTAGCAGAGGGAGGAGGGAGGGGAGAGCACCCTGGCTAGGTCCACCTGAGCAGCTGGGGTGAGGCAGTTTTGGCCCGGTAGGCGAGACCGAGTTTAGCGTTCGTAGCCTTGCAGATGTTTCGATGTGTAGGGAGAGGTCCAGTTGAGGGTTCAGAGTGATGCCAAGGTACTTGACAGTGGCAACCATCTGCAGGGCTGAGCCATTGGCCCTGTGAATTAGAAGGGGACAGGGCAGGATTTGTTCTGTTCAGGAACCAAAGAGCATAGCCTGGGTTTCTTGAGGTTGGTGGTAGCTTGTGTTCAACCAGCCAGGACTGGATCCGCTTGAAGTCAGAGTTTAGTTGGGAATTGATGGTGCCAATGTCCGGGCACTATCCAGAATGACAAGGTCGCCAGCGTGACAGGGTGGTAAGCCCATGGGTGGTGACGGACGGCAGTTCGTTGATGAAAAGGGAGAAGAGTGTCAGACTATGATGGACCCTGAGGGACCCACATTAGACAGTGGTGAGGTTGGAGAGGGTCCGTTAAGTTGGTGTATTGCTTCCTACCAGAGAGGTAACTGAGGAACCAGGCATGGGCGGGGTTTGAGAGTCCGAGGGAGAGAAGAGTGGAGCTAAGGAGGGAGTGATCTACCCTGTCGAAGGCCTTGGAGAGATCCACGAAGATCACACCTGTGAGGTTGCCCTGGTTGGTTACTGTTCTGATCTGCGAGGTGACTACAGCGAGGGTGGTAGCCGTGCTGTGCCTCTTCCTAAACCTGTGCTGGGCTGGAGAGAGGAGGTTGTGTTTCTATAAGTACTTGGTTAACTGAGAGGCCACAACTTTCTCTAGAAGTTTGGAGGCGGCCGACAGAATAGCAGTACAGTAGGTCAGTAGTTCAGGGGATCTTTGGGGTTTCCTTGTTTAAGAACAGGGGTAACCTTGGCTACTTTCCAGATATCTGGGATGACGCCAGTGGTTAGAGAGGAGTTGAAGATATGCGTTATAGGCCAGGCTAGGAGGTGGGCACCTAGTCTGAGCAGTTTCGGCACAAGGTTGTCGTGCCCTGTTCTGGTATGAGGGGAGAGGCTGAAAAGCAGCCTCTGGGTCTCAGTGGAGGATACCTGTTGTAGGAAGAAGGAGGGTCGAGTCTCAGGTCTGGGTCGAGAGGTGCTAGGGAAGTAGGGTTCAAGTGGTTGAAAGTTTGGGGACTTGGGGGCAGTGGGGGCAGAGGGTAGGGAAGGGGGGGCTGTTCGGAGAACATTGCGTTAAAGGTATTAGAGAATGTGTGTGGGCTATTGCAACTAACCACGTCAATGAGCAAGTCCATGACTTGCTCTCTTGCAGAGCCCCCAACCGCACTTCTAATGTTCTGCCAAAAGCTCCTTGGGTTGCTGGCTGAGGGAAGTAGGGCGGTTCAGCAGAACTCGCTTTTGGCTGCCCTGATGGCTTTTTTACAGGAGTTTCTGAGGCGCCTGTAGGCAGTGAGATCATCGATGCTGTGGGAGGCCTTGTAGGTTTCCCAGCATTTGTCCCTGAGTTTCATTAGGGAGAACAGGCCCCCATGAAGCCATTTGGTAATGGTGCCCCGCACTCTCCTTCTAGTGAGGAGGGCATGTTTGTTCTATACTGGGATGTATTTGGTTAAGAATGCATCCAGTGCTTGATCCGGGTCCAAGGAGGCGGTAATCCCGAACCAGTCAATTGATCTGAGGTCAGTGAGGAAGTCAGGCAAGTAGAATTTTAAGTAGTCCCTCATGTGTATCACTTTACTGGGTATTCTTGCCTGAGAGATGCCCCAAGTGCAAAAGGTGGGCAGTGGTCAGAGGTGGCATCGGGTAGGATGCCCGAGGATGTGATCCTGTCAGGTCTATTGGTCAGGACCCAGTCAATCAGTGATTGTTTGTCCCCCCCACCGGGGAGGGCCTTGTTGGTTCAGTGATAATCTGGTTCAGGGTAAGGCCTGAGAGCAGTGGCTCATAAGATTTAGAGTTGGATCCCAACCAGTCAAAGCTGAAGTCTCCTATAATAAGGACTTCACTTGTACCCACTCTCTCACTAACGCTGTGTAGAAGTGAGGAGAGTCCAGGTAGACCATCTCTGGGGGTTGTAGCAGCAGATCAGGTGGATTTTCTTTGTGAGCCCAAGTAGGAGCAGGTGTGCAGGAACTCACATGTCAGGGGTAGGTGGGTGATCAATGGCAGACACATTGAGGTGCGCTTAGAGTAAAGTAGCACCCACCACCTTGTTTGTTCCCCCACGATTACATCTGATATGGCTGTACCCGGCAGGGTACACATAGTATCAGGAGTATGAGGTTTTAGCCATGTTTCTGTGATACCCAATATATCCGGTTATAGTGGGAAACCCAGGCCGGAGCTCAGCAAGGTTGTGTAGGAGGCTGCGGACATTTAGATGGACGATTTTTAGCCCCTTGAAGGATAGCCATGGGGGGGGGAAGTTGAGGAAGGGTAGGAGGCCATCCTGTTTTGGAATGGCAGTTCCGCCTCTGGTGGGCCCAGAGTGGGGGTGGAGGGGATGGCCATGACAGCAGCAAGCTTAGAGACAGTGGAGGGGCCAAGCAGAGCAGGGGCAATATGGGGTGGCTGCAGTGCAGCAATTGTGATCAGTAATGATACAAGCCTGCAGCAGTGTATGGCTTTTCTTGAGCAGCAGTATATTCACTTAGCTAGGAGCTTGAGATTATTAGGTCTGCCCCTAGTGGCAGGATAAGATAACCTGCAGATGGAAAACTGGGCTGATGTTTAGCCTATTTAAAGGGGAGCCGACCAAGGGTGGTGGTGGGGGCGGTGCGGAGCGGGCTAGGCTGCCTGTGTCAACAGAAACATGAGCAGCAACTGCCTTAGACAGAAGGGCTTATTCCAAACACTGTCCAGACACAGAGAGGTATGACTGTTCTTTTGCTACTTCAGTTAATTCTTAAGCGTTTGAAAAAGGTGCCAAAGTGCTTTGCAATCACGAAAGAAAAGCCTGGCTTCTGTAAATTGCTGCAGAAATTAAACCCCAAATATCACCTGCCATCCAGATCTTATTTTACTGGTAAAGAGGTGCCGGGTTATTCAATAAAGTAAAATGCAAGTTGAAAAATCATTGGTGGGTGCAACATGGTATGCTGCCACTACTGATATGTGGACTAGTCATGGCGGAGCTGGTGAGCCATACATGAGCTTAACAGTGCATTACATTACTTCTGATTGGAAACCAAGGCTCACTGTCTGGAGACCACATTCGTATCACAGGATCACACATCTGAAAATATAATTGAAATCTTCCAAGGCATGCTTGACTTAGTGGAAAATCAGCAAAACAGACTAGCCGCTGTAACTACAGATAATGGAGCTAACATGAAGAAGGCATTTGTGGAGCTGCTTATTGAGGTTACCTGGCTAAGTTGCTTTGGCCATAACTTAAACTTGGGTATTGGAAAGGCTCTAAAGATCAGTAAAGCTGATGCTGCCATCAGAGCTTGCAGACATCTTGTGCAGGGTTTCAGCAGAAGCTGGAAGAAAAGACGAACTCTGAAAGCTAAGCAGGCAGACTTGGGTCTTCCTCAACACTCTCTGATTCATGATGTCGTCACACAGTGGGACTCCACGTATGACATGGTATCAAGATTTCTGTAGCAACAACAAGCAGTGTGCGCTGTTCTTGTATCTGACAGAAACACCTGGCACTTAATGCCTAAAGATACAGACGTCAGTATTCTTGAAGACGTAAGCCAGGTGTTGGACCACTGAATGATTTCACAGACTGTCTTGGTGCTGATAAGCATGTCACAATGTCTGCCCTGAAACCAGTACTGCATCATCTTATGAATGACTTGTTGATGCCCTTACCTGAAGACAGCACTCTGAAAAGTAAGTGAAACTCGCTATCAGAACTGATCTGGGTACCGTTGTTGTGTGAATACAAACAAAATAATTGACATCTCCTGTTTCCTGGACCCAAGATTTAAAAGCTTTCTTTAGCGATGACAAAGACTCTGTAGTGGGCTTAGTACATGAAGAGGTCATGCTTTGCTACACTGTTGATCACCCTTAGACTGTGCCTCTGATGATGGACCCTGGCCCCACGGCCACCGCCCATCCCATCTTCTTGACCAGAGTGCCTGTGCCAGTCCCACAACCCTAAATATACCTGTTGGTCCTGCTAATGCCATTGCTGGCACTGGCATCAATGTCAGTGGTGATGACAGTGTCAATGAGGAGCAGTCATCATTTTGCTCTGTGACTGAAGCTAATGAGGAGGAGGAGCACCTGGAGCAGCAGCAGTTTACTGAAGAAGATCCTGGTTTGTCTCACGATCATCACTCTCGTGAATCTGATTCAGACTCAGAAATGAGACCACCACCTACTCCACGGCAAGCACGACTGCCAGTGCCAGTGCCACCACCACCAACACCAACAGTACAGGGAAAGGGAAGGAAGAGGTCAAGGACAAGTTCAGGTTCATCATCATCATCTAGCTCTTCTGCATATGCCACAGGAGGCACAGTATCCAAATCCATATCCAGTCAGCAGCAGCAAAACCCAAGTCTTAGTCTACCTCCTTCTTCTTCAGCAACAGCTGCACAACAAGTGGTGGTAAAACCAAAAGGATTAACTGACCTACTAAGGCAGATTACAGACAAACGGTTATCAGTGGAAGGGTGTAATGATGAGGACATCACACTGGACATCAAAGTCAAAAATGAAATCTCTCACTATTTAGCACTGCCGTGTCTGCACACAGATGGCGAACCATTACAGTGGTGGAGTGAACATGCTGCAGAACTGCCACTGTTGTCGAACTTAACAAGAAAATACCTATGCAGTCCTGCAACAAATATACCATCTGAGAGACTTTTTCAGCTCCAGTGATCAAATTCTCACACCATTTCGCTCAAGACTATCCCAGAGAAAGTTAACATGCTTGTCTTCCTCCACAGGAACTTACCCTGATTAATCTGACTGAGTCTCTGACTGATGACCAGTCCAGACTTACAGACTAGTTCACTCCTACCACCCACCACACTAACATGTCATTGTGTGGAATTTTGAATGAATGAGTGAATCTTATATCTGATATGATTTGGTAGGGCAGGCCAGCTACATAGGCACTGTCATTGCAGCAGTTGCACCACAGTGCTATCTATCTAGTAGTACCTTTCTTGTTCGAACTAAGTTGGGGGGACCGAACCATAGCACTGGTCTGGAATCAGGGTGGATGATGTCTGAGTCTGATGCAATGCAATTTAAAGTTGAAATTTGGTCATGGTTGGCAGTCCGTCCGTTACTGAGTAGCTCATTTCTCTCCCCTCTCGCTTTCATTCCTCTGTGTCATGTGACACGTCTGTGTCATGTCGTGTGGGACTCGGTGTGACTGTTATTTACAGACTGAACTGCAGACCAAGCAGCACTGCTGGGAGTGGGAAGGCAGGGTATAGTAATGTAGGCCCTGAGTGAGCGGCGCCGCACCTGGCCTGACCCATCCATATCATCAATCAAATCAAGGTTCAATTATTCAGTTTTCAGTTCACTCACATATATCTTCTCATCTCACCCATTGTATGAGGGTACAATTTTCAAAATGCAAATAATGCATCGTGTTCCTTGATGAGGTCTACTTTATATTCGACATCTATATTGTTTCAGTATGGAGCACGGCATCAGGGCAGTGGCAGTGGTAGCCAAGTTAGTCAGCAATGGATGGGCATTTTGTGCTATACTTATTACTGGGCAGTGGGGGGCAGGGGCACTGGACCTGGGGTGGTTGGGTGGACATACCTGACACTGTGCTTGGGGGGGCAGTGGGCACTGGGAAAAGTGGTCCGGGCAGGACAGGTAGACTAGATGAGCACTGCACTTATACTTCACAACTTAAGTGTTTGCATGCAGATCTGCAAGAGCTACAGATGCAGCCACGCAGGCTGAAGCACAGTCTAGTGTTTCTGCTGCTGCTGTAGCAGCAGTGTACTACTACTACGCTACTGCTGCTGATGAAGCTCGTGCTTGGTGGTGCTTGAGTGAGTCGCAAACATGCAGAGACACAGTGTAGCAATTGTTGTGGTTATGATTTAAAAGTGCAGCAATGCAATGCAAATATGGGGTGGGGTGGGTCATGGGTGGGTCAGGTCATCATATCATCTCATGGTCACCGACACTGGCATCCCATTCCCAGTTACTCCTACAGCTGGCCCAAGCCAACTGGGCCAAAGTGCTGGCAGCTGAGCTATCCCATTCCAAAATTCAATATGTGCCCAACACTGCCCCCACAGTACTGTCCAGCAGTCCAGCCTCACACTGTCTGACTCAAATGAGTCGAGACATGATGTGATGAATGATCAACAACACACCATTTGCTTATTTTGCTTGTCTGCCTAATGCAGTTGCTTATTGATGACAGTTGTTGCTTGTTTTTGTCTTAACCATTTCTCTCTCTCAGGCTCAGCCAGCTTAGTACAGCTGCAGGGTTATTTAGCAGCAGCATGCAGGCGCCAGGCAGGCAAAGCTACTGCATCATTAGGGAGCTCAGCTGACGGGCGGCACAGGTAGTCTTCCTTGTTCGTTCAAGTTTTGTGGCTTGGTTAATGTGTGATGTCTGCTCTCTACTACACTGCACTGCTACAGATTTTTATAGCAAGGTAAGGTTAGGTGTCCTCATCACCTGTTCAATCCATGAGTGGACAGTGAACTGATGATGTTGGTTGAACTTGAAAGAGCTTGACTTCTACAACTAAACATAAGTCAGTCTTTTGACTTCTTCCTTCATTTTTTGAATGAATTTTCAATGTTCAGTTTCAATAAGTTTTTTAGTCATCATCATCACGTAATTTGTGTATGACAATGACACATGCATACACACACACACACACACACACAGTGCCACATGACACAAGGCATACAGAGGCCAAGTTTCTGTGATGAGTATTAGCTACCGGGCAGTGACACTAATAACTGTTCCTTAGTGGTAAATAGCAAGGACAGGCCATGTGCAACTGCACACAAAACTGTCAGTGAGCTAGTGTGAGTGTGACTGGCATGCCACTCAGTGAGTGCAGTAGTGTATAATGCACAATGCACAGTCACGGACTGCGCTTGTTTCATAGTGTGTAACTGCACACTGAGTCACTGTGACTCACTGGCACCGTTCATACAGGCAGTACACACTGAATGCAGCAGCCTTGCACAAAAGCAACACTTTTAAATGTGCACAAAATTGCACTTCATTATTGTCCTCTCCTCTGCTGTTCTTTTGGAACAGAAACAGAAAATGATGCAGTACTGGTTTCAGTACTGGTTTCAGAGTGAGTGACATGACAATGACATCCGTATTCCTTCCAGAGATGAACAACTAAACACTGACACTCTTTGTTGATTGAACTTGAGCAATAGGCATGGAATGGGGAAGAGGAGGGATCAGCAACAGCACCCAGGCCCAGCATCAAAATCTGTTATTATGTTAACACTGCTAGTAACATGACTGTAACACGATATGTCTCTCTGTCTCATGTCATACTGTAATGATCATCATCATGTATGTTACGTTTTCTTATCTATAGGGTATTGGGTAACAAAGTGTCTGTGGTTGGGGACAGGTTGGCTGTCACTGACTGTCATCATCATCACCGACATGTGTGCTGTTGTACAGACTCAGACTGCAGACTCTGAGTCGTCATCATTGACAATGTCAATGTCAATCACCTTACTGGCAGCAGGGTCAGTGAGTGACAGATGATCATGAGACAGCAGTGATCATTTCATTGACATTACTGTTACTTGTGCTGCTGGTGCTCTGTCTGTTTCAAGTGATCATGCGTGTTCATGTTCATTCAGAATCACTGTAAAAATAGAGAGTAAGTAGATAATCCTGTCAGCCTGTCAGAGGCACAAAACTGCAAAGGTTAGTCAGACAGAATGGAATATACACACCAAGAACTTTCTCAGGTCCATTTTTATTGTTTAATAATACCATAAAAATGTTATTTGTCATGATGTTAAATGCCATTTGCAAAACACACAGTGTTTTTCAGTTTTAGTGATTGATAAGAATTGGCAGGCACTAGCCTGTATTCAGTTGTTTGTTCCTTCAGTTTTCATTCCCAGTTGTTCCAAGCCCCTTCATCTGTCCGATTCTGCAACAGTTGCTGCTGCGCAGTACATCTGTGGTGTAGTGATTAGGAAAGTAATTTTTATTTGACGCCCGCCCTCCAACAAAAACACATGCCATATGGATGGCGTGCACGCTCCGCTTAGTAATCCAAATTCTCTCTGACTCTGACATCTGCTGCTGTTGCTTCCTGAATACTGACTCCGAGTCTGAGAGTCCTCTTCCTCTCCCTGTCCTCCTGATGTGATTTGTGATGAGGGACTACTACTTTGTACTCAGCACTGGCAATGTCAATTCAGCTGAGCTCGCACACTTAATGAAGTTGCAGTCTCTTCGTGTCTCATCTTTATCTGCCTGTCTGCTTGATGCCCCCCGACTCCCTCCAGTAGTCTAGTTCCACTGGGAAACACTTCCTGTCTCTGCTCGCCTGACAGCTGGCTGACACCTCCACTACAGTGGTCCTGGGACGGAGTGAGTCCGACTCCTGATGAGTCCTCCTCTCTGACTCTTGTCATCTGTGTCACAAAACTTTGGCTGGCTCAGGCTGGCTCAACTGAGCTCTTGGCTGACTGTGGCTGAGGACTGCCTAAAACAAAACCAATAAGACAAATTACTCTATTGCATTTTGCATTCATACATAATTAGCCATATTAACAATAGCATAGCTGCTAGCTTAACAATCACAGTCACATCCGATTTGACTCAGTCAGCACCAGTCACAGCAGCCACAAAACATGGCAGTGGCATTGAGGATATAAAGGCTAATTCCTCTAATGCCACCCTGATGACCCAGAACTCCAGTCCTTAGTGACTCACTGTCATCATCAATCACGGCTCACGAGTCACGACTTCAGTCTTGATTTATGAGTCTCGAGTCCAAGGCAGCGTCTGACATGATAACTCAAGTCACTCAGTGGAGGGGTGGCTAGCTAAGACAAAACCCATGGGAAATACTAATCTATAAATTCCTAATTACTTATTGTAGCTAAGCTAGTAGTAGTAGTACTTTAAAAAACAAACAAAAAAACAGCCAGTGAGCTCCTGCCACTGCCATGATGACATGGGCCTGGCACTGAGGATATATAAGCCGATTCCTTTAATGCAAAATTGGACTCATGTCACGTGACAGTCACATGACATGACTCGACTCACCACAATATGGCATGATTCACTCATTCAGCACAAGCAATGAGTCAAACAAGCTTTATTAACTCACATTTACATTGGCTCACTGTTTCAGCTAGAGGCTACTATAGTGTAGCTATTTACTTAGCTAAATATTTAATACAAAAAAAGAAAGAAAAGGCAGCCAGCTGAGCCACGCTGGTGCCACCATGGCATTTGGGATATATACAGTAGGCTGATTCCTTTAAATGCCACCACGGCAACGGTGAAAACTAGTTCTGACAGTTGGCTCAGCTCAGCTGATTGCCTCTGGCAGCTGTTGCCTTGCCTTGGAGGACTCAGACTTGGAGTAGTCTCTCGGACTCAGACACAGTGAGTGGCAGTGATGAGTTACTTGTCTGCATTACAGGTAGGAGTTGTGTCAGACTCAGACAGTATGGTTGTGGTGGTAGGGTAGGGTTAGGTATGGGGTACTTCTTTGGTACAAATGAAAAAGTAAATATGAATCTCTCTCCAAATTTATTTTTACTAGTAGTAGTACAACTTACTGTTACTTTTACTACTAGTCTAACTTCACTTGAGGGGACTGGGTTTGGGAAGGAGCCCGAGGCTGTAGGTGAGGAGGACAGAGGTACACTCAGCCTAGATTCTAGCCTACCATAGCCAAACATAGAAACATAGAAACATAGAATTTGACGGCAGATAAGGACCGCTTGGCCCACCCAGTCTGCCCATTTCCCTGCCTACTGGATAAGCTGCAGATCCTAGTTAACCAGCAGCCTACTTCTTCCTACCCCCATCCCTAGAATTGCCTTATGACTGTCCCATGCATGCTTGAATTCCACCACTGTTTTTGACTCCACGACCTCCTCCGGAAGGCCGTTCCATGCATCCACAACCCTCTCTGTGAAAAAATACTTCCTTAAATTACCTCTGAGCCGCCCCACCTCCATCTTCAAATTGTGCCCCCTTGTTCTTGCACACCTCTTTTTTTGAAAGATGCTACACTCTTGGACTTTGTTGATTCCCTTGAGGTACTTGAAAGTTTCTATCATGTCCCCCCTCTCCCTCCCTTCCTTGAGGCTATACATATTAAGCTCCTTTAGTCTCTCTTCATATGTCTTCTTCGGTGCAGACCCTGTACCATTTTAGTTGCCCTCCTCTGGACAGCTTCCATCCTGTCTATGTCTTTGCGAAGACTGGGTCTCCAGAACTGCAGCGCAGTACTCCAGATGGGGTCTGACCAGCTGTCTGTACAGGGGATAATAACTTCCTGTTTTCTACTGGTGATGCCTCTCCCTATGCATCCCAATATCCCCAGCCCTCCTTGCTGCCCTCTCACATTGCTTGCCCACCTTTAGGTCATCTGATATGACTACCCCAGGTCCCTTTCCATTTTGTTGTCGTTAGTATCTCACCCCCATTGTGTACTCTTCCCTGGTTTTTGTTTCCCAGGTGCATTACCTTGCACTTCTTAGCATTGAATCTAAACTGCCATACATTTGACCATTCCTCTAACCTTGCCAAGTCCCTTTTCATCCTTTCCACCCCACCTTGTGCATCAACTCTGTTGCAGATCTTTGTGTCATCTGCAAAGAGACATACTTTTCCTTCCAGTCCCTCTGCAATGCCGCTTATAAAGACATTGAAGAGGACTGGTCCTAATACTGAACCCTGCGGTACCCCACTAGTAACCTCCCTTTCATCAGAGTGGACTCCATTTACTATTACTCTCTGTGTCTTATTTTCCAGCCATTTTTTTACCCAGGCTGTCATCTTGGGACCCACTCCCAGGCTAGCTAACTTGTATATTAATCTTTTGTGTGGGACTGTGTCAAATGCCTTGCTAAAGTCTAGGTAGGCCATGTCCACAGCCCCTCCCTGATCTACTACTTTGGTCACCCAGTCAAAGAAATCTATCAGATTTGTCTGGCATGACCTTCCTGCTGTGAATCCATGACAGTGAGCCTTGATTTCCCAACAGTGAGCCTTGATTTTCCAATCAGAAATGTTCTAATTCTGTTAGTACTAGTAGTAGTACTGCTGTTGTTGTGCCTTCTTCTAGCTAAGACTAGTAGTACTAGTAGCAGTATACAGACCAGCACACTTTCGGTGACGTGCAACTCTGTCCCACATCAGTACATCTGCTCTGCAACTCTAGTCTACTCAGTCTGCTACAGTGCACCACCACCAGAAGTGGATGGAGTGAGTGTGTGTGGAGGAGTAGTCTGTGGACGGACAACTGTACATGGACATTCCTTTCATCATCTCTCATCTATCTAGACTGCAACTCAAGAAGTACAATTTCACATTACATTAACACAAACGTAAATCAAATGACCAACTTATTACTCCAGTCTCCTACTCGGTCACACAGTGTGCTTGTGCTGCTGTTTTTTTATGGTATAGTTCGGGTAGGGTACTTTTGGTATTGGTTAACTTGGTACTAGGTAGTAGTAGGTTTAGGTACTGTGTGGTACTGTATTTTGTGCTGTAAGCTAAGACAAGAGTACACTAAACAAACACTTTACAATATATGTCTATGTTATGTCAGTGTCACGTCACTTGTCTACTCCAATGAAATGGATAAAATAAAAAATACTCATAGTGCTCATAGCTCCATGCTCATCATCAAGTTAGGAGGAATGTGACTTCCAGTCAATAAAAAAATATATTTCTCTTGCACATACTTGACTCATTATCTTTCTTTTCTCTCATTAAATTCATAATGTGTCATTTACTAGTATTTTAACTGATTTTACATGTAGAATTTGGTTAAAATTGCATTATTTTTTAATATTTTCCCAATGGAATGCATTACACCGTGGTATCATGATAACCGCGATACAACACACCGTGGTTATCATACCATCAACATTTCATATCATGACAACCCTACTGCCCACAAAAGGCAGGTTAGAGACATGTCTGTAGTTAGATGGACAGTCCAGGTCAAGGGAGGGTTTTTTCAGTATCGGTCGCACAACTGCCTCCTTTAGGGGTTTAGGAACCCCCATCTTGAATAAACTCCAGACTATCTCAGCCAGAACCGGGCCGATTTTATGAATGCAACCCACAAAGAGTCACATTGAACCCGGGTCCAAACTACAGCTGGTTGGCCGCAAAGTCTGGACAATCCTTTCAATATCTATGAATTCAAGCCAGCGGAAGTTGGACCAAGAAAACCGGGTGCTTGCTGTCACAACCCCACTCAGCAGTCAGGCCCTCTGCTCTCACAGTGCCAACCTCTAAGTGCAGTATTGTGAACAGGAACAGAACAGGGTAACCCTCCTGTCTGTTTTGTAGGTTTGAATCACCTTTGGTCTCAAGTTCTGGAGGGATTCAAATTGTGAACCTCTTGCTAGCGTACCCAATGTACAGGATCAGATAATTCTGCTGTTCCGGGGATGCCAGATATCTTTTGCCTACGGGCACCTAACCAGGTGTACAAAATGAACCCTTAAAGAGCTGGTGACATGGTATTCTTACCTCTTCCAAATGATGGTGTCCATCCAACTCGATGCAGGAGTCTGTTTGCATTGAAACATGTAAAAAAATGTCCGCAATGCATAATTCTTAATTTCAAAGTTTTTAACCATGACTGCGCATCCCCCACACATTGCTCATCTTCACAAACGTCTGGGCACTTCTGGATGATGTTTACTGTGGAACGTGCATGTTATGTGCCCTGCTGTCACATTCGCACTGCATTGCTGGGAGCATAGAGCATGCTGCATCCAAAACTTATTCCTTGCTGTGCAAGCATATGTCGAAATGTCCGATTTTACTGAAGCAGTCAGTTTTTATGTTGACAGTAGCTCTGAGGATACCGATCGCTGTTGTTATTCATGCTCTGGTACTGCAGAGGCTGAGTTTGGGAGCTCTGTAAGTGAGCCGAATAGTAGTGTGCTTGCAGTACATAGTAGTGATGTACTGTTGTCTGAAGCTGTATTGGGGACATCTATGTGTTTTTCAATAGGTTCTCAGCATGCAGTTCCCTTGTTTCGTGACCTCAGTGGTTCTGTAACTGCTGTTGACAAGTCAGATGCTGCTGACTTACACAGTATTGATGCAAGCCCCCACTGGTGAATCTGTTCACATGCATGTAATTGTTGATCACAATACTGTGGAAAATTGTTGTTATGTTAGCAGTCAAGTGTGTGCAGTAATTGATGAGAGTTGCCCCCAGCAGGGTGGCATGTCAAGTAGTGCTAGCTCCTCAAATTATATTGATGGTGATAGTCAGCTTCTAGAGAGTTATACATGCAGCTCATCTTATTTGGCACATGAGCAGATAGCCAGAAGCTGTGGTGCTTCTGCTGACATTATAAACTGTTCTATTTACACAGAAGGAGCTGTTGGCATTTCACAGGCACTTACTGCATGTCTTGTTGTAAATTGTGAATTACAAGATAAAGTGGTGTCTGACAATGTCTCTGATTATGATACAGTGGAAGTAATGAGTGGTGTAGTCATTGATGCCTCTGACTCTGAGTATGGAGAAACATAGAAACATAGAAATATAGAATTTGACGGCAGATAAGGACCGCTTAGCCCACCCAGTCTGCCCATTTCCCTACCTAATGGATAAGCTACAGATCCTAGTTAACCAGCAGCCTACTTCTTCCTACCCCCAACCCCTAGAATTGCCTTATGACTGTCCCATGCATGCTTGAATTCCACCACTGTTTTTGACTGCAAAACCTCCTCTGGAAGGTCGTTCCATGCATCCACAACCCTCTCTGTGAAAAAATACTTCCTTAAATTACCTCTGAGCCACCCCCCATGCCAGTGGGGACGTTATCTTGATTGTTCTGTCAGTGGTACTGCATCTAACGAGTATGTACAGGAACATGAAAGTATGTTTGTAGCACAGAATGATGCTATTGCTGGTGTTTCTGTGACCACTTCTGTTGTCTCACCAGGTGTTGGAAACAATGACCAAGTTGATGATAACAACTATAGTGATTCTGACTCTGAGGACTCATTTGACGATGTTGACAGTGACGAATTAGCATATGAGCAGACTGAAAATGATGATGATGATGACCCGGATTTAGTACCCACAGCAGCTCCAGCTATGACATTATGTAATGTGCAGCCATATATGTATGAGCCATACCTCCCTGCAGATTCAAGTCAGGATCGAGTTGGTGGCATCACACAGGAATCAAACAGAGAGGTACTGCGTCTCGGCAATGCTGACTGGTGAGTCACTGTGGTTTTCATTTTTGTGCTGCTACTCCGGAAGCACCATACTGGAGACTCATTCTTGCTTCAACCCCCCCCCACACACACACACACACACACACACACACACAGCAGCAATGTGTTCTCACCTAGCTTCCCTCTACGTATGCATGTTAGGAACCTTTGATGTTGATAGAGAAGAATCAAGACTTGAGGTTTTGGAGGGTGTTCCGTAGGTGTGTGGGTGATGATTGAGCCTCAAAAGGAATCTTATTCTCCTCCTAGGAGTGAGGGTAGGAGAGGTGTTTTGTAACGCAGGTTGTATAGCAAGTTGCTGCCACTTGTGGGACTGCTATATTCAAAGTGAGTGATGTCCCACCTCCCGTGTGTGTAAGTACTTAAGAAAATCATGCAGTGTCATGCTAACCTGCTGTGGTATCATGAGCACTGCCTTCAATGTCTGTCACTGTTGTCCCAGTCCTGTGGTCCCGACCTAGTGCTGTAAGACGATGCCTGATGATGCCGACCAGCAGTGTATGTGTGTGTGTGTGGGGGTGTGGCGAGCATTGTGGTGGTCTCTGCCCGTGTGTTAAGCCTGGCCATGGGTTGATGGCAATCATGTCTGCTTTGAACACCGAATTAGTTATCATATAGTTCATGAGACAGTCAAATGTTGTGGGAAGTGGTTAGCATAGAGGAGTCACATTATGTGTGTAATTGTGACCAAATGTTGCCACCATTGTGTGAATGTTTGTGTATTACAACCGTATGTGATTTTTGGATGGGGAGGAGAGAGACAAAGAGATTTGAGGGGAGGTAGGTGTACAAAGTTGGAAGGGGATATGGAGGCCATAGGGCTGAATAAGTGGGTAACAGCCAGGAGATCTGTAGGGCAGCAGTACTGCTGTAGTGCAGGTGTGTGGTGGGAGATGGAAGTGCAGCAAGCAGGAGGGAGAAGGTGTTTGAAGGATTGGTGGATCCAGTGGAAGCAGGAGCAGTGGTCAAAGGAAAAGGAAGCCAGAAATGAGTTCACAGGAGGAGGGTGGCTTAAGTGGTGTAAGGGAGGTACAGGGAACAACACAGACGCATATGGTTGGAAGCCATACCAGGTCCAAGGGCAGACAGAGCGGGGCAAGCATGATGCATAAATGACCTGTCAGGGGAGACTGTGGAGGTGGTGCAGGGAAAGTTCACGGAATTGTGAAAGGTGTGTGAGGAAGTAGGGAAGACGTTTGCCTTTTTGGAGGTGGGCTCAGTTCCCCGAGTGAACACAGTGAGGAAGGAGAACATTAGGGAATTCTGTGTGTGGCTGGAGGTGTATGTGCATCAGATGAAGACTTGACTGTTCTTCTTTGTTCTGTGACACAGAGTCCAGGAAGCACTTTGTAGTCCTTCCAGGATCACCTTACTCCTAGCACATGTTGTCGATGGTATGCTCCAGTCCACCTTGGGCATGTTGAACTCATCCACAAGTACAACTTCTCATTTCCTGTACCTTCAATATTTGTGAATTCAGTTACCTGTACCTCTCTGTGCCAGAGATGCGTGTTCTGCAAAGCACCCTAGCCTGTATAGTCTTTATAAAGGGATCAATAGGTCCCAGCCAAGGTTTGGTGTTTCAGAATACTTGCTTACTGCCACTGTGTCCATCCTCCTGTCTATTAATATTGCCTCATCAACCCTTTTTATGTAATGAACCATTCATGCACTTTCAGAGGTTAATTATAGATCAAGGGAGCGCTCCCGAGCAATCAGAGTCTTCCTTTCCTCAGTGCATGACAAAGCCATATTCCATTAACAGCATCTCACGTGCAGATGCCCTGGAAATGGGCACATGCTGGGAATTTTATTTTTTCCAAAATATATTATGGATTGCTGTCGATCAATAATATCTTAATATGTCCCCCATCGCCACTCATTGCTGAAAATGCTTTCAGCTTGAGACAGAACAGGTCAGCTTTACTTCGCTGTTCTCACTCAAGCAGAAGGTGCATCAGACCACGCTTTTTCAGCAATGACTGCAAAGGAGGGACCCCATTGTGACGGCGGTGTGTGTGTGAGCTGCCCGAGCTGCTCTGAGTTTTAAAACTTTTTGCATTTTGCACTGGTTTTTGTTTAGTTTAGTTAGGGTATGTAAGTGAGTTATTTAGAATTGTAAATTGTATTTTTTGTGCCAGTAGTCTAGTGGGGCTCGTAGTTTTACGCTTTGAATCACAATTGTTGTGGTCCGTAATTAACATTATATTTTTTTCGTTTGAGCTGCCATTACTCCATTTTGCATTGGAGTTCTGTTTTATTGCAGTGTTTCATTTCATTTGGGCTGCCTTTGTTCGTTTGTATCAGAGCTCCATTTTTGGCTGCATTGTCTCGCTGCTATAATGCGGCTGTGCTCTACGGGTTGAAACCGTTATTGGTTCTGCTTTGTTGCTGCGGAGATTTGTGGAGCCTGCTGTTTAGAGTGTCGCTTCAATAATGGGCTGACTTTGGGAGCGAGGAGTCCCAGTGCTGAGTGCAGGTGGAGATTGAGTGGGACTGCTTTTGCAGGTGCCCTCAGTGACTGGGGGAACATTTGACGGTGGCTGTGGAGTGTGAAGTTTTGCTGCCCTTAACGCTCATTTATGGAATCAGCGCTGATGTGGTGAGAGCACATTTAACATCCAAAGTGCTGAAGGAGTTTCTCTGAGCGGTGTTTTCTCTCCTCGGGATTCCAGCTTTTGAGGAGGTGTGACTGTTTTCGTGATTTGTGCTGTCGAGGAAGATCTGAAGATCTGGATAAACTGTGTTTTTTCCCACTTTGATTATGGTGTGGAGTACTTATGAGGATCCTGGCTCATTCTGCTGGATTGACTTTTATAGTACGGGTGGGCCTAGCTCTCAGTGTCCAGTGGTTACAGGTGACAGGGCTCTAGAGCAGTCAGGGAACTGACTGAGGAGCCCTTTGTTTTCCTAGACTCTTGTGGTTTGGCTATAGGTTTAGTCATTCCCCAGGCGTCGAAGTACCCCAGCAATCATTTTCGGTTGTGGACACTGGGAGTGGAGCCTGTTATTTCCCGTCTTTTAGTTATTTGGTTTTTTTTTTAGACATTTGCTGCTGAAAGCTTTGGGAGCAGCTGGAAGTTTTCCGGATGCCGGTTTCTTAGAGGGGCTTCGCTGGATGAACTGACATGTAATATTTTTTCCTGTTCAGCAAAAGATGTGATTATCCCAGGTCAGATTGTTTCTTTCTTTCTTCCTGCATATTTTGGTGAAGCAGTGAGAGTGCTTCAGTTTGTATTAAGAACAAATTTGTGTGACTGTTTACTTGCCTGTGTGAGAGATAGGCCTGGGACAAATTCCTCAGGGGTGAGAGCTCTGAGGGTCTTTTTATTATTCTTAGTCTTCAGCGGTGCACAGGTCAAAAGAAATTGAGACTCTGCGTTCATACTCCACTTTAGGAGCAAAAATTTATTTAGACTGTTTAAGACTTTTTCTGGGGAGTTTTGTCTTAAGGGAAATGGACAATTTGTTTTATTTTGTGTTAGAAATGGGAAGTGGGGCTGCCGTCTAAGAAAAATAAGTTTGCAGTACTGATAGTATTAATCAAATTGGTCGTTTGATTAATATTTGTTTTTAAATATTCAGCAGCATGTGCTGGGACCGGGTCTCCATGGTCAGGCGCTATTCCCCCTCTAGGCTGAGGGACCTGCGCCCCTTCGATTTTCCTCTGTTGCAACTTGAGGTATATAGGCATTGTCATGCCTTGGGGATTGCACGGCGGAGGGAAGGGGGTCCTTGGCTGTGAGGGGGATTGGAGGGTGGATAAGGGTCGTGGGTTCAGGAGATGCCCTGGGGTGAAATGGGTCCAGGATAGGGGAGTACGATACCTGGTTCCCATACCCAAGGGTTCCACTGAGAGTGGGCAAGTGGCCCGCTCCCCCAGGGCCTCTCATCCAACCGGGGCAGTGTTATGCAATGCTAGGTCTACAAAAAACAAGACAGCAACTATTGCTGATCTTGTTGAGTCATCTGATCTGGCTTGCATTACTGAGACCTGGCTGGATGAAAATGCTGGTCCCATATTGGAATCAGCTGTTCCAGCTGGGTACTCAGTAATACATCACCCAAGGTTGGATCGAAGGGGTGGGGGGGGTTGCTATTTGTTTTAAATCGAGGTTGGGTCTTGTGGAGGTCCCAGTGGTGGCCCCTAGATCCTTTGAGTGTATCATGGGAGCAGGTGTGGGCAGCAAAATCTTACTCGTCTACCGTCCGCCCGGTGATGAGAAAGTCTTTCTGCAGGAAGTTGCAGATGTCATTGTCGACCTGGTGTTGGAGCCCTCCAGGTGGTTGGTCCTGGGGGACTTCAATGCATGGGTCGACGATGAACTCTCGCATTTTGGTCAAATCTTCCTCCAATTAATGATTTAGTTGGGCTTCACACAGGTTGTTACCGCTGCTACCCATATTCAGGGTCACTCTCTGGATTTGGTGTTCACCCTGGGGATGGAGATCATGGAACTGCTGGTGGAACCAGTTGGGTGGTCTGACCATCACTCCATAAGACTCAATTTTGCGACCCCCATTGTGAGACCTACCCCTTTAGAGATGGTCCAGTACCGCCCTTTGAGGAGAGTTACCCCTGACTGTCTGATGGTGGTGCTGGACCTATCGAATTGGCCTATGGAGTGCATGGAACCAGATGCCTTAGTGGTGCACTATAATAATATGGTGCTGAGGGCACTGGATTCCATTGTGCTTGTTCGATACGGCCCTCTCTCGCCTCGGTGCCCTGGTTTGATGGGACATTGAGGGAGTTAAGGAGAAAGGGGCAAAGATTGGAGCACTGTTGGCGGAAATCCGGCCTGGAAGGTGACAGACTTAGATTGATGGCCCATTATGTGGACTAGCAATCAGAAATATCCCGTAAGAAGGCAGAGTTCCTATCCTGGGAGATAGCTGCTTCAAGAAATCAACCAGCTCAGCTCTTCCGGACCATGGACAGACTGTGCAATCCAGCCTGTCTGCAGGGTCAGAGAGCCTTATCACAAATAAAGTGTGATGAGTTTGCTCGATTCTTTGAGGATAAGGTGTCATCGATCAGGTCGGAGATCCGCGGTATGTGTTCTAATGAGCGTGGCAGTGATCGATGTGGGGTTGCAGGCCCTTGGTCTGCCTGGACAGATTTTGACCAGCCAGAGATCATGGATATCATGAAGATTTCCAGGGCTTGCGACCGACTTGCTGTTGTTTGGATCCTGGTCCTACGTGCCTCCTTGTGGGGTGCATGGATGTGATCGGACCAGTCCTTGCCGAGATAGTCTGGTGCTCTCTGGACCAAAGGTGTTTCCGGAGTCTTTGAAAGAGGCTATCGCGACACCCTGTTAAAAAGACTTCCCTTGACCCAGACTGTCTCGCTAACTACGGACCGATCTCTAAACTGCCTTTTTGGGCAAGGTTATTGAGAAAGTAGTCGCGTTGCAGCTCGATGATTTTCTTACCACCCATGAGGTCTATGATCCTCTCCAGTCTGGTTTCAGGAAGAGGCATAGTACCGAGATGGCATTGGTTAGGGTACTTAATGATCTCCTAATAGCGAGAGATCGGAGGAGATGTTCGATCTTGGTCCTCATTGATCTCTCTGCAGCATTTGACACCGTGGGCCATGGGATGTTGCTGGATCACCTGCGGCTGTGCTGCGGACTGTCGGGGACAGTCCTTAGATGGTTCTACTCTTTTCTCACAGGCAGAAGTCAGAGGGTAGTCTCAGGAAGTTTTTCCTCAGCTCCCTTTGCTCTGTCCTGTGGGGTGCCACAGGGTTCTGTGCTTTCCCCCATGTTGTTCACGGTGTATATGCTGCCGTTGGGAAACATTATAAGTCGTTATGGGCTGAATTTTCACTGCTGTGCAGATGACACTCAGCTCTATATGTCTTTTGTACCTGAACAGAATGACACCTTATCGGTCTTTAATAACTGCCTCGCTGAGATTCAGGACTGGATGAGTGCAAACTGGTTGAAATTAAATCCGGATAAGACTGAGGTGTTGGTTGTGGACCCAGGTCATCGTGTAGAGAAGTTGACTCCTGGGTCCCCCTCTGGCTTTGTGTTAGGAGGTAACCAGTTGAGACCTTCTGAACAGGTGCGGAATCTGGGTGTAATTCTTGACAGCGAGTTAACGTGAAGACACAGGTATCTACCGCTGTCAGGTCTTCCTTTTACCATCTGAGGAATATCGCCCAGATAAACACCTTGTTCCACATGATGACCTTCCTGTGTTGGTCCACGCCTTTGTTTCCTCACGCCTTGATTACTGTAATGCTCTATATCTAGAGGTTGCTGGGGTGGATCTCTGTTGCCTGCAGCTGGTGCAGAACGCTGCAGCCAGGCTGTTGACTGGATACTGAGAACTTGCCATATCACTCCTGTGCTGCACGATCTGCACTGGCTGCCGGTGCGTGGAGAATCACCTTCAAGGTGACGTTGCTGACCTATAAGACCCTACACGGTCAGGGACCGGCTACTTGAAGATCTCCTTGACCTTACTGCCCTCTCTGCCCACTCCGCTCTGCTGACGAGGGATCGCTAGAGATTTCCAGGGTTCACCTTCAGTCATCTGGGGCCAGAGCTTTTTCTTTCATGACCCAAACCCTGTGGAATTCTCTGCCTCGTCAGATTAGAGAGTACCTGTCCACGGAATCATTTAAGGTGTCCCTGAAGAGTTATTTATTTGAATTAGCATTTGGATAGGTTTATTGCTGCTTTTTATTGTTTTTATGTCATTATTTATTATGTAAGATGCTGTTTTGTACTTGCGCTTTGATAAGCTGAAAAGCGCATTATAAATAAAATTTGATTGATTGATTGATTAACACATAGTATTGCAGTGTAACAAAATTATATTTTTAGATTCAATTTCGATGTGTTGTTCTTTACAGGTGCCAACCTTATGTTCAGTGATGACGACGGTGACAGAATGTGTATGCTGTAAGGAGCAGGAAAAGGTTGCAAGCAAAAGTGCCAATTATGGATGTATGACTCAGCACCCTGGATTTGCTACTGTATATTTGGATGTGTTTGTACTGGAAGCTGCATATTATACTTTCCAACAGTATTACGGAAGGATCCGTAATACCCCAATACATGAGTATGTGTTATGTGTTATTGTGTATTGATATCACATAACAGGCAACAAACTTCTTATGCTGAACAGTTACTGCAGGAACTGTGAAGTAAGCTACTAAATGAAATTCTGTTGCTGTAGTACTATGGTACTCTAATGTGGTTATGTTTTCTGATCAAATATATATATATATATATATATATTTCATCTTCAGAACTGTACTAAAGGCAACAAACCGACACCCTTTTATAATATAAATAACACACAGTGGTGTGCTAAGCACACATTTTCTTTAACCATGTGTGGTGGTACCAGTCATTTGGCCTGGTGCCTTTTGCATTCTTACGCCCATGCCCTTGTTCAACAATATATCCCACGTACACTGTGATGTGTATTGTAACTGTTGTGTTTCTCAGCTATGAGGGTTTGAAACAATGTATTTCCTTTTTGTGGCTTGCAGTGTGTTTTTGAAGGTATCTGTGATGAGAAGCCTGTAGTGTCGATGGCCAAGAAATGGAGCATGGGTATTCAAGTATCTTGTTTGCTGCCTATTGGCATCCCTGCTGATTTCCCTTCTCTATAGTGCACAGTGGTTGCAGTCCCATAGGATACAACCGCACAAATATCCCCCTCTCTTCTTTGTGTAGCAGTACCTATGATTAGTGGCATATACCATCGGTGCCATTGCAAAGTAGGTGCCAGTGCCATTTAATGCTTCACCCTACCTGCCCACCATCAGCACTCCTTCCATTTTCCATACCCATGATATTTAACTTCCCTCTATGTTTAATCCAGCATCTCTTAAAGCTGCCTGCTGTCTTCAACAAGATTACTTTTTCCGGTAATGCATTCCAAGTGTCCACCACCCTATGTGAGAAGAAGTGCTTCTTGATCTCACTCCTAAACATCCTACCCTCTGGCTTCATACTGTACCAAATAGTGTCATGGTTACCAATCATCATAAATACACTGTCCTTATCAACCTTATTAATCACTTTGAAGTACTTCAAGTTCAAAATCATGTCCTGTCTCCAGTCTTCCAGGGAATACATGTTCAGTGCCTTCAAACTGTACTAATCTGCCTTATTCTGCTGACCCGCTATCATCTTTGTTGCTGTCCTGTTGACCTTCGCCAGCCTGTGAATGTCCTTTTTGAGGTGTAGTTACCAGTAGTGAACTCCATACTGTAGATGCAGCCTTACTGGTCAACTTTATAATGGGCACTCTAATCTCCTCTCTCCTACTACTGATCCGCATAGATATGCATCTCTCAGCATGTCGTTTTCCTTTGTGCCTCCTTTCTCGCACTTTGTTGAGTTCCTCTGTTCACTAGGGATCGTCACTCCCTGGCCATTATCCTCCTCTGATTCAAATACTGGTACTACACCTGGGTAGTACAATAGCCTGTGATTCTTTACTCCAGTATGCATAATTTAGCATTTTTTGGCATGTAAGACAAACTGCCAGATTGTGGACCACTTCTGCAGCTTTTTCATATCTTTGTGTAAGTCCTGTATCCCTTCCACTGTGTCCACTCTCTAACACAGCTTTGTGTCATACCATGCCCAATGTCATTGATGAACACATTGAACAACACCGGCCATGTAAGACACCACTGTTTACTGCTCTGGTTCCAGATAAGTCTTCACCCACATCCACCTTCTGGGTTCTGTCCCTCAGCCAGTTGTCCCCCCCACCCACATCCAGCAACAACCGTATCAGATTGTTATATCTAACACAGTCAAAGGCCTGTAATTCCCTGGGTCGCCCTTGGGACCACTTTGGTGGTGCATGTGATGTTCTCCAGTCATGTGGCACCACTCATGACTGTACTTAACTATTAAGTAGGTCTGCCAGTGTCCCTGCAATCTCCTTAACCAGTTCACTTACTGTCCTTGGATCTACTGTGTCCGTGCCCTGTGATTTGTCCACTTTCATTGACAGCAGCCCCTTCCTCACTCTATCCTCCTTTATCAGTACATCTGTGTTACCATCTACCCTTGCTCCTCTTGACCCACTTGAAGGCTGTGGTGCTCTAATCTGGGACATAGAATGCTTTTTTTGCGTATGATCCACCCCGTGCCATGGCGGTAACTCCTTCTGTCCCCACATGGACCTACTGGTACTTGCTACTCCAGACCCTGCTGCTACACATTGTAGCCAGCCCAGGTAACCCCGATGTATCCCTTAATCCAGAGGTTCCTCTACCTGCATAGGGATGATCCTTTCAGTCATATCACAATACTGGGTGCTGCTGAGGCAGCAGATGTAGGCATGAGGCCAGTGATGAGTATTTGGGATGCCATCAACCGATCGGCCAGGGTGCCATTTTCCACTTTTCACAGCGGGTAGTGGCATGCCATGCATGTCATTGGCAGTGCCAAGGTCCACCACTCCACAGATATGTAGTGGCCAGGGGCCATCATGCACCAAGCTACATCACCACCCTGCACCAGGAGAAGGCGAGCTATCGCTGGACACTCCAGCCTTCTCCAACAAGCGTTGCACCACAGGGCAAGCAGAATGCCTTTCTGTAACTGAGGTTCTAGTGTAAATAAACTGTCTCTTAATTATTTACCTTTAATTGGACATGTTGTTCCGTAAGAAAGTATAGCTACATTTAATATCTATAACCTGAGACACATCACATCATTGCAATCAATCTATACCCTGTAATTTTTCTTTTTTGTATCTCATTCTTTAGACGATACAGATACATAGCGTATTGACAATTCATTCGCTGGTGTTGGGGATATTTGGGACGTCTCATTCATGTACAGTAGCTGTTCCTTCCTGTGTTGTCAATAGCATTCATCATCGCTTCCCATCAACTCAATATGCAGGGTTTCAATACCCACCACTCTGAATTTTACTATATAACAACACTATTGTCGATGGTCACATGTATGGATAACATATGTATCGCTGCAGCATACAAAGAAGTTATTAGTCTGGTCTAAGTTATGTTTGCAGTTCACAGTGTACTGTGTGCCAAATAGCACTGCAGTATGTATGTATGTATGCGTATTTTTACGCTTGTATCTGTATCACTAAGTGATGTCACATATGAATATCAAAGAACTGAGAAGTGAAAATGATGTGATAACCCAAAAAAGGCATGTTATTGATATTTGTTGCTTGCTTTTTTAGCAAACTGATTTAATAAGTATTAATTACTGTACTCTATAGTGTCTCATGATGTACTCTTCATAAATGTAGTTGCACACTTCAGATTTCCACTACCTAATGTTATGTTGTACTTGATTGTAAGCAATAAAATAGGCTGCAGTTCTGTGGTTTCTATGCATTTTTGTCTTAGAGGTGAGACAATTTTAAGATTTGCATGCCTCACTATAATTAATTAAATTGATCAACAGTTGATGGACTGACTGAACGTTTTTGTAATGTAATAACTAAACACATCCATGGCAATAAAAGTTATTTTATTAAAATTGAATTGCAGCATGAATTACAGTCATGCATTACAAATAAAGTCATTGTATTTCAACATTATGTGAAGTCTTTCTTCATTTTACTGGAATAATTGTTGGAGGTATAAGGCTTGAAATAAGACTGCTGTGATTGTAAATTACTGTAAACCAGATGCTTGGTAACAGCTTTTACATTACTAACATCAACGCTATGCATTCCTTGTTATGATTCTCCTCACATCTGTCACCAAAATCTACGTTAGCATGGGTGATCCACAACTACATAGACAGACTTGGACGGGGTACAGGTAGGGTAACCCCAAAAGGTAGACTGATATGCCATGTGGCCTTATCTGCAGTTAGTGTTGTGGTTTCAATGTTGGCATGCTTGTTACATGGTCAAAGGCTACTCAGCATACTGTGGGCAGAGGCAGTGATGCAGATCTCATGAGTTATCACTGACAGGTTAACGTATGAAGTCTCTCGAGGGTAATCGCCATCACTTGATATAGTGTATAGTGGAATGTCGTTCAGCAGTAAAATCTAGCGTGCTTCAAAAGGTGTTCTGCTACACTGGTGACATCCACAGTGCAGCATAATGACTTTTCGTTCTGCTGCCCAGCGCACCTCACACACTGTGTCATTGAGCAGCAGTCTAACAGTTAGGGCACATTCATAATACCTTCCCTAATTAGCTATGTCTGTGGTAGAACTATCAAGGGCACTATCCAAACAGGACACATTTATATTGCAGCGTGACAATCAGGGGGTGCAGGGATGTAATATGAAACAGTTAACCCCAGGGTCATGATAGTACTGTTGCAGACATCGCTAATTCGTAGAGGTTGATTTTTGGAGGTGGGGTGGGGGGAGGACGTTCAACAATACACTATATAGAAAGTCGCATGAGTAACAGTTAACACCAGGGCCATTCTTTCACCTCATCGCTACTATGATGACTGATGACCTCTACAGCTGTGCTTTCGAGGTCATCACTCATCATAGTACCGACTCGGAGAAAGAATAGCCCTATTGTTAAGTGTTACTCATGCACTATCCTATATGTAAGCAATAAGACATGACAGGGTGTGTATTGAACAGATATTACTACACACCTAGGGGCGTAGTAAGGCATGAGGCCCTGCCGAGTGCCTGCAGACATTGGAAGTGCAGTGATATCTGTTCAACACACACCTTGGAGTGTTTTATTTTGCTTACAAAATGGGAATATTTAAAACAAATTTTTGCTCCTACTAAATACCACATCTGTAAGCAGCAAAAGGTGATTTTTATCAGAACTTCAGATAAAATAGTCCTTCCACCAGCAAGAAAATGACAGAAATGAAGGAAATTGAAATACTGTATATATCTTGTCAGATAAGACTTATAACATTTGTATTTGAACAACAACAAGTGGCTATTAACATCATCAACTGTTGCTAGCGGAACTCAAAACCTTGCTAAAAGTAATTGTACAAATAAAGACCGAAAGTAGACTTTGACTTATGTCTAAAATGTTTTGGTATTGTCTCAATGAAGCATTTCAATGAACACTGACTTTTGATGTACTGTTAAGAAGTCACGTGTATGTTGAATGTGCCCATGTCATCAAAGTTCAGATTTGCATACTTTGGTATTCATCATGTTCACATTTCATTTTGTGAATCAAGAAACATGTCTGTCTACTGCCTCTTTTTTGTCTGGATGAATAAATGAAGAGCATAGTGATTCGAGGGTTGTGTCCAATGTAGAATTTGAAAACCCAACATTTGGTCGAGACTGACAGACATCGATCACCTCCTTCATCAGGTCATATGCATATTCTGTAAACCAGGAACAAGTAATGAGTTATGAGTACAAAAGTATACAATGACAGTCCCCTGTAATTTCGCGATTACCTGAAATCTGTAACATGTAATCAAAACACCATTGTACCACACACACCACCGCCCAGTAATACAACAAGAAGGAATGACAGGGGGTGTGTAACGGTGTGATAATGGCTACACTTGATGTTGGTTGAAGCACATGCATAGCCAAGAGCTTCTACCATCCCAGAAGGGCACATGACCACACCATAACACACCCTGTCATGCCTTATTATGATTATGAGATGAGTAATTTTGACTGACCTGAATGCATTTTTAAACATAATACTTTAACTTGTGCCATTATGATGGCACAGTTGAAAGCATTTCTGGGACAATCATAATTCAGCATTCTTTCTACCCGTGTCATAATGTCTCACCATCACCCACAACACCTGTTCACCCCTCCTCCCAGCACAGCCAGTTCACTTTGTGGTCTGTTCAGCTTCACAGCACACCATCACTGCTGTCAGCCGATGGCGCCATCAGGGTATGACAGCTTACAATATGAAGTGTAATTACTTTGCTAGAACCTGTTCTATGATTTTCTTGCAGTGTGAACTGTGACCTTTCATTAACAAAGATGGCCTCTCAGTGAATGACAGGTTAGAGTACATACTGTAAATTTATTGTCCGACAGCAGTGAACAATGTTAAGTTACTGCCTATTGTAATCTGCCATTGTGTGAAACCTCACTATGGACAGCTGTGGGCTGGTAGTAAAATAAATCATTTTTTTTTTTTGTACTCATTCCGTGTCTGTTCTGTCTCATGTTCATGGTCAGTGAATGCCATCACATAAGCTAAGAAATCATAAAGTAAAGGAACCAGCGTGCTAACGTAAAATAGTGTGTGTGTGCTTGTAATGACAGAAAGCCTTCAAACTGAAATAAGGTGACATTGATGTCCATACACTGTAAAAGACAATGAATGGGCCTCGATGACCAATTGTTGCAATCTTGTGGTTACCTTGGCAACTGCACTCTCGTAGTTTACATGACTTGCCAAGTAACCACTCAATGGCAGCATAGCGTGGTTGTTCATCGATGCCCATTCATTATCCTCTATCTTAATTACCATAGCTTACTTTGCAGGTATGTGTCTTGCAGGAACCCAAAAACTCACCATTGGTGGCGTTGACAGGAGTTTTCCATACAATGTATTCACCTTTCTTGAATTTGGGATAATGAAGGCTATACTGCAGTGCCCCTTGTTTGGTTCTGGCCTGCTCCCTCCAAGAGGTCTCATTATAATGCACAGCTGCAAGCAGTGATCTGTACATTGAGCCAGACAACAGCACATGTAAACAACAGCTTACTGACATACAGTATATAAAGTCTGTAACTGTATTTTATGGGCACACCCTCAATCACAACAAGATATTAAGTATTGCTACTATTCTTTGTATTTTATTATACAATGGGCCATTGTGCACTATAGTACCACACCCCCCCCAAAAACATGCTTCGGGAAGGGATAGGCGGACAGCAGGTGCTCTCCTTTACTGACAATGGTCATGTGCAGACCTACTATCAAGGACTATTGTATCACGTGTAACAATAAATATAAAAAGTAATAAAATTGTAAACAAACACATTTTTTTCTAATTTTTTTTACACCAAAAACATACAGGACTCCATTCTAAAATTGCAATATGCCACTGGAGAATGTTGGTGATGCCAGGATTTACCAACACCCGGTGTGTTTTGCTACCCCTCATGACCAAACACACCAGGGCATGGGTAAATCCCCGCATCACCAACACCCTGTTGTGGCATATTGATGAACTGCAAGGTGCCTTACTTATAAAGTATTTCAGTCTTATATATACACATCAAAACCTGCACCTTCAGGACAATAGCCCTGATCCGGGTCATACCACCAACAGTGGCTGTCCACCACCCTAGTGTATTACATGTTGTGTGCCTTTGTACACCGTGATGTTGCTTCTGCAGTGTTATTAGCAGGATGCATGGTCCCCAATGCTAATGTACAGATTCATATATGGTGATGTAATGCTTATAACACAACTGTTCACCTATTATTCACCTGGTTGAGCCTACATTTACTAATTCAAAGCAGAACATTTGTTTAAGATACATAGAAACATAGAATTTGACGGCAGATAAGGACCGCTTGGCCCACCCAGTCTGCCCATTTCCCTACCTACTGGATAAGCTGCAGATCCTAGTTAACCAGCAGCCTACTTCTTCTCTACCCCCCCCCCAGAATTGCCTTAGAAACATAGAAACATAGAAACATAGAATTTGACAGCAGATAAGGACCGCTTGGCCCACCCAGTCTGCCCATTTCCTACCTACTGGATAAGCTGCAGATCCTAGTTAACCAGCAGCCTACTTCTTTCTACCCCACCCCCAGAATTGCCTTATGACTATCCCATGCATGCTTGAATTCCACCACTGATTTTGACTCCACAACCTCCTCCGGAAGGCCATTCCATGCATCCACAACCCTCTGTGTGAAAAAATATGACTATCCATGCATGCTTGAATTCCACCACTGATTTTGACTCACAACTTCCTCCGAAGGCCATTCCATGCATCCACAACCCTCTGTGAAAAATACTTCCTTAAATTACCTCTGAGCCGCCCCCCCTCTATCTTCAAATTGTGCCCTCTTGTTCTTGCACACCTCTTTTTTTGAAAGATGCTACCCTCTTGGACTTTGTTGATTCCCTTGAGGTACTTGAAAGTTTCTATCATGTCCCCCCTCTCCCTCAAACTACAAAAAACTACAAAAAAAGTGTAGATAATTTACCTGCACTGCATTCCACTGTAAGAGAACACTATGGATTTGGGGGCAAATTGATTTAAGAGACTGTGAAAAGCCTCCAGTTCAGACATCTGATAGTGCCCTGAAAGCTTGCAAACATTCTTGCACAGCCTGCTGTCTGTTATGATACGTTTCAGTACGCCAGCTGCGCGCGAGAAGCTGAAGGAAAAATTAATAAATATTATTGGTCATTTGTGTGGTACTGATCCTTCTTATGAATTTATAGCACCATGAAAAATTTATAGTTTTACTAATATGGTGTCAGCCAAGGCTTGCAACGTTCTTCATCCTGTAGATTATCATGCACACACTCTGGAAACAGTGGGTTGTTATGATGGTGTATGTCTTGGATGTGTGTACACACTGATCCATGTTGCTAGTACAGTCTCTGCATTACCATCTTCAATGGATCCTACAGACCAGTACAGATGGTCCATTGTGCTGTGGATCCAGGATCGTAGCACCAGGCAATCCTTAGCATTGAAGCTGCCATCAACTCTTCTTCATTCTGTAAAAGATTGATATGGAACTGAGTAGTATGGCACTGCAGTGTAGATTAGAAAGAAATAGATCTGCAGATATTACTTTGTAGATCTGCTGACTTCGCTTCATATTGATTTCTTCATTGACAGACACACTGTCTTGACTAAAAATAATTGTTCCACCAAAGTTTAACAATGGCGGTTCATACTCAGAAAGCATCATTCAATTCTTTATGCTGTGCTATAGAATGAAATGCTGACATGAAGAATTCATGTAACAGTGCCGTACAGAGCTGTAGTGACACAATAGCTAAACCACAATTGCCAAATCCATCACAGCAGCAAATTCATCAGGTTTTTATATTGTCGATCTGAGGGACCCAAGGGTGAAACTTTGCCCTTCTGCCTACTTCACACACCCCACTCTGTTCTACGAGTCAGAGTCACAGTTCTATTTTAAGAAGGGGATGGTTGCCCAATGCATGGAGGTTTCTGGGGGTGCTGCCCCACAATAAAGCATGCGATGTCTGACACAAGATATTTTCCGTTGACATCGGTATCTCGCTATGCCACACATAGACCACAGTGTTGTTTATTCAGCAGAGCTAAACCAGCAGTATCGTAATAGTACTCAGCTACTCTGTCTGCCTGACTCTGCATTAAAGCCATGCATTCATGTGTGTTACACACACCTACTTCTGTCTTATTTTATACATGACGTTTCACATAACTGTGCCCAAAACATTGCACGTGAGTATTTCAAGGTATGAATATTACCATTAGCAACATGCCACACATCATATAGGTGAGTTGTACCCTCCATATTCTCTCACACCCATTTCGCAACCTGAAGATGCCTATCGGTTATCAACTCATCAACATGTAGTCCCCATTCAGACACAGATGACATTGCACACTTGAGACCTTCAAGCTCCATATTTGTACTCCCTCCACATTCATTGCTCTGTATGTAATAAACATAAAGTGCATACACTCAAAATAATATGGCATCCAGAAATATCACAGTTGTATAGCAGACAGAGTGTACATGGCAGGCTTATTAAAGTAAAATGGACATGAGTACTGATGCAGGTCAACATAATGATGTCAGTGGTGCAGCACAACAACAATATGTAAGACACCGTTCTGCATGGTGGAATGGTGCATAAGCTGGACAGACTAGGGGTGGACCTCAGGATCACCAGGTGGGTGGAAAATTGGTTAAAGGGAAGGAGTCAGACGGAGGTGGTAAATGGGACACATTCCAGGGAATAGGCGGTGACCAGTGGGGTGCCACAGGAGTCAGTGCTAGGACCAATACTTTTTAACATCTACAGTATGTTAGTGACCTAGCGGAGGGTCTGGAGGGATGGGTGTGCCTGTTCGCAGATGATACAAAGGTCTGTAATAGGGTGGATTCTCCTAGTGTGGTGCAAGCCATGAGGTGGGACCTTGACAGGCTGAAGAGGTGGTCTGTCACCTGGAAACTGAAGTTTAATGCACAAAGGTGCTCACTGATGCAGTGGAGGATGAGGAATAGGAGGGAAACTTACTCCCTTGGGGGGTGGTAATTAAGGAGAAGGAAACAGAAAGGGACCTGGGGATTACGGTATTGCATTACCTCAAGGTGGGCAGCCAGTGTAGCAGGGCGGTGGGAAAGTAAAATGGAATGTTGGCCTGCATTTCAAAGGGTTTTAATAACAGGAAGAGGGAGGTGCTAAAGCTGTTATACAGAACCATGGTCAGGCTGCATCTGGATTATGGGGTGCAGTTCTGGAGGCCTCATCTATGAACAGATGCTGAGTTGATGGGAAGGGTACAGAGAAGGGCAACCAAAATAGTATGAGGGATGCAGGATGTACCCTATGAGAGAAGATTGAGAGAGTTGAATTTGTACCCTCTGGAAAGTAGGAGGGAGAGGGGGGACATGATTAAGACCTTTAAGTATCTTAAGGGAATAAATAAGGTGGAGGGTGATAGCTTGTTCAAATTGAAGAATCGAGTAAACAAGATGGAATATAGGCTCAAACTGGAAGATGGGTAATACAGAGGTAATGTCATGGGGCAGTTTTTCACGGACAGGGTGGTGGAGGCCTGGAAAAAGGTGCCGTAGTAGGTGGTGGCAGCTGAAATGGCGACAGGGTTCATGAAAGCTTGGGATAGATTTATGGGGTTGGGTAAAGAGGGTGGAAGCATAACAGAAGGGGGGGAGGTAGGGTGTTGGGCAGACTAGATGGGCTGTATGGCCTTTCTCTGCCATCACATTTCTGTGTATCTGTGTATTTAATTTCATGAATAACACCTTTATGTAATGTACAATAACTTTGTTCTGCAGTACTACTGACAGAGTATTACATAGACCGCACCTTGAGCTAAGTAAGTGTCCCTGACCACACATTCCACACCATCACATCATGTATTACATAATCACTGAGGCAGAACAGGGTGTGCATGGAACATATTTCACCGCACAGTCAGGGGTGTAATAAGGCACTAGGCCTTGGCCGCGTAATTTTAGCCCCTGGTGTTTCCTGAAATCTGTGCCATGCACACACCTGGAGTGTCTGATTGTGCTTAGAAAATGTGGTCCTATATTTATTTCAAATTTCACATTTCAAAAATCTTGCTGGTATGTAGAAAAAAACATGTAATGTTGCTAATCCATCAGATCATGCCATCTACTTCCCATGAAGACATTTTTGACACCACTGCTGACCTCTATTAGACCACATCACCAACACACCACCCCACAAACTAACACCTTATGCATCATGTATCGGCACCAGCTTGACATCCAGAATAACACGGTTCTCAAGCTCCATCAGCGAGTATGTTCCATATTTGGTGAAATGTCCTGGACTATCTGCTCTTCCATCACCACCATAGATCAAACTGTGTCCTTCTGCTTGTAGACAAGCTACAAGTCACTCCTGGCATTCCTTCCACATAGTTTTGACAGCTGGAAGTAGAAGATTTGATTGATGACAAAAAAATGTTCGCACACTGTAAGAAGCTATACCCATGATGTGAAAAAGTCTAGTTATTCTAGACACTTTTGCACCTGAAAACAGTATTGATGATGAAAGCAAGATGTTTCCGACTGGGACCTGACCACAGTATGGCTGTTCTACAATGATTCCTGACAGCAGGCAGTGCATTGAATTACTACTGTTAACATAGTGCCCCGCAATTTACTGGAGTGATGACTCCTTGGCTCGCCACAACAGGGACAGTGACACCATGTTAGCAAATGATCTAACGAGCTCCTGAACACTATAAATTTCTTGCATTTTTTTAAATCATTATCATCTGTAGCATCAGGAACAATTTCATCTGTGATGCCCTCATCTGAATCACAGTTGTCCGAAGATGATGGCGCATAATTTGGGTCATGTTCATCTTCAGTTTCTGCTTCAGAGTCTTTGAGATCACTGTCATAAGACTGTGGTTTGTGCTGTGGTATGGGTGAAGGCATTGTGAACTGTTGATGAGGAAGTAGCAGGTCACACTGTACACCAAAATCTCTAGTTGTCTTCAATGTCTGTGTCCCTAGACGTGATAATGGCAGGACAGTAACTTAATGTTCGTCTTACGGAAGCAATATATTAGTACTATTTTTTTTGGAAGGGGTACCACTTGCTGTTTTATCCCACTGAGAGGCCAGACGTTCTCGGACGTGCTAAGTCCTACAACTTTAGCATGCGTAAAGATAATGTATGCTGTTGTACCACCACTGTGATGTATGAACGATAGTATAACAGATTACAGATATCACAATGATGGTACAACAAAAATGAGGGAAGTGATCCTCCCTCTGTATAACTGCCTGGTTAGGCCGCACATTGAGTACTGGTTACAATTTGGGAGGCTGTACTTAAAAAGTGACATTGCACTCACAGAAGGTTCAGAGGAGGGTAACCAAGATGATCTGGGACATGGGAGAAAGGACTTACGAGGAGATGCTGGAGGAGCTCCGGTTGCTGAGAGCAGAACCACCACCACCACCTTCTGCCTCCTCCCCTGTAACCAGTTCTGTATCCATTTTCTCAGCTTCCCCCCCCCCACTCCAGTGTCCCATGAGGCTGTGTATCAAAGGTGTTACTGAACTGCAAGTACAGGCCATCTACTGCATGAACCCAGTATAGCTCTCTTGTAACCCAGTCATAATACTCTATTAGGTTGGTTTTACATGACCTCAGTTAGACAAACCCATGTCCATGTCTGAGGCCTATTTTGGAGGCCATTACTGTCAATGAATGTCACCAGCCACTCCTTCATTATCATCTCCATAAGCTTCCTTGCTATGGACCTGAGACTGAGTGGCTGATAATTTCAGGACTGTTTCCTAGGCCCGCTGTTGTCTATGGGCAGCACGTGGGGCAACCTCCAGTACTGAGGCACACACCACATTTCCAGGGATGTGTTAAACATCTCTGCTAGTGGCTCAGTCAAATGCTTAGCCATCTCCGTCTGCACCCTGGTATGGATGCCATCAGGACCTGGCACCTTGTCCACCATTACTGCCATCCACCCCTTTAGCACATACTCCATGTGATCAAGTTGTCCATCACCCCCTTCCCCTACTTTCCCCACCACCAAAGCCCATACTGGTAGCGGACCATCACTCTCCTGAGTGAAAACACAGCAGAGGCACTCATTGAGTGTTTCCGCTTGATCGTCCACTTTTTCCACCTATTCCCCTCCCGCTTTATCCTCACAATATGTACCTTGTACTTCCTCTTTTCCCTGACATACCCAAAATACAGAATAGTGGATGGTCAGCTATGCAGAACCAGTGTGTTGTGCCACAGAGGAATTCTGATTCCCACTGACCTCGACAGCGAAGATGGAAAGATCCATGGGAATCAGAACCACGAAGTGGAAAAACACACTGGTTGTGCACAGAGTTGCTCATCTGGTATTTTTTATTGTGTGTAGTACTGTGTGAAAAACATGTGTTGAGAGTTCTTTTACTTTCAAAATGAAACTGGCTCATGCAGTCTGTAGCAGCTCTAGAATGCCGTTGTACCACAGTAGGGTAGAACAGCATTCCATGACCTTGGAACTGTAATAGAACAGCCTTTTATCAAGGGATGGAATTATATGCAGAACAACAGTCCATTATACACTATAAAGTACTTCTACCCTCCATGTGTGCCCTGTGCTCAGCTTCATTCCCTGGAGACCTTAGCTTTGTTTAACCTCCTGGCCACCTTCTTTGACCAAATCCCTTAAGCATCCTTATCCGCTTCCTTCCTAGTTCTCCTGTACTTCCGATATGCAGCACTCTTTGCACTCAACCCCTGCAGTACTTCCCAGTTCAGCCAGCATGTTTTCTTGCCTCCCCTTCCTGCTCCTAGCCCTGGTGCTGGCTTCTGTTGCCTTTGTTAGCCCATTATTAATTACTTCTAAATTTTGGTCGGCATCCATCACCAGCCTTATATCCTGTAGTCTCACCTGCAGTATTTCTCCCATACCCCCATATTCCAGTGTACTAAAGTCCACCACCTTACTGCATGTGCCTCCTGCCTCCATGCCTGGCGTGACAAAAAGCCACACTGTTTGGTGGTCACTATCAGGCAATGAGTCTTCCACCGTTACCTCCCTCACTGCCTCCCCATTCGCCAGTACCACGTCCTGTGTGCTAACAAGCCTTTCAAAGCTGCCAGCCATACTGACATGTGGCACATGCCCCATTCTGGCCCCCATCATATGTAACTAGCCCTTGCTCACACTTTTTGAACCACACTTCAACTGTTAGGTCCCTGTTTACCAATTCATGTTCCCTCCACACTACACCCCCTATGTTCACCTTACTGCAAGGAGTACTGCAGGCTCAAATCTCAGCAGTTACATACCGTAGTATTGTAACAATTCTAAAAGCCTCCTTTGCACATTTTCAACCACCGACTCCCAGGTGCATTCAGGCTACCCGCTTTAAATGGGCTCTACACCTCAAGTTGGCACCTTTTATCAGCCCATGACATGTGTTGATGTTTACTTATTGGTGGAACAAATACATCAATGCAGAAATGGAATAAATGTACACATAACTGCAGATCACTCAATAATGGTTTGACCATATGGTACATGAGATAATACTTATAGTACGTAAAGATGAACATGTCTGTGTAGACTTAGATGACACGCACCCCAGGTGTCTACTAATTACTTGCACACCACTGTCTTTTGTTTCCACTTTAACCGTTTGCATCTCAACTGAATTATGCACACATTCATAACATGATGGTGGTATTTCATCCACATCTTGAAAATCAAAGGAGCTGTGCGATGTGTTGTTCTTCAAAAGTTGATCAATTAACTGTGGTAAACAAACAATATGTAATCATTACTATATAGTTGTTGATTACAATATTTTATTTTAAAACATTTTCCCTGGTGTCTACAAAACGAGAAATTTCTCTGGTCACATGCTTCACGTAGTTGACCAAGCAAGGAGGCAATGGTGGAAAGTGTCAAGAAGCCTTTGACAATACTATGAATATAGCTCCAGTTAGGGAACCGTGGTCTAGGGAGTTATGGATACCTGTAGTGCGTGCAAGTACAGGTATCCACAACTCCCTAGACCACGGTCTCCTAACTGAGCTATATTCATAGCATTGTCAAAGGCTTTTGACACCATTCACCATCGCCTCCTGCTTGGTCAACTACTGAACGCTGGCCTCTCCATTGAATCTGTGGCATGGTTCTCCATTGAATCTGTGGCATGGTTCGAAAGCTACCTTGGTAACCGAACCCAATGTGTGAAATTAGTTGATGTACTCTCCGACACTAAAGAGGTTCGCTCTGAGGTTCCCCAGGGCTCCATCCTGGGCCCACTACTTTTCAGCTTGTTCCTCAACTCTCTCCCCGACTCCTGTCCTCAACAAATTATACTCTACGCTGATGATGCTGTCATCCTAGCCTCCCATCAGGACCCAAGCCACCTACAACTGACTCTTCAACATGGTTTCATCTCGGTCGAGAACTGGTTCAAAAATCATGTTAATTCTTAACCAGAGAAAAACCAAGACCATGACTGTCACCAGCTGCCATAACAAGCATAAACATTTCCAATTCTCCATAAACACCAGCCAGGGCCGCCCCCTGGAGCAGGTCCAATCCTTCAAGTATCTAGGAATCACCTTAGATACCCACCTGTCCTACGCTACCCACATAACTAATGTTGCCAAATCTGCAAACTCCAGACTGGGCCTACTCTATCGCCTATGGCGACACCTAACTAAAGAGGCCCTTGCTGCCACTGTCCAAAGCTTCATTATCTCCCAGATTGACTATGGCCTTGTCATCTATGGCGCCGCCGCCACTGCCACGGCACTCAGAAGGGTAACCACCGCCCTAAACAAGGCCTGTCGACTCATCATTGGTGCTAAACATCTAACGCACACCTGTGACCTCTATACACAAGCAAATTGGCTGCAACTTGTAAACAGAATCAAGTACCAAACCTGTGTAGCTAAAAAGAAAATCCAGCTGGGGCTTGCCCCCCCCAGGAGTCTGCACCCTTCTTCAAACAAAAACCAACTCAAGAATCACCAGGGGTTCAAAGCCACAACTGTTTCAAATCCCCTACTGCTGCACAACCCAAGGCCAACGATCTTTCACCTATAGAGCCCCCACCTGGTTTAATGGTCTTGCCAATGATGCTACCACTACCACCAGACTTGGTGCCTTCAAATCCAGACTCCGTAACACCCTTGTTGCCTCCAGCACCTGCGACTGCCATAGCTAATAATTTCAGCACCCATCCTCCTGTGCTCACCATTGCTGGACCCCGCCCACTGCGCTTGCCCTTCCAGGGCCACCTTCTCTCCCGCACTTGTGACACTGACAAGGCCACCTTGACTGCCTCACACCTCTCCATGCCTCCCCCTCACTATCCACCCTCCCACCCCAACCCTTTTTTCTCCTTCCTGCTCCTTTTCTAACCTCCTGCCACTGCCCTCCTTTCTCGTTTTCCTCCAACCCCCCTCCTACCACTACTACTCCCTTTCACAGCTTCTTGTTTGCCTTGCTGTGTGCTCAATAACAAAATGTTCCTTTTTTGCAACCTGTGTAATCCTTTGTAACATGTGACGTGGAACCTTTGTAAAAGAGCCTTGGGCTCAAAGGTAATTGTAATCCTAGACCAAATAAACTAAACTAAACTAAACTGGTCACAGCACCGAACGTATGAACCCATTGTCCAGACCAAGGAATTGTGTGCTTGCCCTCATCACTGCTGCAACTCCCTAGGTAGTGGACAGGAGCAATTGGGGTATAGCACCGCAGCCATGGTGTCCAGTGATTTCACACTTTCACATTGCTCACCACCACAGAGGCAGGATATGCAATGCCATTCAATGCATGATTTGACTGCTGACAGCAACATCTGCAGGAAGAATGCATGGAATATTCTCCATTATTCAGTTCCCTGACTGCAATGCACCCAGTCCCCACTGGGAACAGTAGCACTGTGGGATGGGAACCACACCCCTCCCAGGAGAGGAGATACATCCCTCACGGACTGACCCACGGCTCCCCAGGCTCCTTCCAGTACCAGGACATGGGACGTGTTGCCGGTACGTAACTATAAACATTTAAAAAAAAATTGCATGTGAATGCAATGATTCAATTTCAGTAGGGGGTCTCTTGGTATTCACCTCACTGCCCTGATGTGAAATGACCCTGATATCACCATTGAGGTACACCAACATCCGCTGGGTCAGTAATCTAAATTGCATTGGCTGGAAATTGGTTGCCTTACACAAGGTGCATCAGCCTGACTTCACAGACAATGTGCAGGTATCTTGAGTGTAGAAAACTAAATGTGACAGTCATATTTCTGCCTTTAAAAACCTAATGGTATATTACCTGCTCACACTTGCTAAGTCAAAATGTATAAAGGGGGGCACTGGCCTGCTGGTGCTGAGGGTTGAGGCACTGGACGGCACACCTCGCACAATGCCGGCAACCCGGGTGCGGGTCACAGCACGGGTCGTCGGGGGTCGGCAGGGGAGGGATAGTATAGAGTGTCTGTGAACTGCCCTCCAATCACTGTGAAAGGTTGACGGACTACACCATGCTGTAGCTGCAACTGGTGACTTGGGAGGGCGCTACCAGCGCTGGTGTGTGAAGGGAGGAGTGCTGCAGACGTCAACAGCGGATGTCATTGCACGTCTGCACTCCAGTGGGGAAAAACTATGGAGGCAAAGGCTAGGTGTGAACAAGCAGTTTTATGGCTATGCCCGGCCCACTTGGAGGTCAGTCATGGAATCACACTGGGGAGGAGGTCTGAACCTGGCACAGGAAGGCATAAGGGGGGCCTCACAGCAGGTCGGGACATGGATGTACTGACACCCCACTAGGTTAGTAAGCCTGCTGACATATGCGTGGTGCAGGCTGGTGGCTGGATGACCATGACGGTAGCAGCACAGCAAGGCGGGAAAAGCATCAGCAAAAAAAAAACGTATAAAGGGGATTCTACATGCAGGGTGCTACTGCATATGAAATGCATCTACAGAACCATGAAAAACAGTGCACCCCCCCCACAACCAACAAAAGTGGTACATATAACAAGAAACTGTTTCACAACAGTTGCCTGGCAAGTTACTCATTTAGTTTCAAAATGATTCCACGTATTTCTTTTCGTACGCCTCACAGCCCTGAGGTGAAGTCTCCCAGCTACCAACGTTGAGTTAGACCGCCCATCAGCTGGGTCCCTACTCTAAACTGCTGGTGAATTAACTGGATTCCTTGAGGCACAGTGAAGCACAATGACATTTGCTTAATTAAGGTGTGTTTCACAGGCAATGCATATGGTGTTGAACAAATTGAACTGAGACAGCCATACTTTAAATTTAAAAAAGAAACGTAATGCTAGCTGCGAAACAGTGAACAACAACAATGTATGTATGTGGTTCAAAATGCTAGGTACTACTGCATATGGTATACATAAAACAAATACAATTACCTGCACACTGTCCCCACCCCAACCACCACAACAAAAAGGGGAAAATGTAACAGTAACAGTGTTTGTACTGCCATACATTACAACTTGCTAATTTAACTTACAAATGAGTGTGAGTCTATCAGTATTAACATCAATCACCTGCTAATAAGTCACAAACTATGAAAACTACAGGGAAAATGGATGTAATGTAGCTAGCAATACACACATATCATGAAATCAATGGATGAATGCCAATGGAATGTGTGTGACATACTTGTTCACGTTCATGCGTTGACACAGCTGTAGATATTCGTGGATGTTTCAGTTTAGCTTCAAGGCTCCCAGGGGTTGCTGGCTTCTTAAAAATTGCAGGAACTGCATCCAGCGTCAGACGTGGACAAACACGACCAGTATTAAGACCAAATTGTTTTTGGAGAATGTACTCTGTCTCATATGCATCTTCAGTGAAATGTGCACTGCAGAAACGGCTAGTATTGGATGTACCCTTCCAGTCCAAACAAGAACATTGCACTGCATGATCCTATTGCTTTCGTATAGCTGGGTCACTTGGAAATGTGTGCATGCTTGCACCTTCTCTGTGTGTGTTGCAGTACCCATATGCTACACATCTATTAACCATTTTTACTCAGTTTAGGCAAAACAGAATTACACATCAAATGACAATAAATATACAAGGACAACGCATAGGAGCACGTGTTTGAAAAGTACAAATTACAATTGAGAAAATCACTATATGAACAGCAAGCTAATATACCAGTAAGCAATGGAGAACAACACAAGAATCAGTGGTTTTGGAGGGTATGCTAACCTGCAAGTTCTGCTACACTCACAAAGCACACAATAAATGTACTGTGCAATTACAAGTAATATTACAAATACATATGTCACAATTAATGAGATGTGGGGGAAGGGAAACACACACAGTTCACTGTTGTAACACAATGTCTAATTGAATGTCCAATATATTATTCAACTGACAATACGACAACCCATGAATTAAGTATATGGGTTAACAAAAAGCAATGCACAGTTACAGCTATGCAACATTTACAGTACCATGCAGACAAAAAAGGCTTTGAACAATTACAAATTGATGCAAGTCACAGACCACACACTAAATGAAGCATACAGTAAGGGTTGACTGTGCAGAACAATCTAAACAACACTCGAGGATGGTGTTCAAATATAGCAATTCATAAGTTCTGTACAGACAGAAAGAAACATTGCTTTTTTTTTAAAAAAAGGTTAGGAAATTAACAGAAATGCAAAACAATGTATACCCATGTGAGACATGCCTCACACTATCTTACTACCTTTTATGTGGCTGGATTTAATCAATATGTCTCATTCTTTTTGGTTACAGCTACAATGACAGTTCTCCCCATATATGGTCTCCACCAAAAAAATCAGGAGATAAATCTACAACACATACCGCTACTGCAATGAAGACACATGATAGTGAATGGTGACAGAACTGACACAGCTGTCAAAATGACCTGTCAAAACCATGGTCCTTGCTTGACACACTATACTTTTGCCCGAAGCAATACAATAACCTGTCCACAGTAAATACGATAGAGAACATGAAAAGAAGTACAATGATGATGAGAACATTTGCTATTCCGATAGCTGGGTTGATTGCCACATGACAGCACACACGGACTTCGCGGTGTAAAGCAAATGTGGCTGTCAGCTGCGGGAAAGCTCCTAGTTCCACACTAAACGTCATCACGCTGTACGTGCTGTTGAAGCTTGCAGGGGCAACAGTGGATGACTCGGGAGCGCGCACAGCAATGGACGGAAAATAAAATGTGAAAATACGTACTTTAACAACGTCTACAACTGAAGAAAAACACACAGTTGGTGTAAAAAGGTATTTATTACTTTACAGTGTGTTTCACATAACAGATTGTCAGCAGCTGTTTAAAAACTCTGTGAAAGACCTCAGATAAACTCTTACCTTTTCCCAGTTTGGTATTATCATTCAGCTATGGACAGTGTCAACTTTAACCATATATGCTTCACTTGTCAAAGAAAGAATTTCAAAGGCATACCAAGCAGTCTCTTTAAAATAGAGGTTTACTTTAAAATAGATAAAAATGTAAAATGTAAATATAGAACAATATATCACAATGCATACAATCACTTAAAAGAACAAGGTTTAAAAAAGTGCAAACAAATTCCTATCACCGGACAATTAGACTTGTCTATCTAATGTATATCTTCTAATAGTGCTTGAAGTAGATGTTGTTGCTTCAGAGAGTCCAAACAAGAATGTCTCTAAAGGTCAGCCACAGCATAATTAAAAACTGTCTTTGAACCTGCCTCCTCCATGATGTCACCCAGCTCCTCCTCTGTTTATTAAAAATTATACAACCAGGATGTCTTATCACTCAGGAGGTATTTTAAATAAGATGACATAAGCAAAAACACATTTCCAATATGACTCTTTGATCTGGAGTGGTTTCCTGCTTCTCTTTGATCTAGTGTGTTTTCCTGCTTTTCAAAGACATAAAAGAACTTTTATAACTCTGCAGTTTCTCACTTAGCTGACATATACCTTTTTTTAGCACCAGTTGAAATTAACTGTTCTTTCCTCTGAAGAAGTCATAAAATGGATATTTTAGTTCCTGGCCTTCAAAGAAGCACAGCTCAACAACAAGACAATAAAATGCGAGTCTTTGGGAGTTAATCACATTACAGAGATCTGCTGTTTAACATATCCTGTCCTTTGAAGTGATACCGGGGGGGGGGGTCATCCCAGGAGCACAGGATTTCTCATGACAGACAATCACACTACATTTTTTTATATTACAAAAATCATCAGCAGTCATAGAGTAATCAGAACCAGCTGTCCAAGTATCACTCTCGCAACCTCCAACGACCTCCACAATACCCATTACAGGGGGTTGGGCTGATCCCGAACCTGATGGTGGCAACCTTATCTTCAGAAGACCGAGCAAACTCATCACACTTCTCTTGTGAAAAGGTTCCCAAGCAGAAGACAGATTGGATTGCATGCAACCGGTCAACAGTCCAGAAGAACTGAGCTGGTCAATTTTGCACAGCGGTAATCTCCTGGACAGGAATTCTGTCTTCTTATGGATGATTGTCAATTGATAGACTGTATAATGGTCCATCAATCTAAGTCTGTTGACCTCCAGGTCTGATTTCTGCCAAGCCCTCCTAACCTTCGACCCACTTTCCTCAACTCCTTCAAGGCCCCATCAGCCTGATAACTTTGAGGTAAAGAGGCCTCTTCTCTTTGTCTGGACGCCTGCAGAGGGGTGCTACCTGATGAACACTTATATTTTATGAACTTTGTTCCCTGTTCACCACTGGGTGGGCTTGTTATTTGCTTCTCTTTGTGCTACTAATGCTGAAGTGTAAAGCTAGGGACTCACTGGTTTTCCTAGAGTTGCCTTGCTGATTACACCTTAAAGCCAGATATACCAAGCAGCTAATATAGATCAGACTTGTTTAATATGGTGGTATTTGGAGCTAATTGCTGATTACACCTTAAAGCCAGATATACCAAGCAGCTAATATAGAGCAGACTTGTTTAATATGGTGGTATTGGAGCTAATTGTGCTTGAAACTGAAGGCATTAGGTTAGCTGGGTCCTAGTGTGACCTCATTTTGGAATAGCCCTGTTTGCTTAGAGTGGAGCTCCTTTGTGTAAGTCACAACATATTCTCCCGCTGCATAGTAATGAGAGGCTGTGTTTTCTCCACTACATAGGCAGCTCCCCCAAGCTAGGCACTCAGGACAATCAAGCAACTGAAGCAACACAAGCAGCTCACCTGAGTAGCTGAGGAAGCCGAATCTCCAGCCTGATAACTTTCGAGGTAAAGAGAGCCTCTTCTCTTCATCTGGATGCCTGCAGAGGGGTGCTAGCCCGACGGCGCTTCACGCCGTCTGCCCCGCCCGCCCAACCACCCTCCCACCCAGGGGCGGCTGTCAATTTAAGGATCCACCCCATGACATCACATCCAGTGACATCACGTCCTGTTGCCCAGAACCTATCTCCCCACTTTCCTATTTGCAGGTTGTACCTGCTGGCCACTAGAGGGACCTATGCTCCCTCACTACTTCCTACTCCTACCTGTACAGCACTACTTCCCTGGGATCTTGCTCACCACAATGTATTGGCCCTGCCTCACGCTCTGCCTGTGCCTATCCCCACTAGCAGTGCACTTACCCACTTACCCATCTGCTAGTCCACACTCTGCCCTGGCACCTCTCCCTCCCCTTGCTCCTGAACCTGCTCTTCTGCCCCTTGGGACCTCTGTGTGTCCCCGTCCTCCCTGCCCTCCCTCTAGCTTTCTCTTCACCTCAGGCACATCTGGGTGTCTTCTTATTCTTGCTTTCCTCCTGTGCCTCCCTGCCCACCCCCTGCTCCCATAGCCTCCCTCCCCCTTCATGTCAATACGTAGGAAAACCTCTCACCATCTCCCAGCCAGGTGTTGGTCAGGCTACTACTCCTGTCGGGAACATTCATCAAACCCTGGCCCGGTTCCCAGGAGCTCCCCAACTCGCACCACAGGCCTATGCATGGTCTCCATGAATATCTGTAGCCTCCTAAAAAGTTTGACTCACTACAATGCCTGGTCACATCAATTAACCCTGATGTCATCACCCTGGTTGAGACTTGGCTGTCGAAATCCTCCCTGACTCCTAGTCTCCCTTCCTGGTTTCACCCTTTCCGGTCGACCGTGTTGGGAGGCAGGCGTGACTTCGCTATATATGTCAAGGAATCTCTCCCGTACTAGCCCTGCCCTCCCATCCTTGACTCAGGGCCCAGGCGCTTACGCTGAAACTAACCCCTGACCCTTTAAAGGGACCCCTTTATCTGACTACTGCATACGTGCCCCCCAGGGACCAAACGCAGACCATTGCCTGTCTTACAGAATACCTTACCTCTCTACCTCCTTCTGCTGATCAAATTCTGGTGGGTGACTTAAATGTCAACTGGCTCAGCCCCTCCTCCTCCTCCTCCTCCTCTACCCAAGACTCCTTTTCAGCAATAGACCTAACGCAACTAGTTACCCACCCTACCAGGACTAACCCCAAGAGAGGCTCCAGTACCCTGCTTGATGTGGTACTCACCAACCGCCCTAATCGGATCCCCAATGTACAAGTCCTCCCAGACTCTCTCAGCGATCACTCCCCCATTCTATTCCACTGGTCATCCTCAGTCCCCAAACCCATAGCACAGTCCACATGCCGGCGGCGTCTAATATCTGGTGGACTAATAAAACTTAAGGAACTTCTGTCCCAAATTGACTGGTCTCCTATACAGACAACTCCTGACATTGACACAGCTCTCTCCTTCTTTACCCAAACTTTTAATAATGCCTGTGATATCTTTGCCCCAATGTTGACCGCTTGGTTCTAAAGGAAGAATGCCCCTGGGTAACCCCAGCTTTGATCCACCAGCTCAAGCGTAGGGACAACCTATGGCACCGTGCCATTAAGACTGGCGGCCCAATGACAAGCGGTTATATGCTGCATGAAACAAGTGCACTCGGGCCATCAGAAAGCCAGTCTGAGCACTTCGGTCCTCACTCACTGCCTCACGGGGAACCCCAGGACCTTCTGGAATAACATTAAACAGTTAAATGGGTGCACTCCCCCACCACCAGATCAACATTAATGGTGTGATCTCCTCAGACCCAGCCCTCATAGCCAACCACCTCAACACCTCATTCACTGACCTTAGCCTATCCTCCCCACAAATTTTTTGACCCTCCTCCCCAGCACCTGCTTAAATCTTTCTCGCCCTTATTTTCTCCTCTGCCGTGTTTCTGCCCAAGAACTTAGGCCGCACCTTGTCACTGCCCTCAAGAGTAATAGTACAGGCAGTGACACCCTGAACTCCGATGTATCCTATGGCTGGTCTTAGACACAGTCCTTACCCTGATCACATGCCTCATCAACCACTCTCTTTGCCTGGGAAGGTTCCAACTGCCTGGAAAGCTCCACTGTCACCCCTATCTTTAAAGGTGGTGATAGGACTGTGGCTGGAAACTATCGACCAATCTCCATTCTCTCTCTCTCTCCTCTCTCAAGGCCTTGGAAAGAAGTGGTGGCCTCTCCAAGTCTCTGACTACCTCTCCACCTACAATGTCCTTTGTCCTGAGCAGCATGGCTTCCAGTGGGCCACAGTACCAACACAGCCCTCCTAGAGTTCTCCAACTTTCTCACTCCTCCTTAGACACTGGTTCTCTGGCTGGTGCTGTCTTCATTGACCTCTCAAAGCTTTCGACACTGTCTCCCACCCCTCCTTCTTGATGCCCTTAGTCTCTCTGGTTTTGCTGCTGGGCCTATCTCCTGGTGCACCAGTTATCTGTCTGACCGCTCTGAGCGTGTAAAATTAATGGGACCTACTCAGACATCTGTCCCATCTTTTCTGGGGTTCCCCAGGGCTCCATTCTGGGCCCTTACTATTCTCCTTTACCTTAATACCCTTCACGCTCTTGCTCGGGGAACATTCTATTGTCACCTGATGAGTGCAGTCATCTTTGCCTCAAGTCGTAACCCTATTGCCTCCAGGACTCGCTGCAGAAGTCCTTCACTGAAGCCGAGGGCTGGTTCAGGAACATAGATTGGTGATAAATCTTAAAAACAAAACCATGTTCTTCACTCATCCCCAAAACAAGTCCTGCAACTTCAAACTCCTCATTCACTCTGAGTCCTCTTTCCCACTCGAACAAGTTTGCTCCTATAAATACCTAGGGATCCATTTGACCCCTCCTCTCCTTCCATGGACACGTCGCTCCCTAGCCACTGCCACTAATATCCGATTGGGCATCTTACATTGGTATAAACACTGCCTCCCCGGAGGCTCTTGACACTCGCAGTCACCTCCTCTATCCTGTCCCTAGTGGACTATGGACTGCGGTGTATGATGCTGCTGTTCAGACCGCACTCCATAAAATTGCTTTACTCTGAATAAGGCCTGCAGGTTAATTACTGGAGCACCTAGGCTGACACACACCTGTCTACTGTATGCTAAGCGCTGGTACTTGATCTTGGCTACGCCCCCAAATACCTGACCTGTACCCTTACAAAAAAGACCCTCCTTGGGCTATCCCCACCAGGATTGACCACCACCATACACCGCTCTGTCCCACTAGTTCATACTCGGACCTCTGGGAAAACCTCTCTTGTTATCCCTAGAGCTAGGACCTCTCACGGCCAAAGAGCCTTCAGCTTTAGGGCCCCCTCCTGGTTCAACACACTGCCCCCCTCCATCTCCGAAGCTCCAACTATATCGTGCTTCAAAACTTCCTTACGTAACCACCTTATTAACACCCGATGCTGTAATTGCCACTAGTCAAAGCCGTACTCAATGCTTATGACAAAGCTTATTACTAAGCTGCTAAGGACGACATAACTCTGGTATTGTTTGCATCCATCCTACCTGTACCAGCTTGTTTGTATCTATGTCTTAATTTACTGTTATACTTATGTGTTGTACTGTTATACTGTTTATTTTCGTTTGTCTTACTGTGACAAGGTATTTTTGTAAATGAGCCTATGGCTCAAAGGTTTTCAAACTGCTGTTTAAATAAAATAAATAAAAAAAACCATGGGGACCTTGGGCAAAGATGAGGGATGAACATGAACAGGAGAAATGGAATCCAGGGCCTCCATCACTGCCTTATTATGGGCAAGTACCAGATCCTCTGGATCTATGAATTCACTCTGCAAACTCGATGGGTCCAGCATTAGGCCCTCTGGGGTCACACCCCTTAAAGGGCAGGTACCAAACCATCTCCATAGGGCAGGCCTATTAGGGGAGCCACAAACTGAACCTATAGTATGATGTCAGACCACCCCACTGGTTCCACCATGAAGTTAGAGATCTCCATCCCGATGAGGGACACCAGATCCAATGAATGCCCACGAACATGGGTTGCAGAGTTCTAGGAGGTCAAGTCTTGATGTGTAGAAATTTTTGTGACACTAGCCTTTATGGTTTCTGAGATCTGCATGTGTCATTTTTAGAAAAAAATAAATTGTTTTTCCTAAACTTAACATTGTCTTTTTTTGCTCTTACTTACAGCCTACATGGAAAGGAATTGTTGCCCCAAAACTACAGGGGAGTGTGTCATGTCCCAATGTAATGCCTTTGATAGGTCTGGTGAAAAAATATCAAAGGATTCCAAAGTTATAAGGCTTTAAATTTTAGTGTTTTCCAACTTGCGCATGCACAATAGGAGTTTTGAGATAATGTTTTGTGGCAAAAGTAAAATTTTGATGCTGCAAATGTGCGTTTTGCTTTCACGCCACTTGTTTGGCACTGCACCAAACATTTTTTTTGTGCTGTGCCAATCACCATCTTGTTGACCTTTTCCATGAACCAACAAACATGGAAAATACATGAAACTGCTGAGATTTTTAAAAACAAACATCAAAACATAGTAGCTAAACAGGAAATATTTAGCTAGATTCTGATGTTTGTTTTTGAAAATTGTGCCCAGAAATCCCTTTTCTGGGTACCCAATGTCCCGGCTGCCCAGCTTAGCAAGAGGAGCGCTTCCCCAGCATTCTCTGTATGAGAACAGTGGAAATTTCTTGACTTTTGCAGCCACAGCTGAAGTTGCACTGCTGGCTGCAGTGTTAGCTGTTACCTTCCTTTTGCCTGGTATCTAGTGGCACCCCCCCCAACCACCGATCACTGTCTCTGGTGTCCAGTGGCACCCCTCTACCCACCAATCACTGTCCCTTACATCTAGTGGCACACACCACTATCTGACCACTGTCCCTAGTGTCTAGTGTCATTCCCCATCTGCCTATCACTGCCCCTAGTGTCCAGTAGCACCCCCACCTGATGATCACTTTCCCTGGTGTCTAGCTGCACCCTCCACCTGCTGATCACTGCACCTGGCATCTAGTGGCACCCCTAACCCTCTGATCACCATCCCCTAATTTTTTTTAGTCCCCACACACCCCTGCAGCCCATTGTTTATAGTGCTGACATTGAGGCCTAATCACCGTGTCCACATTACAAGCTCCCCCAGCAGTGCAGGACGTTGTTGGGAGCCCACTTGGTCATCCCAAAATATTTGTTTTTATTTTCTTGTACCTGCAAAAGAAAACAGTCCCCAGGCATCTTTTTTTTAAACCTGAAAAAGGAAAACAGTCCTTGTCATTCCCACCTTCCCCCTCCACCATCCTGACCCCCCCACTGAGCACCCACTACCCCACACCTCCCCTTACCCTATGCTTACCACTGGAGATCATAGCATGTAATCTTCTGTGGACTGAGATATGTCTGCACTCTTCAAAGCCAAACCATGAACTGAGGAATAAAGGTAAGTGCCATATACAGTAATGTATTTCAATGGTGTTTTGAACTTGTGTTCATAACTTTTCCATTTTATGAATTTTTTCACCAAATTTTCAACATTGCCTTTTTGGGACACCACCTCATGATCACTGGCACTGTCATTTCATTAATCAGGCATGAAAGGTGATTTCACAGTCAATATAAACTGGTTCAGTCCCAGCTCAGTGAAACTGAAAGACATAGTGGGTTGCTCCTATCTCTCACAATTAATAACTGAGCCCACTAGGATAAATTACAAATCCAGAAAACACACTCTCCTTGACTGGCTCGTCACAAGCTCACCGGATAGGCTCACTGACATCTCGGTGCTCTCAGACACCCTGAGTGATCACTCCCTAATTAACTATAAACAGACCAATAAATACAAAAAAATCCCTACCTAAGCTTGTGGAAAACAGAGTGCTGCATAAAGAGCAGCTTGCCTCATTGAAAGAGGCCTTATTCCAGATAGACTGGTCACCCTTAGGCTTTCTGTAAGACCTGGACCAAGCATTGCAATACCTTATTGGCAAGTTCAATCAGGTGTGCGATAGGTATGCCCCACTCAAAAAAAGGAAGGTCCAAGGTTATAACAATGGGTGGACTACCACACCAACAAGCATCGGGGGTGTACCTTGGGGTGATCAGCCCTAGTGCTACCCCATTCTCCTGTACTGCACCCATCTCAGCTTATTTACTTCTTGAATGGGGTGAGCGTTAGGGGTCATGAACCCAAGGCACACCCCCGACTCATGTTAGTGTGTGCAGGATGGATATGGGGTGTAAGCTTTGAAAACCCTAAGGCCACATTTCCCTACTTTTGTTGCTTTATTCCTAACTAGAGCACAAACACATTTTTTTGCAGGTAGATAGATAGATAGATAGATAGATAGATAGATAGATAGATAGATAGATAGATAGATAGATAGATAGCTAAATAGAAAGAAAGAACATTTTTCCTGAAAAATTTATAATATCCAAAATGATAAATGTTTTTAGTATTAGTCTCGTTAAGCATCACTTTGGCAGCCCATGTAGAAAAGTACCAGCCTCCTTTTCATTAGGATGATGCCATTCTTATGTATTTATTACTTTTTTAAATATATTTATCTGTTTTGCTCTCTGTGACCAATACACTGGCTTGCATGTTCTCTGGCACTGCTCCCTACACTTGTTTCATTACTATTTTTTAACCCTATGTAAGATTTCTGTAACTTATGAGTATATTTTGCTACGTGACCAGTTGTGACCTTCAGCTAACTAACTTTTCAAGCTTGACTTTTTTAATTAACACACTGGAGCAACAATATTTTTTTTTATATTTCAGTTGCTGCACACATCTTATAACTATGTTGTCTGTTAGAGGCACTCACAGTACAATGAAGTTAAAAAGTACTGCTGTCTCTTTAAATGCGAAGTATAAATGCAGTGTCTTGTATTGAGAAGAAAACAATGATGCTGCCCTCTCGACCGGGGCAGGGTGCAAGTGCAGGGCTACAAGTCCAAACGCACAATGAAGCAAACATTCAGCAGCCGCACTCCAGAGCCCTGAGTAGTAACTCCAATGAAGGTAAATAATCAAGCTATTTGAGCCAACTCAAAGTCACTTTATTGCCGGCTAGTTGCCATAAGTTAAAGCCGGGTACACAGGCAATTCAACAGGAGTCGTGTCCAGGTGCCTCGGTAGTTTGCCACAAAGGCTTTTGTTAGAGTTATTTCAGGACTCACCTCATATTTTACCTGATGATTATAATCATTCCATACAAGAAATCAGTATCACAAAGAGTGTTAAAGAGAAGTGTTGTATGTAGTGCTTCTAATGCAATACCAGTTAGATTTTATTTTATTCATAAGTCTCATGTTCAACTTAGTCAGATTCTAATTGGCCCATGAGCAATTAGAACATTCACTGAACATCTTAGCACTACAATAGTTGTGCCTGTGTTTTTAATAAATGTCACTAAACACTATTATGGTACCTTTCTCTACTCTACTTGAGGAAATGTACCATGATACAGTTTAGTGACATTGTTAAAACTACAGGCACAGCCTCTCATTTGTTGTTATTTATGTAGTGCTCGTGTTTTACTCAGTGAGTGTTCCTGTGAATTTGCTCATTGTTGTTGGTGCAAGTTATATGCATTTGGATTGATTGCGGACTTATGATGATAAAAATAATAATCTCTCCCAATTGGTGTTGCATTAAACACTACATACAACAGCAACACCTCTTTTGTACTTTCTTTTTGTAATTACTTTGATTTTTAATTTTGTATGGAATGATTTATGATGTCATCAGATTATGAGTATATAAGGGTGTGTCCTCTACCAGGTAGCCACCCCTGACAAAGCCTTATGTGGTGAAGTGCTGGGGCACCTGGACATATAGATTTTCTCCTGTTGGTTTACCTGTGTAACAGGCTTTAACTTGTGGAAACTAGCAGGCAATAAGGTGACTCTGAGTTTGCACAAATAGCTTGTGTAACCCAGGGCCGGTATGCCGTTTGTATCTGACAGCAATACCAGGTGGGCTAGGTTTGGGGAGGAATAGGTCACTCGGCACAAAGGCTAGGTTTGGCTACTCTGCACAGGGGCACCCAAATAACTCCGAATACAGGAAGCAATAACTGTAATGTCCAATACCAGAAGTGGGATTCTAAAATGTGTTTTTTTATTCACATCTAAACAGAATAAACAAAGCATAGATAGACCCCCACGGGGCTACACTCCTGGTAATGCAGATTAAAAGAGACTAGAACACTTCCTCAACACTTTAGCCCTCAGGCTCAGAGCCCACTGGGCACACGGCCCGGGCTTGCATGCTGCTTTGGGTTACAAGCCTGAACTTGTACACTGTTCTGGTTTCTCTGCCTGCCTCTCTTGCCGCCACTCGACACCTTCCATACTTCATGGAAACATTTTCTGGTGGCTCCTTAAACCATCTAAGAGCACCTCGCTCCATCAGGAATTCTTCCTTCAATCCCATATCTAGGTATTTTTCCTTAGCACCTGGCCAGTACCTGAGAGAAAGTAAAAGGTGTCTCAGAGCAAATCCGTAGAGGTGAATTTGGTTACCACTGATGGGGGTCTCCCCACCTCAGCTCTCCTACAGTTCATACTCGCCATTTCTCTGACATTAAACACTCTATCCTGTAAAGCTTTGCAATGTAGATTCTTGCTAAATGTATTTCACATTCCATCTACTTGTCTTGCTTCCCATTTATGCTGGACTTGAATATACTTTTAAGTGGCATTGTCCATTACTCTAGACCCCCTGAGTTAAGCAGTCCAATCCCCAATTTCCTTCACTTTGTGCTGGACTTGAACATACTTGAATTAAGTGGCAATGTCCATTACTCTAGACCTCCCACAGATTAAGCAGTCCAATCCCCACTTTCCAACTGTACTTGGCTGTCTTTTCCTGACCCTACAGTAACAGTCCCTTTAGTTTCCTTCTGTTCAGGTGAAAACACTTGGCTCCTTTTCAGAGCGAACTCACCCTTTGCTTGCAGGTGCCCTACAGGTGTTTCCTCCACAAGGAATTTTCTCTCAGAGCTTCTGGTGCCTCCAGCACAACTTGAACAGGCAGCTTCTTTCCTTAGCGGACCCAGGAGGGTTGCCCCTGGAAAACAGGCAAAAACCTTCCCCCCAACCCTCAGGGATGGGGCTCTTGAACCATTAAAAGCCGTCTCCACCACTTCAATTACCAGTTCCTGTCTTGCTCTTCAGGTGGAAACACACACCTTCCAAAAGAAGCTCTAAAACAGAGCTTAAAGCTCTGAGAGCCTGCACACACTCAGCTGTACTACTGTCTCTCACTCAGACTGCACACAGACTGAATTCAAAATCCCCCGCGTTCTACACTAACCTCCAACTGTAACATTCCAGTGTGGCTTGGCAGCTGCTAAAAGTTCTATAATATGTCATCCTCAGTCTCAGCTGAGACTGAGAACAGAGTGAGATAGTGTGAAATCCATTTAACTGGAGTTTCACAAGCTGCCTTCCCTGCCTACCACTAGGTCTTAATAGGATTCTAGTAACCCCGGGTAACAGGGAGGTTACACTCACCTTGGGCCAGGAAAATGACTGTACGCAGTCATTAATCACCAGGCTTAGGCCATCTTGTCCCATGTGTTGACTATGGGGAGGTAGCGCTACCTTCTTCCTTACCATGTGCCAGCACAGGCAGACAACACTAAGGGCCTAGAGGCCTTTGGCTGACACATCAGCCTCTACTCTACCCGCTGACTATGGGTAGCTAGTGGCTCCGGTAGAACTGCCCAGAACATAGCCCTAATAGATCAGCACTGTGGTTCCTATGGCCGCTCAGGACCACAGCCTGTCTATCCCCCAAGCCCTCTAGGGAAATCTTCTCTGCCTCTAACTCAAATCCCAAAACAAAACAAACAGGGGACCTCCCTGACCCTGGACACCATGCAACCACACACCAGGAGCTAATACCATACCATTGCATCACTCCCACATCCCCCACAACCATACCTGTGGAAGAAAAAGGTTACACACAGTAACAACAACAACAGTACTTTAAATACTACACTCTAAAGTACTAGTGAGGAACTCTGATGAGTCCCTCCTCCTCTTCTTGTCTTCTCTTCTATCTTCTTCAGGAACACCTGCAAGAAAAAAGAAAGACAACACACATTCCTAATCTGCATACACAGTCTGCCTAAACCCCTACCTTCAAAACACTGGAGAATCCCAAAAATTTTTTTTTTTTTTTTAGAAAAGGTAGAAAAACAGTATAAACATTAGAAAACAGTAGAAAACAAAATGTTATTTAAATACACATATTTGGGGATGGAGTGCCCTAAAGTCCCATCTAGTGACCACAGTGCCGAAGGCTAGTCCAATAAAGAGTCTCTCATGGGCGGAGCCTGGTGAAGCACAGTTCTAGCAGGCCAAAGTCCCGAAGGGAGAGTCTTTGAGGACAGTTCAAACATCTGGAGTCTGCTAGTGTAGGGTGTGTACTGCAATGTCATAAGTATAGAAAAGTCTGGACTTACCAGTCCCTTGTAGAACGAAATAGCACCAACCTGGTCCTCAGCTGAAGACTCTCCCTGGCAGCATTCTTCCCGATACAGCTGGCGGACATCTTCCAGGAATGACAGGAGGCACTTCTGAAACTGCTGGGCTGATGCCATCTCTGGAGATGGAACCTTGGAACAGGAACAAAAGGAAAACAGCTGGTCTGACATCATCCAGTTACCAGGCGATGAATCAGGATACAGCTGGGCTGGCGTCCTCTCTGGATCTGAAGTCATCTGGTGGGCCAGTCGATGGATCCTGGAAAGTCAGTACACTGTAGAACTGATGAATGTGGGGCACCTGAGTCCTGGACATCCATACTGCGGAACAACAAAGACACTGCAATGGCTAGAGTGGCAGCACTGGCTACCACTGCTCTGCTTTCCATTTGGTAGGCATGGGAACATTCACCAGGAGGTCTTTGCATTGTGGCCAATAGCACAACTGGTCAGGCGCTTGAATTATTACCCCGTCGAGGCACACATAATTCACACTATGAAAGGTTTCACGTCCGTCTCCATCCACTATTCGAACAGTGTCCATTAACAGTGTCCTGCCTCTCTTTTCCACTGGCTGTATTTGTCATAAAACATTCTGTTCCTGACATGCTTGTTTGCACCAGGATGCACACATTTCATTGCTTCTGCCCAAATCTAGAATTTCCTGTTGTTCTCAATCTCCTCCCAGACTCTCTGAGGAAAAGTAGGAAAGGACATCCCATAGATTTCATTCACCTTCCTATGAACCAGTCTCTCCTCTTTTCTAGCTTTGGTCAACTTGAGACCTCTGGCCTGGCTTGGGGGCAGCCAGTCCTGGTTCTGCCAGCTATGCAGTCTCAATGAGACAAAAAATGGATCCCTGGCTTCTTCTTGCACAGCCAGGGCAGTGGAATCACCACTCTCTTCCATGCATTTCTCTGAGGCAAGAGCTTGAGGCTGTGTACCAGTTCCTTTTTCACAAGGTCACATAGGTTCCCCCTCTTCTTCTTCCTCACTGAGAATCTGTGCCCAGAAGTGAGCAGTCATCCTCACTCCTGAGACTATCCACTCTTTGCTGGGCGCGGAGGTCGAAACCTCCATTCAAAGGCCTCCTTCATTTCGTCTTCTCCTATGAGACTTGGGCTAGGCCTCCCTCTCCAAGTGTCTACTGATGCTCTGCCTGAATTGTCTCTCTGTGATCCAGAATCCAAAACATCAGCACATTGTTCGGTCTGTAAATCTGCACCCTCTAGCTTTCTGCCACACTCCCCCGAGGGGCCTTCTCCAACAGGCTCCGCCTGGTGCTGTGTGCTGCCAACTGCAGATTCTTGAACTTTTGTCCATGTGGGAGCCAAATGAGTCTTGGGCACTTTAAATAAACCGTATTTCTCTAGGCATCCAGAACAGTGAGGTACCATGAAGATGTCCCTTCCAGCATTTAAGTACATTAAACTTACTTGCACTGGATATCCAGGAATCACCACATGAGGAGGCAGTCATCCTCCATAGTAACATCTCTCAATGTCCCTTAACTTGTTTACTTCTACTGCTACCACAGCCCGGGCATGATCCGGGTAACGGGCTGGTCCTGAGGCCATGACTGCAGAGAAAAACAAACAAACGCTCACTGTTATTGAAAGTCCCACATCACTGAACACTTTCTTTCACTTTCAAAATGGCTCCTCTGCTGCTGTGTTCACATTACCACCCCACTCTGTAAGTGCGGCAGCAGCACTCCTACACATCAACATTCTGAAATTGGGTCAAGCCACTGCGCATCCGATTTATACACTCTTCTGATAACTTTGCTCAGACTGCACAAACTTGCACTGTTCTTTTTCCTAGCACATTTATATGATTTACTACGGACTTTTCACTTGCTGAAGACATTGCTCTAGCTCACAGTCCCTTAAAGCCTCAGTATTTCAAGCACAGGATTGCCTATAACTCTTGCTGCACATCTTGATACAACTCACAGTCTCTCTCACAGCTTTGAAACTTACACTGACGATGAACCCATAACTATGTTCACAGTCGATGGCTTGAAAGGCTTGCTTTTGCTGGTAAACTTAACACAGTCCTTGACTGCAAATCAACTACACTGCTGTACACAGATTCAGCTGGCTTTAGGCAAAAATCACTTGTCTGAGCAATTATTTCTGTTGGTACTCACTGTTGTCAGTAGCTGTTTGCTGCGATGGAAGATGGCCTGCAGCCAGTCTTGGAGGCCTCTGAACAGAAGTGGTTTGGCAGTCCTGCCGATTGTCCCTCTGAACACCACACTCACAGTCCAGTCGATCGAGATGCTGGTTGAGCTCGAATTTAAACAGAAAAATCAGTTTTTTACTCTTTTTACAGCACTTTCAGTCACCACAACATTCCTCCTGTAAGCCAGTATGCACACTCCACTCACACTCCCTCTCGAATGCTGGGCAGTCGCTGTAGAGCTGGCTTGGGGGCAGGACTGACTGCAGTCTCACCAATCACATGACTCCATGCAAATGAGCCTCTTTCCTCTCGAGTGCTCTTCTCCTCATGGCGATTGTCGAGCAGGCAAATTTAAACTGCAAAACCACACTTTTTTTTTCTCAACTGACTGCACGGCGGGAGCCCATTTCAACCATTTTTCATGGCCATTAACACAACAAGTCTCTCAATTCACTCAGAAAGCATTTCCAACATCCAGGGCACAATTTTCTTTTCGCTACCCCTAGTTTTCCACACTTTTCTTTGTCACAACAGTTTTAAAAAGCTGGCAAACACTGTAAATGCTGATGCAGGACAAGGGCATACTCTCTCAGGCTTTACTGCTCCTTGGTAAACAGTTGGCATTTTAATAGCAGCACATGGACAACAGCACACAGCAGCACACTAGTTAACCTTGCTTCAGATTTTTGGGCTACCCACTGCCAGATAACCAAAACACTTGCTCTATGCTCGAGCACCTTTCTTGCATTCCTCCCTAAGTTCAAAACCCAAATCTTCAGCGGTGCCTCCATTTTTGTAACCCAGGGCTGGTATGCCATTTGTATCTGACTGCAATACCAGGTGGGCTGGATTCGGGGAGGAATAGGTCACTCGGCACAAAGACTAGGTTTGGCTACTCTGCACAGGGGCGCCCAAATAGCTCCAAACACAGGAAGCAATAACTGTAATGCCCAATACCAGAAGTGGGATTCTAAAGTGTGGCTTTTTATTCACATCTAAACAGAATAAACAAAGCATAGATAGACCCCCACGGGGGCTACACTCCTGGTAATGCAGATTCAAAGAGACTAGAACACTTCCTCAACACTTTAGCCCTCAGGCTCTGAACCCACTGGGCACACAGCCAGGACTTTCATGCTGCTTTGGGTTACACAGCCCGAACTTGTACACTGTTCTGGGTTTCCTCTGGCTCTGCTCCCTTGTCAGCCACTCGGACACCTTCCATACTTCATGGAAACATTTTCTGGTGGCTCCCTAAACCACCTAAGAGCACCTCGGCTCCATCAGGGAATTCTTCCTTTCAATCCCACATCTGGGCACTTTCCTCAGGCACTGGCCAGTACCTGAGAGAAAGTAAAAGGTGTCTCAGAGCAAATCTGTAGAGGTGAATTTGGTTACTACTGATGAGGGGTCTCCCACCTCTCACTCCCACAATTTATACCCGGCCATTTCTCTGGACAGTAAACACCTCATCCTGTAAAGCTCTGCAATGTAGATTCTTGCTAAATGTATTTCACATTCCATCTACTTGTCTTGCTTCCCATTTATGCTGGACTTGAACATACTTTTAAGTGGCATTATCCATTACTCTAGACCCCCCCTGAGTTAAGCAGTCCAATCTCAGATTTCCTTCACTCTTTGTGCTGGACTTGAACATACTTGAATTAAGTGGCAATGTCCATTACTCTAGACCTCCACAGATTAAGCAGTCCAATCCACTTTCCAACTGTACTTGGCTGTCTTTTCCTGACCCCACAGTAACAGTCCCTTTAGTTTCCTTCTGTTCAGGTGAAATTTGGCCCTTTTTCAGAGCGAACTCACTCTTTGGTTGCAGGTACCCCACAGGTGTTTCCTCCACAAGGAATTTCTCTCTCAGAGCTTCTGGTGCCTCAGCACAACTTGAACAGGCAGCTTCTTTCCCTTAGCCGGACCCAGGAGGGTTGCCCCTGGAAAACAGGTAACCTTCCCCATCCCCCCAGATGTAGCTCTGAACCACTGAAAGGTTCCACCACTTCAATTACCAGTTCCTGTGTTCCTCTTCAGGTGGAAACACACACTTTCCAAAAGTAGCTCTAAAACAGAGCTTAAAGCTCTGAGAGCCTGCACACACTCAACTGTACTACTGTCTCTCACTCAGACTGCACACAGACTGAATTCAAAATCCCCCACGTTCTACACTAACCTCCAGCTGCAACATTCCAGTGTGGCTTATGCAGCTGTGAAAGTTCTATAATGATGTCATCTCTCAGTCTCAGCTGAGACTGAGAACAGAGTAAGACAGTGTGAAATCCATTTAACTGGAGTTTCACAAGCTGCCTTCCCTGCCTACCACTGGGTCTTACTGGGATTCTAGTAACCTCAGGTAACAGGGGGGTTACACTTGCATTATTTTCCTTCACTGGAGTTACTACTCCTGGTGCTGGAGTGTGGGTACTGAGTGTTTGTCTTATATTGAAAGCCCTGCCCTCTGATGGAAAGTCAAGATATGACTCAAAGCACCAGGGTGTTCTATGCTCTCACTTGTTATGAACAACCCATTAAAAGTTTGAAGCCACTCAATGGACTATATGGAATGTCTAATGTGAATTTTTACACTTTGTCTGTGTCCCAGAGTGCAACTACCCAGTGCTTTCTTATATTTTATGCCACCCTGCTCCTGCACCATCACCCCCCGGTACCCTCTGGCACCTTTCTACCAGTCCCCTTCTACCTTACTGCCATCATCCATGGAGCCTCAACTTTCCTCCCCAGGTGAATAACAGGGTGGGGGGCCCCAAATGCACACATTGTCAGTAGGCATAGCAAGGAGACAGGGGCTAGCCTGGCTGTATCAGGGTCCCCAGTAAGCCAGCACTGGTGCCGCTGCTTTTTTGCCTTTTTCTCTCCGATTGCCTGGAGGATGCTGGCATGTGAGGGAGACCAATGCACATGTTCACACAATGCAATCATAGCTTGTGTCCATGGCCAGCATCCTTCCCTTCACTCTCAGGGCCCTGCTGTACTGCCACCTGTGATCATCCAGAGAGTGTCCCTCCATCCCCAGAGAAGGAGCATGTCCTCCTCTTCCCTGCCGGCCACTTATGCCCCAGGGATCAGTCCTGAAAACAGGATGCTGGCATCATGAGCAACAGCCTTCCTGCTGCACTGACGGGCCTGCCCTGGAACAAGAACTTTTAAATGTTTTAAAATCACATATCTCAGTTTATAAATGACTGAAAATAAAAAGAAAAATTGGTGAACTGATATTTTGCCAGAAATACATTATTACTAACAAAAAAAAAAACAATGCCTGACGAACATTGCTAGTTTTTTTTTTTTTTTTAACTCTCTTTATGCCCCTCTCTTCACTGGCTTGCCCGAACTCTCTCTGGCTAGGACTCTTGGCCTGTTCACACCTGCCTGAAGCTTCCAGACTCTGCCCGACGTGGGCCTACCTCCCTCCACTTCACCCAGTCGCCCAACACCCCAGCTCTGAGCCCCCCGGGGCGAGACTGCCGACTCCTCCTAGCACTGTGTCTGTAATCTACTTGAGTAACCAGGGAGTCAGAGGAAGTGCCAGAGATGGAGATGGAGATGGAAGGCCTGGCATTGGGCACGGGGGCCAACCACTGGTTCTGCCATCGCCTATTGGGTGCCAGGGTTTTTCCTTGTTCTGTCTCCCCACTGGCCCGGCAGTGCAATGTGCACCAGCACGACGCGTGCACACTCCTGCACATGCCCACAGGAGCACCACTGTGGCATGTCCCCTTGTTTAGTTTATTAAGTTTTAAGTTTATTAATTTTATACTGGAAAAAGTGTGAGCAAAAATGCCAATTTTTACATTCATCCAGGTTACATGATATAGAAACCTAACATAGAAACATAGAAGTTGATGGCAGATAAGGACTGCAAGGCCCATCCAGTCTGCCCATTTCTTTTCTACCTTATGAATGTGCCATCGGCCTTTGCTCTGTCAGTGGCCTATCTATTCATAGTCATTTGTATTGCTCCCTTATGCCTATCCCATGCCTGTTTGAAGCCCTGCACTGTATTCATAGCCACCACTTCTTGTGGTAAGCTATTCCATGCATCTACCACCCTTTCTGTGAAAAGATTTCTCACATTCCCCTTAATCGGCCTCCCTCTAATCTCATGCTGTGTCCTCTTGTCCTGCTATTTTTCTTATATTGAAACATGTTAAACTCTTTCACCTTGTTTATGCCCTTAAGGTGTTTGAATGTTTCGATCATATCACCTCTCTCCCACCTTTGCTCAAGGGTATACATATTGAGCTCCATTAATCTGTCCTCATATGTTTTCTGATGCAGTCCCTGCACCATTTTGGTTGTTTTTCTCTGAACTGCCTCCATTTTGCTAATGTTATTGTGCAGGTGTGGCCTCCAGTACTGCACAAAGTACTCCAGATGGGCCCTAACCAGTGTTTTGTAAAGAGGGATTGTTACCTCCGTCCTCCGACTTGTGATACCCCTATTAATACACCCCAACATCCCCCAAGCCTTACCTACTGCTTTAGTGGTCTGCTTGGATGATTTCAGGTCATCGGTGATGATGATGCCCAAGTCTCTTTCTTTTCTTGTGACTGCCAGGAACCCCCCCCCCCCAGCTTATAGGTGGCTTCAGAGTTTCTCTTCCCTATGTGCATGATCTTGCACTTCTTTGCGTTAAACCCCAGTTGCCACTCTTTTGGCCATTTTGCTAGTTTATATAGATCTCTTCTCATTCTGTCCACCCCATCTGGATCATCTACTCTGTTGCAGATCTTGGTGTTATCTGCAAACAGACAAACATTACCATCCAATCCATCTGCAATGTCACTGATGAAGATATTAAAGAGGACTGGCCCCAGGACTGATCCCTGAGGTACCCCACTTGTGACTTGCATCTCTTCTAACTGTATACCATTTACCACCATTCTCTGTTTACTGCCCATCAACCAGTTTGCCACCCAGTTGACCAACTTCTGACCCACCCAGAGCCTACCCAGCTTATTAATCAATCTTCTATGTGGAACAGTATCGAAAGCTTTGCTGAAGTCAAGGTAGGCAACATCAGCTGCTCCCCCTTGGTCCACTACTCTGGTTTCCCAGTCAAAGAAATCTATAAGATTAGTTTGACAGGACCTTCCTTTTGTAAACCCATGCTGTCTTGGATCCTGTGCCCCTATGGATTCCAGGTGTTCCACTATTCTTTCCTTAAGGAGTGCCTCCATAATCTTGCCCACTACTGAGGTAAGACTGACTGGTCTGTAGTTCCTGCCTCCTCCCTGCTACCACTCTTGTGGAGCGGGATCACATGAGCCCTTCTCCAGTCTTCTGGGGCCTCTCCTGTGCTCAAAGACTTATTAAACAGTTCTGATAATGGCTCTGCTAGTTCCACCCTTAGTTCCCTTAGTACCCTGGGATGTATGCCCTCAGGTCCCATTGCCTTGTCCACCCTGAGCTTATCGAGCACTTGTAGGGCCCTTTCTTTTGTGAAGGGACTAGTGCACACCTCCCTCCCCCCTGTGTTCATGGTGCTGAGCTGTGGACCCTGCCCTGCCTTCCATTCAGTAAATACTGAGCAGAAGTATCTATTTAGGATAGATGCTTTTACATGGTCCTCCTCCTCACATGCCCCCTTATCCCCTTTGATCTTAGCAATACCCCTTCTGGACTTTTTCCTTTCACTAATAAATTTATAGAAAGTCTTGTCACGTTCTTTTACTGCTTGCGCTAGTGTTTCCTCGGTTTGGGCCTTTGTCTGCCTTACTGCCTTGCCTCCTTCCCTTAGGGAAGTTTGGTATGCCTCCCTATCCTCATCCCGCTGTGTTCCCTTATATTTCCTGAAGGCCAGCCTTTTGGCTCCGACCTTTTCTGCTACTGTTTTTGAGAACCAAAGTGGTTTCCTTCTTCTTTTGCATTTCCTTTTCTCTCTGGGATGTTGCTTCAAGTATTGCATCCTCAATGCTTGCCTACTTGCCTGTACCTCCACACCTGTATTTCTTCTTGCCAGGGATAGCTTAACTCTGTTGGCCATGTTATCAAAGTCAGCTCCTCTGAAGTCCAATATTTTTGCCTTGGAATGGGATGATTTAGTTCTAGTGGTCAAATTGAACCATACCATGTGATGGTCACTGGCCCCCAGGTGACCTTCTACCTGGAGATCTGTGATCCTTTCCCTGATACACACAACAAAACAGGTTACATGATATATACAACAAAATAGTACAAAAAATACAAGAGTTAACTAATAATGTTAACAAATATTTAGATTAAAATCAGGTCAGGCATATATATTACAATGATGCAAGTATACCGGGGAGGCAGGGAAGGGTAGATGTCAAAAATAGAGAAAGTGCTAGCAAAGGTGGCTGGGAAAGGAGGGGGTAGAACGTGGAGGGGAGGAAGGGGGGATGGGGTGTAGAAGGTGGAAAGAGGAGATGAAAAACTGGGAGTTGCATGGATCCCAACTGCTGCTAAACCCCCAGTCTCCAATGGGAGTCACCAGACAGCAGTATCAACATCCGCCCTCCCTCCCAGGAATGGAGAGCAGTCCTCTGGATGCTCAGTCAATTCCTCCTCTGCTGACCCCCATGACCCGAGTCACTCCCGAACTTGGGTCACCAGCATGGCGCGAGGTGTGGCGTCCAGTGCCTCAACCCTCAGCGCCACCGGGCTGGCAACACTGCTGTTTTAATGTGGTTTAGTTATAAATGCAATGTTGGAAGCAGTTAGCTTCGGTGTGACTCTTCCTGTGTTGAGGTAGTGGCTGGTGACATATTTGCCCTGGGCCTCATTCTAGTGCACCTGAATCCCAACCCCCCACCCACATAATCTGTGCCATTCTAGCCAGCCTGGTGATGCTGAGGGTTGAAGTGCTGGATGCCACACCTCACAAGATACCGGCAGCCCACAGGTTCGGGAGTGAGCTCGGGTTGCCGGGGGTCGGCAGGGGAGGGACAAGATCAAGCATCTGAAGGACTGCTCTCCTCTCCCTGGGAGGAGAAGGGTTTTCATCCCACTCCTTGGTTGCCCCCTAGTGGAAGCCGGCGGGTAGCGCTGGGCCACGGGAGACATAGAATGGGAGTTACATGACATGCGCATCCCTCCACACATGCACGTTCATGCCATGGGGGGGTGCGTGGGAAGAAAAATGGAAAAAATGGGGGGGAAAAAAGAATGGGACCATTCTGGTGGCATTTGGTTTGGAGGTTTGAAAGCATTCTCATTTTTTAACAAGTCCTCCTGTTATTTTAATCTGCATTATGTACTGATAATAGACTAACATGAAAATGACACTGGATGCAGTTGCTACAATGTGCCACTAGATGGTGTGCTGTACTACATATATACTGTGGAAAGTATTCAATAAAGTGGTTGCTGAGTAGACCCGCATGGTGTGCATGACTGCTATAATTACATTGTACCAGGAGTTAGAATCCATTGCCATACAGTGAAAATATGGATGCAATTTGGCAACCAAGTGAACTAACCTTAACAGGGAATGTGCATGAATACTGGAGTACCTTTGAAGTTTTGAGTTCTATACCACAGTGACTGGAGCAGAAGACAAAAGACACTGGCAAAAGACTGCATTACTGTTAACAATAGCAGGGTGGGGGCGCTGTGGAGCAGCGACATAGCAGCAGCAATTTAACAGAGCTCCGTGACCCTACAAATAAAACTGGATTATCTACAGCTGAATTTCAATATTTCTGATTACTGACACCCTGCACATGGACACCTTCAGTAAGTAGGGTGAGATTGCAGTCAGTGTTGTACACAGGACTCCAGAAAGAGTCAAAAAGACACTACCTGGTACAGGGAAAGCTTCGCTGAACAAAGTCAGTGAAGTCATCATGTGGAAGATGTGGAAATAAAAATGAACCAAAAACACTGTCCTACTTTCAAACAAACTTGTTGAGAATGTGGTGGGAATAACCATTTTGTGAAACAATGTTTTTTCAAATGAAAAGTTCAGCTAGTGGGCCAGCAAGATAGGGCAGATGAGTCCAGCGAGGGAGATCTGTTTATTGAAGCTATGGGAGCTGAAAATTTCACTGATGATGAATGGGTCGCTCCTTTGGACGTTAATGGATCTGTTATTCCTCTTCACTTGAACACTGGAGCACAGGTGAATATTTTGCCAGTGTCTTCCTACAGGCAGGTTAAAGAAAAACCAAGAATGTTTTAGAAGCCAATTTCACCATGTGCTTGTAATAATGAGCCAGTCCCTACCAAAGATACTGTATGTGCAGAGCCAGAGAAACTTGGAAGGGGCAGTCCACTCATGTACTTTTTGGTTTTGTGGAAGGTGAGAGACAGCCCATCTTAGGCTGAAAATCATGAAAAGATGAGTTTGGTGAAACACATACAGGTGATAAATACTGGTGTAATTATGCCAGCCATATGCCCAGACACTACAGAGACATTGCTTGATGCTGATAAACTAGGAAACGTGGCAAAACAGTTGGTAGATGTTTTTGATGGAATTGGGTGTCTACCAGTACAGTACTAAATACAGCTTAAAGATATATTATTGAACAGCCAGTAATTCAAGCTGCGAGGAAAGTCCCAGTAGCACTAAAGGAAAGACTGCATAAGGCACTAGGCAGACTAATCCCCTTGGGCACAGTGAAAAAGACAGAAGAGCCTACAGACTGGGTTAACTCATTAGTCATAGTGGAAAGAAAAAACGGGGCTCTGAGACATTGCAGTGATCTAAGTGGATAAAAAGAGAGTATTATCATTTGCCCACAAGGTCAGATATTACAAGCACTACGGCAGCTGCTGCATTCTTTTCTAAACTGGATGCCTCACTGGATTTCTATCAAATCCCTCTGGACAGGGAAAGTGCAAAGCTGTGCACATTTAAAACATCATTTGGCAGACATTGCTTCTTCTGCATGTTCTTCGGCATGTACTCAGCCCCAGAAGTATTCCATCGTACTTTATTTGCATTTTGGAATTACCTTTGAGCCAGAGGCTCATTTACAGAGGTTCCACATCATTACAAAAAAAGAACCAGGATTAGAAACAGATCAAGAGATAACAGATTACAAACATTTAGGTAATTACAAAAGGTATTTACAGAGTGCAAATAAAATCACAGTGTGTTATACAAAGATAACTAATAATGTTCAATAAACAGTGCAGGGATTATTGCAAGACATGATTTAACAACAGTTCTTTCGTCAAGGTACAAAATAAGCAAGCAATAATGCCCGACAGGGTGGGCTGTATTGTCCATACTTCCCACCCTGGAGGGCATTATTGCGCTTAGAAAATGGGCTTTCATTTTTTTTATTTATAAAAATGAGTTTCTAGGGAAAAAACAGGTACAAAAGTAAATAACATATGAGAAACAGGAGTTTCTGTTAAAGGGGCACTGTCAGCTTTGGCCCTTCGTTTTGATCTAACTGTGAAAAGTATACCTCCTGGCACACACCTATCAAGCATGTAATACAAAATGCCCCTACATGTTTAAAAGTGAAGGCTTTTTACCTTAAACAGAAATTTTTTGTAAAATAGAGATTCCCTAGGTCGGTTGTAAGGCACCAGCGTCCGGAGCACATCCAGGTGGGAGCGGATCTGCCATGACACAGTCCCAAAGTGCGAGTTTTACACATACACCAATATCAGAATGTTTATCTTGTCCGGGCTGTATTAAGCAGCTGCTGATATGTCCCAAAGTAAACCCGAGCACAGAAAAAAGTAACATTTCAATTTTAATACAGAGCTGAAATCTAGCACATGCGCACGATGATATCAAGCATGTAATACAAATGCTTATATGTTTTAAAAGTGAAGGCTTTTACCTTAAACAGAAATTTTTGTAAATAAATTCAGGTCGGTTGTAAGGCACCAGCGTCCGGAGCACATCCAGGTCGAGGTATGGGATCTACCATGACCTGAGTCCCAAAGTCACGAGTTTTACACATGCCACCAATATCAAGGATGTTTATCTTGTCCGGGCTGTATTAAAAGCGCTGCTGATATGTCCTAAAGTAAACCGAGCACAGAAAAGTAGGCATTTTCATTTTAATACAGAGCTGGAAATCTCGCTACGCGCACCGATGATACGCTACTATGCATGCGCGGGATCTTCATTCATGACACAGGGGCGCATGCCTGGGATTTTAGCTCTGTGTTAAAACTGAAAATGTTACTTTTTTTTGTGCTCGGTTTACTTTGGGACATATCAGCAGCATTTTCTAATACAGCCCTGGACAAGATAAACATTCTGGTATTGGTGGCATGTGTAAAACTCGCACTTTGGGACCGTGCTCATGGCAGATCCGCGTTCCCGACCTGGATGTGCTTCCGGGACGCGGGTGCCTTACAACCGGACCGAGGGAATCTCTATTTTACAAAAAATATCTGTTTAAGGTAAAAAGCCTTCACTTTTAAACATGTAAGAGCATTTTGTATTACATGCTTGATAAGTGTGTGCCAGGAGGCATACTTTTCACGGTTAGATCAAAACGAAGGGCCAAAGCTGACAGTGCCCCTTTAAATAGTCCCTTCAGGAGATACCACTAGAGGGTGCTGCTGCCTATGATAAGCTTGTTTTGTGTACATTCATTTGCAGTAGCGCACTCCCCCCCCCCGCATGGAATTCTGTTTTTTTTTTTAATTTAAAGAGCGCGTTTCAGCCGTCCCCATTACTATATCCCCTTCTTTCTGCACCTCATTGGTTAGATTTCTTTTCGCTGTCCTGCGTGGTGAAATTTGGTGGTTGCAACTCTGCCCTGTTCCGCAGCTAGGGCACAGAGAGAGAGAGACAGAAGGAGTATTTGGAGTTTTAAATATTTTTTTAATTTAATGTTTTTTTCATTTTTGTTCATTTGCGGGCAGTCAGCACAGTAACCAGAAGTGTATGGAAGGGTCACGGAAGATGCGAGGAAGCCGCAGTGTTTACAGCGCTCAAAAAAAAACTGCAAGGGAGAGTGAGGGTCAGCAGTTTGAAGTAAGCATGTTTTCAAATGATTTTTCAGCTGTAGACTGGGACGGCAGGTGGGGGAAGGTGGCGCATGAGATGCTATGCACTGACCACATCTCGGTGATTTAGCGAGGGCAAAAAAATGGCGGCTGCTCATTATGCCAACTCGAGGTGCCCAGGGAGATTCTTAGGTAATGGGGCACCTCGAATTGGCACTTCTTTCAAAGCGGGCGTCTATTGAAAGTTAATGTACCCCCTGTTTTAGCTCTCAGCCAATCAGAGAGCTGATGGTGTTTTGCCCATTTTCTAAGACAGCATAGAGAAGTTGCTGAGTGTTAGAAAGAATGGTAAAGGGAGGGGCAGGGTAAAGAGAGAGAGGAGGTAGAGGAGAGTTGAGGGGGGTGTTGCAGAAACTAGAGGGGTGTATTTGCAAGATAGGAGGGATGGGGGTATGGAAGGGAATGAGCCGAGATTACGGAAGAGGGGAGCTAATTAAAAATGAAGGGGGAGAGAGGAGGTGATCCATGGAGGAAGCTCAGGGGAGCGAGGAAGTGGCAGAAATAGAGTGGGACAGGACAGTAGCAGGAAAGAGGCAGTGGAAAATAGAAGGGGAACTGAGTAGAGAAGGGTTATGGGAAGAGGCAGTGGTAGTTAATACATAGACAGGACACATTGGAGAGGTCAGCAGAGCCAAGGAGTTAGTTACCACAGCCACAGCTACTGATAGATGCTGGAAGCACACGTAGGTTTGATTTAAACGGGCCTAGCTTTGTTTCTTTATGAAAGTTATGACAATGCAACAGTTATTTGAAGTTATGGAAGGAGTAGGTATATTCTTGATATTATAGCATGGGGATGAACAAAACTGGAGCATGATCAGAGACTGACCCAAGTTCTACAACAGGCACGACAAACAGGGTTGAACCTGAACTATGAAAAATGCCGAATGGGGGTACAAGCACTGACATACTTAGGAGATAAACTCTCATCACATGGGATCCAGCCTGATCTGAAAAAGGTAAGAGCAGTAAAAGGAATGCCTAACCCAAATGGTAAAACAGATCTGCAGAGATTGCATAGGTCTATTAAACTATCTAGGCAAGTTTGTACCAAATTTGGCAGCCAAAACTACAGCTTTAAGAAGACTTTTAGAAGGAAAAACTGAATGGCAATGAAACTACAAACACACAGCAGAGTGGAACAATTCAGAAGACATTCTGACTAAGGAACCTGTACCGTGTTTTTATGATCCAACTATGAAAACTAAAGTCTCCACGGATGCCTCAAAGGATGAGCTAGGTGCAGTTTTACAGCAAGAGCACAAAAGCAAATGGAAGCTTGAAGCATATGCATCATGCTCCATGATAGCAGCAGAAAAGCGCTCTGCTGAGATGGAGAAAGGGATGTTGGAAAGCAGTATTTGGATGCAGGGCCAGATTTACCATAATGCAAACTACGCATATGCGTAGGTCCCTGCTTGTTGGGGGGGCCTGCTGGCATCACCCACTTCCACATAACACAATTATTTTGATGGTGTTGCCCAAGAACTGTGTCTCGGAGACGCTGATGACAATGAAGACGTCCAGACTGGTAAGGCCTCTACTAGCAGTGAGGTTGATGAAGAAGCAATGATGACTGAAGTTCCACCTGGTGATGGCTCCAGTCTCGAAGACTGTGAGGGCTGCTTCATGAATGATGTGTCACTGGAAGAAGACTAAAGGTGTTCTGCCCCACCCCCAAAGCCAGCACCAGCACCCCCCGTTTCCACAGTTACCTCCTCCATGACACCATGAATGAATGGCTACTGAGTGTGCTACCACTGTATATACAACAATGACAACTTAGTCAGACAGTGCACAGCCAGTGCTACGTTACTCAGTATACATTAATGCTGCCTCTGAGTCCAGCTAAATTACTCATCCTCCACCTCCAGCAGTCTTCCACCAAAAAGAACCGTATGTTTTTAGTTGTCTGCAGTGGCCTACACCTCACAGGTGCAGCACCTCGATCCAGCGTCCACACACCAGGATGGAAGACTTCAATTTAGTCACCTATGCAGCACAGAGATGGGATGCTTCAGCAAATGTCCACCAGAAAACCAAGCCACCATTCCACTTCACGTGCTTTGTACCTGTCTGGCAATAAGAAAAAAAGAAGAAAACATTTTTAGCATTGTTACAACTGGGTGCCCCTCCCCCACCACTACCATCATTACAGGTAGCTACAGTTACATCAGGGAATGGCTGTTAAACTGGAACCCTTGACATGAACAGACTATGTCTGATGAGCACAGCCAGCACCCAGCAGCCACATTTGGAGAGTGGTAACATAGTACGCACCCCAGCAGCAGGAATCCTGAATATTGACGGAGCCATATATAAGATAGTTACTGTCAAAGTCTGACATCTCTGTCCTGCAGTAACCACAAACTTAATACTTAACCATATACACCAAACTGACCTCAACCACCTTCTCCTGCTCACCCACCCGCCTACCAAAGACCATCACAAATTAAGAAATACCACCAGTTGATGAACTGCACACGTATTGAACAGCAGCAGCAGTGCACCTAGAGTTAACAGCTCTCGAATTCTTGCATGTGTTTAGAAAAGAAAAAAATAACACAATTACAATCAGACTCAGATATCTGAGCTGCAGTCACCTATCCATCCCCGTAATGAAAAATTCAATACTTACCTTGTCCTTGAGCAATGTTAAATGTGGTGCATTCCAACATCCCGTATCCAAATCCTGGGCTGGCATGCACGTTGTCATGATGATGTACTCCTCAGCAAACTAGATAAATATAAAATAAGTACAAACATGTAAGAACCCATGATGTCTCAATAGCAACCTACCATCCACCTTCTCTTGCACCCGAAAAAATATATACAGATACTGTACGTGTGTGTGCAGCAGCAGCAGCAGCAGCGATCGACTATGTGAAGAGGATCCCCATGAAGCAGACAAAGCATTACTTCTCATAGCAACTAGTCAGAGCAGCAGGCAGCAGCTACAGGCAACAGCAGCAGCACTCAACATGTCATTCAACCCACACTGACTTAAAACCACAGAGACAACAGAGCTAAGCAGGGGACCAGCATTGCGAAATAGTAATTCCACAGTTCGCAATCCACTGAAAAAGCAGCAGCAGGAGGAATTAATAACAAGTTTAAGTCGCAGCAGGACCATTTTGCAGGAGGATTTATTTTTCTCATCATGGTAAAGTGGCTTATGTTGCATGTTAAGCAGCAGCACCACACTTAGGCCCGAAAAGCATTTAAACGGTGCAGAAAGCAGCACGATTGAGTCCTCATGGTGGGTGTGAGTCATGTAACTGCATGCCTGACACCTGATTTCTGTTTGAATGTACTGTGCAATTTTTTGGGAAACATTTGTGGACATTTACTGCCTGTGCTGCTCTGGCAGAAACAAGATATGACTGAAAGACAATTGTAAACAGTGGACCAGAGACCATCATTTGGTCCGGGTGGTGGCTTGGGCACCATAAAACATCATGGCTGGGACCTGATTTCAGTCTCAATGCACTGTGAAATTTTTTTGGAAACATTTCTGGGCTTCTGGGCCATGTTTGGAACCAGCAGCACCAAACTTAGGCCCTAAAAGCATTTACACGCTGTAGAAAACAGCACATTTGGGTCCTCATGGTGGGTGCGAGCCATGTAACTGCATGTCTGACACCTGATTTCTGTCTCAATGTACTGTGCAATTTTTTTGGAAACATTTCTGGACTTGTAGGCCCCATTTGGCACTGGCAACAGTGAGTTTCAGGCAGAAATATTGGGCAAACAGACCCTAAAATGGCTATTTAATGTCTGGGTGGTGGTGGGGGGCACCCTAAAACATCATTGCTGAGACCTTATTTCAGTCTTGATTTACTTTAAAATTTTTGGGGAAACATTTCTGGAATTATGGGCCACGTTAGACAGTGGCAACACTCTGTCTCTCTCTACGTTCTCAATGTCATCCTAATTTTTTCCGGTCACATTATATTTCTCGTCTTATCATGCCTACTCTGCACAGCATGGCTTCAAGAGGCTGTGTTAAACTGCAGCCCTAATAGAGCACATTTTGGACTGGGTGGTGGTGGCAGTGTGGTTGGGCACTGTAACACCAAGTTAACATTGTGGCAAGCCCAAGCCATGGGGATACACGTGTTAAGCACCAAAGAAAATTACATTATGTTTAACTTCACAATAAAAGTGCTTATGTCTCTATGATTGTTGTGTACATATTCATTCAGACTGATCCTGCACACAGCCAGAACAACTGCTGCCAGACCACATCATCACACATAGCTTTGGGAAAAAATGTTGTTCCTAGGAACAATTTACAAATTACAATACTTGACATTTGTGGATAGGAGGAGAAAATACATACAAGTCAGAGGGACTAACATAAACCAAGTAGAAAGGTACAGGGATTATGGGTAAAAAAGATTAAAGGTGACTGACAGACAGTAACACATGACATGGGGCGCATCATAAGGGTCAGGTCAGGGGCAGGGTATACATATGAAAGAGGACAGGGAGGGAACATAAACATTGCATAGCACACAAAAATCTGGACAAAAACAAAATAAAAGGATGTAGAAGAAGAGGACAGAAAATATATATATATATATTCAAGTCACGGAGGGTGAGAGGGACCGGGGGGTAATGGTAGATGTCAAAATGAACAACTCGGAGACCTGTAGGAGGGCAGCAGCAAGGGCAAATAGGATGCTGGGATGCACTGCCAGGGGGATTACCTCCAGAAAGGTGGAAGTGATCCTTCCACTGTACAACTGCTTGGTAAGGCCACACCTTGAGTATTGTATACAATTTTGGAGCCCACATTTAAAGAGGGACATTACACTCCTAGAGAGGGTCCAAAGGAGGGCCACCAAAATGATCTGGGGCCTGGGGGAGAGGACCTATGAGGAGAGGCTCAAGGAGCTTGACATGTACACCCTGGAGGAGAGCAGGGATAGGGGGGACATGATAGAGGTCTTTAAGTACATGGAAGGGATCACTAAAGGAGGCCCAGTTAGGGTGCTCCAAAGGAAGGAGGTTGGGGCAACAAGAGGTCACAGGTGTAAGCTGGAAGGGGGCAGGCTCAGAGGGGAGAAGAGGAGATGTTATTTCACTGAAAGGGTGGTGGAGCCATGGAATGCACTGCCCAGGGAGCTGGTAGAGATGGAGACTGTGGACGGGTTTAAGTGGGGATGGGACAGGTACAGGGGGAGGGCAAATCTGACCAGGCACAATACAGGTGGAACATCTGGTACTGGGGACAGTATAACCCAAGAGGGAGGGGGTGACACCAAAATCGGCCCTCAGTGTGGGTGCTGAAAATCGAGCAGACTCGAGAGACTGTTAGGCCTATTCTGCTGGCATTTTAGTATGTTAGTATATTTTTTTGATTTTTGTTATTTTTAAAAGGTGCAGATGAGGGAAGAGTGATAGTAAGAAAGCAAGGACAAGAGAAAGAAAAGAAAAAAAAAATTTGCTGCCAGTGCTGTGCTGACTGGTTTGGAGGCTGGCCGTTACACTGCACTGGTGCCAGGTACACATTGTGCCCTGCCTCCACCACCACCACACAGCTCCGTCAAGAACGCAAACATTTTTTCTTGCTCCTGAAGGAGTTTCCTGAGGCCCCCCCCGACCTCCTGTTGGAAATCAGTGAACTCACTGCGCAGAGCTCCCACCTATCTGTGCAATGCTCTCAGGTCTTCTTCAACACTTACTGCTGCTGGTGCTGGTGCTGGTGTTGGGGCAGTTGCAGGCTGTGCTGGGTTGCCACTATGAACCCAGCGACACCTGTGTCTCTGGGGTGAGGGTGATGGGGACTCTTCACCTGCTTCCTGCTGCTGCTGCCTTCTGTGGTGCCTATGCTGACCACTGGCCCCTGCCTCCTGCTGGCCCCCTTCCCCTTGCTCAGCAGCACCCCAGGCCCCTCTACATGCTGCCAGCTCTTTTCCTTTTTTAAGACAATCTGCAGCATGGTGATGCTGCAGATGGCTCCTTTGGCCACTAGTGCCAAAATGACCCCTGGTCTTGCCCCTTCTAACTGATCAGCCACACAAGTTGCAGATCACAAGAGAATTATCATTTGTGTTTTTGCTAAAAAAAAAACACCACACAGCTGATGTCTCCGAGTTGTTCTTTCTGTTGGGGGGGCCAACAGTTGATGTCCCAGGGCCGGTAGGCACATCATGCTTCTGCTCGGAGGAGGCGGGGGGCACATGCTCCAGCTGGGGGGAATGGCATCTGGAGGTGCTTGCTGCTGCTGCCTGGGGTGGGGCCACAGGAGGATCCTGCTGCTGCTGGGACAGGGCAAGGGTCTCATGCTGTTCCTGGGGAGTGAGAGCTATATTCTCTTACTGGGGTTGGGGGGCATATGCCCCTGCTGCTGTTGGGGGGGCTGAGACATAAAGGCCCGCCTATTAATACTGACACTGGGTGGGGGTGGTCCAACTGCCTTCTTCCCAGTCTTAGAATTATGCATTCTAATCTTTATCTCCTTCTCCTCCTACAACTCCAAAAAAAAAGAGAAAAGAAAGGGGAGTTTTACACACACACACTAAAAATGATAAATATAAAAATGAAGAAAAATCACTAACAGAAAATATTAACTTTTTAAACTAATGGGGAACAATCAAAAACGCTGCAAATGCAAACACAGACACACTACTTTTTAGAAACACAAGTCTGAGCTCTCCTGCTGTAGTCTCTCTCTCCTCTCCTACTTCCTACTAAGCTGAAACAGCTCTAAAGGAAGTACATTTAGTCTGGCTTCCTGCCTAAGTGCAGTTACCCATGTGACCAGCAGTCTGCTAGAGAGAAAGCCATGTGATAAGCTTTTTTCCCCCAATTTCACCTGATACTTACATACGGCGAAATGTGCAGACGAAAGGAGTTATTGCAAGCGTAATTTTGCAGGTGAAATTTCGTCATCCGGGCAAAAGTGCACAAAATGTTTTATGCAGCGAAATTGGCAATTTTGCCAGAACTTCGCCAGCGTAATAACATTTTGTTGCATCTCTAGCTGCAGCAAGCCTGCATATAATTAAAAGCAATATATATATATATATATATATATATATATATATATATATATATATATTAGAGGCAAAATCTATTTATGCATTAGTTAGGTGTCGTACTGAAGCAAGGTTAGTTGAAGTTTGAAATTCCTTTCACTCCAGCCCACCTCATATCTGGAATCGGGTGCATTGGGGCCATCGGCCCTAAGTGTCACCCCATCACATGTGGAAAGAAGCTGAGGAATAGGAGAATGGGGTGACAGTTAGGACCGATGACCCCAATGCACACCCCGATTCCAGTTGGGAGGGTGGGCTGAAGGGGTGCAAAGGGGGTTTCAACCCTAACATCGAATTTCCTTGCTTTTGTCGCTGTGGAACAACCCTAACTGATGCATTAAACAGAGTTTTTTGCCTCTAATTTCCCTTCTTTTTGAGAATGATAATGAGAAATAGTGAATGTAATGCAGCGGGGGTGATGTCTTGTCGCATTTTAACATTGTGCCCACAAACGCAAATCATAATGCGCATGGTGACGCAAACCGAAACAGAAAGAGGAACAGTACTGTAGACAGAAATGTTAAAAACAACGGAAACGCAACCGCAAATGAAAACGCAAAGGGTAACGCATATGGTGGCGTAAACGTGGAATGGCAAGCTTAAACGGGCACGGAACCACAACCAGAAACGGTACGGTAAGAGTAATGTAACCGCTGATTTTCCCCAAAAGCTGTATAGAGAAAGACAGTGAGTAGAAAGAATGTATGCAAAATAATGACTCTCGGAACACAAAAATCAGTAGTTGTAACTGTACGACACAGAAAAAAAATGTTAAAGTCATATGTATTATCACTTTCCTGGCTAGTTTTATACATAGCCCAGGGCTATAATTTTTTGACAAAAACTCCGTATCTCGCACCGTTTTCGAGATACGGGCCCTCAACGGCGCAGCAAATGCCATAATGTTATCCTATGGGAAAAAAACAGAAGTTCAGACTGCCATAACATTTGAACAGCTTAATATTTTTTCGCGAAATCTTTGAAAGGCACATCAGGGACCCTGGCCGCACATTCCCTGAAGATTTTGGGCTGGTCACGTAAACCGTGCGACCTGTAGGCGCGACCGTAGAGTTCCAGAAAAAGCGTAAACGCACACACAGATCATGCTTAATAACTCCACAGCTGTGTAGTCGACTGGTACAAAACTTGGCAGATCCCAAGGTGCATGGGTCTTGATCGTGTATTCAAAATTTCAGGCAAATCCGTCAAATGGTTGAAAAGTTATTAAGGTGCAAAATTTTGGGTTTAACATGTAAATGGCTCCTCAACCCAACTATGGTAGCACTACCATGTTACCATAATGTGTATATATATATATATATATATATATATATACACACACACACACACACATACATATATCTATCTATATATATATATATATATATATATATATATATATATATATATATATATATATAATATATACATATATGTATGAATAACATTCTGTTCTATTCTACTACAAATATGTACAAGTCCAGGTCTAAGATCTCAGTCATATTGAACGTCACTGTTGTGTCTGTGCACGTGGTCAGAGAAAACGGAGAAAAATGTCTGCCACCATACTGGGTACCCTCCAGTGACAGAAGCTGTCATGACTGAGGATGTATATAGCAGGCTCTATACTAGCAGGCTCAAGACACCTTGCTTTAACCTCACTGGTACAGCTTCTGCACTGGGACATGAAGGAGGGCTGTGAGGTCTTGTTGTTGAAGCACATGCTTGGGAATCAGGAGATCTGGGTTTAAATCTTACCAGAGCCACTTCCTTTATTGTGTATCTTAAGCTGAAGGTCTGTCTGGTCCATTGTCTGTCTCGGAGGAGGAGGAGAGAGGTAGCAGCCTCCTAGGGCCTAGGCAGGAGTGCAGAGATTAGGATGGACTGTGCTTTGGTTTATACATTGAAAGTAATGCAAACAGCAGTGCACTGCAAAGCACCATTGCTTATACAGATGAACTATATAATGTTTAGGTGTCCTTCAGGGTCGGGGAGTGGGGAGACCCTTAGCTACGGCTGTGCGTAGGGCACATGGTTGTCTAAATCTGGCCCTTTTTGGATGCAAGAAATTTCACAACTACATTTATGGATTGTCAATATTACCAGAGAGAGAGATCTCAAACACTTACTGCCATTTCACAAAGGAGTCTGGGTAAGGCACCACCATGAATTCAGAGGCTTATGGTAAAACTTTAGAAATATGACTTAAATGCTGTGCATACACATGAAAAGCATTTAGTGGTTGCAGATGCCCTTTTTAGAGCATTTCTGCAAAGTTCAGCCAGTAGTACCACAGATGTGATGTGGAAATTCACACTGCCTTTATTAATAACAAACTTGTCAGTTTCTGAAATAAAATGGAAACATATTGTCACAGAAACTGGAAAAGATAAGACCTTGCAACAAGTAGTTAGCAGCATTCAAGAGGGGAAGCCTAGCACTGTTTGTTCACCTTATTCACATTTTCTTGGAGAACACACCGTAGTTAAGGAAGTGTTGCTTACAGGACAGAACATTGTAATGCCTGACTCTCACTGTGGTCACAGATGACTCAGTTCACTAATATGTAAGGAGCTGATAAGGCTATAAGCCCAAAAACTAGCTCCTAAAGATCGAGTGTAACATCTTAATGTACTGTACCTCCATTCATTATATAGTCCTCTAGGCTCCGATATTCAAAGGAGACGCGCAGCAAATCTCGGTGGGAAAGGAAGATGTGCTGCGCAACTCCAACAATGCGCTGCAGCACAATATTCGAATGTGCGGTATGCACCGGCCACAAGGAAATGAGCCAGGGTGCATACAAATGTGTCCCGTGCAGGAGGAGGGGTCATTCCCATGCATATGCCGTGCTGTGGCATATTCAGTGGGACGCGCCGTCACAGTCCGAACTGTGTAGCACACAGTTAGGCCAGGAAAAGCTGTCCTAACCTGACTAGCCACCCACAAGCAGGTGTCAGAAGTGCACACAGGTGCACTGCTGCCAGCCAGTCCCAGCTGTCAAGTATCGCCCCCTCCAGCCCTATACCCCGATGCCCATGACCAGCACAGACAGTCCACAAGTGCCATACTGAAGTGGGCCCCCCACCACATGGCCCATGTCCTGCTTCACATGTGCCTGTGGAGCAACCCAGTACCCCATAGTGTAGTGAACCCCCCCCACTCAGAGCACCAATCCCTGAATACATATCACAGCCCCCAGTGCACACTCACATGGTAACTACCACCGCCATATCACGATCCCGCTGCACACTGGTTCCATGATGTAGGGTCCCCCCACCCTGGTAGACAGGACCCCCTCCCCACACCCCCACACCTCCTGTGTCGGCGACTGGCACAGCCCTCCGCTCATGTCCACAGCCAGCCACTGACTGAATGGTACAGGACCTGTACTGTTCAGAATCCATGCTCAACCAATGAGCACATCTCTTGATCAATATATTTATGGACCACTCAGTCAGCAGCTGGCCATGGAGGTGAGTGGAGGGCTGTGCCAGTCGGTGGCATGGGTGGTGCAGGGGGGCAGGGAGGGGGTGTCTACACTATGGAAAGTACACAGAATGGGTGTATGGAACAATTGGGAACATGTGACCAGGTGTCCATCTGTTACTGACAACTGGGTCCAGGGACCAGGGATGGGGTGTGTCCACTGAGCTATGGGGATACAGGAGTTCAGCATGGATGGGTATCGGGGTCCAGGCATGGGCGGGGGTCCTCTATGCCTCCGACAGGCAGGGTTCCCCTAGGCATGTGAGCCTGGGCATCATAGCATGGGGCTGTGGGGGGGGGACGCTAGACAACGAGGGCTTACGGGAGACCAGTGCATGTTCTTGTGGATCAGTCTATAAGTGGAGACCACTACACTGTTGATGAGCTGAGGCATGGGGTTTCTCTTTCTGTACAGCGAGATTGGGGCTGGGGGTCCATTGGACCACCAGGGCAGCCAGGACTATTGTACAGCCTATATCATGTTTGGGGCTGGAAGCTGCCACCCCTTCGCATTCCTCCTGGTGCAGCCATGCTAATGAGCTCATAATGAGTATGCATGGTGCCCATTTGCGCTATGCATATCCAATGGGCTCATTAGCATTTCCTGGCTGCATATCACGCATGGGGCCATGGCACATCCAGGTATGTGCCATGCATAGCCCACTGGCAGCATTTCCACACAGACCCTGGTTGCACTGCGCAAGACTTGGCGGCAGACCGCTATGGGCTGTGCAACCAGGGTCAGATATTCAGACAGTGTTTGCGATCATAACCGATCACTCATACTGTTTGAATATGTCCTCAGAGTCGGCTGGAGCATCTGTTCTGTGTAGCGCATCTTTGCTCCCACACAACCAGCCAGCTCTGAATATTTTTTTCAATTATTTAACCAGGAGTAGCACACTAAGCTGAAAGCTTGTTTACAGGTGCGACCTGGGAGCACAGGAAGTTAAGTGACTTGCTCAGGGTCACACAGTATGCAAGTGGGGGCTGTGGGATTCAAACCCAGGTCTCCAGATTTGCAGCTCAGATCTTAAACCACTGTGCTATACTGCCTCCCTAATGTGAATAATTAAAAAAATATATATATATCTAACAGACGAGGCATACTGATGAGTCCTGGTAGGAGGAAACACGTGTCTATGTCTTCTGTTAGCACCCTTTGCAAACTGTGTGAGAGGCCTTTCGGCACCATGCAATTCTGCTTAAAGTTGGACCAGCATAACATTCTGTGGTGATTTGCATATGCAGTCCATGATGCTTTGCATTGTGGGGGCATGTGTGATTTTGTATTTTCTTGAAACTTGGCTTCCCAGCCAAATGCCCTTTGGGGTAACCCTTGCCTCAGTGTTTACGCACAGAGGTTCTTTGTCTTTAAATAGTTTTTTATTTTAATGGGTTCACCACAATATATCCAAGGCACACTGCCTTAAGGGTAGCTGGTCCATTGCACTGGGGTGTCAAACAGACGAGGCATACTGATGAGTCCTAGTAGGATGAAACACGTGTCTATGTCTTCTGTTAGCACCCTTGCAAACTGTGTGGAGAGGCCTTTCGGCACCATGCAATTCTGCTTAAAGTTGGACCAGCATAACATTCTGTGGTGATTTGCATATGTAGTCCATGATGCTTTGCATTGTGGGGGCATGTGTGATTTTGTATTTTCTTGAAACTTGGCTTCCCAGCCAAATGCCCTTTGGGGTAACCCTTGCCTCAGTGTTTGCGCACAGAGGTTCTTTGTCTTTTAAATAGTTTTTTATTTTAATGGGTTCACCACAATATATCCAAGGCACACTGCCTTAAGGGTAGCTGGTCCATTGCACTGGGGTGTCAAACAGATGAGGCATACTGATGAGTCCTGGTAGGATCTAAACACGGTCTATGTCTCTTCTGTTAGCACCCTTCATAAACTGTGTGAGAGGCCTTTCGCACCATGTAATTCTGCTCAAAGTTGGACCAGCATAACATTCTGTGGTGATTTGCATATGCAGTCCATGATGCTTTGCATTGTGGGAGCATATGTGATTTTATATTTTCTTGAAACTTGGCTTCCGCCAAATGCCCTTTAGGGTAACCCTTGCCTCAGTGTTTGCGCAGAGAGGTTCGTCATATATATATATATATATATATATATATATATATCCTTGAATATGTCCCCCCCCCAATCTTTTCTTGAAAATCTCTTTAGTTACACTTGTTATGATATTTTCAGGTAAATTGTTCCAAAGGTTTAACATCCTCTCTGTGTAAAAGTACTTTCTTTATTCTGTTTTAAATCTTCTTGTGGTGACCTGTAGTGCATGACCCCTATTTTAGTGAATTTAAGTCTTTGAAGGCGATGTTTAATGCATTCGTAGGGTAAGGATAATTAATGATATAATAAAACAGTAGGATATCTCTTTTTTTATGCACTCCTCCAATGAATATAATTTTGATTACCCACTCTTTCTTCGTAAGGTTTATTCTTAATGGCAAATATTGTTTTAGTCATTCTGCGCTGCGCCCTTTCCACTCTGTCAACATCTGACCTCCTGTATGGACTCCACAATTGACTACAGTAGTCCAGAAGTGGTCTTATATAAGATCTGTAGAGAATCATTTATAACATCTGCTCTATGAGTTTTTATATTTCTTATTATAGCACCAAGTACTCAGCTCTCAACGCGGCATTAATACATTGATCTTTAAAGTCCAGATTATTATTTATAATTATGCCTAGATCTTTTTCTGTAATTGTTACCTTCAGAGCAGTGTTACTTAATACATACTGATTTAGTACATTGTTTCTCCCTAAATGAAGGACATCATGCCCCATTTAAAGGACTCATAAAGGACTCATAAACAGGGTTCTGTGCATCTGCCCAAGAAAAACACAGCACAGTAGGTTACAGGCTTACCTACATGATGCTGTGCTCTGGTTGCCTCTAAATGCTGTTAGTCCACAGTCGCTATTAATTTACGCTCCCCACAACATGTAAACAAACCATGGCTTAGTGTTCAAGCATCACGCTTCAGTAACAGCAAAAGATGACTGCTAAGTGCTTACGCGATGACATCATTGTAGCAAGAGTACATTGAAGGGATAATATAGTGTTTGTGGAGACCCTTAATAATACAATGCCGAAGTAACATTAATAAACCTTTTCACCTCCAAATCCATTATTGAACAGGGGTGACACCATGCTGTGTTTTTCTCAGGCAGATACACAGAAACCTTTTATGAGTCCATTGATGTTCAGGTCTGTTTGGATATGTTGTATTTGCGCAACAGCATTACTTGGTTCTCCTAGTTTTGTGTCATCTGCGTACTTAGTAATACAGTTTTGCATGTTATTATTTAGACCAGCTATGAATAATTGAAATTTAATATATGGATTCACAAAATAATTCCAATAAAAAGCATACAAAAAATCCCAGTAATACCATCACTCCTGCAGCAATAATACTACCATTCCCAACTGATAATACTATTGTTCAGGTGCCGTAATACTATAGTTCAGTATCTGAAAAATAATATCTTCACCAAAGCTGAACAGCACACACACAAGTCTGCCCCCAACGTCTTTCAAAACATGCCTTCTGTTGCAGGGGGAAGATAATGAACAGACCACTACCTCCCCAGCAGAAATAGTGCAGAGATTTGAAAAATATTATGCAAACCTATATAGGGCGGATAATTTTCTGGGACACAAGGAGGCAGTGGAAACTTTTTTGAATGGCCTTATAATACCTACATTGCCAGATGCAATGAGGAAGGAGCTGAACACCCCAATCACTACCCAAGAAATCATGAACAAAATAAAAAAGCTAAAGAACGGCAAGGCACCAGGGCTAGATGGATTTGGAGCTGAGTTTTATAAAGAATTTAGGACCCAGATGGTGGGCCTCCTATTAGCGGCCTGCAATGAGATACTGACAGAGGGGGACGCGGTGCCACCATCATGGAACCTGGCCCAGATTTCAGTAATTCCAAAACCAGACAAAAACCCAGAGTTATGTAGTTCATATCGCCCCATATCTTTATTACCAGTGGATCTAAAAATTTTTACAGGCGTTTTGGCAGATAGATTGCAAAGTTGTATCTCCAGTCTGGTCCATTCAGACCAGACAGGATTTATCTCAGGAAGATATTTACAAGATAACATACGGTGTCTCTTGAATATATTCACAGCCCAAAGAAGTTCAACGGTCTTACAGTTAGCAATCAGCATGGATGCGGAGAAGGCCTTTGACAGGGTGGATTAGCACTTTATGTCATCCACCCTGTCAAGGTTTGGGCTGGGTGAACAGTTTGTTTTGGCCATTGCCGCACTGTATTATAAGCCCGAAACCAGAGTCAGGGTGAATGGTATGCTTTTGAACCGTCTGCCTCTTATGAGAGGCACCAGGCAGGGGTGCCCCCTATCAGTACTATTATTTGCCTTAACTTTGGAGCTGTTGGTAATCTGGATATGGGACAACCTACATATTAAGGGCATTTGGGCAGGGGAAGTGTAACACAAAGCAACACTTTATGCCGATGATTCTCTTTTCTTTTTAAGAGAGCCACAGGATTCCTTACCTCATCTGTTAAATGCGTTGGAAAAATTTGGCTCCCTGGCAGGCTACAAAATTAACTTGACTAAATCTGAGGGAGTGGTGGTGAGTGGTACCCTTAATAAGCAATTACGAGAAATGTTTCTGTTCACCTGGGCCAAAAAAAACACATTTAAATACCTAGGAATACAGGTGTCTGTGGATACATCTAACCTGTATCATAATAATTTGCTAAAGTTGCTCCAAACCCTTAGAACCAACTTTGCCAGATGGAAACTCCGGCCTCACTCCCTGTATGGTAAAATACAGATCATTAAAATGAATGTATTACCCAGGCTATTATTTTTATTTTAGACACTCTATCCAAATACCATACCAGTTCTGGACCAAAATTACAAAAGAAATATCTAAATTTATATGGGGGGGGGGGGGCACGACCAAGGATAGCTCAGGGTACCCTGATGAAGCCAAGGGAGAAAGGAGGCTTAGGCCTACCACACATGTATCATTATTACCTGGCCGCACAGGGGGCTCAGCTAATCACATGGGCTAAACAACAGGCGGGATCGGGGTGGTACTGTATTGAAAATGAATCAGTTCCTAACAGTAAAATATGGATTTACCCAACCTTCCAAATTGACCCACATAATTGGCGGCTAATCTCTAACCCCTGGGTAAAACAATCTGTATACATTCTTCTTAAACTTAGGAAAAAAATGAATACCCTGAATACTTTGGGTCCCTTGTCTTTGATCAGACATACGTCCAACTTTGTGCCCCCGAGATTAGATCAGGGATATGTCTACTGGGAGCAAAAGGGTCTTACTACTTTCAAACAATTAGTAGAGGGAGGCCTATGCTTGGCATATGCCACACTGAAGGAACGTTTTGCTTTACGTAAGGAAGACTTTTATAGATATCTTCAGATTCGACACTTCATTAATTCTGGAGATAATCTTAAAAAAAATCATTAGAGAGTTGACCCCCCTGGAGCAATTCTGGTTGGACTCCAGAAGAATTAAAGATTAGTTGCCCTTCCTTTCCATCCTGTATAAGATATTTATGGAAAAAAAAAGGAAACTCCTGGGTTAGAAGATATCAGAAAGAGGTGGGAGATGGAGTTACAAGGGACAATACAGAAGGGAGACTGGGCTCATCACTTACAGAGAGGATGGCAGGTAACCTCAACCATAACATGGCGAGAATTTAATTGGAAAATTTGAACCCGCTACTTTCATACCCCAATGATTACCAAACACTTTAATCCTCAAGCATGCTCGGCATGTTGGCGGGTATGTGGGGAGACACAGAGTACTCATTACCAGATATTCTGGGGATGTGTAAAAATATAGAGATTTTGGTCTCAAGTCCAGGGGGTTATGACCCAAATGGGAGGAGTGATAATACCACACATGTTTCAAGACCTTGTCCTAGGAATGCCAACCCTCTCCTCACAAAAAAGGAGAAATGTGGAGTTTCTTCAGATACTGTGGCTTGCTGCACTAAAAATGCATCACAACCAAATGGTTGCAGCAGGATCTTCCAACTCTCCAGTTACGGATCTTTAAAGTGGAGGAAATGGAAAGATTAGAGAACATAATATACACTATCCAGCTAAGAAAAGATAGATTCCTGGAAATCTGGAGACCCAGGTACTGCTGGAAAGAGGGCTTAGACGAAGGGGGGGTGGAGGTAAGGAGACAGAAGCATAAGGAGGGAGAAGAGTATACGAAGTATAGAGGAGAGTTAAAAGAAAGGAAACAAAATAAGAAGAGAGGCGATTAATGGGAGGATAATGGCTTATGGAGATAGGAAAGTTTATGGGGGAACAGGGATGGAGACACATACATAAAGATATAGATATGTACCAGTATTGGTATGTATACAAATACATTTTCAACATAAGGTTGTAATATCAATTATAGTGCACTGACATGAAGTAAAAGAGTTGATGAGTTTTTTTTTTTCTTTGTGATCAGAAGGGTTAAATAAAAATATTCACATATTAATAAGGAAAGCAGTGGACTGAGAAAGCAAAACTCCCAGGAGAGAAGCGACAACATCAAGAGGAGGAAAGGGAACAGATTTGAATACTAGACTGGGACATTCTCACAGGCCACATTATGAAGAACTGAAACTACCAACTAAAAGCCTTGGGCATAATAATGTGAACCCTTAAATGGACTCTACTGCTGGATCTGTGAACCGATTAGTTTATATAAAATAGAAGACGTAGAATGATAGGTGATAAGAAAGGAGTAGGGAATGAATAAGAATGGATTGGAATTAATGTATACATGTCGTTAAAAGATGTCTGTTGGAATTGAATGTAATAATGAGATGGACATGAATAAAATGCCAGAAGTTAAAAAAAAAAAAAACTTGCTTTCTGATTGGCTGCTTTTCCTCTGTGGGTGGGCAGAATAACTCCAAAAACATGATGGTTCACTCTCTCACTTAGCGAGAGACATCATCAGGGGTAGCAACAACAGTTTCTCTTCCCTCCCTGCTCTGTCCCATTGTCAGCAATCCAACTTACTTTCCCCTGGCTCCCGTTATCGTAACTGTGGCCTGACTGATACCACCACCAACAGACAGCAGTTGGAAAAAAAAGTTGGGCTAAACAAAGTCCACATCGCCAGCTGATGCTCACAGCAACGGGGAACCCTGTTGACATGCATGTGGACTCGCTGATTCCACTGGCGAAACTGAGGTGAGTCAATTCACCTTGGACCCATATATTAAAAAAATAACAAATATGTTGCTGTGCATCACAAGGCTATAATGCACAGTAACATATCTATTATTCTATTTATAATGGGTCCCAGTACCGAACCCTGGGGCACCCCCCCTCATCACCTGGCCCTCCCTTGACAGATAACCATTCCCCGTAACCCTCTGGGTTCATTCAATAAATTAATTTGCAACCCATCTCATTGTGCTTTTATTGCTATTAAGCCTAATAATTTTTTCAACCACTGCCCAGTGGAGCACTGTACCGAAGGCCTTACAGATGTCCAACAAGACCAGATCTTCTGCACCTTCCTGATAAAATAACTTCCTATTTTTTTCATAAAAACAAATAATGTTTGTCGTGCAGAAACATCCTGAAGTGAACCCATATTGTCCTAGATCTCAATTATTATTTATTTTAATGTGACTCAGTATTCTGTCCTTGATTATCGATTCCAGGATCTTGCTTGGTAATGTTGTTTAACTCACAAGGCAGTAATTACAGACATTTTAACTATTCCCTTTTTTTTGTGACTCAGGGTAGTTTTTGTTGTTTTCCAATCCTTAAGTACCTCTCAACTCTCCAACCTAGCTAGCACAGGAGGGACATTTGGGTATAGAGTAAAGTAAAATGCATGCAAGGGATGTGACGCATTGGCCTAACATGAACAAGCATATACAGAAGTTAGTAAAAAATTGTAAGATATGCCAAAAGCACAGCTACACCCAGCCAAAAGAACCTCTGCTTCTTCATCATAACAAACCCAAAGTGCCATGGCAGAAGGTAGTTTCTATACAAGGGAAAGATTCCCTGATTATTGGCAATTATTCTAGTTACCCAGAGGTAGCCTATCTGCCAGAGGTTTCTGCACAGCACATGATAACGCATGTCAAGTAATTTTTACAAGACATGCTTACCCTAATTTCAGATACTATTCCGCAGTTTAGTAGCCACGACTTTGAACAGTTTGCGAAACAGTATGGATTCACCAAAAATACCTCCAGTCCTCACTATCCTCGGCCCAATGGACAGGTTGAGAAAGGGCAGCAAATTGTCAAAAAAACTACAAGAAGGACATGCACAATAAGGAAGATCCATATTTAGCTTTAGTGGCCTACAGGTCTGCACCGCTAGAAAGCGGTTCTTCACCAGCAGAACTTTTAATAAACAGCAAGCTGAGGCTGAGAATATCTGATGCATGTTTCCTGTCAAACATGCTACAGGACATGGTCAAGCAAGATACCAGACAGAAAAGCTATTCTCATAGGGGAGCTAAACCTCTACACCACTGATTGAGCATGATGCACTGAGAATTTGCAGTGAAGGTGTATGGGGACCAAACAGTAGCGTAGCAAATTCCCAAAACGCCTGGGTGCAAGGTGATGTTACAGGGCCCCTCCCCAGTTTTGAATAAACATCAAAATTATGATTTGGGCCCCTCAAACTCATGGGCCTGGGTGCCACTGCACCCCCTGCACCCTTGTAGCTACGCCCCTGGGACCAAAGGCAAAGGTGATTTCAGAGGCAACTCCATGCTCATACAAGGTTGTGATAGATTTAGTGAACCACAGTAGTATGCAAAGGGAGGCAATAGTGGAGAATACTGGACCACCGCTACTTGCATAGCACAAAGTGTTTGCGAAAATAGCATGAGCTTATGCTTGTTGTTAATTTTTGCTTTAGTTTATTTGAGTTGTTTGTTTTTTTTTGCCCACTCCTCTTCTTGCTTTCTTTTTTAAAAGGGGGTGTGGGGGTGAAGACACCCTCTACTCAAATAAACTAATACAAAAATAACCAAAATGTAGTTTTGAGAGAGAAGCGATTCTGAACTCTACACTAATAGCATAGGTCTGGCGTAGTGACAAGTTAATCGTCGCCAAAGGGAACGGTTATATTGTTGTACAACACTAATGGATAGCTAAATTTAGTTCATCATTTCAGATGTACCATCCATTCATCTTATAAAAAAAGGGGTTTTGAACTGATATTAAACTAATATGAAAATGACACTGGCTGCAGTTGCTCCAATGTTTTGTATGAAAATGTTTGTCATCAAACTTTTAAAATTAGGTTAAGAAATTATTTTCTTGATAAATTGCATTGCTGTTGTTTTTTATGATCATTCTATATTTATAATCTATGTTATGTAATGTATGTTGAATGTTGTATTGTATTGTGATGTGAGTTGTTTATTGTAAACATCTTGACTGTATACAGTATGTATTCAGTCCCTGGGTCATACATGAAAACTGGTCTTTGACTCATTGTACTTACCTGGTAAACAAATGTTTAAAAAAAAATAAAATGTTTAAAATAAAAATAAGGAAAAATAAATGTGCCACTAGATGGTGTGTTGTACTCTCTCTCTCTCTATATATATATATATATATCTATATATATATATAATATATATATATATATTCATATTATGGATGGAAGTAAGGAAAAAAGTGGTAAATACGATGGTTATCCCCATGATTGATTATGGGGACATATTTTATTCCTGTGGGAGAAAGCAGGATTTAAGGAAGCTGGAAGTAAGTTATAATAATTTAGCCAGGTTCATTTTAGGGGCCCCTAGATTAACTCACAGATGTTTGCTTTATGATCAGCTAAAGTGGTCAATGCTTTATGAACGTAACCATGAACACTTGTTAGCTTTTATTTATAAAAGATTGCAGGGGAAGTATCCGCGGTATGTGGTAGAAAATCTGATATATAGGGCAAATTGGCCTCACTGAAAAATTGTAAAGTACCTAGTTTGGAACTGCCTAGTTGTAATTTGGGTATAGGACGACAGTCTTTATATTATAGAGGGGCTATGAGTTGGAATGAAATCCCTGAGTCATTGCTCTTGTCTAATGTAAACAATTTTTGGCCTCTGATTTAACATTGGTGTCAAATCAGTTCACAACAAAAAAGGCAATGCTGTTCTTGTTAAACATGTTATAATTGTTTGTATTTGTGTATTTTATGAAAAATCAGTGTTGTATGTTGTTGTAACATTTTCCTTTTTATATATTGTATTTCATTGTATGGGACCTCGTTGAAAATGAGCTATGCTCAATCGAGTTTATCCTTTATTCATTTTTATGAATAAAAATATTTTACTACTACTTACTACTATATTGTGTGTATATATATATATATATATATATATATATATATATATATATATACACACACACTGTGCATTCAATAAAGTAGTTGCTGAGTAGACTAGACCCATATGGTGTGCGGAACTGCTATTCTTACACACTAAATATAAACATCTGTTCCAAAACAACCTTGACAGATCAAAGCCCTTTAAGATATTATCTGACTGTCATTGTTTTTATTGATTTTATGTATTACATGTGTTGTGGAATTTTGTAATTTTTATATTTTGTATTATTTGTTGTATTATTCATTGTTATTGTACGTTTGTATTTGTATGAATCATGTTGGGTCGCACCTGGAAAAGGAAAGATATTCTTTCCAGTGTACTTACCCGTAAAGCTAATAAACAAACATCTGTAACTTATTACAATAATCTCCTGAAAAAGTGACGAGCTTACTATTCTAATACCAAACAGCTAACTTTACTAAGCTTCTTTGACTGACCATTAGCATATGGATTTGTAAGAACCACTATCAAACAGCGAAACTTTGCAAAAAAGAAAAATATATTTTGGACATACTTCAGCTTGTATTTCATACACCTTTTCATTCAGCTTCCCCCCCTTTCCTTTAAATCATGAACATTAAAATGAAAACAGAATTACTGTCCCTTAGGCTCCGTCTGCTCTCACTGATTGGCTACACTTGATACCATAACCCTCTTTTTATGACATCCTAATCATTTCTATTGTCTGTCCCTTCTACATGGGTAGACCTAACAGTTGTGATGAGGCTAGGACTTGCTGCAAAAGATAAATAAAGGCCACCTAGTGGCACAGCAGCATTACACTGCAGTACTGTGCTGATGATGCAATTCTTGAGTGAACTTGGGTTGCACATGTACAGGTAGCTGGGCTGGGAAAAGTGTACCTCTTGGCGGCACATACCTGCCAGGGTGGAAAAGGGCTGTCACATGCCACAATAAGGACCTCTTGCAGTGGGATAAGAATCTGCTCCCTTGAGAGGGGTGTGCATGCACCATAGTGCTACTACATAAGAGGTCGTTGATGGCTGAATATGGCATCAGGTAGGTAGGAGGGTCAGAGGTCACCAGGGATAGCATGTACAGGAACAAGACTTAAGAGGGGGGAAAAAAATCACCTTGGCTCATCTCCATAACAGCTAACAGTCCCACTTGGGCCATCCACAGCTGATCCATCCTACCACCCAAAAATGTGTACTGGAGAGCAAATGCCCACAACCCAATGATCCCATCTAGCAGGCAAGATGTGGAGGAACAGGATGAGGGATAGTCATGATGGATCTGGGTGGTTGCTGGTGGTTCGCTGATTACCAGGTGGTCTGAGGACCACAATTAGAATGTGAAAAAATGGGAACTAGTATTTTTTTTAGAAAAGTTAATCAGTACAAAGCATAGCCATCTAGCAGTGAAAGCTATGAATAGCAGAATCAAGGCAGTGCTCAGTAATTTCTTTTTCAATCATTATTTATCCTTGACTGGCCAGCCCCACTTTTAATCCAGCCTTGTTCTCTTTTATGCCTAGAGCTTTCCTCACTCTTCTATGGGGGGAAGGTTGTCCCATGGACTCCCTCCATGGTGGAGCAGGGGATGGGGGCTCCCCACAGGGAGAGCAATCCAGATATCCCATAGGTAGTGCCCAGTTGGTGATGTGGGGCACATGGAGAGTCAGGCTGTCATCCCACACAGCAGGGGTTTTTCCTCATGTTTTTTCCCCAGGCTGCCCAACATGCAATGACCCATCATGCGTGCATGCAAAGCACGCATGTACATATCAGTGTCTGAGGAGTGTCCTCCTCCTTTACTGCGGCCGTCCCTCTATGCTGTCACATGGCTTCCATCAGATGGAAGGCTGATAGCAGAATGCTGTGTCCCCTATCCTGAGGCAGGAAACCTATTTTCTGGGGTGCTCCATCCTCCTTCCCCTGGCCAGCCCTTGAGCCAGCCCTAGACTCAAGTCCATTCCTGAAACCCGTCCAGTGTGACAGGCGATAGTGCTACCATTGTGTTACCTGTCCAGTAGAGTTCAGTAATTTTAACAGCAAATGGAGCCCTCTAATGGTGGCTCATGAAATTGCATATATGAAAGTCAAAGGAGCACCCTGACATTCCAGCTTAGGGGCATTTCCTTTTAGCTAAACGATTAAAGTGCATGTCTTTGGGACTTCGGGTTGCTGGTTTTATTCCCAGTAAAGGATGGAGGTGCATACCACTCTGCCCAAGTAGAGAGAATAGATGTAACAGTTTTCACAGCAACAGGGTCTATTTAAAATATCACCAGAAATGTGTCTACAATCCATCCGGTGAGAGTTGTCAATGAAGATCAAGGAAACGGACCTATTGTGGCACAACCCAGTTGAACAGAAGAGCTAGCTAGTATCCCAGTGGAGATGGAACCCAGAGACAGACTGCAACTGTTTCCTGCCACTTCTCAAGCAGAGTCATCACCATCAGCCTGCAAAGTCACTTGTACGGACATAATACTTCACTGATAAGGAAAGAATTGATGGAACAGATAGGGCAGTGTTTACCAGTTTAGCGAGCACAGCCCAGGAGAACAAGATATTATCACAGCATTGTAAACAAGTGGAATATAAAACAAATATAGAGAAAAAGAACACTGTGAAAGAACTGGAATGGAACTTATAAGTTACAACAATATCCCACGGAGTTCAAGGCATGAGAAGGAGATTGAAGAGTGAGGAGGTCAGATGCCAACAACAGGGAGGAGCTCAGCAAGGCCATATAGTGATTTGTGTCTGAAGAGCAAGTTGTAACAGATACATCGGGATCAGGGACAATGGAGATACCTAAGGAAAGGGATGATGGGGTTATGTTTCGATTTCTGGGCTAGACAAGCAGGCTGCAGATTTTGAAACTTGATAAACAGAGGAACTCCTTTGTAACTTTATCTTCAAATGTATGAAGGGCCTTGCTCCACAGTGCCTTTTGGAAAAATTAACTCCGGTATCATCTTCTTATTCCTTACAGGAAGTCACAGGAAGAGAACTAAAATTGCCTTGGACTAGAACAAGATATGGACAAATAACTTTTGACCACGTTGTTGCTACCACCTCCACCAAAATTGTGAAATATGGCCTCACTCACAGTTTTAAGGCAGTTCTTTCTGAATAGAAGCCATTTTTTGTCAGTGTCTTTAATTGTATGATTTAACTTGTATTTATATTTATTTCATGCACTTTTATGTAACCAAGTGTAACTTACAGGACAGCCCTGAAAACAGGCTATGCCTAGTGCCTTAAGAAAATGTTATGTATGAAGAATAGCAATATGATCTCTCTCTTCCATCTCCTTGCTACTGTTAATTTATATTTTTTGCCTGTATATATAATAATAAGCTTTATTTCACATAAGTGCCTTTCAGAATACCAAAGCGCTTTACAAAAAAGTTTAAAACAGCAGTAATAAAATCAACAAATACAAAACAATAACAATAGTCTGACGGGATTCGCTCATTCAATGCCACTAAAGGCCTGACACCATAAAAAAGTGTTTAATGCCTGTTTGAAACCTCCCACAGTCATGCACTCCTGCAGCCGACGGGGTAGAGAATTCCAGAAGGTAGGGGCCACATACATAAATGCATGGGCCCCTGAAGATTTCAAAGACACCCTCAGAGTCTCCAGCAACCCCTCGTCAGCTGAATGGAGCTGTCGCTCAGGGCAATAGGGAACAAGAAGCTCTTCAGGTAATCAGGACCAAGTCCATGTAGGGCTTTATAAGTCAGTAAACCAATTTTAAAGGTGATCCGCCACCGAATCGGCAGCCAGTGCAGATTGCGTAGCACAGGGGTGATATGAGAGGCTTGAGAAGTCCCCGTCAACAATCATGCTCTAGCATTCTGCACTAGCTGCAGGTGGTGGATATCAACCCCAGGAAGCCCTAAGTACAGGGAGTTGCAGTAATCAAGGCACGAGGTCACAAAGGCGTGAACCAATGTAGGTAGATCCCTGGACGGAACAAGGTGCATGATCCTGGTGATGTTCCTAAGATGGTAAAAGGAAGACTTGAAGACCGCTAACACCTGAGATAGTAAAGTCAGCATGTCGTCAAGCACCACCCCCAGGTCCCGCACCTGTTCAGAGTTAAGGATTTGGGAGCCCCCTAGATAAATTCCAGAGGACCGACCAGTCTTCATCCCCTCTATCCAGCAACCTGGATCCACAACCATCGCCTTGGTCTTTCCCGCGTTCAACTTTAGCCAGCTCGAATTCATCCAATCCTGGATTTCAACAAGGCAGTTGTTAAATACTGAGAAAGCACAGCACTATCCTGGTCAGGAGCAAAAGACAGGTAGAGCTGGGTATCATCAGCATAGCATTGAAACCTCAACCCATACAGTCTTACAATGTCTCCGAGGGGCAGCATATACACTGCAAACAACATGGGGGACAGCACTGAGCCCTGAGGCACCCCACATGACAGAGAGAATAGGTCAAAGGAAAAAATCCCAGACACCACTTTCTGAGTTCTGCCAGTGAGGAAAGATGTAAACCACCTGAGGACCGTACATGTCAGGCCATAAATGGAACTCAAGCACCCAAGCAATACCTCATGGTCCACAGTGTTGAAGGCTAAAGAGAGATCAAGGAGCACCAAGATAGAACGGCTTCTCCGATCTCTCACCATCGGGAGATCATTGAGTACCCGAACTAGCGTAGTCTCGGTACTATGCCTCTTTTGAAAACTGGACTAGAGAAGTCCGTAGATGTTATGGATGGTCAAGTGGTTCTCCAAATGTACTGCCACTACTTTCTCAATAACCTTCCTTATAAAGGGGAGGTTTGAGATTGGTCTGTAGTTGGCTAGAGAGTCTGGGTCCAAAGAAGCTTTATTCAGGAGGGGTGTTACCACTGCCTCCTTCAGGGAGCTTGGGAACTCACCTGAATCAAGGGAGTACCAGACTATCTGCACCAGGACCATGCCAATAATATCACAACATCCCATAATCAGGGAAGTTGGACCCAGATCCAAACTACAGAACATAGGGTGCATACTCTGGACAATCCGCATGACAGCAGGTCAAAGGAACTCCAGAAAACACAAGGTGAGGTGACCAGGCACCAATCACCAGCATCCCCCAGCACAGCGAGTCAAGAGGCTCTCCGACCTGATGTCGGCCACCTTATTCGCAAAGAATCAAGCAAGCTCATCACACTCCACTTGCGAGAAAGGTCTCAGAGCTGCAGACAGGTTAGGTTGCACAACCTATCCACAGTTCGGAAGAGCTGAGCTGGTCGATTCTGAGTGGCAGCAATTTCCCCGGACAGGACTTCTGCCTTCTTACGGGAGATCACTGATTGGTAGGCCTGATAATGCTCTACCAATCTAAGGTGGTCAACCTTCAGGGCAGATTTCTGCCAACGCCACTCTAACCTACGCTCTAGTCACCACAACCCCCTCAAGGACCCATTAAACCAAGGGGCCCAAGGGCGAAGGGGGAGAGGACAAACACGGACAGGAGCAATCACATCCAGGGCCATAGAGATGGCCTTATTATAGGCCAAAACCAAGGTCTCTGGACTCATGCTGACTACAGGAAACTCTGAGAGGTCAACCACTGCTGCTAGGCCTTCAGGGCTCACCTCCCATAAAGGGTGGTAACTGACCTTCTCCACAGGGGCAGGCCTATGGGGGGGGTGCAAAAGTTGGACCTCACAGTGTAATGATCAGACCAACTTACAAGTTCCACCCCCAGATTGGAGGCCTCAATCCCCAGGAGGAAAACCAAATCAAGAGAGTGACCATGTTTATGGGTAGCAGAGGTAACAATCTGTGTAAGGCCCAGCGATGTCACCAGCTGGAGGAAGTGCTGTCCAAATTGCGAGAGTTCGTAGTCGACTCAGGCATTATAGTCACTCAGAACCATCAGTCTGGGCGATTCCAGCGCCATGTTGACCACGAAGTCTGCTGTGTCCTGTAGGAATCGCTTCTCATCCCCGGGTGGATGGTAGACAACAGCTATCCTACAACCACATCTGCCACCATGGTACACTCAAAGGATTCAGTCTCCTCAACTGGTATATTCTTGAGGCCCAACTTGGTATTGAAACAGACTACCCCCCCCCCCCGCAGTCCAATCTCGAGTGTGTATCACCGAGTACCAGGCCGGAATTGCAGCTTCCAATATGGGGCCAGCTTTTTTATCCGGCCAGGTCTCGGTGATGCAAGCCAGATCAGCTGTTCCAACAAGATCTGCAACAATTGCAGTCTTATTCTTAACAGATCTGGCATTGCATAACACCGCTCTAGTTGGACGGGCTTTGAGGGCGGCCCCAGCTACTTGCCCACCAGAAATGGTGGTGCCCTTGGGTATGAGGACTAGGCATGGCGCACCACATTCCAGACTCCAATTCACCCCAGGGCATCTTCTAGACCTAACTACCCTGATGTGAGAGACCCTTTCTTTTGTCCTCTGATGTCCGCACCCCCACCCCACTCCCCTTCTGCGAACAATACCCAGTGCTTGACAGTGCTGGTAACTTGACAACATCAGTGGGGGGGGGAATGGGCAGAGGGAATGGAGGGCAGAAGAGGAATAGCGCACGGCCGGGGGGGGGCCTACACATCCTACAGGCTAACCAAAACCAAAATACACAACACCCAAGCACCTGACCCAGGATAGAAACCCCAAACAGACAATAATAAAATTACCCAACCCAAACGAATAAAACAAAATAAAGAAGTAAATAAAAATACCCATCCAAGACAGATAATAAAACACAATAAAATAAAACCTTTCCCAACACTACATGGATAGTTCGGTCAAACACTTAGCCACGGAAAACATAAACAGAAGAATAATAACAGCAAATAAAAACAGAACAAAGTGAAATCTCCTGCAGGCCCCTCTCACTGGAAATGCAGAAAAGTTATGAGGTCCCCCCCAGCCCTCTCGCAGCCTGGGAGTAGACGGAGTCAGGGCACTCTCACTGCCTAAAGTTAAATGTCCAGGATCTGCTCAAAGAAGTCAAAACAATTAGGAATCCAGAAAATGTTCTTTCAAAAGTTAACACAAAGTAAATAAAATGTGGATGCCCAGGTCCTCTCACCACCAGGGAAAATCACGGAAAAAAGACACTCTCACTGTCCAAAATACGAAGGTAAACCATAAATCCAGACCCAAGTAAGGAAAAATCCAGGAAGTGCCGGTAATCCAAGCAGAGAGTCCAATTCAAATGGAGACCGGCCAAAAATTAGGGTCAGCAATCAGCAACCAGCAAGAGCCCGCCAAACTCCATTTGCAATGACCACGGCTGGAAATATCTACTGCGCCACTTCATTACTCAGTAATAACCACTCAGTGGCCAAACCCCAAGGATCTAGGGGAGCTACAGGCTTGTCGGCCAGTTACCTGGCCGATCTAGAGCCTGGTCCCCCGTGTAACAGCAAATCCAACCGTTGGACACCAGACGGAGTCGAGCCTGCTCGTATCACCCACAGCCGACCCTACTGAAGACAGTTTCAGAGCCCACACTCAGGTTCTACTCCAGTAGTTGGGCTAGATCACGCCAACAGCCCCAAAGATCACACACTTGGCCAGTACACCCGCAGAAGGATCCTCCAAAGGGCAAACTTCACTCCGCATCGCAGTTTCCTCCCAGCATCTCTCGCTTTCTCTCCTCAGCTTTCCAGGTCTTAAACAGCACAACAGTAAATTCACATCTTATCTACTCCAACAAAATTGCTTAAAGTTAAGTGGGCTAGTTTAAATAATATATATCCTCGATTATATCTGGGCAGTAGCAGGGACGTTTGAACAACCCCAGTGTGCACTGCAAGGACTTTCAGGAGAATCCCAGTAATACTCAGAAAACTAGCTACCTCATTCAGAAGGCCCTAACTAACTAGTAACTTTAAACTATGCAAGAACAGAAAAAAACAAGAAAAAACAACAAAATAAGTGGGTAAAGAGTGAGTAGAAACAGTTCTAAGACTCAATTGCAGAGAGCAACTTACAGCATGCCCAGCAAGGCGGCCATCTTTTCAACTTGAACTTGATCTTTGAACTTTGTATTTGTTCCGTGATTTGACTTGTAACAATGCACTTTATGTATAGAGGACCTTGTTGTAAATGAGTTTTTAACTCAATCGAGTTTTATCCTGATTCATACAATTTCTTTTTACGAATAAATATTTTACTACTACTACTACTTATCCTGTCTAAATATAAATAAAATTTCAAACTTCAGGAAGAAAGGTGATGATAGCAGAGGACTGTTGTAAACATGTGAGAGAAGATAAGCAATTAAAGTATTTCAACAGGCAAATGACTTGCCTTTTTGCAAACAATATATGTTTTATGTGTAAGTGTCAACCCCCGGACACTATGTCCAGGGTCACACCCCTGCCTGGTGACTCTACAGGACCTACCTGATTGAGGGGGTTGGGTTCATTCATTCTCCTGTGGCATAGTGGGAGGGTTTCATCTCAGAACAAATAAGAAATAAATTGGTGCCTCCACCCAGACAGAATAAGTGGGCCAGACACAGCTTGCAGCACCACTCCCTGGGGTGCAGAATGTACCCATCTCCCTACACTGGACTGTACCACATCCTGGGAACAAATAAAAGAGTTGTTACCTTCACCAATACACACCTCAATCAGGTTATACAAACTGGGCACACACAAAGAAGTACAATTCAACAAGTCAATAGTGATTTTATTTAAGAACAGAGGCCTGGAAGCTGAAGGAAAAGAGTGGATTGAACAGTTGCAAGTCACCTTGAGCAGTTCCACCCTGTAGCAATACCCCTTTTGAGGCACTGTACTGTACTGTGGGTCATTACTACACTCTCAAATCTCACACTGACTATGAAACACCTGCCCAATCAAGGGGCACAAAAGGATGAATTATACTACACAGGGTTTGGTAAACTCCTCAGCTAGTACCAGTAATACAACTATGATTTCAAGTATGACACAAGAAACCAATGACACTGTGTACCCAGAAATTATGCTGAAGTCCCAGTGCAGGCCTCTTAGCTACTGTATGTTGACCAGCTTCTTTCAGTGGTGCACTTGATGAAATTTAGCAAATGTGCAGTTTAACCCCTCCCCCAGCAGGCCATAGAGTGCTAGCACAATTTAAACAAACTCTAGTCAGAGCCAATACAGCTGCAAAATAATGTTATTGATGGTGGTTGCATCCTAGCTGTTATATATTTTATAAATAAACTCTAGCAATCAAATCATGTACATGCTGCAGGTACCACCTGATTTATTTTAAAGAGCAGACAGTATCCAATGTTAACAAGCTCTAGCCAGAGCCGATAGGGCTGTGAAGAGCTCCCACTAAAGTTGTTTTCTTGTTGGTTCTATATAGTGCTGTTTATTCACAATCACCAAAAACTGGCATGCTGCAAATTCAGTCCTCCTAAATGTATTTAGTCAGAGTACATGGTGGTGGTGCTGGTGGTGTGTGTGTGTGTGTGTGTCCACAGGGGTGCAGGAAGATTGTAAAAGGTGAGGATGCCCAAGATAAAAAGGGCACGTGTTGCATTATTAAGGGCACTTTTTCCAAACCAGGTTTTTATATACAGTAAATGCACATTTAGAATGACAATAGTAATTTTAAAAATGCCTGTATGCCATATCAGAATATTAAATATGTAATAATAAGGGTTCAGCTCATGTATAACAGTTCCAACTTGTTTTTCAAAGTTAAAAAAGTGAGCCACAAAGATCCATTATTCTATTAGACAGCAACACAATTGTATGATGTTGTTTATGTCTCCATGAACCTAAGAATTCTAAATTAGAACACAGATGCATTCTACCAACAATGTAAGTTCTTGACAAGATCATACTGTTCTAAAATGGTCAATGCCAGCAGTTTTTGAATCAGAAACACTCACTGAATTTACCAAAAAGCCAGTTAAGATTAAGCAGTAACAAAATGAGGACTGGTATTTTAAAAAATAACAACTACTTTTACAAAAATGCATGTTTGCTGATTCAGGCAGTTCTCCTTTGAGATATTAACAGCCTGGTCTAAATTGTTCACTATTTATCAAGCTGGCAGTATAGCCTAGTGGTTAGAGTAATGAGTTGTAAATGAGCTTTGTACATCCAGAATTCAGACATGGGTTTGAGTCCCTCACCCTCCATTTCCATACTGTGTGGTTCTGATTAAGTCACTTACTCTCCCAGTGTTCCTTGGTTGTCCCTGGAAACAAGCACCTGTGTCTAGTTGGCCTTACCTGGTTACCAAAGGAAAATATATATATATATTTATTAAATTACATTTATAAACTGTAAACAAACATTAAAGTCTAGTACGTAGATTCCAAATCCATGCAATAACCAAGGAATACACCAGCCAAGTCTGGGGCTGTCAATATAGCCTTAGAGGTTAGAGTAAAGAGCTCAATACATCTAGCACACAGACCTGAGTTTGATTCCCACAACCTCCACTTGCATACTGTGTGACTCTAAGCAAGTCACTTAACCTGCTCAGTACTCCCGGGTAGCCCCAGAAAACAGCCACTTGTGCCTAGTGGGACATTCCCGGTTACCAAAGAAGAAAAAAAAAAAGTAATTAAATGCTTATATTCTTTTATCTTTAAAATGACACAGTTTAAATATTAGAGGATGGTGTACGCGGCTTACAGCCTCAAATCAGGAACAGACATAAATACTGCTACTTTAAGCAACAAACCCAAAAAAAAAGAACCCCACCCTGAGAAATGCAGGACTTTTAGAAGGGACTCCATTACAAATGAGCTTCAGTCAGTGGTTAAGTTCCCTAAAACTGAAGTCTATGATTATAGACAGTAACAATCCCCTCCCCCATCAGTGCAAAAAAGACAGGATTTTTTCCCCCAAAATTGTTTAACCAGGAGTGGCACACAAAGCTGAAAGCTTGTTATAGGTTGCCACCTGGGAGCACAGGGAAGTTAAGTGAGTTGCTCAGGATCACACAGTATGCAAGTGGAGGCTGTGGGATTCAAACCCAGGTCTCCAGATTTACAGCTCAGAGCTTAAACCACTGTGCTATACTGCCTCCCTAAATACTGGCACTGAAGTATAAAGTCTCGTCTCCTCCATCCCAGATGTGAACCAGAACTGACAGGGCTGTGAAGAGCTACCAAATGACCAGTTATTTTCTTACATATGTGTGTGTGTGTGTGTGTGTGTGTGTGTGTGTGTGTGTGCGCGCACGCTTGCATGCACCTGTCCTGCTCATACGAATAGGGTAGTTTACAGCTGCAGATGCGAAGTCTGTAATCTGACACTGTAGTCTAACTTTCACTTTGAGGAAATTCCACAAGATATAATGAGTTAACCCCTAGGTTGCTGAAAGAAATATAATCAATATATTAGATTAAGCTGGACAGATGATAGAAACAACAGTTTAAAAGGTTTTTTTTGTTAATATCCTGAGAATTTCTGAGGTACAATACAGTAGCATCCCCCCTCCCTTCAGATGCCTTTAACACAGAGCAACAAATAGTAAAACTCAAAGGGGGAGTGCACTATTTTGCAGCTGTGGAGAAATATATCCAAAAGTCTAAAAAGGGAGTTCTAAGAGCAGCCATTTTACAGCTATAGTCTGATCGATGACAGAAGGGCTGTAGGCTCCACCCAGAGCCCTAAAAAGGGAGCCACCAGAAGATTTGCTCCATGGAACCTTCAGGGACAGAGAGGTGAATATTTACAAAGGATGTGACAGCTAGGATGCAACCACCATGAATCACATCATTTTGCAGCCATAGTGGCTCTGATGCCTGCCCCTGCCAACCTGGTTTAGGGCATGCAGCAAGCATCAAGTAACAGAGACCCTTGGACTTGCTCATATACAGTGCCCCATGCAAACTTGCTCTGGGCCGCACGTAAAGCAATGTATCCCCACAGCCAGCTTGCAAGGGAGGGCTTTATACACTGAATTTTTCTGAGCAAGTCCAAGGGCCTCAGTTGCTTGCCCCAGAGTTTTTTTCTTTTTTGGGGGGGAGGGAGTTGGCATGGATGTGTTCCAGATCAAGTCTGAGGGTCTCTAACTTACTGCTTCCACAGAGCAAGTTTAGACTGCAATGTGGGAAGTGTGAAATGTGAACCACCCACCACCCCACAACTTGCTCTGGCACATGCTACAAGCAACAAGAGACCTTGAGACTTGCTCGGGGACACACCAATGCTTCCACCCTGCCAACCTGGTTTAGGGCACACAGCAAACAACAAATAACAGAGACCCTCAGACTTACTCAGGTACACAACCCCCCCACCCCGTAACCTTGCTTTAGGCCACAAAGAAAACAACGCAGCCCCACAGCAAGTTTGCAAAGGGGGGGGGCTTCACACACTACATTTCCCTAAGCAAGTCAGATGGTCTTGGTTACTGGTTGCTTGGCCCAGAGCAAGTTTTTTGGGTGGAGAAGTTGGCAAGGGTGCACTCCAGAGCAAGCCTGAGTGTCTCTGTCACTTGTTGCTTCCACAGAGCAAATTTACCAGGGAAAGCACACTCTGCAATGCGGGCAGTGTGTAATGTTGACCACCTGCCACCCCACAACTAGCTCTGGTACATGCTAGAAGCAAAAAGAGACCCGCAGAGTTGCTCAGGGGCACACTGATGCCTCTCTCCTGACAACTGGGTTTTGGGCACACAGCAAACAACAAACAACAGAGACCCTCAGACTTGCTTAGGTACACATGCCCCAATGCAAACCCACAGTGAGCTTGTGAGGTGAGGGCTTTACACACTGTATTTCCCTGAACAAGTCTGAAGCTCTCAGTTGCTTGTTGTTTGCCCCAGAGCAAGTTTTTTTTTTTTGGTGGGGAGAAGTTGGCATGAGTGTGTTGAGGAGTAAATCTGAGGGTCTCTGTCACTTGTTGTTAACACAGAGCAAGTTTACAGGGGAGGACACATGCTGCAATGTGGGCAGTGTATAACGTGAAACACCCACCACCCACAACTTGCTCTGGCACATGTTACAAGCAACAAGAGATCTTCAGACTTGCTCAGAGACACATCGATGCTTCCCCTCCTGGCCACTTGGTTTAGGGCATGCAGCAAGCAACAAATAACAGAGATCCTCAGACTTGCTGGGGTACTCAGCCCCCCCCCAATGCGAACTTGCTCCGGACCACACATGAAGCAGTTCATCCCCACAGCAAGTTTGGAAGGGGTGGACTTTACACACTGCATCTCCCTAAGCAAGTCAGATGGTCTTGGTTGCTTGCTTCTTGGTCCAGAGCAAGTTTTGGGGGTGGAGAAGCTGGCATGGGTGTGATCCGGAGTAAGTCTGAGCATTTCTGTCACTTGCTGGGTGTACAGTTCAAGTTTACAAGGGGAAGCACACACTGCAAAGTGGGCAGTGTGTAACATGAACCACCCGCCACTCCACAACTAGCTCTGGCGCATGCTAGGAGCAACAAGAGACCCTCAGACTTGCTCAGAGATGTGGATGCCACCCCCTTCCAACCAGGTTTAGGGCACACAACAAGAAACAAATAACAAAGACCCTCAAACTTGGTCAGGTACACAGACCCCAGTACAAACTTGCTGATGGTCACACAGAAAGCAATGCATTTATCCACAAGTTTGCAAGGGGCCTTAAACTGCGCAGTTTCTTGAGCAAGTCATAGAAACATAGAAATTGTCAGCAGATAAGGACTGCAAGGCCCATTCAGTCTGCCCGTAGGCCCAATGCATTGTATGTGGCCACTGACCCTGATTTATGACTTTTCATCACTCCCTCCAATCTCTGGCTTCCCTTGTGTCTGTCCCATGCATGCTTAAACTCCTCCAATGTATTTGCCCTACTACATCCTGTGGAAGATTATTCCAAGCATCGACTACCCTTTCTGTGTAGAAAAACTTCCTCATGTTACCTCTTAATCAACCTCCTTCCAATTTCATATTGTGCCCCCTTGTTCTAGTACTTTTTCTACATTGGAAAAAGTGCCCCACCTGCACCTTGTTTATGCCTTTGAAGTACTTAAAAGTTTCAAATCATGTTCCCCCACTGTCTCCTCTCCTCCAGTGAGTACATATTGAGGTGTCCCTTAGTCACTCCTCATATGTTTTGTGGTACAAGCTCTGCACCATCTTTGTTGCCCTTCTCTTGATAGTCTCCACCTTATCTATGTCCTTGCGCAGGTGTGGCCTCCAGAACTGCACACAGTACTCCAGGTGAGGCGTTACCAATGTTTTATACAATGGCATCACTAACTTCCGCCCCCTGCTAGTGATACCCCTGCCTATGTAGCCCAGCATGCCACTGGCTCTCCATGCTGTCCTTGTACACTGCTTTGTACACTGCTTAAGGTCATCAGACATGATAACCCCTAGGTCCCTTTCCTCTTTTGTGACAGTCAGCTTCTCCCACTCAACCTGTAGCTCTCTCCAGGGTTCCCTCTGCCCAGTTGCATAATATTGCACTTCTTTGCGTTGAATCTCAGTTGCCACATCTCCAAGTCCAAGGTTCTTTATTGCTTGTTGCCTGCAAACAAGTGTAAACACAGAACCCTGGATCAGTCAGAACCCCATTGACTTCTCAGGGGGCACACAGTATAAAATCCCATAAACAAATTATTCAAGCACTCACAAAAAGGGCAAAAATAATTTATTCTGAATGTGTAAAACCGAAAGTGAATTTGTATTCTGTCCTACACATGTTGCAGAGTCTAAAATTCATTGGGAGCAGCCTTGGGTTCTGAGCTATAAAAAATGCCCCCTTCTCAATTTAATTACACTACGTCAGCATAACTTTCACAGTGCAGCCATAAACATGGGAAATTTAAATGGAAAATGCTTGAAAACCAACTTGTAATCTAAATGAGGTAATTGTAATCCAAATTAGAAAAGTACAAAAGACTCCAGCCAGCAACATCAGCACCCACATAACCATGGAGGCAGCAGCTTAGTTGAGACAAGAAACAGCACACTGTAACAGTTCAGATATCAGTCAGGAACAGGCCCCAGTGGCCTGGTAATGAAGCACTTCAGACTTTCTCAGACATTTTCCAACAGTGCCGCCCTTCTGGCTCACAACTCTCAGGACACAGTCCTTCTCACTCAACTCTCAATCACTGAAGCACTCTACAGCAGCTTCCTGGTTCCCAAGGAGCCCAGACCCCCAGAGTGACCCCCATGGTCCAGCTCCCCTCTGGATAGAGAGTACTCTCATACTCAGGACATGCACCCCATGACTCCCTGATCCTCGATCTACCCCACTAAATAAAGGCTAGCAGGCACCTTACCTGGCTCTGAAGCCAACTGGGTAGGATGCAGGTCTCTGTTTCTGCTCTGTGTAGCTAAGCAGCATCGGTCTACAGCAATGCCCCACAGGCTCAGACTCTCAATGATTTCTTTCAACAGATGCTCATCTGAAACAATTTCACAGCTTTCATTAGACAGGTCCTGGGCACAGTCTCTGAACAGTATAACCCCAAAATAAGGTTCACAGTGATTTCACAGGAGAGCTCGCAAGATTAATGGTCTGACTAGGCCTCTCACTTGATCTCACCAGCAGCAGGTCTGAACATTTCAGTGTCTCTCTCAGACTGCCCCAAGCTCCTCAACAGCCCAGAAATGTATTTCTTTCAATTCTATCTCAACTGGTTGAACAGGGCTGTCATTCTGTCCATGTTCCCCTGACTGTCCCTTTTAGTCTGCCAGTACAGTTGGAGAGTTGCCAATTGCATCATTCCCCCATAATACTCTTCTCCTGTTGCTAGGGCTTTCCAGCCCTCTGATTGGTTAATTGGCAGGGTCAGAGGGTGGCAAGATAGCTGCATACAAGTGCTGATGGAGCCTGGTGCGCAAAAGTATTTTATGGTATTTATATGCCCCTTGTGTGTGCTGACCCCTCTCTGAGGTTTGTTGTAGCCCTCCTGGGCTATTATCTGGTCTATCCATGACCTAGATCAGGCAGTGTGTTTCTAAGTCATCACGTGTTGGAGACAGGGTAGCTGGGAGCACTGCACAGGAGCACATTTTGTAGCACATACTCCAGCTCCTTTGGCAGCAGTTGAAAGATGGTACCAAAGGTACCAGAAAAAGGAGGCATCCTGTTTACTCCCTGTCCCCTTTACCAAAATGGGGGGACCAGACTGAAGAAAGCAACCAAGACTGATGCAAGAACTGCACATGAGGTGTCAAAGACGCTGCCTGCTTGTGGTTCTCTCTCACCACGTCACACATGTGACTGAGCGGAAGAGAACTGGCACCAGTCAGCAGCATTCAGCTTTGGGAAGGTGGTGGCAGTGCAACCCAGGTAAACCCCTTCAAAGGCGAGGTACTGATTTCTCCCCTGGGTCACAAACTGTCATCCCAGCAATTCCACAAGTTCCACCCAGTGCATATGTGAATAACACAAAACAAAACAACAACTAACAGTTCTACCTAGTTACATGCTTCCTACCTATGCTATTCAAAAGGTTCATATAAACATAACAATGTCAACAGTTTCAGAATTAACAGTTTCACAGACATCTCTATATAGACAATCAGTTCCTATCTGACCAACAGTCCCAGTACTCTGCATACCAAGTACTCTGCATACCAACATTATAACCTAGGACTACTGAACTCAATACAGGGTATGGAACAGGGAATGATATAGATTCCACGGTGCACTACATACAGGGGCAGGTCAGTGGGGGTACCAGAAGTGTCATAACTGAGCTTCCAAAAAAGTCTGACAGGTCTTTCTGAATGTCAGAATAGGACAGCTTCCACTTCTTTGACAGCTGAGGGTGCACATCCCCCCCTGCCACTGACCAGTGAATGAGGTTCCTCAGAATGATGTAGTTCAGTTACATTATCTGACTCTCTGACAGACTCTGCATGGTTTTCCACATCGCTTTAGTTATCTGGCAGCTGGTCTAATTGGGAGTTCAAAAACTCAGCCTGTGGATTTAACTGTGGGTGGAGTAGTTGGCATCCACCAATCATCTGAAGCATTTAACAGATGGGGAATTTCCAGAGCGGAATGGTAATGAACAAGGCCATCCTCTTCAGATGACTCTGTTGCAGTTTGTGCTGGTTCATGTCCAGGCATCTCTGCAGCCTTGAGTAGACTATCTACCAGTTGGTGGCAGGCTGGCTAGGTTTGCTTCTGTGTTTACGAGAACCTCTGGTTTCCATTTTTTGAAGGGGTCCTGGGCCCTTGTTCAGATTTGCATGCCCAACTGTCCAGTGGAGAGCAAATGGTTGCGGTGCAAAGTTTTATTTTTGCATTTTACTTTTTTATTGATTTTTTAAGCATAAATCTTACATTCTCTTACATAGGAGGATATAAAGATGACATTCACCAAAAAATACAGTTCACTTATAAAGGATACATAACTAGACACCTCCCCAAGTGTTACATCACAGGGGGAAATACTTGAAAGATTTATCCTATATTTATTAGATTAATGCATGCAGTCTAGGAAGCTAACTGGGGATCAAACAAAAGATATTTCCTTTTGACAAGTGACCTCTGGTCCATATATCCCCATTACAGCTTTTAGTAAGTTAGTCATAAAAGAAAGTCATTCAGCCTCCCATGAAAAACAATCTAATCAGTTACTTTAGTATGATTAAATTCGGAACAGTTAAGTTGCTATATAAACAGGTCTAGTATTATGTTAACTTTAACTTTCACCTTGGTCCATCATAAAATAAGTGGGCCAAGAACCACTGGAACCAAACAAGTTAGCAACTGGTAGTAGTGCTACAATCCCAGTGGCTTACAAAAAAGGAAATATGAAAATCAATTGTTCCCACACATGCTGAGCCAAAAAGAATGTGACCAGTCTTGATGGAGATTACCGCCACCTTCAAATTAAAAAGGCTGTCGCCTTAAGCATGCATTCTAAACATTGAGCCATACAACAGTATCAGGATCATGAAACAATTAACTGGCACTGTCCATACCGTTAGTCTGCTAAAACATTTAAATGAGTTCAAACCATTGTTTTTAGTCATCGTCAGAGGATTCGGCTCCTTCTTCTTGTTGCTCCATTTCAAATTTCTATGCGCCGTAACAACTTGTATGCATCCTTCGGATCTGAAAAAAGATATGTTTGCCCATTCCAGTTCACGCGCAGCTTTGCTGGGAGCAACAACTGGTGCTGCACTTTTAGTTGCCTGAGCTGAGTGCATATTCCATCAAAGGCCTTCCTTCGTTGTCTTGTGCTATACAATAAATCAAGAAGTAGTAAAACTGTGTCATTACCACATTTCAGGGCTCGCTTCCATCGTGCAGCACCTAAAATTCTGTCACGGTCTCCCACCCCTGTGCACACCAGCATAAAGGTCCGTGGATTAGACGTATCAGAAGTCGCGCATCGGGGGGTAATACGAAATGCCTTCTCCAGTGAAATTGGGGGGGTCCTCTTCAGAGAAGCCCAACACCTTAGGAACAAATATTCTAGCAACGTTCAGGGGATCTTCACCTTCCACTAGCTCAGGGAGCCCAATCACCCATACATTTCTCTCCCTGGTCTGATTTTCAACATTCCCCAACATTTGGCATAGTAGGGTGTTCTCTTTTATTAGGTGGATTGTAGCGTCAACAGATTTGGAGACTGAAGTGTCTGATCTCTGACACGATTGCTCTAATGTGTCCATCCTAGCCTCTAGGATAGCCACCCTCGGGTGCAAAGCATCAAATTTACGGTCCAAGTCCTGAACTGTTTTTACCAATTGTCCCAGTGTGGCATTGATAGTTAAGCGCATCACTTCACCTGCATGGTTTTCAGTTGAGATGCCGGCTTTATCCTGCTGCACAGGCCTCTCAACATGCTTCTGACTTTTCGATTTGAAAAACTCCTCTGATGAAGGTGCATTGCCTCGAGACTTGCCCATCTTACTCTCAAACTGTCCAGCTACTATATACCAAAATTTCAACCTGTCTCTTTCAGTAGAATTAGGTTAAACTTTAGAATTTAATCAAGTTTTCTGGGAGCCCAAATGAAGTGCTGTTTCCTCTCAGACTGCTCAGCAGCGCTCCCCCACAAAGTTTTATTTTAAGGTTCACTTCAGCAAGCTCATTTATAAGGAGGTCTTGGGAAGGACAGCATACAAGGTCAAAATCATAGGCAAAGTTATGTAACACCTAGGTAGCGCTATCCCAAGGGCTACTACCCCTGCTGGCTTGGCTAGTAGCAGGTTAAGGGGCCTGAGTTCTGAAACTGGTGCCTCCACCCAGAGGTCAGGGTTGGTAGTGGTCAAGCTAACCTGGGCACAGCCCTCCAGGACACTGTAACCCCACTCTTTCCTTACTAGTAGCTGGAACAATACACAATAATCACTTTCACAATACCCTAGATCACTAGTTCTCACACTTTGTGATAGCGAGTCTCCCCCAAGCCATTGAACAGATTTCGAGCCTCCCTCAAATTTGGAAAAAATCTTGGGCGTCCCTTAGAAAAAATGTATTATACTTTTGCACAATACACCAGGAATCAAGCGAGACTAATAATGTTGACAGAGTATATTCTCTTTTATTTGACTTATTGTTCTCCACCCAAAACCCCACATCCCAGGTTATCCTTGTCACTCCACTATTCTGACTCTTGGACCCTTATTATGCTACTTCCTCTCTATCTGGAACAACTAACCTAGCCACATAATCTCTTCCCCCCTTACCCTGTTAAGCAACTTCTTGTACCCTTATCGAGGTCACACCTGGAACATGCATTGGCTCAGAGTACCTTTTCCAGACACCAGTTTACATATAAAATAAATACCTACTGTAGAAACAAGCCTCTACTCAGTGTGCATTTCCCAGTCACTAATTTGCATATAAACACCTACTGTAGAAACAAGCCTTGACTCAGCATGCCTTCTTAGTCACCAATGTAGACGTAAATACATGCCTACAGTATAAACAAGCTTTGGCTCAGGGCCTTTCCTGGTCACCAGTCTATGCATAAATAAAGAAATTCACTTGCCATTATCCATATTTAGTTTGCTTGTTCCCTTCACACAAAACATTCAAAACTTAGAATTTAAGTACTGTACATTCTCAGACTTCACTTGGCCTCCCCTGGAACAGTATGGGGCCTCCCTTGGGAGGCTGACCTCACCATTTGAGAACCACTGCCCTAGATACACCACACAAGTACCCACACTGTTTGCACTTACCACCAGAGCTTTCCTCTGGCTTGGCCCTAGGGGCACCCTGTAAAATAAGGTTATACACAGCAAATAGCAGCAGTACAGTACTCTTGCACAAACTGGAACCACAGTCAGGGTAAATGCAAAAAAGAGCTAGATCTGATTTATTTAAGGGACTTGAACAAGGGAGGGGTGTAATCAGGTTAATTTGCTTAAAGGCTATATCAATCAAACAGTTATGCATGCACTTCAGGGTCCATAAACAGTCACAAACCCTGGGTACCCAGATGGAGAATGGTGGGCTAGCCAGGAACATTGCAGCTGGTTGGGGTCCTGTAATGGAAGAAAAAACACGCACAAGACACACACTATTTATAATCTGGGGCTGGAGGGCTCAGTTCGTGAAAAGAAAACAGTAAGACAGTCAGATGACACACTTTTAGATTAGACTGTTGTTGCAGAGAGCTACCCTGATGATTACTCACAACACCCAAGACTGGACACAGGCTGGACGAAAATCGAGAAAGCAGGTGGTTAATCTGGAGTGCCGGGAGAAGCAGGGCCCACACGATTCGCCGAGGCATCATTCCTGTTCAAGCGTGGAGCAGGGGACTGATCCCCAGGCAGGTCTCTCATCGGTGGCTTTCTCTGTGCAGTGGGGTAGTCTGCAAGGGCTAGCTTGACATGGCCCAAGCTGGATGGAGATGAACGCGGATTCAGTCTGATTAGGCTGGATAAAGCTTCCAGCAAGCAGAACACAGTTCACACAGTGGGAAACCAAATCTAGACCCACTTTCAATATACAGCACATTTACATGTAAAGGATTCTACGGTACCAGCAAGCAGAGCACAGTTCATACAGTGGGGAACCAAATCACGACCCACTTTCAATACACAGCACATTTATATGTAAGGAAATTCTACTGTACCAGGCAAACCGCTCTCCGGTCACAATCGCAAAGTTTCTGCACAAACTGGGGATTCAAAAGCAACTGGAAATCCTGATAGGCTGATCGCTTTCAGCAAAATCTTCGGTCTTCCTCAGGGATGAGCCTGGTAAAAAAACAGTTGCTTACTTTGTTCTCACAAACTTGGATTTAGTCCGAAATAATTCTCTTCTCTCCCTCTCAGGAAGCAGGCAGACATGCAGGCCACAACTCAGGCCTTTCCACAGTTCTCCCGCGCGAAACTACTCAGACAACTGCTTGACTGTCTCAAGCTGTTGCCTCTTCAGCTCCCAACTTAGATGTGACTTAACTGCCAACAAACCTGGGGCCGTCCCCAGAATCCAAAAGGTTCGGTTGGTGATTTGTCTGTCAGTCACAACAAAGGCTCCCCCTTCAGGTGCAAAAAGGCGCCAAAAGCCCAAAATTACAATTCCTACAGATTTTAAATCCAGACAGCTCCTGTAGTCTGGCTCCATTTTAGGTCCCACCAGTACTGATTGGTCCAATTTGGCAGTCCAGGACCAAGATTGTGGAGATAAACAAAACAGTCCTTGCTGCAAAGAAGGCAGGTTAGACAAACTACATTATCACTCTAAATGATTTTCAGCAAATAGTTACATCTTTCAACAGAGCTCCCTCTCAGATTACTGATGACTGCAATTCAGGCAGCTCTTAAAGAGACAACACACAGAGGCTATACAGGCACTCTCTGGCAATCACATTTAAACTGCTAAAATGCAGGACACCAGCCTGGCAGTGAGCATTTAGGCAAGCTCAAGGAAGACTTTTTGGGAACCCATTTGTAGGGGGTTACACCCTTCCCTTCCTAGAGAAAACTTGGCATCTGAGTCAAGTCTGTACCATCATGCATCAGTTAGCATAAACATATTACTTTACTATACATATTCACTACACTTCATGATATTATATCCATTCTGACAACACATTGTGCATATTTCACACAGGTAAATTGAACATTACTATACTGAATCAGGTAATAACTTCTTGTACCTTAAACAATGCAAGAGAGGGCCCTTCCCTATCAGCTAACTTGGGGCTGGATGGGGCAGGAGCACCATGGTGAGAGGGCAGAACAAATAACCTGGAATGGGCCATCAAGCTCAATTTGGGTAGTGAACTTGGTGAAACATAAACACCTTTGTGAACCACATGGAGAGGCAAGTCCACATGCCTCCCCGGAGAATCATAGCTGAAACGCAATACTGGCTTGACAGCTCAGCCAGTCTTTCTGGGGGGAAGAACCACAGTCTTTGTACTTTCAGCAACAGCCTTGGGGTTTTCAACACTTCTGATTTTTGGTGATGTCGCATTGCCCTAACAGCGATCGCCTTTTGGCGGTCACCGTTATGACACAGAACCCTTCCACTGTATGTTTCCCATTATTCCATCATAGCTGCTGACTTTGGTTGCTTCCCCTGTGTGTTCTTCATCAATCCATCATGGTTTCTGACTTTGGTTGTTGTCACTGTATGTTCCCCAATGCACTATCATGGCTGTTTCTCATCAGTCCCTCTTGGCTGCTGACTTTGGTTGCTTCCATTTTATGTTCCCCCTCCATCCAACATGGCTGCTAACTTTGATTGCCTTCCCTGTGTGTTCCTCACCAATCCATCATGGCTACTGACTTTTGTTATGTCCGCTGTGTGTTACCCATTACTTTGTCATGGCTGGTGATGTTGGTTGCTTCCCCTGTGTGTTACTCATCAGTTCATCATGGCTGCTGACTTTGGTTGCTTCCATCGTGTTTTCCACACTACTCCATCATGGCTGCTGACTTTGGTTGCTTCCTCTGCATGTTCCTCATCAGTCCATCATGGCGCTGCTGACATTGGTTGCTTCCCTTGTGTGTTCCTCATCAGTCCATCATGGCTGATGACTTTAATTGCTTCCTCTGCAAAGAAATACACCAAGAAGGGTTGAAAACCAAAGTGGTTACATAAAGGCTTGTTCAAAGTAATTGCACAAAAAAATTACTTATATGGTCAATATAAGAAATTTAAAACAGAAGTAAATTGGCTAGTCTTCAAGAAGATACAAAGAAAATGTAAAAATAAAATAAACAAGGCAAAAAAAGGGTACGAAATTTATCTGGCAACGACTGCAAACAAAACAAATAGGAAAAGTTTTACAGTTATATAAACTCCTTGAAAAAAGGAAATGGGGAATCATTAAGAATAATAGAAAAAAAAATGTATTACAGATCCTAAAAAATTGCCAATAAATGTAATTCTTATTTTTGCTCGGTTTATTGTAACAACACTAGTAAGAAAACAAAAAATCTAAATATTAAAGATATAGGAACCTTTGAATTTACAAAAGAAGAGATTCTCCAGCAAATCAAAAATTTAAAAGAATACACTGCACCCAGACTAGATAATATTACATCAAACATTTTGAAAATAATGAAAGATCATACTAGGAAACCATTGAAAATACTATTTGAAAGATCTATAAATCAGGGAATTATTCCATCAGATTGGAAAATATCCCAAATAACACCTATTTTTAAGAAAGGTATTAAGACAGAAGTCTCTAACTATAGGCCAAAAAGCCTTACTTCTATACCAGGTAAAATTTTAGAGACACTCATAAAAAACAACATTACGGAACATCTTAATAAAAACCCAGTATTTGACACAAACCAACATGGTTTCAGGAAGGGTAGGTCATGTGCCACCAACCTGATATGTTTTTATAACAAAATCAGCAAAATATTGGATAAAGGAATACCGATGGATATGGTAATGTTTGATTTCAGCAGAGTGTTTGATTTAGTTCCACACTGGGCAATTAGTGAAAAACTTTCTAAATACAAAATAAATTCACACATTATAAGATTGGTGGAAAATTGGCTACAAAATAGAAAACAAATAGTATCAGTATGTGGTCATCTTTCAACTGAGGGTTTGGTGACTAGCGGTGTGCCACAAGGATCAGTTATTGGACCTATCTGATTCCACATATTTATTGCAGATTTAGATGATAACATCAGTAATGAAATAATAAAATATGCTGATGACACTAAATTGTGCTCCCCATGTAATTAATTTAGTGCTAGGGAGTCTTTACAAAAAGATATAAATTCCATAGCGGACTGGACAACGACTTGGGGAATGAAATTAAACACAGATAAATGCTGTACTATTCATATGGATAAACAGAATGAACAACATAGTTATGAATTAAATGGAGAAACTATACCACAAAGGACATTGGAATGGGATTTAGGTATTACCCTAAATAATCAGTTCCTGTTTAAAGAACATTATACATCAATAATTTCTAAGGCAAATAGAGTTACAATGTCCATCAAAAGAAATATTAAAAGCAGAGCACCGGAAGTCCTCCTCACATTGTGCCTATCATATGTTAGACCCCTATTAGATTTTTGCAGTCAGGTGTGGTCTCCTTACAAAAACATCAAAATAGATAGATTGGAGAAGGTCCAACGACACTATACAAAATTAATATAAACTATAAAACATGACAATTATTCATAAAGACTGTGTAAGCTAGGACTACATAGTTTGGAAACAAGGAGGCAAAGCGGGGATCTGTTACTTTATTGTGATATTATGAACGATCCACTGTTAATGACTGAAATGAGCATTGAATACAAGAATGATTTTCTCAGTGTAAGAGGTCATCCTCTTCAAGTAAAAACAGACAGATTTAAAACAATCAAAAGAAAAAAATGTAATACCTTACGTACTGCAAATTTGTGGAACAGGCTACCATTGGAAGTAATATTAAGTTCAAATAAAGAGCAATTTAAAAATAGACTGGATAAATACATCTCCAAAGGGGGAAATAAGCAGTATTTTATTCTCTCATAATGGAGCTACCCTTCGGCCTCAGCCTTTTTTTGCTCCTACAACTAAGTGAAACTAAATGAAACTCTGTGTGTTCCCCAGTACTCCATCATGGCTGCTGACTTTGGTTGCTTCCACTGTGTGTTCCCCATTACTTCATCACGGCTGCTGACTTTGGTTGCTTCCACTGTGTGTTCCCCATTACTTCATCATGGCTGCTGACTTTGGTTGCTTCCACTGTGTGTTCCCCATTACTCCATCATGGCTGCTGACTTTGGTTGCTCCCTCCTACTGTCTAATCCTCACCCCATCAATGTTATGTGTAATCACATGATTGTTGTGCTCTGCTTGAACTAAACATTTTGCAATGCTAGTAAAACTGCTGTAATGTTTTTGCCATTTCTATATGCCTGGTAAAGCATAGTATGAAGTATAGAAATGTGTAGAGAAATAATTAGTTTATTTCAGAAAGTCTAAAATAAATAGCATAAAAACATCTCAACCTTGCAAACAGTTACAAAAACAAACACTTTGCATACACTGGGGACGAATGCAGGTGCCAGGCAGCAAGGGTTCTGGTGTACAAATTCTATTTCCTATTTATACCCCGATATGTGAGAGATTCTGATTATCAGTGTTTACCAGTAAAACTGATAGAATTATCAAAAAATAAATCGGTCCAAATCAGCATAATTACAGAAGTTTCTTTGGTCTGTAACTGGAAATGAAGCAAAACTGGTTAAAAAAATCTTGGAAGGACTCCCATAGTTTTAGAGAGAATTTCATATTTTTAAGCAAGATATGAAAGTCTAATGAAATTGAGAAAAACTTGTAAGTCGGGTTGAGCAGACTCTCAACTGTCCGACATTATGAGAAACATTTTATAATTTAATCACTCAGCATTGCTCTGTTGTACTTACAGAAGTTGTATTTCAACACGGTAAACTCTGACTTTAGAGACATTTGCCTAATTAGCCCCTGCACTGTGGGGCTCACTTCTCTCCCATATTAAACCCTACCAAGCCTCATACTCCTTCAAACGTTCTCTCAAGAAAGACCACCTTGATTTAACTAGATGCAAATGCTAATCACCGATCTGCTGACGTGGGATGAAACTGTTGCACCTGTTTCTACTGGCTTCACTTTATTGAAAATGTTTGTCTATGTACTTGTCCATACCCCTCCAGATCTTGCCATGGGGCTGCCTTCCCACATTATGTATCTAGTGACCTATTTTGGCAATCCTTGTAAACTGAATCAGTGTGGTAAATGATCGCTTTCCTGTTCTGCTTGTCCACTGTTTAGTTTCATCATGTTCTTTTGCACTGTCCAGTGGACCAGTTGTATACTCCTTTATAGAACCTTATTCAGGTGACTCCTGAAAAAGGGACTTCAGCTCCAGTCAGCCTATCTGATTATGAAAAGCCAGTAAATAAATAAAGTGAAAAGTCATAAAATCCTATGAAACTAATTGAAAAGCAAATATCAAACAGCCTTTGACTATACTGTGGCAGTTTTTTGAATGCATCTAAAGTAGTGAGTTTGTCTTTTACTGCACTTTTTGTATTTAATAAAACAGAATTAATTTGCTACATTCTGTGTTCCTGTGACAAGTGCTTTCCTGTTGGTGCTGATCTCTTTCTAGATTCAAATGAATAAAAGCACTAGTGCCCACGGTGTTCTGAGATTGTACCTCAATGTCTGATGATGGGCCCCACACCTTGAGGACCAGTGTCCCACATTTTGAATGTCATACTTTGATTTATGTGTTGGGGTGTCTCCATACTTTGATTTATATGCTGGGATGTGCCCATTCTTTCCGTTATGTGTTGGGATGTCCCCATGCTTTTATTTACGCATTGGGGTGTCTCCATACTTTGATTTATATGCTGGAATATCACCATTCTTTCAATTATGCGTTGGGGCATCTCCCTGCTTTCATTTATGAAGTTAAGTGTCCCCACATTTCCATTTATGCATTAGGGTGTTCCCATACTTTCATTTATGCAGTACTGTGTCCCCCCCCATGCTTTCATGTATGCAATGAGGTATCCGCATGCTTTCATTCATGTAGTGAGCATCCCTATGCTTTCATTTATCATGGGGTATCCCCATTCTGTGTTCCTGTGTCAAGTGCTTTCCTGTTGGTGCTGATCCCTTTCTAGATTCAAATGAATAAAAGCACGAGTGTCCATGGTGTTCTGAGATTGTACCTCCAGGCCTGATGATGTTCCCCACAGCTTGAGGGCCAGTATCCCACATTCTGAATGTCAGTATTCCAATATTTGCCCACATTTTGAGATTTATGTTTCAGGATGATGGGTATGAGGTTGAGGCAAATGCCTATTAATTTAAGGGACACATTGCACTGGGGTGGATTTTCATAAACATGCCCAGAATTTGGGGTATCCCCATGCTTTCATTTATGCAGTGGAGTGTCTCCATACTTTCATTTATGCAGTGAGGCATCCCTCTGTTTTCACTTATGCAGTGAAAGGTCCTCATACTTTCATTTATGCAGTGGAGTGTCTCCATACTTTCATTTATGCAGTGAGGCATCCCTCTGTTTTCACTTATGCAGTGAAAGGTCCTCATGCTTTCATTTATGCAGCAGAGTCCCCATGCTTTTATTTATGCAGTGGAGGGTCCCCATACTTTCATTTATGCAGTGAGGCATCCCTGTGCTTTCACTTATGCAGTGAAAGGTCCCCATGCTTTTATTTATGCAGTGGATGGTCCACATACTTTCATTTATGCAGTGGGATGCCCCCATCCTTTCATTTATGCAGAGGGGTATCCCCATGCTTTAATATATGCAATGAGGTGTTCTATGCTTTTATTTATGCAGTGGGATGCCCCCATTTTTACATTTATGAGATGGGGTGCCCCCATGCTTTCATTTATGCAGTGGAGGGTCCCTAATACTGGACCTGGTACTCACCAATAGGGACAGTATTGCAGATGTCAAGGTGGGAAGACACATGGAGACCAGTGATCATGGTACGGTGTGGTTCAAAATAAAGATGGTTGTGGAATTGAACCACACAAGGGTGAGGGTTCTGGACTTCAGGAGGGCAGATTTAATAAAGATGGGTGAATGTCTCAGGGCTAGCCTGACATGGCCATAACCGAGGAGGGGTACAGGAATAGTGGGATTTGCTAAAAGGGAGTATAATAAAGGCAAAGAAATACAAGATCACACATACCCCCATAATGCAAAGCACCATGGGCTGTATATACAAATCACCACAGCATATTATGGGGGTATGTGTGATCTTGTATTTCATTGAAACTTGGCTTCCCGGCCAGTGTCCTTTGGGGTAACCATTGCCTCACTGCTTGCACACTGAGGTTCTTTGTCTTTTACAATAAAGGCAACACACCTCTGGGTCAAACAAGTGAGCAAAAGCAAGAGAAAATAAGAGACCACTATGGTTCCCAAAACAGGTGGCTGAAAAGGTAAAGGCTAAAAGGCTGGCATTCAGAAGGCATAAGGAGACGCAGAGGGTGGAGGACAGAAAGGCATATCAGGGGAAACAGAGGGAAGTAAGAAAAGCAGTAAGGAGCACAAAGGTACAAACTGAAGAGAGAATAGCCCAGAAGGCAACAAGAGGAACAATACATTTTTTAGGTATATAATTGAAAAGAAGAAAACCAGGGGTGGGATTGTAAGGATAAAAAGGGAAGGGGGGACTGTACGGAGGGGGACAAGGAAAAGGCAGACATCCTGAACAAATACTTTTGTTCAGTGTTCTCAGAGGAAGGAAAAGGGCCATAAAAAAGTAACAGAAGCTTTGGAGGGAGGGGGATGGACACTAGTCCTTTTGTGGAGGCGAGACTCCTGAAGGGACTCGCTAATCTAAAGATGTACAAAGCAACAGGGCCACACGGGGTGCACCTAAGGCCATTGAAGGAGCTCACGGAACTACTAACTGCACCTCTGATAGTCTTGTTTAACAGTTCATTGGAAAAAGGAGTGGCTCCAGAGGACTGGAGGAGGGTGAATGTATTCCAACTATACAAAAGTGGTAGCAGGGAGGAGGCTGGCAATTATAGACCAGTCAGCCCGACGTCAGTGGTGGAAAAATTAATGGAACTACTGCTGAAGGAAAATATTGTGGAATATCTTGAATCCATTGGGTTACAAGACCTTAGGCAGTATGGTTTCACATGGGGGAGGTCATGTCTAACAAATCTGATACATTTCTTTGACTGCATGACAAAAGAGTTAGATCTGGGAGGAGTGGTGGACGTGGCCTACATTTCACTCAGTAAGGCGTTTGACACCGTTCCACATAGGAGACTCATAAACAAGCTGGGTAGCTTAGGAGTGGGTCCAAAGGTGGTAAACTGAGTAAGAAACTGGTTAGGAGATAGGCAACAGAGGGTGTTGGAGTTCACTCTAAGGACATGATAGTGACGAGTGGGGTGCCTCAGGAATCAGTGCTGGGACAAGTTGTCTTTACTGTCTTTATAACTGAAATTGAAGAGGAATTGGAAGGGAAGGTCTGCCTCTTTGTGAATGACACCAAGATCTGCAACAGGGTGGATAATTCAGGGGGAGTGGAAAGGATTAGCAGAGACCTGAGAGAACTAGAGGAGCGGTCAAGGGTACTACAGCTGAGTATTAATGTGTAAAAGTGCAAAATAATGCATTTTGGGCTCAGAAACCCAGGGGCAGAGTACAAAATGGATGGAGTGGTACTGACAACCACCAAACAGGAAAGAGACTTCAGGATTCCCCATAGCCTGCAAATATAGAATGGTGGTTGTGTCGACTGGGGTTGAAGGTGTCATCTTTTGTCCAAAGTGATTTTTCACCACTAAATGAATGTCACCCGGATTAAACCTCTAGTTTCGCCCGAGGACCTGCTATCACTAGGGCATGCCTTTGTTACATCCAGGTTAGACTATTGTAATTCTCTGTACTTGGGGGTCAGTGGAGGGAACCTCCGCCAGCTCTAGCTGGTGCAGAATGCAGTGGTCAGGTTACTGGCAGGCCTGCCTAGGTCTTGTCATGTGACCTTGGTTCTACAAGATTTGCACTGGCTGCCTGTCAGGTAGAGGATCATCATCGAGGTGGGCTTGCTCATCTATAAGGCCCTATATGGCTTGGTCCCTGGCTACTTGACCGATCTCCTTACATCTGCCATACCTATCCACTCCCTCTGCTCCTCCCCCAGGGGTTTCCTTGCGGTTTTGAGGAGCAGACTGAAAACCTCAGGTGACCAAATGGTCGCGGTGGCCAGCCCGGCCCTCTGGAACTCGCTTCTCTGAGGCATTCAAGAGGAATCTGAAAACTTATCTTTTCAAACAGGCATTCCTGGATTAATTGCAGCTGTTTTAAAGTGCTTACTTATTATTTATCCATGCTTATTTATACTCCGATTTTTAACTTTTACTTGTATAACCCTTTACAGCTTTGATTTAAATGTTGCTGTCCTTTACCCTGCCTGTTTTTGATTTCTGTAAGGTGCCCAGAGCCCCTGGTATTGGGCACCATATAAAGTTTACCTTACCTTACCTATTACTCCTTGGGTTTCCTAAATACATTACACATATACATACGTGGTTTTACGCAAGGTTTAGAGCACTGATATCAAAACAAGGGTAGTTGTGCAATAAATGATGGTGGTAAAAGGCAGTTTGGAAGGATTTTATAAAAACAAATTAGACTGATGGCTACAAGTATAGGGTGGGGGTAAAATAGAGGGTGGTGGTAAAAAATACAGAGTGGCAGTAAACAAAATATGGGTCGGTTGCCCACCATGCTAAAATAATGAATGGGTAACACTGGATCTGGGGGTAATTATACTGGGTGACCTAAAGATGGCCAGGCAGTGCGACAAGGCAGTTGGGTGAGCTAGTGTGATGTTAGGGTGCATAGGGAGGGGTATCACCAGCAGAATGAGGGAGGTGGCATTACCTCTGTATAGATCTCTAGGAAGACCCCACCTAGAGTACTGTGTGCAGTTCTGGAGACCACATCTCCGGAAGGACACAAACAGAGTGAAGGCTGTCCTGAGGAGGGCAACTAAAAGGGTGCAGGGTCTGCATCAAACCCCTTATGAGGAAAGACTAAAGGACCTCGATATGCACACCCAGGAAGGGGTGTGTGTGATGGAATCTTTTAAATATCTCACTGGGTGGGGTGGGGGGTAAATAAGGTATAGGATGGAAGTATTTTTCAGAAGAAAAAAGGTTCTCAAGAACAAGGGGACATGCTATGAAGCTGGAGGGGGGTAGATTCAGGAGAGATGTTAGGAAGTAATTCTTCACAGAAAGAGTGGTGGATCCCTGGAGCAATTTTCCAACAGAGGGGGTGATGCAAAGATAGTGACGGCCTGGGTTCAAGAATGCATGGTATAGACACAAGAGAATCATAGTGGAAAGGAAAGGAAAGGAAAGGGGGTGGGAAGAAAGCCCTACCAGTAGATCAAGAATAGTCTGTGGTAACAATGTAGGTAGGGGGAAAAGGGCAGGCTGGGTAGGTCAAGCGATCCTTATCCACTGTCTAATTCTGTGCTTCTATTATTTATGCACTGGGCTGCCCCCATGCTTTCATTTATGAAGTGGAGTGTCTCCATATTTTCATTTATGCAGTGAAGCTTCCCCATGCTTTCATGTATTCAGTGGGGTGTTTCCATACTTTCTTTGTGCAGTGGGGTGTCCCCATGCTTTCATGCATTCAGTGGGGTGTCCCCATACTTTCTTTGTGCAGTGGGGTGTCCCCATACTTTCATTAATTCAGTGGTGTGTCCCTATGATTTAAATTGTACAGTTGAATGTTCCCATACTTTTATTTATGAGGAAGGTATCCCCACATTTCATTAATGCAGTGGGGTGTCCTCATACTTTCATTTATGGAGTGGGTGTCCTCGTGCTTCCATTAATGCAGTGGAATGCCCCCATACTTTCATTTATAGAGAGGCTATCTCCACATCTTCATTAATGCAGTGAGGTGTTCCCATACTTTCATTTATGCAGTGGGATGTCCTCATGCTTCCGTTAATGCAGTGAAGCAGGGTCGGATTAACCATAGGGCAAAAGGGGCAATTGCCCTGGACCCCCTAGTTTGAGGAGCCATTGACTTCCTCTTTTTCCTTTTTTTTTTTCTTCTTTCCAGACCACTATACTTTCCCATTGTGTCAGTAAACCTCGGGGAGAGGGGGTCGATCGTCCGTAGCCACCGACCATTTTCCCCACCGCCTCCATTGACCATCCAAAAACAGCTCAGGCATTTTTGTTTCACCATGGACTTCTCTCTGCGGCAGGGCTAACCAGTGCAATGGCTCCATGAGGTCCGTTGACGATTTGCACCCCGCAACACACCCAGACCAGAACTCTTTCTGTCTCCCCTGCCCTCAGGTGGTCTGTGCATCATGCACCATGCATCACTGCATCTGTGTGGTGGTCCCGTTATGTGCCACTCACTTGAAGTCCTGCCCGGATATTAGAAAATGGTGCCATGCACCACCACAGACTCATTCCCTCAGACAGCAGTAAATCTATCCTTCTGTCATCAACAATAGAGAGAGAGTGCACCTGCGGCCTGTCACTAGGCCCACTGTCTGGCCTGGCTGTGACCGTCGCATCAAACTCAGTCTAGTCCGGTGACTCGGGTCTCAAGGTCAGGTCAGAAAATATTTAATAACCCGCCCCCCCACTCCAAAAAAAAACCACAAGTGGCAACAGCAGCTGAATTATTAACAGCCAGGCCCAAATCAGTGCAGAACAGAACATGCCCACTGCTGCCTTGTGTCTGAGAGACTGAGAGAGACGATCATCGAGTTTAGTAGGAGCCAGCGGCGAGGTCAAGGAGCTGGAGCGCGAGCAGTATTTCCCTCCTTCTTTTTTCTTCTATCAGGTAAAAAAAAAATGATGCTTCTGATTAACAACTCTGAGTGCAACTGAATGTGTGACGATTTCTGTTTGTGTTAGTAACACAGGTGTTAGTTACTTAAAAATATTCTAAATAAAATGATGTGAGAAGAGAATCGTACTGTATGACATACAGTATCCTCTTCTAAAGTGTATGATCCTCTTCTTACTTCATTTTATTTAGAATACTAATAGCAAGAGGGAGTGAAAGAAATTCAGGCTGTCTCATTGCATCAGCCAGTTTCTCTCACGTCTTCCCCCAGTGCTTTGTTTGTGATCATGCCACCAGTCAGTGAAGTCAGAGCCGTAGGAAGGCATTTTGGTGCCCTGGGCAAGAGACTAATTTTCGCCCTCCTCCCCCCACAGAAAACAGCTGGTGGTCTGGGGGTTGCAAGGCCCCCAGAAGCTCTAGGTTGTTTACATGCTCTGTAGTGAGTTTTGGGGCTTTTCTTGAAGGAAAAACATACTTTTGTTATACGTTCTCTACCCCTGATTTCAGGGAAATCTTTGCTCCCATAGAATCTGAGGTGTGGGAGTTGAAGATGCTGGCTGGCTGTCATCAGAGTGTGCAGTGCAGCTGCAATTGTTGTGGACAACTGTCTGACCAAAAGTTCCATCAAGAGTGTCTCATGGGGGCATATATAGGCACCTCAGTGGCATAGATGCAGTCCTCGAGTGCTGGACACATGTACCTCTGAGATGCCCCACCTGCAACCACCCATCCTCACATAGGGGGATGTATCCCCCTGAGCCCACTCACTCAGCTCTAATGGCAGGCTCCACTACCCCTGTAGTGGAATTGCCACCACCTAACAGAAGGAAAAGCCTCCACCCCTGATCATCTTCTCTTCAGCTAGACTATCTCCAGCACTCAATACTGCTTGACCACCCTTCTAGACCATAACCAGACTCCACCCCAACAATCCTACATGTGGCTTGAACACCTGCACAACACCACACTCACCTTAGCTACCTACCTTCCCTATAGCTGAACCACCACCCTACACCAAGACCAGCGCCCATGCACCTGAACAATCCCTGCAACTAGACCAACTCTACATACCTCTAAACTGTCCCTGATTTTGCATCAAAATTTGCATTTGTCCATCATAAAGGTTGTGTTTTTATGGTAGAGAACAGTGGGGTGGGGGTGGGGTTAAAATCACGAAATAATGTAAAACATTAAAGTTACAGACTTATTCTTCTTCAGAAAATGCAGATGAACACAAATACCCTTTTTCTATTAGCTTTCTGAGTGAATAGTGCCAATTTATAACGTGTCCAAGATTGTGGGTCTTTGTCCCTGATTATTTTAAGTCTTGTCCCTGATTCATGAGGCAAGAAGTTGAGAGGTATGCAGCCCCAAGTCTAGCATCCCTCCAGAGGACCACTCTTTCTGTAGTGGCAGCCCCTGCCAAACCATATTCTGACTGTATCCAATCCCCCACCGCAGGACCCCCCATAGAAAAGCACCCCTGCATCTTTCTCTACCCCGAGTTGGGAGAGGCCAAGGAGCGTAAGACTCACATCATAGAACTGCTGCTATGGTGCTCTCCAGGGTCCCACAGTATAACTTCTGGCATACAAAAAGGCGCTGCTCCTCTGGTCCACTCCTCCTCTCTCTTTCCCAGCTCAGACTCATATACTCTGTTGGCAACCACGAACATGGCAGGTATTTTTATATGCAATTTATAAGCGCTGCAGAAACTGTCAGATGTCAAGATCCAGAAGCAGTCAACTGACATCCATGATTTAGGTGACACGCTCAGTCTACACAGTGTTATACATTATTAATAAAACTGTCATGTTCATGGATCCAAGCCGAGCAGACATAGTGAGTCGGGGACGCAGATAAAGGGAGGGGAGGGGAGCTTTCCTTTTCTGCCAGAAGTTTTACTGTGGAACCCTGGACAGCACTGTAACAGCAGTTCTCTGCCATGGATTTTCTGCTTCCTGCCTTTTCCCTGACTTGTGGGGGTAGCTTGTCTGGTGTGGGGTCCTGCTGTGGGATAGGGATGGGATACATTATGTAGTAGTGTCCCCAAGAAGCAGTGTCTAAGCGGAGCACTATACAAAAAAAAAAAGGCCCGACAGGGCATGATAGGGTGCTTGAGTTGAGGACCTCCTCAAGGGCCTATTTAGTTAGTTTCAAGTAGAGACAAGAAGGGGCCCCATGGTGCAATGAGAAGTGTCATTAGGGAAAATATTTTGCCTAGCCCATACCAGTTTTCAGTATGCCTTGGCAGTGCAGCCCCTCTCCTCTGCCCAGTAAATATCCCTTGCACAGCACCCCCCCCCAGTACAGATGAGCCAGCCCAACTGCTCCAGTCAGCATCCCTGCAGCCAGAAGGAGTCCCACTCCAAATCCCCTCATTCCCCTGATTCCCGTCAGTTCCCCTCCACAGCCCAAGCCAATCCAGTGAGCAGTTGCTCCTCCACCTCCCATTCCTGCTTTAAAGCTTCCCTCTGGGGCTTCCTCAAATCTGCGACTACCTGCCTCTGCACTTAATGTACCCCAGCCGCATGTCCCACTGTTTCCTGACTGCATAAGGGTGAAAGGTCTCCTGATCTTTCCCTTCCAGTGAAACATACTGTGATCAATGAACAGTTTGTGATGGATCCTCCCTGGCTCTACTGTATCAAATTGTTCTTATGTCATTTGTTCTATTCCTCGGGGTGATTCTCTGGCCTCTCCTATCCCCCTTTTGAAATCTGCTTGATATACTCTACAACCCCTAGCCTGCAAAGCCGTGTTGCTTGTTAAACTCAGTTGACTGCCTGCCTCCTTTGTACTATGTTTTATCTTCCTACCTCTGGGTAGGTAAATGTTCCCTGATGTTGCTGCATTTACCATGTTTATGACTGTTGCCCTTACTTGTACCTGCTCTTACTGTCTGCCTGTTGTACCTGAATGTATCATTGTAATCTTGAATGTATCTTTTGTAATCTCCCAGGTCACACCTGAAAATAGGCACTTGGTTGTCTAGTGTGCTTACCTGGTAAACAAAAACAAATAAATAAATAATAAATACATCCAGATACATGTAACTTTTAATATGTTATGATCTAAACTGTACAGATCCCCTCACATGGCATCCAAGACAACTAGGCAAGGCACTGGCAGGCAAGGCCTCATTTTTTGTGCAAGACAGGTGAGGGTGGCGGGTGAGAACGGAACAAGGACTCGGCTAGGGAGAATCAGAAGGAGAGGACATGAAAAAACCCCAAAAGGGAATGGAATGGGAGTGCGGGAGGGACACGGGTCAAGAGGAAAGAAAAGAAAATGTAACAATGTGGTGGACAGAAGGGATGGTGTGCTGTGGCCTGCGCCATGGCAGTCAGGCCAAGGCTGAGGCAACTGCTTCAAAATCTTCACTCCTATCCCAGTCCCAAGCCCAGTGCATGAAGTTCAAGTGAACTTCACAGTCGCCACCCACCCACCAGCAGAGCCGACTCCGAGACAGGTCTGCCCAGGCCCAATAATTCAACAGCAAGGAAAACAGATCTTTGTCTTCTGACTTCCTGAGTGAGACTATCAATCCCCCCCCCCCCACTGCGCCTCTTACCACATTGATCCCATCTCATCATCTCACAATTTGGATTCAGAAATTAATTTGGAATTATTCATCACTTTGCCCGGTCTGCTCTTCTGTTTGTCTGCAGTACCATCACTTTTTACTACTGACACTCTGTCACTGATGAGTGACAACTACTAGTCTTGTCTACATAGACAACAACAGACAGAGTACTTAGTGTGGTGTGCATTCTGCTTATGCTTACATTACACAAGTGATGAAAAAAAATATGAGACAAGGCTCTCTACTGTCTTCTCTGTCTCTCGTGACTCATCTCTCCTCTCTGACTCTCTCACTTTTTTTAGTTTCTGTAACTATCTACTACTCTACGCTAGTACGCTCAACAACTTGCTCCACACTCTCCCTGTCTCCAGCACAAACTGCTTCTCACTCAGTGCCAAATGCTCCGCCCGTACCTTTGGTACTAATGGGCGGCATGCTGGCTTGCTCACAGTTCCTCTTTCTCAGCATCACCACTGCACTGCACAACATGATTATTATTTTCTGCAGTAGACTGTGCAACCATGTGACCCCCCCCACTTGCTGGTCCTTGGTCCACAGATGCAACCCTGCTGACAGTCATTTGTAATTACAGAACCAAAATAAAAAAAAAAGATATAAAGCGGCAGCACAAGTCAATTAGAACATGAGCTTCAGTGGAAAAATGCGCCCCTTGGAGGCTTGCGCCCGGGGTGGGAGCACCACCCACCCCACCCTTCCTACGGTACTGAGTGAAGTTTTATAAGGCAGGCAGCCAAAGTTACTCAGGTCTCTTGCTGTGGCCAGTACTGTGTGACCCCAGCAAACATTCACAGTAGCTACAGCAGGTTTGTATCTGGGTTACCTTCCTTGTCCCTCACAGCACCCACCACTACCTGCTACCTGACACAGCACCAGCTACACCAGCCCACTGATCTAAGGATGGCTAACACATTTAAATGGCAGGCTGTTCAGAGTGGGCAAGAGCGAGAGCAGTAGGGGCTTCCTCAGCAACTTTTAACAGCAAACTGCAGTCCTTGGTAGTTGGTTGACAAGAGTAGTGAAAAGCTGGTGGAATCTGAATCAGATGTATTGCAGGCATCAAACTTGTGCCCTGGGTGGGAGGTGGACCTCATGACCTATTACTTCTTATACAGTATGTGAAGTATTTTCCTAATCAGAAGATCCGTACCTGATATTTTTAGGTACTGTGAGGAGCAAGGTTTGCCTCTTTGAACAGCATGTATCTGCAATATTTGATTATTTATTTTACCTAAATCATTGATATGTGCTAGTGCCCTTGGAATGTGGATAATTTTAATATTTATAACACAGTTATTGACACAGCCTCCCTCCCATAAACCCCTGCTGCCTCACATGCTGCAGACCATGCTCATCTAGATACACTACCAACCTTTCCTTTAGTATGGTCTCCATGAGTTTGCACATAACAAAGGCCAGACTTACTGGTATGTAATTCCCTGGCTCGTCCTTGGGACCGCTCTTATGAAAGGGCACTACATGTGCTATTTCTGTAGTCCTGCGGTACAATGCCAGACTCCGGTGACTATTGGATAGGCTAGTCAATAGATCTGCAAGGTCCTCCACCAGTTCCCTCAGCACCCTTGGGTTTATGCCGATTGAGCCTGGGTATACATAGAAACATGGAAGCTGTCAGCAGAAAAGAACCTCCTGGCCCACCTAGTGTGCCCTAAGGTCACTATCTAAGGTGCTACTGTAGACCCCAATTGATTTTTGGCCTTAACTTCCCCCCCCCCAGCCCTGTTACCAAGGTCCCCTTGTGTTTATACCATGTAAGTTTGAAACCTATTACCCACTTCCAATGCTAGCAGCCCTGTCCACCTCTATCACTACATCTGCGCTCAAGAAATGGGATCCAAAGGTACATGCTAGTGTACTTAGCTATTTATGTTGATGGCATGGAGTGCGTTCAGCTGGGGGGGGGGCACAGCTCAGCTGGGTGTGGGTTGCACCGGTGCAGGTGGAGCAGTGTGATTACACACCAGCAAAAAACATGTGCACTAGTACATGAATCCACTGAGACCGAGATTGTCCAGGGCCACAGTGGAGCCATCTGCAATGCTCCCTATGAAGTTTACACCATGGGTGTAGGCAGGTATACTCCAAGCACTCCATGGTGTGCAATTTTATTTGGGGAGGGTAGCAAATAGGCTCTGAACTGCTTCCTTTTTCCATGAAAACTAACAAAGAAAATACTGAACCTTTCTGTAATTTTATTCATAGGAGTCAAAACTAGAAGGACTGGTCACTAATACTTTCTTTGCATTCCAAGGACAATACAACTTTACAGGTTCTGGGTTGGTATGTGGGTGTCTTAGGGAACAATGCATGGCATTTGTATTTACCCATGCATGTCAACAACCATTGTCATGAGATACAAAAGTTGTATTGATTGAGCCAAATGACGCAACAAGCACAGTCCTGGTGTACATTTGTATATTGTCTGGCTACACCTGGTGGGGGAGCTCACCCCTAACGGGGGAGGTAGCAGTGAGTCCACTTGGTGTGCAGATCTGAAATCCCTGGCTACACCCCTGGTTTACACTGTCTGACTTGCATCGATGCAACTCATTTATGCCTCTTGCAATGGTGCAGATCAGACAGTGTAACTGGTCCTGTAGAAGTGAGGTAATACTGCCACTGTACATGCCAGTGGTTTGACCACATATGGAGTGCTGCATGCTGTTTTGCAGCCCACATCTTGGAAAAGATAAGGATAGGCTGGAAACTACTGCATACAGCAAAGGGTGATGTAAATGTTCCAGGAACAGGAGGGTATGCTCTTTGGGGACAAAACAAGCCAGATCTCACTTTCTACTACACACAGAAGGCAGCCCAGTGCCCTAGTTTTAAAGTATTTTCTTCCATTCTGTGTACAAACCCACGACTACCTATGGCAAACCTAATTTGAAAATAGACACCCTAACCGTGTTACCGTTACTGTTGCCACAAAAGTGTAGTAGCTAGGAAAGAAATTCGTCAGCTCCCACGAGCCAATCATAATGAGGTGTACGCCCCCTAGCGGTGGGCTTGGCCTAGCAGTTAAGCCGCTTGGCAGCAAGCTGGAGAGCGAGCGGTGGTTATATTAACAGGGAAGACAGGTACAGTCCTCACCTGAGCGAATCTGCGAGACTCGAATAGCGGCCCGGGAGTTGTCTTGCCAATCGAAGTAGCTGAGAAGCAATACCGGGAGAGGAAAAGTAGCGACCAACAGGAAGACGGAACCCGGCAATAGTCAGTATGACCTCCGAAAGAACTGTGCGCCTGGAGTGCGGGAGAGCGGTGCATGTCGTGTGCGCGCTGGGGACCTGCCTTACCGCAGACCTGTACAGGTGAGCTGGGGTCGAAGAAGGTCAGGAAAGGAAGAAGAAATACAGCTTGAGGAGAAGCATTGGTAGTGACAGTTGTTCATTTACCGTCATTGCGTGTAGTGAGGACAGAGTCAAATGGGGGTCAGGTGGTGCCCAAAAATAGTTATCCGCTGCTATTAATGTAACATGATGTGTGCTCACTTTTAAGTGCCTGCTGGTGGGCGTGGAGCAAGGGAGCGCGAGCTAACAATTTGAAGTTTGTGGTTACTGCCACTAAGTGATCCAGTTGCTCTGTACCCAACAGGCGTTTACTTCTCCGCATTGTCACCTAAAAATGTGGATGGAAAGAGCAAAAATGTGTTCCACATCTTCAGAGCTTCGATTTATAAGCTTGGCTCGCTATGAGCATTTGTACTTTCCTGTTCACTTTGCTCTGCACTTACAGTAGCAACTTAAAATGCTATACATTTCCAGTATAATACCATGCGCATTGAATCTTGTATTACCCCAATACTGTTTCCATCCTAGCACTTTACTGGTGTCTGTTATGTACTGAATGAACCCTATTTGTCATACCTGTTCCTTACTTTTGAGTACCCCTGCTGTATTTTCCCTGGTCGTGCCTGAAAATAAGCAACTGATTTGTCTAGTGCACCTACATGGTAAATAAAAACTACTGTAAGTAAATCCTGTCTAACACCCGCTTCCCATTTAGCTGAGAAAGTAGTGGTTTGTAGGTTTGCATAGAATGCACCCCCCCCCCCAAATCCTGGTGTGGCTGGTTGCTTTGCTTACTTGAACAAGCTGTGATGTCATTCTATATGTGAGTTGTGGTAGTGCTGGTGAATTAAAATGTATTGCCGTTAGAGCAACTTTTTTCCCTCAGGAAAAATCTGGGATCAGCTGCTCATTTACAAGGTCCTGGTTGATTGCAGTGGCAACAGTTACAGAACTGCTTGTAGCATTTTTTTTTTTTTAGATTGAGGAAGAAGTCTCAGTCAGTCTCCTTTCAGCTGTGTCTACATACACTTGCATCAGCTGCCATGCGGTTAGTTAATTTCCACCAATTTGGAATTCATTGGAATTAGTTTATTTTGTTCTTGGCTAACCCAGTAAGGAGCACTGGGCACATGGCTGGATACAGCAGCATCCTGGGAGCACAGGGAGTAGTGACTTGCTTGGGATCACATGGTATGCAAGAGGAGGCTGTGGGGAATCAAACAAAGTTCTGCAGGATGTACCAAGCTTGTTCACAGCTGCTTTCCCTTGCATGTGAGACAGGACACTATTCTGTAAAGAGCTGGTATGTTTACATGCTCCTGCATCAATGACATTCAGTCAATGTTATATAACTGCAGTTGTACTGTAAGCATGTAGACTGCACCCATCTAGCACACAGTTAAATCTACTGAATGTGCATTGATACAGGGTAAGGATCAGTTGACATCGTAGGCCACAGAAACATCAGCAATCCATGCAAAGTATTTGTTTCACATGCTGCTATGAATCAATTAAAAGATACCCAAATAATGGACTTCAGTCACTGACCTGAATCTGGATTCATATAATCGATTGTGTACAGCCTGTTTGAGTTTACATGCCACTGTCATTGTTTTAATCGACTTAAGTGCCCGTGTAAATGGGGCAGTTGTCTCTTGTGTAATTGCCTGCAAACTGGCATGTTTGATCAGATTTTAACATTTTTAAAAATATATTTTTGAGCAACCTGAATAATCTGTATGTATGTATTCACACATGTATATAAATATGGCCGCTGAGACCACTCTTGTTGTGTAATCACTCTCATTTGCATTTTTAGGTTACCAGAACTGTTACTTTCAGTTCATAGTTCTTTTACTTTAAGAATACATGTGAGACCACTCTTACACCCACAAGAGTGGTCTCTGTGACTGTGTTAACATATATACATATGCATATAAAACTGATTTTAAGGCAGGTACTTCAGAATTTGGGTTTTAGTTATTTTGAGTTTAAATTTTATCCATTGGGATAGATCTGAATCTCTGCATCTCATCTTCATAGCAGTCTCTTGGTAGCAGTAGATAAATGAATAGTGCATTGTAGAGCTGCGTCTCATTTTTATAGGGATCCCTTTGTAGTATCAGATATATGGTACATTGTATGATGAACAAAAAAAAAAACACAAACATATTCATTATATAAAAAAAATCTGTTACATGATGTGCAGATGTAAAAAGAAAGTGAAACGGTGGTTACAGACTGCATAGTGCAACGGTTTCAGTGAAAGAACCCAGGGCAGTTTGGTATAGCTGGCCTTAAGGATAAGCAGACTATGCTGCCTTTCATTTGGGGGTGCTGTCACCATTAACATTCCATTTTTAATTTTTATTTTTTGCAAGTGACCTGGATGGACTTAAAATTAACATGGCCAAATCTGGTTTTATTTGGTGGGTGAGTGAAAACTTGACCATCAGATTCATCGTTGCATGCCTGCCTGACCCACCCATAAAAGAGCCACTCCTGATTCTGTTGATCTCTGCTGCTGTCTATTTTATGTTTGGTGCCAGAGCGGCTGGAGTGCAAGTGCAGAGTGGTGTAGACTGCGAGTGGCTGACATTTGGCATAATCAGTTTTGGTGGCATGTGCAGGCTGCCGTGAGGCAGTAAGGGATTGAGCAGTGAGGGAGAGCGAAGTTCGGTTTTAAACGTGCAAAAACCCTAAAGAGGACTGGAGTTCAGTGTGTATCAAAGGGCATTCCATGCAGGATGTATACCTCAAAGGTCAGATGACCTCCGTTACATAATGGAGCCACATTAACATCTTTGGATATTTTTTTAGATAATTTTACAGCACTTGACATCAATCAGATGCTGCCCTTGCTCAAGTTCAAGTTTATTGCAGGAAAACTCCATTGAACAAGCTCATTCACAAGGAGGTCCTGAGACATGTACACTGATGAAAAATATTACATAAAATGAAATACTTGATAGAACAATAGTATAACAAGTATTCGTGTGTACACTTAGAACAAGCAGGATATTACATAAAAGGATACAACATCGGAAGACAATAGATAGTGAGAAGACATATGGTACATAGTGTGTAAGCACGTCAGGGTAGCATGCCAGCAGTACAAGGCAGGGTAACTGGTGTATGCGATAAATAATTTAAGTATATTGAGCAGCGACGGTGAATAAAGGATTAACAAAGTAATAGAGGCTTGGCAAGAGTGAGAGAAGTAATATATACGGAGAGAGAGCCAAGAATGGGACGGGGAAGGGGAGCAGGTGCTCCTTAAAGCAGCAGCTAGCAGGGCACTCATAATTACCTGGGGAAGGGGGGGAGAATACTGAAGAACTTCTTCTACCTTAAGCCCCCTCCTTTTATTACCTTGCTGCTCCCCAGTACTCTTTCATTTATTTTTTTTTATTTATTTATTCACAATTTGGATTTACAACCTTTGAGTCAAAGACTCATTTATAAAGGCACCTTGTCACAGGAAGGGGAGACGACATATTTGTGGAGCAAAACTGTGGGGAACAATACTGGTGAGATTCAAAAGAGCATACAAAACTAAGCAATTTCAGTGACACAGTGGAGCACGCAGGTTACAGTGCGTGGTGTACAGACTACAAAAAGCTATTCTAAATAAACTACTACATATGTAATACTATAAGAACCCTAGGGGCACTAGTAGGTGGTTACCTGGGGGGAAGGAGGTCTATGTCTGCGGATTGGCTCGGGCAGAGCACTCGGTAAGGCATATTATGGGCATTTACAGCTCCGAGTGTCAGTGAGGTGTTTGTGTAGGGCAATTTTTGAAGGGGCCGATATTTTTTGTTTTTTTAGATGTTTGTGATGTGAACGGGAAGGGAATTATACCAGAAGGGTGCTCTGTAGTGGAAAGACCTTTGGGTGAGCGAGGTCCTAGCTCTCAGCACCTGGAAGGTGGCTTTGGTTGTATTTCGGGTGACTACTGAGTGGGTGGCCCGTTGAAGGGATGTAGTGACTCCTGGGGGGAGGAGAGCCCAAGTAGAGCCTTTTTGGCCAGTATACAGGTGTGGTATTGCAGGTGCTCTTCAAAAGTGAGTAGGTTTGAGGTGGAGTAAAGCTGGCATGTGTGTGTTCTGCTGGGGGCACCAGTCAGGAGACTGCAGGCTTTGTTGATAGAGGTCTGGACTTTGGTGAGGGCAGTGGGGTCAGCAGCTGCATAGATAGGGAGTCCATAATCAACCAAAGACAGGATGGAGGAGGTGATAGCCAGCCATAGGGCAAACTCAGGGAGGCAGTATTTGTGGTGGTAGAGTTATCCAATCCAGGCATTCATGGAAGGAGAGAGCTGAGCCGAAGGTGATGCCCAGGTATTTGTATGTTGATACCTGTTCAAGGGGGTGTAGGGTGCTGGGGATGATGCAAAGGGGAGCATTTCTGGAGTTACTTTGGCGGTGTGCAGAAATCATAGATCTTATCTTCTTGTGGTTCAAAACCAGACAATGGTCGAGGAACCATTTTTCAGCTTGGCTGAAGGTGAGTTGCAAAGAGCTCTGGAGTGTGAGTGGGTCGGGGTGCGAGGCCATGAGGACTGCATTGTCGGCGTATAGGAGCATTTTGCCCAAGCAGGAGCTGGGGAGGGTGTTTAGAAAGTGACTGAATAATGTGGTGCCCAGGATGGAGCCTTGAGGGACCCCAGAGTGTACAGGTAAGGCATTTGATAGGATACCATTGATTTTGACCCATTGGGATCTGTCATGGAGGTAGCTGGAGAACTAGGTCAGAGGGCCAGATGAGAAACCAAGCTGACGAAGGGAGTCGAGCAATAGGGGGTGACATACAGTGTCAAAGGCCTTGGATAGGTCAATGAACACTGCCCCAGAGATCTCCCCAGAGTCAGGTGCAGAGTATATTTAGTGGGAGAACTCCAATAGGGCTGAAGTGGTGCTGTGACCAGGGTGGAAGCCATGCTGCTCTGAACATAATATGTTGTACTTGGATAGATAATCCATGAGTTGGGTGGATACAATTTTCTCAGGGCTTTTGGGGGATGGAGATTGGTCTGTAGTTGTTTGGTAATGTGCGGTCTCCATTTGTATGGATGGGGGTAATTTCAGCCAATTTTCATGCGCCCGGGAATTGGCCGAGGTATAGAGACCGGTTGAGAAGGTCAGTAAGGGGGGCTAACATGACATCAAGTGTTAGACGGAGAATCCTGGAATCAAGGGGGTCACAACTGGGGTTACGGCTGAGGAGGGCTTTTAGTAGGAGTGGTTTGATGTCGGGGGGGAGATATGGTCCAGAAAAGAAATGAGGGGCGAAAAATAGCAGGGGGGTTGGATGCACGGATAGGATTGAAGCAGTGGGCAGGAAGGACTGTACTTGGGTCAGAAAAGGTCGTGTTGAGGCAGTCGGCAGCAAGTTGTAGGTCACTATTAACTGTGCCGTTAACAGCCATCTGAGAAGGGGGAGAGATAAGGTTTTCCCATTAAGCTCCTTAATGTTATCCCAGAAAGCTCGAGCAGAGCCCCAGGATGAGGCCAGGGTGGTTTGATAGTATCTGGCCTTGGCTTGCCTTATGGCCCAGGTGCATTGGTTGCATTTACCAAAAAGGGCTTTAAATAAAGAACGAAGCCAAAACTTCCAAGGCTCCTAATCCTTCACAGAGCCACTCTGTGACAAACTCAAGTGAGTCTGCTGAATAGGCTGAAGCTAGGGGGAAGGCAAGCAGCATATGGCACCAGTTCGAGCCTGTGGAGGGACAGAGCAGGGTTCTGGCACACGGATACATTATGGCAGGCTGTGGAGCATTCCCTTATAAAAAGGTGATGTGTATGTTGAAGCTTGATGGGTCCATAGCCTGTGTTGGATATCCCTTATCCGGCTAAAGAACTAGCAACCATTTTGGCTCTGACCAGAGTTTATTTAGTAGAGAGAATTTATTGTGTGCTTGGTGTTGCCCCCTGACCTGTTAAAAATAAAAGCTGTTTTTTGCAGAGCTTGTGTGGATGTTTTTGGGCGAGAGGGAAGTGCAGCTGTTGATGCTTGAGGTACAGTACCAGTATGTCATCTTCCTGTACTGTAGACCATTTCAGGAGCTGCAAGAAACTTTTATCAATGAGTTGCCTGCCTGATGGAGTTAATTATCATGCTTAAATTTTAATCCCCCACCCCTACTCAAGAGTGCTTGTAACTGCGTATTGGGTATTACAGTGCCATCTATTACTGCAGCACATCCACCAAAAACCAAGCGGGGAATGAGTCTGCAGTGCCTTTAGAGTCCGTGTGGGATTTGGGGGAGGGGGGCTGTATAAAACTTTTCAGACCACTGTACTTGTGTTGGTGTAGTATTAAGTAAATATACAGCCCCAAACATTAAAATAGACCTGCATGTTTTAATAGTCATGTTTATACACTCCTCTCTTCAAATTCCATTAATTTAAGGAAGCCCCATTCTTCCCTTGAAATCTAAATTGGAACACCAATCTGGTATGAAATGGGATCTTGTTCTGCTTCAAAATGGCTGCTATTCCGTTCACTGTTACTTCAGCGTACTCTCCTAGTCATCGCATGGATGCAGTATCTTTCTGTAATAGAAGTTCTAAACATTCAGTAGTGGTGGTGGTTGTGGTAGTAGTAGCCCTCATAATACTAACATACTAAAATGCCAGCAGAATAGGCCTAACGGTCTTTCGCGTCTGCTCATTTGGTCAGCCCCCACCTTAGGAGCTGACCTCGCTGCCCCTCTCGCCTTCTGTGGCTTCTCCCTTCCCAGTTCTGGATATTCTCACTGCATTGGATTTTGCTTCCAGAACCCTTCCCCTGTACCTGTTCCAGCCCCTCTTGAACCCCTCCACCGTCTCTGCCTCCACCAGCTCCCTAGGCAGCGCATTCCATGGCTTCACTACCCTCTCAGTGAAGTAGCACCTCCTCCTTTCTCCCCTGAATCTTCCCCCTCCAGCTTCCACCCATGCTCTCTAGTGGCCCCCTCTTCCTTCCTTCGAAGCACCCAGACTGTTCCTCCCCTATTTACCACCTTCATGTACCTGAAGACCTCTGTCATGTCCCCCCGGTCCCTTCTCTCTTCCAATATGTACATATGTAGCTCTTTGAGCCTCTCCTCGTAGGTCCTGTCCACTAAGCCCCAATTCATTTTGGTTGCCCTCCTCTGGACCCTCCCCAGGAGTTTAATGTCCCTCTTTAAGTGTCACCTCCAAAACTGCACGCAGTGCTCAAGGTGCAGCCTCACTAAGCAGTTATACAGAGGGAGTATCACTTCCCTCCTTCTGGAGGTGATCCCCATAGCGATGCATCCCAGCGTCCTGTTGGCCTTAGCTGCTGCCCTCCTACAAGTCTCAGAGTTGTTCATCTTGACATCCACCACCACCCCCATGTCCCTGTCAGCCATCGAGACTTGTAGCATTCCCCCCCCCACCCCCCCGGGTGTACACTTGGCCCGGGTTTCTGGCCCCCAGGTGCAGTACCTTGCATTTCCCTGCATTGAATCTCAGCCTCCACTTCCTAGACCATCTTTCCAGGGCCACCCTCCCCTCCTCCCCATCCACCACCGCCCCAGTTTTGAGTCATCTGTAAAGAGATTCATCTCACTCCTGATACCTGTCCTTATGTCAGAGACGTAGGCTTTGAACAGGAGGGGCCCAAGGACTGATCCCTGTGGGACCCCACTAATGACCCTCCTTGGGGATGAGACTATCCAGCCAACTACGACCCTCTGGGTCCGGTCCTGGAGCCAATTGCCTATCCATCTGATCATCTGGTTCCCCACCCTCATATCTCCCAGCTTATCCAACAGGCCCACGTGAGAAACTGAGTCAAATGCCTTGCTGAAGTCTAGAAAGAGGACATCCACTGGTCTACCCGGTTCAAGGCACTAGTCACCCAGTCATAGAACTCCACAAGGTTTGTCTGACACGATTTCCCCGGGACGAATCCATGCTGTCTATCGTATAGGCACCCTGACTTTTCCAGGTCCCCCCCAGCCTCTCCTTGACAATGCCCTCCATCACCTTGCCCACCACTGATGTCAGGCTGACAGGTCAGAGTCTCGCCACCGCTGATTTTCTCCCTTGTGGATAGGCACTATATACGCCACCTTCGAGTCCTGGGGCACCCACCTTGTCCTCAGAGAGATGGTGAAAAGCTCTGCTAGGGGTTTCGCCAGGACATCCGCAAGTTCCTTCAGCACTCTGGGATGCAATTTATCCGGCCCTGGTGCTTTCTCCGTCTTAAGGGACCTGAGGGCTTCCCTCACTCCCTCTACTGTGATTTCCACTTCCGCTATCTCTTTTTCCTGCTTAGCCTCCCCCCCCGCCAGTGATGCCTCCCCCTCTCCCCTGACCTGCCGATCGGTAAGGTCCGCCCACCCAGTATCACTGTCTCCTCCCATGTATGATGCAGCACCTCCATTTTCCTTGGTGAAAACTGAGGTGAAGTACTCATTTAGTACCTCAGCCTGCTCCCCCGGGTCTTGTGCCAATCTCTCCCCTGTTTTAATCCTGCTAATCTGCCCATTCACCCTTCATTTTTCCCCAATGTATCTAAAGAACCCCTTGTTCCCTCTCCTAATTTCCCTGGCCAGGTTCTGCTCCTTCCTTGCCTTAGCCGCCCTCACCACCCTAGTGGCACTTCAAGCCATCAGCTCATATGCCCCTCGATCCCTTTCACTCCTTGAGCACTTGAATTGGCTATAGGCTGCCTTCTTTCCCTGCACCACCTCCTGGACCTCCCTGGTCCACCAGCAGGGTTTTTGGGCCCTACTGCATTTTCGTCTTACTCTTGCACAGGTGCTGGTAGCATCCTACACCCATCTCCTGATAATTTCCCACCTACTATCAGCATCCATGTCTAACCCAATCCCATCCAAATGCTCCTTAAGGATCCTTCCCATTTCCTTAAAATCCACCCCCCTGAAGTCTGTTACCTCCATCGTTGTGCAGCCTTCTACCCCTCCTAGGTCCAGGCAGAACCAGACTGTGGCATGGTCACTCCCCGCCAATGGGTCCCTTACCTCCAGGCCCCCAATCTGGTCACTCTCTGCCAGGACCACATCCAGTACCCATGCCTCCCTGGTCGGTTCCCCCACCTGCTGAGTTAGGAATGCGTCTTGAAAGATATCCAACAGCCTCTCATCCCTGGTCACCGAGGATGTCATAGTCTCCCAGTCTGTTCCTGGCATGTTTAAGTCCAACAGCACCCCCCTTCCCAGTCTGCAGCGTCTCCCAACATCTGCCACCAGACTCTCCTCCAGCTCCTCCACCAGGGCAGGGGGTCTATACACCACTCCAATTTTTACTCTCTTGCCCCCCCTTGTTATCAAGGTGACCCAAATTGCCTCCACGGTTCCCTCTGCCTCCTCTACTCCCCCATGCCAATGCAGTTTTTGACTATCATTGCTACCCCTCCTCCCCTTCCCTCCCCCCTGTCCTTCCTGAACATAGTGTATCCCTCCAGGTTCAGGTCCCAGTCGTGTCCTGCGGTAGCCCAGGTCTCAGTGACCACTGCCATATCCACCGCTCCCTCAGTTAGCATTGCCTGGAGCTCAGGCATTTTATTGCCCAAGCTCCTGGCATTTAGCAGGACTACCTTCCACCCTTTCCCTATACTTCTATTTCCCCTGTTCATGTTCCTATGGGGATTCTGTTTTCCCCTGGTCTGCACTTTACCAGTTGGCCTTTTCCCACAATCCTCCAACTCCCCAGGGGGGTGAAGACAGAGTCCCTCCTTTATCGGCACCCCCTCGACAGCCTTTTCTCCCATCCCTCCCCCCTTTACAAGTTTAAGCCCCACTTTTCACCAGTGAACCCTTCTATTTTCAACTTAAGCATTCCTCTCCCCTCCAAATTGAGATGGAACCTATCTGTAGCATACAGCTCCTTATCGTCCCACGTCTCCCCCCAATCCCCCATCAACCCATACCCTCTGGCCTCACACCACTCCCTGAGCCACTGGTTTATCTCCCTAATCTTCCTTTTGTGCTCCCCACTAGCCCTTGGCACCGGCAGGATTTCTGAGAAGGAAACTGTGCATCCTGTGTCATGACAGACCCTGGCAAGCTCCCTGAACCTTTCCTGTATCTCTAGCTCGCTATTTCCCTCAATGTCATTTGTACCCAGATGGACCAGTATGTCCGGGGAACCCCCACAATTCTTTGCCAGCTGATATACCTCATGCTTGGCCCTGTGCACCATTAGTCCAGGGAAGCATTTTGTTCTAACTGGCCAGGCTTTTCCCTCCCTATCCCATTTGATACCCCTGATCATAGAATCCCCCAACAGAGGCACTCTGACTGCTCCTTTTCCCCCCCCTTCCATGTCCCTCATCCTTTCTACTGGCCCCTCCACCCAGCCGGCTCCTTGTTCCTCCCCCTATCTGGGTGCCGCATGCTGCCCCCTCCTTATTTACCCAGGCCACCCCCTCCCCTCCGATCCTATGCCTCTCCTCCTCCTGAGTATCCTTCTGTACCTCGCTAACTCCCCCCTCACTGCTCGCGACTGGTCCTTCTCCACCATCCGCTAAACTAGCCTGGCTTGTCCTCCCTTCCTTCCTGTCTCCATTTAGTCCCTCCTTGCTTGTTGTGCTCCCCTGGCCTAAACTCTCAGTTCCCTTTACTGTATCCTCCTTGTACTTCTGGTCCTTCTCCTTGCCCTCTTCTCCCAACTGGTCCTTCTCCTTTCACTTTCCTCCCTCTTCCCCCTGCCCCTCCTGCTCTGATTCACTGCTCCCCCCATTTTCCTGCATTCCAGGTTCCCCTCTGTTCCTCCTGCTATCTGGCCCTCCCCTCCTGACCCCCTCTCCCTTTCCGTCTCTAACCACCCCTGTCATGGCTACATCACCCCCCTCATCCTCAAATAGAAGAAAAGAATTGAAGTGGTTACTGAGCATAAGTTCTGATCCACCTCCCCGCCTTGCTTCCTTATGTCCAGTCCCGGCCTTCTGCCTAATTCCCCGAGAATGTTGTCTCTCTGGCCCCACTTTGCGAGGGTCCCCAGTTACCTGCCTGCTTCCTTGCTAGTGTCCTCCTTTGGGTCCTCTCTGCCAGGGTCCCTATGTGACCCCTAGTATTCTCCTGCACTCCTTTCCCTATACAGCCCCCAGTGCTTGGTGCAACCCGTAGAAATCCTGCCCCTTCCCCAACCATACCCCCTTCCCCAGCTGTCTCCTAATCCCCGCAACCTCCTCCCTAAGCTGTGCCAGCTGGTAGCACACTGGGCAACCACCGAACTTCCGAGCCCAGTCCAGTATCATGGCTGCTCCACACCCTGTGCACCGCACCACCCTCCCAAAGATGCCAGCCCTAATGACGTGTGGTCCCATCCCCCTCCAAGTAGGTTTCCTTGGGTGAGCCACCAGGTTCCCACTAGTCCAAGATACACCCCTACTGCCTAATCAGGTCACCCACTAATCCTAGATACAGTCCCACAGTAAACCGGTAACCCTGTTACTAGGTGCAGTACAACACAGTAAACTTTTATAAGGGAAATGAACAACTCCCTAAGCTCCTCTCTCCCAGCCTTTAAATCTAGCCCCCAGTGGCTAGAACTACATGAGCTGCACCTGCAGCCTTTTCCTCCAATTGCAGGGCACGTGTTTCCCTATAAATTAGCAGAACTCTGGGGAGGGTGGGTTTTGGGCCTACACCCGACTCTTGAGAGAGTGTATCAGCCCTGTGTCTGCACCTCCAAGTCCGGCAGCCAAAGAACCAGCCCCAAGCAAATCCCACCAAATAGGTTTTAAATCAGAAGAAATAGGCCCCCACCAGCACAGCCTGTTACACAGTGAAACATCCAACAAATGAGCCCACTTACAGCCACCAAACCAGTTTTCAAACTTCCAACAGCCCCCAAAACAATACCCTGCTAGCCCCTTAGAAGTAAGAAAGAAAAGAAATAACCTTCTACCAAGTAAAATCTACAAGGAACCCTGTGAAAACAACAAGAAGCAGCTACAGTCCTGGAACACAACTGATCCTGTCCCCTTCCAGTTCCTTCTGAGAAGCCAAAGCAGCTAACACCACAAACCTGATTCAGCTCTGCCTCCAGTCAGTTAGCAGAGTAAGACCTGGTCAGGCCATTAACACCCTTCTCCCACTCTGCATTAACCTTTGCAGCTAGTGGAGTCAGCAAAAAGGAATCAAAATTCAACTCAAAGTCCCCAAAATGTGTTTGCTGGCAAAGGAAACAGGTCTCCAATTTAATCAGCTTCACTAACAACACATCAAAATAGGCTTGAAATTAACAGATGTAGGTCTCCAATTCAAATAACCAGCCCCAAGCAAATCCCACCAAATAGGTTTTAAATCAGAAGAAATAGGCCTCCACCAGTGCAGCCTGTTGCACAGTGAAACATCCAACAAATGAGCCCACTTACAGCCACCAAACCAGTTTTCAAACTTCCAGCACCCCCCAAAACAATACCCTGCTAGCCTCTTAAAAGTAAGAAAGAAAAGAAATAACCTTCTACCAAAGTAAAATCCACAAGAAACCCTGTGAAAACAACAAGAAGCAGCTACTATCCTAGAACACAACTGATCCTGTCCCTTTCCAGTTATAGGATTACAAATATACACACACACACACACACACACACACACACACACACACACACACACACACACAGATACATAACAGAACAGGAACAAAAGCATACATATAAAATCTCAGACATGATTAAAAACTGAGCCCATCCAAATTCTTAAACAGACCATCTCAGACCCAAAAAGCTTGTGCAAACAAGAATGTTTTCAGTTGTTTAAGGTGCCTCCGGGAGGTGCCCCAGAAACAAATTCCACAATGCTGGGGCAACTACCTGAAATGCTCTGTCTCCGAGCTCTTTAACCTCACTCTGGGGACCTCCAGGAGAGCATCTGTTGTTGATCTGAGGGGGCAAGATGGGACGTAGGGATGCAGGAGCTCCTTCAGGTAGCCCAGACCCGAGCTGCGTAGGGCCTTGTAGGTCAAAAGGCCTACCTTGAAGGTGATGCGCCAGTCAGTGCAGCACTGGAGTGATATGACTGAATCTAGAAGGACCAGTCAACACCCATGCTGTTACATTCTACAACGGCTGCAGGTGCCACAGTGCACCACCTCTGACCCCGAGGTAGAGGGCATTACAGTAATCTAGTCTCGAGTTCATGAAAGCATGGACCACTGTGGCCAAGTCTTTGGGCAGGACAAAGGGCTTGATCTGGATGATGTTTTGGAGATGGTAAAAATCCAGTCTGGACAACCGCCGACACCTGAGCATCAAATGTCCACTCGCTGTTCAACTCAAGGCCCAAATTCTTCACCCTTGATGAAACCTTCAGTTCTGTTGGGCGTTTGTAAAGGCCCAACCTGTCACCAGAGTCTCCAAGCCCAGCTCTCTGATCCAGCTCTATCACTAGTACCTCAGTCTTCCCAGGGATTAGTCCCAGCCAGTTCAACGCCGTCCAAGCCTGGATCTCTGTCAAGCATTTATTCAGCACATCGGCCACGTCTGGTCTACCAGGTGTGAAATATGGGTAGAGCGGAGTTTCATCAGCGTAACAATGAACTCTGCTCACACCATCTTTGACCTCACCCAAGGGCAGCATATACACTATGAATGACAATCTTGGGGAACTCCACAGGGCAGGTCTCTCTGGTTCAAGGGGACAAGTTCCCATCACTACCCTCTTGTCTCAGAGTAAGGACTCAGCCCAGCTAATGAACTTGCCAATGAGTACCACATACTCCCGCAGCCTATCCAGGGTTTTAAATAATTGATTAGCAGTTTTTTTCTTGGGACTATACTAACTGTACAGAAAATATTTATAAAGATTATCTAGAAGTGCTGTTTGTTAAACACAGTGAGGCAAGAGCTATGCATATTCACAAAGATTTAGCACTTTTATGAGCAAAACGCTAATCAATTTTTAGAGTTCAATAAATCCCTGTTGTCCAACAACACCCTATGGTCCACAGTGTCGAACACTGAGGAGAGAGAAAGGACAAGAACTGTACACTCTCCCCAATCCCTCACCCTGAGCAGGTCATTCAACACACTGACCACCGCTGTCACTATGCTATGCAAGGCCATAAACCCAGACTGGAAAGGTTTATAAATTTGGAAGTCTAAGAACCTTCCACAAAAGGGTAAGGTTCGAGATGGGCCTTTAATTTGCAAGGATGTCAGGGTTTCTTCAGCAGTGGCTTAACCAGAGCTTGTTTTAAGATTCTGGGAAACAACCCAGCTGACAAGGAACTCTGACTATCCCGGCAAAGACCAGGCCCTGGGCTTTGCAGCCAACTAGTAGCTGTGTCAGGTCCAGGTCACAGAATGTTGATTTCTGTCTTAGGACTATCCAACAGACCACCTGCATTATCACTGGCTTGACCTCACCCTAGGATGGCTGAATGCCATCCCCCACATGACAAAAGCCACTGCTGGAGGACTGAATTCTGCTTGGAGCAATCCTGGATCTCACAGAGGATACTCTGTCTTAGAAGAATCAAGTGGACTCCTCACATTTGTGAGTTGAAAAAGCTCTAACGGGTTCAAGACAGGCCGGATGTAATAGCCTGTCTACAACCCAGAAGAGCTGAGCCGGTCAGTTCCTCCATGCTGCAATCATCCTAGACATAAAACTTGTGGTTTTTCTGGATGATTGTATTCTGATACTCATTATGAGTCATCAGAACCAACTTGTTCTCCTGAGACCCAGACTTCCTCCAACACCTCTCTAACCACTGCACCCTTGTCTTCAGCTTCCTTAGCTCCTCATCAAACCAAGGGGAGCCAAGGTGTGAGACAAGCAGGCATACATGGATCAGTGCCAGACAGTCCAGGGCCCCAGTAACAGCAGTGTTATAGGCCGCCACTGCTTCTCTGACCACTGGCTCAAGCCTCCAACACAGACAAAAATGTCCAGTTCCGTCATTAGTCCCTCTGGTTGAATACCCCCAAAAGGGCAGAACTGGACCATTTCCACAGGGGGGGGTGACATTCAGGGGCATTTTAAAGCTGACTCCAATGGTGCAATTGTCGGACCAAAGTGACCCGATCAATCTTGAAGGTGTAAGTTTCCAGTCCCAGATGGAGCACCAGATCAAGCACATGGCCGGACTGGTGGGTCCCGGATGTGAAATGCAGGATCGGGCCCAGAGCCTCCATACTTAACAAGAGGTCTCTGGCCCCAGGCAATGTTACATTGTCCACCCAGGTGTTGAAGTCGCTGAGAATAATCCATCTTGACGACAAAGGACGTCGCCTACTGCAAGAAGCTCCAGTTCCACCCAGTTGGACGGTAGACCAGGAACACTCTAAACTCCACACTGGACCGCCCCGCAGAGCCACACACTCAAAAGAACTCTGTCCCCAATTGAGTGTACCATCAGGCCCAGCTCCGATCTAAAACGGAAACAGATTGCACCCCACCCCCCTATCGTGGTCCTTCCTCGGGCAGTGCAAAACAGAGTACCCGGCCGGGACAGACGACTCTAGCACAGGGTCTGAGGTAGCTCCCAGCCAGTTCTCCATAATACAAGCCAGATCGATGTACCCAGCAAGGCCAGCCATTATAGCTGTCTTGTTAGCCTTCGAGCTGGCATTGCAAAGCACCACCTGATGATGAAAGATTGGGGACGGTTCATCAGCTACCTGTCCTTTGTCTGGAGGATACCCTAGGTATAGACAAGGCACGAGGGACCTTGCTCCCACTGTCTCCTTAACCTTAGGTGAAACCCTTGAAATTCTGCAAGGATGAGGATCCAAGACAAATAATATATAGTATTGTAAATCTGCCAAAAACTGAACCATCCTTCTGCCCAAGTTAGGATCAGGTACACCAGTTGTGAAGGAAACACCAGTGGGTCTACTGGCTATAGTACTCAACTGTGAAAAAGATAACTGGTTTGATAAACAGTTACCATAGCTGCTGACCCATTGAACAAAGTCAAGTACCCTCCTTGTACTGCAGTCTGTTCCAGCTGTAAAACTGAAAAAGCAAAAGCTAGTGTTGGCCAAAATTTTAATTTTTGCCAGCAGTACTGATTTCATTTCCACAAAATGGTCTTTGAATTTCATAACTTTCACCAAAATTAAATTTTCAGTAATTTCTATTGCTTTTATGCTTACTTATCCAAATATCAAACAGTGTTGCAGATTTGAAGTATTGTACTATGTGAGTATGTGAACCAAGATTCTTGTCGGAGTTATAGCCTGAGAAATATTTTCACGAAAGTTCCCAAAAATAATTGCCTAACTTTGTGCCCTTATACGGTTGGAACTGCTCATCTAAATGTCTTGAAGTTTGGCATGCCATAAGGAAAGGACATCTCATGACAAGTGCATACCCTGTTTGGGGTCTCTACTAGCTGAAAAGACAACTGAGCTATTACCAATTATACAATAGCAAAGACATTTTCTGTCTTCTGGTTGTTCAGTATGCGCCTGGAACAGTGATGTTATTGCACAGTAACATCACTGTATTGATTTGCCAAATATTTTCTCTTAAGCAACAAAAATATATACTGCCTCACTAAAAATATACTAAAAACATTTTTTCATTTTTTTTTTTTTTAAATTTTGTATAACATCGAGCCATTGTATAATTGCAATAAGGCACTCCAAGTGTGTGTGTTATTATGTAATAACGTCGCTCCTGGGGTGTTGGAAGCACTCGGCTTCACCTCATGCTTCAGCCCATCCCAGGAGTGATGTCATTACACGATAACACACATCTTGTCATGCCTTATTGCTTAAACAGATTCACAAAATTCCAAAATGGAATTTGCTAATTTCGTCCAACATTGCAGAAGAGTGATGGGAAGCGGATCCCGAGGATCACTAGAGCAGCAGGATGGGAGGGAAAACTGTATGTCATTGTCCACCTAGGGACACCTGATGAGGCTAGGATAGTGCAGGAGGAGTTCAGGAAGTTGGGGAGGAGTCTTAGGCAGGTAGCACACTCATTGACCTTTCCTGAGGTGCTGCCTGACTATGACGGGTGGGAGGATAGGGTACTCCATACTACGGGATTCAACTTATGGTTGAAGGAGTGGTGCAGAGAAGAGGGGTTCAGCTACATTGGGGACTGAGGTCCCACCTATACAGGGAAGATGGTCTGCATCCATTTGGGAGGGGGGATCCATTGTCCTCAGTGAACAGTTTAAATGTTACATTGGCAAGCATTTAAACTAGCTAAGGATGGTGGTGGAAGGAAACAGGGAGACATAAACTGCCCCCCCTCCCCAAGCTGAGGTAGTCAGTAGGGAGAATCCTGAGGGAGAGAAATCCCCAGGGCTACCCAACAACAAAAATAAACACAATGGTAGAAATGAAGAGAGATGAGAATAAGAGCAGAGGGGGTAAGGAGAGAAGGCAAAAGGGAAGAAGGAGTTGACAAGCAGGGTGGTGGCAGAAGCTGGAAGGCCATGTGTGCAAATGCTTGAAGTGTGGGAAATAAAACCTCACCCATCATGGCTGAGGCTGACCTGGACATTGTCACCATTATCGAGTCATGACTGGGATAGAGCCATGCCAGGCTATACTCTGTTCAGGAAGGAGAGGGTGAGAAATAAAGAGGGAAGAGTGGCTCTTTATGTGAGGGATAGCATAAAAGCAACTGAGATACAGGGAAGAGCAGAGGTACTGTGGGTCACCTAAAACATGAGAAAAGGAGCTGCTTGTCGCATGGCGTGATCTACAGACTTACACAATTGAGGGGAATAGTTGGATAGGGCTCTAAAAGATGGCAAACAAGGGGGAGGTGCTGCTGGTGGGGGACTTCAATCTGCCTGATGTAGACTGTAGCATCCCAGCTTGAGCTAGGAGCAGGAATATCCTGGACTCCCTGTAGGGGGTATTCCTCGGGCAACTAGTGAAAGAGCTCACTCATGAGAGGACAATATTGGATCTTGTACTCTCCAATGGGGCCAGGGTTGCAGACATCACAGTTGGTGCCCACCTGGGGACTAGTGAGGTCTGGGGGGATACTAAGATGTATAGGGAGACGCAGCACCAGCAGAAAACAGGAAGTTGTTATCCTTCCATACAGACAGTTGGTGAGACCCCATCTGGAGTACTGTGTCCAATTCTGGAGACCCCATCTCCGCAAGGACATAGACAAGATGGAGGCAGTCCAGAGGAGTGCAATTAAAATGGTGCAGGGTCTGCAAGAGAAGCCATACGTGGAGAGACTAAAGGAGCTTAATATTTATACCCTTGAGGAAAGGGGAAGGGGGACATGATAGAAACTTTTGAGTACCTCAGTGGCATCAACAAAGTCCAAGAGGGTAGCATCTTTCAGAAAGAGAGATGTGCAAGAACAAGAGGGCACAATTTGAAGAAGGGGGATGGCTCGGGCAATGTGAGGAAGTATTTTTTCACAGAGATGGTGGTGGACGCATGGAACAGCTTTCCTGAGGAGGTTGTGGGGTCTAAAACTCAGGGAGAATTCAAGAATGCATGGGACAGACATAAGACAATTCTTGTGGTGGGTGGGAAGAAATAGGCTGTTTGGTTAACTAGGATCTGCAGCTTATCCTGTAGGTAGGGAAACAGGCAGACTAAGTGGGCCAAGTGGTCCTTTTCTGCCATCAAAGTCTATGTTTCTATTTCTGTGGTTCAGTATAAGTACTGTGGCAGAATTGAACCATACAAAGGTGAGGGTCCTGGACTTCAGGAGGGCTGATTCTAAAAATATGGGAGGGAGCCTCAGGGATGCCCTGGTGGGGAGGGAATGGGGGCGGAGGAGCAGTGTGTGAAACTAAAAGGGGGATAGAGAAGGCAAGTAAGCAAAAGCAGGAGGAAAAGAGATAGCTATGGTTCTTAAAAGAAGTGGCCGGCAAGGTAAGTGCAAAAAATTTAGCATTCAGGAGGTATAAGGAGACAGAGAGAGAGGAGAATGGGGGGTGGGGGGTGGTATCAGGAGAAATGGAGAGAGAGGCAGGAAAAGCAATTAGGAGCACAAAGTTGCAAATGGAGAAGAAAATATCCCAGGCAGTAAAGAAGGGGGGCAAGATATTTTTCAGGTATGTAAGTTTTTTTATTTATTTATTTATTGTAATCTCGGATTCACCTTTTTGAGAACAAGCTCATTACATAAATTCTATGTCAGGTAAAAGCAGTAAAAGTAACAACAGTTGGTTTTAGAGGTAAACGGGTAATACAAGTGCTATACATTATATAACTTCAAAACGAAGAAAGAAAACAATACAGATAATGTACAATATGCCAGTATTTCAAGGAATGGACAGGGAAAGGTAATAGGTATGAGTGCAGAGTGAGAGATTCTTCAGCACAGGGCTCAATCAAAAGAGGGGCAGGGGAGAAGAGAGCTAGTAAGTGTGCAGGTTGAACTAATTCTTCAGGCCATGGGACCATGTCAAGAAATGATCAGGGGAGTGAGACTATCAGAGTGACTGTCACAATGACAGTCAAGTAGGGAGGGAAATTTTAGGAGGGTGTGGAAAGGGGTATAATAGGGAAGATGGGAAGGGGGGGACAATAGCTTGAGTTGAGAAATAGGCAGGGGGGGAGATAATTTGAAGGGCGTGAAGGAATCCAAGGCCATTTCAGGCAAGTACCAGTTGTCTACATGGAATCGGGCAGAATTTTTGCTAAGTGAAGAGAGACCGGGGAGGGGATAGTAAGGCTTTTGAAGGATGGGGGAAGAGTGCATGGAGGGGGAGCAGGAAAAAAAGAAGATATCATAAACAAATACTTTTATTCAGTGTTCACAGTGGAAAGGGTAGGCGAGGAACCACAGATAAGTGCCAGAAGCATTGAAGGAAGGGAGGTGGACACTAGTCCATTTATGGAGGAGAGAGAGAGTTCTGAAGGAACTCACAAATCTGAAAGTGGACAAGGCAATGGGGCTAGATGGGTGCCTTCAAGAATATTGCAGAAGCTCAGAGAGGTGCTGGCTGCACCTCTGAAAGCTCTGTTCAACCAATCGCTGGAGACAGGAGTGGTTCTGGAGGACTGGAGAAGGGCAGATGTAGTCCCACTTCACAAAAGTGGTAGCAAGGAAGGGGCTGGCAATTACAGGCCAGTCAGCCTGACTTCAGTGATGAGGAAAGTAATGGAATCACTACTGAAGGAAAGGACTGTGGAATATCTTGAAGTGGCTTACAAGATCTGCAGCAGCATGGATTCACTGGGAGCGGTCATATCAAAATGTCAGATTTCTTTGGGTGATCAGGGAATTAGATCAGGGTGGAGCGGTGGATGTGGCCTACCTAGATTTCTGTAAGGTCTTTAACACTGTTCCACATAGGAGACTCGTAAACAAACTGGGCAGCCTAGGAGTGGGTCCAAAGGTGGTAAACTGGGTGAGAAATTGGTTAGGAAACAGGAGACTGAGGGTAGTGTTAAACGGAATTCACTTCGAGGAAGGGTAGGTGACCAGTGTATACCGTTGTTACAGCAATGGTGACACAGTGAAGACCAGTACAGTGACAGAATCGGCTGTTTGCTGTACTGGTCCGCTGTGTTACTGATGCCACTGTCTCCAGGGTGTTCGTTCCCTCCACAAAACAATTCTGACTCGGAGCTGGAAATCTACAGTGCCCCTCCTTCGCAAAAAACACTTGTGTCCCGGATGGCACAGTGGTGGCCGTCGGCATTGTGCTATCGCTGTACCAGCCGTCGACAGAATTCCTGTTGCTGTGGCGTGGTGGAACTGGTGTCCAGTGGGGGTGCCACAGGGATCAGTATGGGGACCAGTCCTCTTTAACGTCTTTATTAGCGACATTGCAGAGGGGCTAGAAGGGAAGGGAAGGTATACCTCTCCGTAGATGACACTAAAATCTGAAATATGGTTGACACTCTGGTGGGGGGTGGTGGAGAAAATGAATAGAGATCTAAGAAAGCTAGAGGAGTGGTCAAGGATGTGGCAGCTCCTTTTCAATGCAAAGAAGTGCAAAATCATGCAGTTGGGGAACAGAAACCCAGGCGTGGAGTACAAAATGGGGGTAATAGTATTAACGACCACCAAACAGGAAAAAGTGCTGGGGTACTCGTATCTGATGACATTAAAGGTGGCAAGGCAGTGTAACAAGGAATTAGGGAGAGCAAGGGGGATGCTAGGGTGCATAGGGAGGCTATCACCAGCAGAAAGAGTGAGGAGGTGGTACTGCTGAATGAATCGGTGGTGAGACCTCGCCTAGAGTACTGTATCCAGTTCCGGAGACCACATCTCTGGAATGATGTAGGCAGAGTGGAGGTGGGCCAGCGGAGGGCAACTAAAATGGTGCAGGGTCTGCAGCAAAAGCCCTATGAGGAGAGACTAAAGGATTGCAGTATGAACACACTGGATGGAAGGAGGGAGGTGGGATATGAGAGAGACTTTCAAATACCTCATGGGTATAAATAAGGTTCAAGAAGGAAGCATTTTTCAGAAAAGAAGGTGCTCAAGGACACGGGGTCATGCTGTGAAGCTGTAGCGGGGTAGACTTCAGGGGAGATGTAAGGAAGTACTTCATAGAAAGGGTGGTGGATGCCTGGAACAGCTTCCCAGCAAAAGTTGTGAAGGCTAAAATGATAACTGGGTTCAAGAATGCATGGGATAGGCATAAAGGAACTTTAGTGGTAGGGAAGGGGGGAGTAAAGCAGAAGATCAAGTAGGGTCTGCGGTGTTGCAGTAGGTAGGGTTAATAGGCAGACCAGTTGGGTCAAGCGGTCCTTGTCTGCCATCAAATTCTATGTTTCTGTGTACAGTAAGACCATGATAAAGGATTTCTTTCATCTTAGCTGCGCTGTCCTTGATAAATTTGAAGTAAAAAGGATTTGTAGGCTGCAGTGCAACGAATGATGGGCAAACTTGGAATTGTACTTGGAGCCATGTGATCTTGGTCAGGAGCCCTTTAATTTATATTGGGGTGCAGAACCTTAAGTTCATGGGCACCAAACATTTTGATGTAGCCTGGAGAGCAGAGCTCTTTGATATACTACTCTATGTGTGTGTGTGTGTGTGTGTGTGTGTGTGTGTGTGTGTGTGTGTGTGTGCGGCTGAAGGTTTATGATCACATGGCTGTTGATCATACTGCTGAAAGATGCTATTCATCTTACTTGCATTACTGACTTTACACAAAAAAGGCTTGTGTATAGCACTAGTCTCATGACTGTATCTGTCTTGAGTTGGCAGGCACGAGTTGTCACCATGTCAACAGTACTCTGTGTGTGAGAACCTCTTGCTGTATATGAGGTGTCTCTGACAAGGTACACTAACTGGCTGATACAGATGCTTTCAGAATTTGTTATAAAATGAAACGCTGCTTTTGGGGCGGGCACTTTTGTTTTGGTGCACGAAGTATGCATAATTAATAAACTTAGTAACGCACCTGATTAATCCTGTAATGTTTAGTTTTTTTACAGTACTAGACAAAAAAGTGAAATCTCAACACATGCTGCTTTTCCAGTTTTGAGTGAATGCATTTTTATGCTTTTAGTTTAAAAATGATGATAAATTTACACCCAAATGCTTTTGGGGGTGGGGGTGGAGCTGAACAGTGTGAGCCATGTTTTATAAATTCCCATAATTTTATTTATTTTATTTAAAATCGTGGTTACCGGGATAGACGCACTGAGCCAAGGCTCATTTTCAGGTGCAGCCCGGGGGTGCAAGCATGACAGCTAGTAATAGGTGAGGCATGTAAGAAAACAATGCAATTATTGGGAAAGGCTAGGCATACATGGTGTCTGGGAAATAAACGAGGATAGAGCAAAACTGTACAGAAAGACCGAGCATACATGCTTGCTTAGGTGGCAGACAGAGAAATAGGAAAAACTTGCAATTTAATACATAAAAGATTCATGGGGCAACCATGGTATTAGGCTAGTAACCGGATACAGGACAACATATAGTGGGTAAAAAAGGACAGGTACGAAGAGTAGGCGGGTAATAATAACATTGTATAGCAGCAAAAAAATGCACACCTCAATCAGTGGTAAGTGAAGCAAAAGTGGTACTTAATCACACATCACAAAAAAAACACCAAGTTACAAAGCTCCATTCAAATTGCTGTGCACCTTGACTGGTTTCGTACTCACTAGTACGTCATCAGGAAGGTGTGTATGCTAAGCCTGTATCAGGTTTAAAAATAAATAAATAAATAGTTCTCTTACAGTTACAATAGTATAACAGTGCAATGAGTTATAAAGTGTTCAACAGTGCCACAATATGAGCCTAAAATGACAGCATATTAAATATACGTGTCAATATAAATATACACGTTGGCTTGGGTGAGATTTATGGGAAGATGGCTGGAAATTGAAGAGGAGGAGGGTGAGGGGAAAGAAGAGATAAGAGTGAGGGGGAAGCGGGGCAGGAGCAAGGGAGGAGATTGAAGTGGTGAAAGTGTTCCTTTAAAGAAAGAAAGGAGGAGTAATTATGGAGTTGTGAGGGAGAAGGTTCCAGAGGGAGAGGAGCCTGTAGGAGAAGGCAGACTGACCTGTAGAGGTGCAAGAATGGGGGAAGGAGTGAGTTTCCTGTATGGAGATCATAGGAGGAGGGGCAGCTGGTGATAACTTGGAAGAAAGGTAGAGAGGAAGTAGATTGAACCAAAATTCAGCAGTGAAAGTCAGGGAGTGGGTAGAACGCCTGAGGAGAGTGGGAGGAAGGAGTCGGAGGAGTAAAGACTGTGGAGTAAAGACTGCAATGGTGAGTGTGAGGTGGTGTTTGTGGCAAAGCAAAAGAATGAGTTCAGAAGCTTGGAGAGTGAGGAGGCTGAGAGAGTTTCGTATACTACTCAGCACAGTCAAAGATCAGTAGAATCATTATTTTTTATATATACTTAGTTTATCTCCTTTCCTGGCCACTGCCTTCAGCCTGACCACCCCCAAGCCCGACATGCCAGAATCACTGGGGCTTGGCATTATGCCTGGCCCGGGAGTGGAGCCTGTGGAGGGTCAGGCGTCATCCTGTGGCCAGATCCATTTTTCATTTTTCTGGTGTCCCTCCCCATTTTACCTCAGGGCCCCAGGAGTAGAGACTCGTGCACATGGAGGCGCGTGCATACGTACTACAGCCCCGGTGATGGCCCCTTCCGCCCACCTGTCAGCCGAGCGCCTGGTGCTCCCTCTGGCCTGTGCTTCCCCCCTGGCCTCCACCGCAGGGCAGTCAAGACGATACCACCATCCTCCCCTGAGAGGAGAGCTGCCTCTAAGCAGCTCTATTCAGCTCCGCACCGTTTCCCCCACCGACTTCAGGTCTGCACTCATTCCTGAACACAGGTCGTCGGCATGGCAAGAGGCAAGGCGTCCAGCGCCTTAGCCTGCAGCACCACCAGGCTGGCTGTAGAATCATTTTTGAGATCAACTTGCAACAAATGGGGAAGGGGAGGCCGTCCTTATTTTGGCATGGTAGTCCCAGTTTTGGCTAGAGTTTGGAATATATGTAGTTGATGTGGATGGTGAAGCCTAGATGGTTGTCCATCCAAACCCTGAGGTATTTGAATTCAGACACGCAAGCAAGTGGGGAGCTGTCCAAGGTGGTAAACACCGGTGGGGACGAGGTTTTGAATAACTTTTGAGTGGTGCCAAAGAGCATAGCAACACTTTTTTTTTTTTTTTCCTGTTGACCTTTAGGTGATTGACTTGAAACCATAATAGCACTTTATTTAGATCTTGTTGGAGTGTGGCATGAATGGCGGTTGTGGAGGGACCTGAGGTGAGTAAGATGGAGTCATCTGCATACATATAGATGAGGGAACTGGAGCACACTGACAGAGATCATTTAGAAATGAAAAAAACAAGGATGGGGCCCAGAATTAACGCTTGGGACATCAGCATGGATTGGGAGGAGAGGAGGAGTTACCTGCTTGCACTGGTTGCTGTCTGTTGGAAAGATATGAGGTGAACCAGCTGACGGGGGTTCGCCAGTGGGTGAAAGCTTGTTTACCAGGAGGGGGCCGGGAGATGGAATCAAAAGCTTTGGCCAGGTCCACAAAAATCACAGCGGTGACTTGTCCCTGCTCCGTAGCTGTTTAAAATATGGTCTGTGACCCGTAGTAAGGGTGATGTGGTTGAGTGGTGTTTTCTAAATGTGGATTTGAAAGGTGACTGGTGACGGTTATGATGTCAGACAGCCTAGTGTGCACAAGGGGTTCCTGTAATTTGGCAAGGGCAGGGAGGAGGGAGATTAGTCTGAAATTTCTTGGGATACAAGGATCTCCACCTTTTGTGGAGGTGCAACACTTTAGCAACCTTCCAAGCCTGAGGTACTGTGCTGGAGGAAAAGGAGAGCTTTAGTAGGTGAGCCAGGAAGAGCAATCACAGGGGCTGATAGGCGGAGGAGCTTTGGATGAACAGTCTGGGCTGGATTTGCTTGGGTTTATGGAGTAGTGCACAGAGGACCTCTGGGGGAGCTAGAGAAGTGGAAACCATCCTGAGATGGGAGGGTTGGGGTGGGAGGTCAGAGAGGAGAAGTTGAAACCATCCTGAGATGGGTAGGGGGGAGAGAGGGCACAGGTAGTAAAAAAAAAAAAAAAAAAAAAAAAAAACTTGTTGAAGGCCTCGGCTACAGAAGTTGGATCAGAAATAGTCAAGCCATTTAGTTTTAAGATTGGTGAAGATGATGGGGTTGGAGAGTCGATAAGGGAATGAGGATGAGGAGGTGGAAGGCTTCTTTGTGCTTGCGCCCTTTGGCTGAATGGGATGGAGAGTGAGGGGATGTGCGCACTCTCCAGAAAGAGGAGGGGGATGAGAAGTTTTCGTTTTTAAATGCCTTTTTAAAGTTTCATTTCATTTTTATTTTTTATACTTGATAACTTGACGAGCATCACTGCCTGTTTTCACAAGTGGCAAGTAGTACATAAAACCGACATAATCATTCAATACAAGACACATAAATACTATACATAGCTTTTTTGTTTGTTTTTTATAATGTAACTGTAACCCCTAGATGGCGCTATCCCAGGGGCTACTACCCCTGCCTGATTTGCCACTAACAGGTTGAGGGGCCTGGATCCAATGGCGGGTGCCTCCACCCAGAGGTCAGGGTTTGCAATAGTTAAACTAACTTGGTCACAGCCCTCTGGGACACTGCAACCCCCCTTTCTTCCCACTAGTGGCCCACACAATATATCAGAATTACCTTCACGGTATACACTTACCCCCAGGACTGGTTCCGGCACTGGGACCTCCTGTGAAATGAGATACAGTGCAACAATCACAGTACAGTACTTTAACATAGACAAATACCTCAGGCAGTATAACTTTGCTGAAACAAGCAGCTCTGATTTATTTAGGGGATATAACAAGGACAGGGAAATCAGGTTAATTAGCTTATCACTCTAATAATCTATCCTATGGCTCTGTGCACAGGCTATCCCTATCAGTTACTGTCCCTGGGTACCCAAGCCCTAGTGGCTAGTCCAAACCGTGGCAGCTGGTAGGGGCCCTTTACACAGAGAAAAGGAAAATTAAACAGTCAGCAGTACAGTAATTCCATTTGGATTTAATGTGGCAATTCAACAGGGAGCAACCTGAATTAGTACTCACGACCTCCAAATAAGATAGGGTCCTTCAATGTCAGCAGGGCTCACTTGAGGTACACAAACCTCTTTCACACATTTATATAAAAGAAAGCACTATACCAGGCAGGCTGCATCTGTATCCCGATCGCAATTACTGCACAATACCCGGGAGAACACACAGCAGATTCAGTTCCTGACAGACCGAGTGCAATTTTCAGCAATTCCTCCAGTCTTCTACAGGGTGAGCCTGGTTTCTACTCTTCAGATATTCTTTGATTCTCTTCACAGGACGGATTCAGTCCTAACAAGCTGTTACACAAGCTGCAGACCGGAACTCTGGGCCTTACACACGTTTTTTGACTAAAACTGCACACTGAAAAAGCACAGGGCTCCTTCCTTCTTCACTGCCAAAGCTCAACTGAAACTCCAACCGACAAAACGGGCACTTCCTTTGAGTTCCTCCCGGTTCTTGACTGGATTAGCTGTCACTCACAATAGACTGCTGCTGTTGGTTCAAAAGGCACTGAAGTCTAAACTACATCTCCCAGAGTCACTGCCCATACAATCCTCTTGTGGCTGGCTCAGATTATGAGTCCAAGTTCTGATTCGTCCAAGGCACCATTTTAGAGCTAGCTTACCCCACACTGATTGGTCCAGTTCAGCAGTTCAAAACCAGAATGGGGAACTAGACAGACACAGTTCTGACTGCAAATAAAGCAGGTTAGACAAACTGTAATTTCATTATTACTGTAAATGATTTCTGGCAAACAGTTACATCTTTCAGATAGGTTCCTTTGCACTCTAGTGACTGCAAAATGGAGTGAATTGGCAGCAGCTCGAGTGGTGCTCAAACAGAGAAGCAAGAGTCCCCATACAAACTAATTATGTCTGCAAGCAGACAGCTCTTAAAGAGACAGTACCAGAGGTTCTAAAACACTCACTGATAAATGGCTTAAACGCCAAACACCATTCAGGCTTGGAGCATTCAAGCAAGCTCCTGAAGTCTTTTTGGGAACCCCTATTTGCAGGGGGTTACACCCTTCCTGGTTTGGGAAAGCTTGACGTCCGCTACAAGCAAGTACCCCCATAAGTTTTAACTGCAACCATATACATTTGCATTAGGCTCCACATGTAATCATCAGTCAATATATCATTTTACCAAGAACACATTTCTGAAACATTGCAGTACGTCACTCTTTACACAGTATTACACACATTGTACCATAACTCAAGTTATTACCTCTTGTACATGAAACCTGAGAGAGGGGCCCTTCCTATCAGTTACCTTGGGGCTGGGACGGGACAAGGGCACCATACTGAAAGGGCAACACAAGTAACTTGGGTTAGCACTGGCGCTCAGTTTGGGCAATGAGCTCTGGGACACATACACTCCTTTATGGACAACATTGAGAGGCAAATCCACAGGCCTCCAAAGGGAATCATAACTGAGGGTGCACCACAGGCTTTATAGCTCGACCAGTCTTTCTAGGGGAACTGTTACAGTCTCTGCACTCTGAGCCTCATTTTCAGCATTGTCCTCACTTGTCAGGGGAGTCTCCATGGGGGTAGAGAGGCTAGAACTTGGGGCACTTTCAGCTCCAGGAGTTACAGTTTCTGAGTCCACAACATTTGGCTCGCATGGAGAGCTTTCGGACACTGGCAGTGGACTGTCAGGGCACTCAAAATACTCTTCTTGTTCGGGTGTATCACCAGTCTGCCCCAATCTATCATTTTCCTCCCCTGAAAGCTCAAACAGTTCAACCATGCACAATGATTCCATTTCATCTGATCTGATGCTTTGCACTTCACTTTCTGGGAGCATTGGCTCAGGGATGAAGCTGGGGGCTTAGACAGTCCAGAAGGCCCAGCTTTGTCTCCAGTATTGACTAGGGATTGCCCTGAAACAATTGACTCAGTTCGTAAGAAGGATAGTATTCAAAGTCACTCTCACTTTCTTCCGATATGGACTGACAGTCATGCTCAACTGGGACTTGTGGAGGGAACACTTTAACTTTGCTTCTGTAGGTGCAGACTTTCTTGATCTTTTCTTAGCAGCAGCTCTAGTCACTGGTCCAGAGGGGCATCTTCTAGGGCTCAGACTCAATTAAGATTTGTCCAATGGGCAGTAAATGATTTCTATGCATTGTTTTACATCTTCTGAATTATTCTCAGGCCTTACTTTGTACACTGGCAGATCATCTAGTTTGCCCACTACAATGTGAGGGAGATGGTGCCATCTGTCAGCAATCTTGTGCTTGCCATGCAGTCCCAGATTTCTAGCAATACCCGATCTCCTCCTGGAGTTCCTGTGCTTTCACCTTTTATCATACCTTTCTTTGTTGGCCAGATTTCTTTTGGCAGCCATGGTTTGAGCCAGTTGGTACGCATGAGTTAGCTGGGCCTTTAACTTTTGCACATACTGTAAATAGTTGTCCGCTTGAACCCCATCAGGAGAGACCCCAAAACACACATCTACTGGTAGTCGAGCTTCTCTTCCAAACATCAGGCGGTAGGGGGAGAATCCAGTGGCATCACTTTTGGTGCAGTTATAAGCATGTACCAGGGTGCTAATTTGTTGGCTCCATCTAGGCTTGTCCTTTGGGTGCAGGGTGCCTAGCATATCTAGCAAAGTGCGGTTGAAACGTTCAGGCTGTGGGTCCCCTGGGGGTGGTAAGGAGTGGTTCTGGACTTTCGCACTCCCACAGAGAAAGCATCTCTTTGATCAGGCGACTCTCAAAGTCTCTCCCTTGATCAGAATGGATTCTTTGTGGAGCCCCATAGTGAACAAAAGTTTTCTACAAGTACTTTGGCCACAGTGGATGCTTTCTGGTCTTTGGTGGGGAAAGCTTGGGCATATCTCGTGAAATGGTCAGTGACCACCAGCACATTACTGATATTTCTTTGATCTGACTCCAAACTCAGAAAATCAATACAGACCAGCTCCATGGGTGCACTGGTGGTGATGTTAACAAGGGCAGCCCTCTGGGGCAAAGCTTTCCTCTGTAAGCAGCGACTACAAGTTCGAATGTGTTGCTCCACATCAGCCCCCATCTTAGGCCAATAGAATCTGGATCTCACCAAGTCAAGTGTTCTGTCTATACCAAGGTGCCCCATGTGGTTGTGCAAGGACCTCAGTACTGAGTCTCGAAGGCAGTGGGCAGCACTAGTTGTTGTTTGTCTACTTGTCCCCTCTGTCTACTGTTTCTCTGTATAACAGTTTATTGATCAGTTTCAACTTAGGACCTTCTTTGTATAACAGTGCAGTTCTCAAATCAGTGGGCGTAATTTGGACACATCTTTTCCTGCATAGAGGCTTCTAAAGCTGCTTTGATCATGGGATCGCGGGATTGAGCCCGCGAATACTGTCATTGTCCAGCTGAGGCAGTGCACCAATGTCTATTGCAGAAAAGTGGCACAATAAGCAGCAGGTATGCAATTCTCAGAGGGTCCCAAGCAATCCACCATGCAGTCCACTCGTCCATGGACATTTGTTCCTCCCTGTCAAACTTCCGGCAGAGTGCCCGAATGTCAGGTTCTGCCAATCGGACCCAATCATTCTGGGGAACAGGCCTCCGGGAGAGAGCATCAGCATCTATGTGGTTCAGACCTGCTCGGTGATATCGAGCATAGTCATATGTAGATAATGCAGAAAGCCACCTATGGCCAGTGGCATCCAACTTAGCTGAGGTCTGCACATAGGTCAAAGGATTATTGTCAGTTTTACTAGTATTTTAGCCCCATACAAGTACTCATGGAATTGGTCAACAATAGCCACTTCAAAGCTAGGAACTCTAACTACGTACAGGATAGTTCTTTTCGGATGGGGTCAGGCTTCTACTGGCAAAGGCCACTGGTCTCAGGCCATTCTCGTGCTCTTGGTACAACACAGCCCCCAACCCTTGCAAGCTAGCATCAGTGTGCAGGACGTAAGGTTTTCTTGGATCGGCATAGGCCAGCACTGGAGCATGGGTAAGTTGATATATGATCTCATGAAAAGCAGTCTCACAATCAGGAGTCCAGCGGGCCCCAAATACTTCACTCGGATGAAAATACACTCTTTCAGTCTTGAGGGACGCTGACTTTTGGTATTTTTTGTGGGTTGGGGGATACCCTTGAGTAAGGTTAAGTAAAGGGCGGATCACTCTTGAATAGTCCTTGATGAAGCGATAATAATCACAGAATCCCAGGAATCTTTGCAGTTCTTTTTAGATTTTTGGGCTGTGGCCAGGTGGTCAAGGCCTCAACTTTACTTGGGTGGGTCTCTATTCCTCGGTGGATACTATGTGTCCCACATACTTACTGATGTTTGAAAAATTGACACTTATCAATGGACAGTTTAAGGCCAAAGTGCTCCAGTCGGTCCAATACCTTAAATAATCTGCTCTCATGTTCCTCCAGTGAGCTGCCAAACACAATAACATCATCTAGGTATACCAGGCACTCTAGTAAGTTCATGTCCCCACTGCACGCTCCATCAATCGTTGAAAAGTGGCTGGGGCACCTGAAATCCCTTGAGGCATCCTCATGAATTCATAGAAGCCAAGCGGACAGATAAAGGCTGTCTTCTCACGGTCCTCTGGGGCCATCGGGATCTGGTAGTACCCACTGCGGAGATCCAGCACAGAGAACCACTTGCTCCCGTTTAGGCAGTCCAAAGCATCCTGAATGCGGGGCATTGTGTACTGATCAGGGATAGTCCGCCGGTTTAAGGTGCGATAATCCACACACATCCTTACTGTTCCATTCTTTTTCCTCACTACCACAATGGGGGAAGCATAAGGGCTTCTGGATTCTTGTATTACACCAGCAGCTAACATCTCTTGCAGATGCCGTCCACATCATCTATGTCAGCAGGTGCCAGGCGTCGAGACCTCTCACGAAATGGTCTTCGTCATGCAGCCGGATATTGTGCTCAACTCCTTGCCGCATCCTACATCCCATTCCTTTAAAGAAACACCTGGTCTCTCTGGGCAAGCTTCTCACTGATCCTCACTTTCCATTCAGCTGGCAGCGGGAGTGGCGAAATCAAACAAGTCAGGCGTTACTCTGTCATTCTTCCTTGAACTCTTGCTGCTGGGTAGCACTGCAGTGTCTGCACAATGCACATTAGCCAGGATGCAACCTCTGTTTACTCGAATGTCTCTTTCAGACACATTATGAACTTGGACCATTACCCTTCTGGCATAAGCATGGGCTCTAGCGGGCAAAATACTAAGCTTGACCAGCAGTCCCTCTGGCAATTTTCCATCGCCTGGTGCATCCAACATTAATATTTTATTCTTAACATCCTTTCTGATACGGACCTCTCCTGTAAGGTACACTGGGCATTTGGCACCAGGATCAGAGACTCAGGATCCTTCTTCCATACAATTCCGACCGGTTCCTCTGGTTCTGTTTTTCAGCATCTCTCTGTGCCTCATAGGCCTTCTTAATTAAAGCGGAACTCTTAAAGCTCTACTAGTCTTTGACCCTGTTTTCATAACACAACTGTGCCAGCCTTCCGAACATATGAGCATTTGTTCCAATCAACAAAGGACACCATCATACAGTCCAGTGGGGACACACTAAGGCTAGGTCTCTACTTGTTCGACCACTCCAGCCACGGAGGTGGGAAAGACAGCCAAATTCGGATATACCGGAATAGGGGTAGGCCTTCTACTTAACCCCCATACATGCAGTCCTTCTAATGGTTGTAAGTACGTCTGACAAATGCTTCTGATACCAATCCTGGAACATAATTGTCACTTGGGAGCCACTGTCTAATACAGCTCTTGTAGACACTCCATTCACCTTTACAGTGGTCTCCATGGAGGGACCCACTATTCTGGACCAGTCTGGAGAGGCGGTAGTGGGGGCCTGGGCAACTGACCTTGCCACAAAGGGCGTGAATTAGCATTTTGGTGCCCTCACTGGGATCATGTCGTGCACGTCTTAACCACTGATTTGTTCTCGAAGCTCTCCTTGTAGCCTATATGCAACTTTGTCAGTGTCTTTTGGGGACTGGCATTCCCTTTTCATGTGCCCATCTTTCCACAATTATAGCAAAACATACTTTCTGGAGTTTGAGCTGGCGCGCCACACTGGGACCAGGGGGGGGTATTACTAACTGGAAACCTGGGTGCCATCTCTGTCTCTGGCGTGATAAGCATTTGGAGACATCTCGTCAGTTTCTCCACTTCCATGGTCAAGGAATTGAGTTTGGAGCTGTTATCAGCAGGGAGATACATGGGTGGGTACCCCCCACCCCCATAGCAGATGCAATCGGATATAGGTCAGGGCCCGTACTTGCAGGCGTGGCCCTTCATAAAGGACTGTTTTTGAATTCCGGATCTCTCTCAACAGTTCGCCCCATTGTGGCATATCTTTTCCTTGTCAGAGCACTCATTGACTGTCAACCTCTGCCCTGAACTTCACTTGATGGGTCACCCTCAGTCACTTTAGTCGTAGCCACAGCTGTTGGTGCAGGTCCCTCCGAGTCGCCTTTTCTCAACTCCTCGAATTTCTCTCATTAACTCATCATAGGAGGGTGGGATTCCAGTCGATTGCCAGGCGTAACTGAAGCAACAGCAGTTCTGAGAAGGGGGCAGACTTAAGGATTCTGTCCAGTCTGGTTCGGTCCAGTTCAGTCGCTGGCAAACTACCCTTTCTGAGGCATTCTTGCAACAATTTTTCCAGCCGAGAGACATACACAGACAACAACTCCCCTTGGTACTGTTGTGCATTTCTTACTCTCCACCATAGGTCCTCATCAGAATCTGGGCTCCCATACACATTCTCAAGGCCTCAAGATAGGCCTGTGCAGTCGCTTCAGGGTTACTGGCCCGTTTGCCACGGATGGTAGCCAGGGCAGGACCTCGGAGGCTCTCACTAACCCTCTTTCGCTTTCGCCTTCCGAGCATTGCCATTTCTAGCACTTGGGGCAACATAGTCTATCCAGGTCTCCCAGTCATCCTCCCTTGGGGGGTGGGAGGGTGCCAGGAAGATCCTAAACCTTCGGTGAAGTCGTGACCAATGGCAGGTGCAGAAATAGGAGTCTGCATTGGTTCCAGCCACCATTACGGGTACTGGAGCGGGAGAGGGTGTTGGGGGAGGAACACCCCCAGGTGGCAAGAATAGTTTCTTCAAGTCCTCCACAGTTTTCCCTTCCCCCAGCAACCATTTAGCAAATTTCTCCTCAAAAGTTTCAGATAGTGGTGTGGGCTCATTCCCCCCCGGGTCTTTACTGTCCTTAGTTATCACTCTCCAAGCAGTGAGGGCTCCCTCTGGGGTAATGGTCTGTGGCACTTTGGAGCTATCTATGGGATCCTTAAACTCTACTAGGGCCAGGAAAGTGTGGGTGAGCAGATTAGCATGCCGACCCACCACCACAGGGTTTTGTAAACCTTCCACCTTGGAAAGTACTCCCTGCACAGTGTCCGTATTGATACCCAGGGGGATGTCCAGGATAAGCATAGCATTTTGGGGGTCGATCTCTCCCCAGTACACCACTCCACCAGCGGTGCACAGCCACTTCTGTCGGGTACCCATTTTTTCTTAACAGTGGTTCGTAAATATGACCACTAGAGGACACACAATCCCAGCGGTGAGCCTCAAGATGTAACTCCTAGATGGCGCTATCCCAGGGCTACTACCCCTGCCTGATTTGCCACTAACAGGTTGAGGGCCTGGATCCAATGGGGGTGCCTCCACCCAGAGGTCAGGGTTTGCAATAGTTAAACTAACTTGGTCACAGCCCTCTGGGACACTGCAACCCCCTTTCTTCCCACTAGTGGCCCACACAATATATCAGAATTACCTTCACGGTATACACTTACCCCCAGGACTGGTTCCGGCACTGGGACCTCCTGTGAATTGAGATACAGTGCAACAATCACAGTACAGTACTTTAACATAGACAAATACCTCAGGCAGTATAACTTTGCTGAAACAAGCAGATCTGATTTATTTAGGGGGATATAACAAGGACAGGGGGAAATCAGGTTAATTAGCTTATCACTCTAATAATCTACCTATGGCTCTGTGCACAGGCCTATCCTATCAGTTACTGTCCCTGGGTACCCAAGCCCTAGTGGCTAGTCCAAACCGTGGCAGCTGGTAGGGGCCCTTTACAGAGAAAAGGAAAATTAAACAGTCAGCAGTACAGTAATTCCATTTGGATTTAATGTGGCAATTCAACAGGGAGCGACCCTGAATTAGTACTCACGACCTCCAAATAAGATGGGGTCCTTCAATGTCAGCAGGGCTCACTTGAGGTACACAAACCTCTTCACACATTTATAAAAAGAAAGCACTATACCAGGCAGGCTGCATCTGTATCCCGATGCAATTACTGCACAATACCGGGAGAACACACAGCAGATTCAGTTCTGACAGACCGAGTGCAATTTTCAGCAATTCCTCCAGTCTTCTACAGGGTGAGCCTGGTTTCTACTCTTCAGATATTCTTTGATTCTCTTCACAGGACGGATTCAGTCCTAACAAGCTGTTACACAAGCTGCAGACCGGAACTCTGGGCCTTACACACGTTTTTTGACTAAAACTGCACACTGAAAAAGCACAGGGCTCCTTCCTTCTTCACTGCCAAAGCTCAACTGAAACTCCAACCGACAAAACCGGGCACTTCCTTTGAGTTCCTCCGGTTCTTGACTGGATTGGCTGTCACTCACAATAGGCTGCTGCTGTTGGTCCAAAAAGGCACTGAAGTCTAAACTACATCTCCCAGAGTCACTGCCCATACAATCCTCTTGTGGCTGGCTCAGATTATGAGTCCAAGTTCTGATTCGTCCAAGGCACCATTTTAGAGCTAGCTTACCCACACTGATTGGTCCAGTTCAGCAGTTCAAAACCAGAATGGGAACTAGACAGACACAGTTCTGACTGCAAAAAGCAGGTTAGACAAACTGTAATTTCATTATTACTGTAAATGATTTCTGGCAAACAGTTACATCTTTCAGATAGGTTCCTTTGCACTCCTAGTGACTGCAAAATGGAGTGAATTGGCAGCAGCTCGATTGGTACTCAAACAGAGAAGCACACAGTCCCCCATACAAACTAATTATGTCTGCAAGCAGACAGCTCTTAAAGAGACAGTACCAGAGGTTCTAAAAACACTCACTGATAAATGGCTTAAACGCCAAACACCATTCAGGCTTGGAGCATTCAAGCAAGCTCCTGGAAGTCTTTTGGGAACCCCCATTTGCAGGGGGGTTACATAACTATGCTAATTCCTAGAAGTACCGCTTGAGCATGAAGAAGAGGTGGTGTTTTCCAACTATGCTTTAAGTCTTGTTTTAAAAATGGTAGGAGAAAGACAATTGCTAGTATTCAGACTTTGCAAGTCTGACTGCCTTGGTACAGGTGTTTCTGAGAGACCTATTGCTGCTAATCTTGGGGTGATTTTGAAGATTTATAGCGCAGCCAGGCTTGGTCATGGAATTTACACAGGGTTATAAGGTTCGACATAATCCGGGGTAGGTGGTGTTTCCTGATTCTGGTGTTTACCAGGGCAGTGACATCAACTGAGTGCAGAAAGTGGAATTTCATATATTTAAGAGTGGATTTGGGGAAGTGTATCTTCTAACACAGTAGGTGATACAGTGGTCACGGGTGTCCAGTAGGACACCAGCCTCTGTTATGCAGTGTGGGTGGGAGGAAAGTACCCAGTCATTGAGAGAATGGTTGAAGGAATGGGAGTTGTAGTGAGTTAGATTCTGAGATCAGTTGAGAGAGGTTGAGGGGCTCTATTTTTAGGATGGAGGCCTTGGAGGAAGGGGAGAGCCAGTTCAGGTTAAGATGAGCTCACCTGAGTATGTTAGAGAAACATAGACCTTGACGGCAGATGAGGACCACTTGGCCCACCCAGTCTGCCCATTTCCCTACCTACTGGATAAGCTGCAGATTTTAGTTAACCAACAGCCTACTTCCTGCCACCCCCCCCACTATAATTGCCTTATGTCTGTCCCATGCATGTTTGAATTCCTCCACTGTTTTAGACCCCACAGCCTCTCCAGGAAGGCGGTTCCATGCATCCACCACTCTCTCCATGAAACAAAATTTCCTCACATTACCCCTGAACCATCCCCCCTCTATCCGTAAATTGTGCCCCTTGTTGTTACACATCTCTTTTTCTGAAAGATTCTACCCTCCTGGACTTTGTTGATTCCCTTGAGGTACTTGAATGTTTCTATCATGTCCCCCCCGTCCCTCCTTTCATCAAGGGTATACATATTAAGCTCTCTGTCTCTCTTCATATGGTTTCTGATGCAGACCCTGCACCATTTTAGTTGCCCTCCTCTGGACTGCTTCCATCCTGTCTATGTCCTTGTGTAACCCCCCTGCAAATGGGGGTTCCCAAAAGACTTCCAGGAGCTTGCTTGAATGCTCCAAGCCTGAATGGTGTTTGGCGTTTAAGCCATTTATCAGTGAGTGTTTTTAGAGCCTCTGGTACTGTCTCTTTAAGAGCTGTCTGCTTGCAGACATAATTAGTTGTATGGGGGACTGTGTGCTTCTCTGTTTGAGTACCACTCGAGCTGCTGCCAATTCACTCCATTTTGCAGTCACTAGGAGTGCAAAGGAACCTATCTGAAAGATGTAACTGTTTGCCAGAAATCATTTACAGTAATAATGAAATTACAGTTTGTCTAACCTGCTTTCTTTGCAGTCAGAACTGTGTCTGCCTAGTTCCCCATTCTGGTTTTGAACTGCTGAACTGGACCAATCAGTGTGGGGTAAGCTAGCTCTAAAATGGTGTCTTGGACGAATCAGAACTTGGACTCATAATCTGAGCCAGCCACAAGAGGATTGTATGGGCAGTGACTCTGGGAGATGTAGTTTAGACTTCGCGCCTTTTTGGACCAACAGCAGCAGTCTATTGTGAGTGACAGCCAATCCAGTCAAGAACTGGGAGGAACTCAAAGGAAGTGCCAGTTTTGTCTGTTGGAGTTTCAGTTTAGGTCTGGCAGTGAAGGGAAAGGAACCCTGTGCTCCTTCAGTGCACAGTTTTAGTCAAAAAACATGTGTAAGGTCCAGAGTTCGGTCTGCAGCTTGTGTAACTGCTTGTTAGGACTGAATCCGTCCTGTGAAAAGAATCAAAGGATATCTGAAGAGTAGAAACCAGGCTCACCCTGTAGAAGACTGGAGGAATTGCGGAATTGCACTCGGTCTGTCAGGAACTGAATCTGCTGTGTGTTCTCCCGGGTATTGTGCAGTAATTGCGATCGGGATACAGATGCAGCCTGCCTGGTATAGTGCTTTCTTTTTACCGTATAAATGTGTGAAGAGGTTTGTGTACCTCAAGTGAATCCTGCTGCCATTACATGACTTTTGCCTGTGACTGTTTACCATATAAATGTGTGAGGAGTCTCTTGGAGCTCAAGAGTAGCCCTGCTGACGTTGAAGGACCCAATCTTGTTTGGAGGTCGTGAGTACTAATTCAGGGTCGCTCCTGTTGAATTGCCACATTAAATCAAAGGGAATCACTGTACTGCTGACTGTTTAAACTAATTTTTCTTTTCTCTGTGTGAAAGGGCCCTACCAGCTGCCACGGTTTGGACTAGCCACTAGGGCTTGGGTACCCAGGGACAGTAACTGATAGGGATAGGCCTGTGCACAGAGCCATAAATAGATGAGTAGAGTGATAAGCTAATTAACCTGATTTCCCCTGTCCTTGTTATATCCCCTAAATAAATCAGAGCTGCTTGTTTCAGCAAAGTTATACTGCCTGAGGTAATTGTCTATGTTAAAGTACTGTACTGTGATTGTTGCACTGTATCTTATTTCACAGGAGGTCCCAGTGCGGAATCAGTCCTGGGGTAAGTGTATACTGTGAAGGTAATTCTGATATATTGTGTGGGCCACTAGTGGGAAGAAGGGGGTTGCAGTGTCCCAGAGGGCTGTGACCAAGTTAGTTTAACTATTGCAAACCCTGACCTCTGGGTGGAGGCACCCGCCATTGGATCCAGGCCCTCAACCTGTTAGTGGCAAATCAGGCAGGGGTAGTAGCCCCTGGGATAGCGCCATCTAGGGGTTACACTTGCATAGATGAGGTCTCCAAAACTGCACGCAGTACTCCAGATGGGGTCTCACCAACTGTCTGTACAGAGGGATAACCACTTCCCTTTTTCTACTTGTGATGCCCCTTCCTATGCATCCCAGTATCCCCCTGGCTCTCCTTACTGACTTCTCACATTGCTTACCCACCTTTAGGTCATCTGATATGACTACCCCCAGGTCCCTTTCCATTTGTGTTGTTACCTCCCCTGCTATTGTGTACTCTTCTCCTGGGTTTTTGTTTCCCAGGTGCATTACTTTGCACTTCTTTGCATTGAACCTAAGTTGCCATATGTCTGACCATTCCTCCAACCTTGCCAAGTCCCTTCTCATCCTTTCTACCCCCCTTGTGTATTAACTCTGTTACAGCTCTTTGTGTCATCTGCAAAGAGGTATTCCTTTCCCTCCAGACCCTCTGCAATGCCACCTATAAAGATGTTAGAGAGACTACAGAGAATATGCATGTGATCAGCAAGTGCAGGGTGAGCAGAGGAGCGGCATAGAGTGCACCACCATAGATGGGTAGGGAGCCTGGGAGAGACAGAAGAGTGACAATAAGTTTGTGGGAGGAAGGACAGGATTCATGCAGAGTCATGGCACAGGATAGAGACTGTCTGATGTAGAGGACTACACCACCCCACTGCTTACTACTGTCCTGGTGGAACAGTGAGAACTCTAGGATGTCTGGGAAAGGATCAGGGGCCTTTGCGGAGAGCCAAGTTTCAGAGACACATAGGATATTGGGGGAGTGTTGTACCATCCAAACTTACAAGTGATCTAATTTCAAGAGAAGGCTTCTGGCATTTAAGTGGTAGAAACGGAAACCTTTTGAGGTAAACTGATGGGGAGGGAGTTGGGGTGGGATTTTATGGCAGGATTTAATTCTACATCACCTGAGAGGAGTAGTAGGAGGATGAGGAGGCAGAAGGCTGCTTTGTGCTTGCGCCCTCTGACTGAATGGGATGAGGTATGTGTGCACCAGAGAAGAGTGCAATGTTGTGTAACCCTAAGTGGCACTATCCCAAGGGCTACTACTCCTGCCTGCGGGACCAAATGCAGGTTGAGGGGCCTGGGTACTGAAAACTGTGCCTCCACCCTGAGGACAGGATTAGTGGTAGCGTAGCTGACCTGGGTACAACCCTCCAGGACACTGTTGCCCCCCTCTTCACCCTCTAGTGGCCTAAACTATGTTCTGCACACACAATTACCACAACCCCCAAACAGCAGGTGTACCACCACACTTGTTGCACTTACCACCAGGGCTGGTTCCACCAGCTTGGTCCTGGAGTTCCCCTGTAAAATAAGGTTAGACACAGCAATCAATTGAAATCCAGTGCTATTAGTACAGAGATGCACCACAAACAGTTTCAGTGCAAAAAGATTCAGATCAGTTTTATTCAGGGGGAATGAACAAGGAATGGGCATAATCAGGTTGATTTAAGTACTGATTCACTCAGGCTACAAGGCATGCACTTTAGGGTCCCTCAACACAGTCACACACACTCTGAGTACCCAGTTGATGAGGTAGGCTAGACTGATGCTTTGCCTAGGGTAAGCTGGTGTTGCAGCTGGTCGGGACCCTATAGGTGGAAAGAAATAGCCCTGCACAGTAACCCACAATTTGTAATCCGGAGCCAGATGGCTCAGTTCATGACAATCGAGCAAAACAATTATTAAATCAGGTGACGCACTTTGATTGAGCTGTTGTTGCAGGGAGCTACCCTGGTGTTTACTCAAGCTACCCAGTACAGGACACAGGATGGATGAAATGGAGACCGCAGGATGACGTGCTGGTTTGCAGTGAGAAAGCAGGGCCCACACAATTCACTGTGGTGTCATCCCTGTTTGTGATGTTGAGCAGGGGGCTGATCCTCAGGCAGGTATCTCATCTGTGTTCTTCTCTGTGGTGTGAGCAGCTGGCTGGGCCAAGGTGGCAGGGCCCAAGCCAGGGGAACAATTCTGATGGCAGTCTGGTAGTGCTGGATGCAGCTTCCAGCAAGCGTGACACAATCAGGCAGTGGGGAACCAAATCGCGACCCACTAATCGCATTCAGCACACTTAAGTAAAGAAAAGAAACAGTACCACAGTTTGGATGGCAGTCTGGTTGCAATGTACAGTGTCTCTGCACAAACCGACGCTCCGTGGAAGTCTTGGGTCCTGACAGGCTGATTGCACTGAGGCAAATCTTCGATCCCCTTCAGGAAGATTCAATTCATCACAATTCAGGATTCTGGTTACAGCACTGCAACTTCGGAGAAAATCCAATTTCTCTTGGGCTCAGAAAGACTCCCTCACAAGGGAAGATGAGGCAGGTAGGCCAAAACACAGCCTTCCCATCAGTTTCCAGCGCTACTATGCAGGGGCAGCTGCTTGAATCACTCGAGCTGTTCACTCTTCAAACTCTAACTCCAGACTGACTTCTGCTGCAGGCAGCACCAGTACTTCCTTAGAAATCCAAAAGGTTCAGTTGGCTGATCCATCTGTCTGTCACAGCTAGTGCTCCCCCTCCAGGTTCATTTAGGCACCAAAGTACAAAAACTACAATTCCTACAGAAATTCACTCCCACAAGACCTCTGGGGACAGACACCATTTTAGGGTCCCCAGAGGTACTGATTGGTCCCAATAGGCAGTCCAGAACGAAGATGGTGATGCAATACTGAAATGTCCAGGCTGCAGAGGAAAGGCAGGTTAGACAGGTGGTGGTGGTGGTGGTTACAGATAAACAGTAAACGGTCACAGTTCCTAGCAGTGCTCCCTCTGTGCAAATAGCGATGGCAGAATGGAACAATCACACTGCAGCCGGGCAGGACTCTAGCCTGAAACTACTCAGCCCCTATCCAGATTAATTTTTCACCACAAAATAGACTGCTCTTAAAGAGACATACACGGAGACTAACCGGGCACTCATAGGCAAATACTTTTAAATCGCTAGGACACAGAACACCAGCCTGGCAGTGAGCATTTAGGCAAGCCCAAGATAGACTTTTGGGAACCTCCATTTGTAGGGGGGTTATAGTTGTGTTATGGGGGGGGGGGTAAGACACTAGGAAGGGTGACCAGACTGGGGGTTAAATGAGGGAGTGGTGAGGGAGGGTGAGGGGGGAGGGAAGAGGGACTGGCCTGGGTGGAGGAGAGGAGGGGTGTGATGGGAGTAGGCAGGGGAGAAGATGGGTAGGAAAATGAGGAGGCGTGATAGACTGAAGAAGCGTCCTTGCATTTGGACTAGTCGATAGTGAGAGAGAAAAAGCTATCTAGGAAGGTAAGAAAGATGGGAGGGTGACAATGAAATAGCAGCTGCACTCTCAGTTGAGAGGGAGAAAGAGGAGTTACTTGATGCAGGCAGAATGGAAAGTGGTGTGAGAGTGTGTGAGTGTGTGTGAGAGTGTGTGAGTGTGTGTGAGTGTGTGTGAGAGTGTGTGTGAGTGTGTGTGAGTGTGTGTGAGTGTGTGTGAGTGTGTGTGAGTGTGTGTGAGGTGTGTGGTGTGTGAGAGTGTGTGAGTGTGTGAGTGTGTGAGTGTGTGAGGTGTGTGAGTGTGTGAGAGTGTGAGGAGTGTGAGAGTGTGTGAGAGTGTGTGAGAGTGTGTGAGAGTGTGTGAGAGTGTGTGAGAGTGTGTGAGAGTGTGTGAGAGTGTGTGAAATGGAATGGCTCAAGTAGCACCTGGTGAGGTACGGTGATGATAGCGGGCTGATTGGTTCAAACACCACTCGGACCCTTATAAATACAGCAATTCCTTAGATAGATGAGTGGGTGGGTAATTACTAGGTGCGGCGCCACCCCTACCATACAGGATGAACTGGAGCAGTACCTGACCTCTGGGTCCTAACTGTGGGGAGGGTGGCTTCTTGACATGCCCTCATGACCCGCTGTTGCTCCAGGAAGGCTTCACGGGAGTGTGCCCAGGACAGATCTGCGGGGGGAACAAATATTTAAGTTGTTGATTTAGGTGTAAGGTGAGCTTAGGGGAGGGAACTAAGAAAAATGGTAGTATGGGAGGGAACAGAGAGAGAGAGAGAGATTGGGACACACAGAAAAACAGCGTTACACAGTAACCCGAGACACAATAACTAGTGCTGTCAAGACTCGCTGTTCATGGTTGTGACATCACAACTATGTATTACAGAATTTGAAGGGTTCTGGTTTCTATGTATTATTAAAGTTACAATAGCTAGTAATTATGGAAGCAATAAGACACATCCGGGTGTATAATTATGGGTGAATAATGGCACTGCTTAAGTGTGTTGGGCATGAGGCACTTGTGCCGAGTGCCTTTAAAACATGTAAGAGTAAAGTGCAGTCACCATAATTTACACGTTTTTAAAATGTCTTGATGCACTTGTAAACTGGATCGAAGTAAAAAGAAAAGTGTTAGTAAATGTTTCATAAACACTGGTTACTGTAAAAGTTACTGGCTCATTTGTAACCCTCCCCATTCCTGCACACGTATACCCACAGCGAGATACAATACAAACAGCTGTAGATTTTGAGTGTTTTTAATTTTTTTGGTTTCTTGCTTGTTTTCTTTTATTTCACTTTGTGCTGTTCTCTTATGTTGGACCAGGAATGGAATGACAGTCCAGCTCACACGAGACGTGCTGTTGCTGCCTGACAGGGTCCAAGAGTTGAACACCATGTACATTTGCTGAGTCGCATTTTGACCCTACTGTATGTGACTGACTCTGAGAGACAACCGTAGTGGGTAGTTAGGGGGCACAGTACCAAGGTTTTTGTAGGGAAAAATATGCAGATTTAATAGCAGCATGATGTTCGGAGACATCTGTTTCGAGCAGCAACAAGAGGTAGCTCAAACTGTCATAGTGATGCGTTATTATGTGTACAGACTGTCATTGTAAAAGAAGTATAGGTGTGTAATTATGGTCCGATAATTGCATGCCTATAATGGTATTTTAGCCAGTATGGTCTTTTTTAGCAGATCAAACGGCTTTTGATTTTTCTAATTTTATAATATCCGTTACATTGCACACTGCTCATTTGCATATCTACAGTTGGTAACCATTGGCGAGGCAGCATTAACAATGCTTGCTGACATCACATTCCATCTTTGCTGCACTCTGAAATAAACTAGTTGTACAAACTATATTTGAACAGTTATGTGCTTTCTTCTATTTTTTTTAACTACAAAATATTCTGTTTTTTTTTTTTTTTTAAGTGTGATAAAACGCTGGAAAATATGCAGTTGATCAGCATACTTCTTGAGTGCTAATGCTGTTATCTTTTGGCCTTCTGCCAATGCATCCAAAACATGTGGATATCTTTGTATGATGACACACCCTGTAGTGTCTTATCTCTTGCATTAAAGCAGCACATTGTTGTAGAAATGTATTTGCTAATAATAGACTGAAACAGACCCATCACTTAAGTTCACATTGTAGTACAAATCTGTAGATCTTGGTATCATATCACAGGTGGACTTTGATGCAGTCACGAGCAGCCTCCTTTGGCAGTGATGACTAAGTGAGATTTGGAGTGTAATAGTTTTCTTTGGGAGGGAGAGGTAGGCCTTTGGTTTCAGGTTCACTTTTGCAATGATAGTTTCTTGTCTGAATCTGAGATAATGGTTTAACCCACATGTTCCGGTATTTTAAATGATCCCTAGGGGCAGGACATTCTACTAATTGCAAATGCTTGACACTATCTTTTATTAAACATCTAACTTGCATAGATACATAGAAGTTGGCGGCAGATAAGGACCTATTGGCCCACTCAGTCGGCTCTTTTTATCCTTACCTAGTATGCGGTCTGATACCAAAACTGAACACCAGAGCAACCCCCCCCCTTACCTCCAGGATACCCTTGTCTGTCCCACCCCTTCAAGAATCCCGGTTTTTTAGTCCCTACCACCCCCTCTGGTAGGCCATTCCATGTGTCGTCCACCCTCTCCATGAAAAAATATTTTCTCAAGTTACCCCTGAGCCCACCCCCTCCAGCTTCATACCGTGCCTCCTTGCCTTGTAGCATATCTTACTTCGGGAGATGCTCCCTTCTTGCACTGTGTTAATATCAGTGAGGTATTTGTATGTCTCTAACATGCTGCCCCCCCCTTGCCTCTAGGGAATACATATTTAACTCTTTTAGTCTTTCCTCATAGGTCTTCTCCTGCAGGCCCTGCACCATTTTAGTTGCCCTTCTCTGCATCGCCTCCACCCTGTCCTGTATCCTTTCTCGGATGGGGCCTCCAGAAATGGATACAGTATATGTGGTCTTGCCAATGTCTTATACATGGGGCAAAATGACCTCCCTCCCTCCTTTTACTTGTGATACCCCTCCCTCCTCCTCCTACTTGTGGTAATCTTCCCTATGCATCCGGCTAGCCTTCCCCACTGTTGTTTCACATTCTCTGGGAGAGATGCTTGTTACATTTAAAAAAACAAGCGTTTTTCAATGCTGAATGTTTGCTGCTGTTATTGCTGTTGTACCGGGTTTTGCTTGTGCATATTTTTACGCTATATTTACCCAGGGTACAGCAGTTGAGATGCAATGTCTTATTTTCAGTGGTGTCTTGCTTTTACGCATTCTTAGATTGTAATTACCCAGGTTAGGGTAGCTGAGAGGCAATATCTACTTTTAAAGAGCAACTTTGCAGGTGCTCACACCAAATACCTTAATGAGCCATTAGCTGTCCCCAATGTATATGCTGCCAATATTTTCATTTGTAACTGCCCCTATTTTGGAAGGGAAGGGATTGTATTTTGGCTCTATGGAGCCTAGTCATGCCAATCCCTTCTACTTCCTGGCACCTAGTCTTGAGATTGCTTCCTGCCCCTGATCCGCCCCTGCGCTAACACGTTTTCCAATGTCACTATATGGACAGTGCCGGGCTCATCATGCATAGGCATGGGCACAAGCAGGCAAGATGCTGGGCTTGACCAATAATCCTGGCAATTTCCATCACCTGGCGCATCCAACATCAGTATTTTATTCTTGACATCTTTCCGGAGGCAGACTTCCCCTTGAATGGTACACTGGGTGTTAGGAGCCAGTACCATTGAATTGGGATCCTTCTTCCACATGATCCCCACTGGTTCATCCTGGTCTGCGTCCTCGGGTTTCTGTTACAAATCATAGGCCCTCTTGATAAGAGCTGGAATTCTCAGAGCTCTCCCAGTCCATCCCCCTTGTTTCTTGTGACAGAGTTGTGCCAGTCTCCCAAACATATGGGTGTTTGTCCCAATTAACAGGGGAACCCCATCATACAGTCTGGTGGGGGGGGGGACACACTAGGGCCAATGTCTCTACTCGTTTCTCTACACCCATTACAGTTGCGGGAAAAGACAACCAGAGGTGGACATACCCTAGGTAGGGATAAGACTTGTCGCTCAGGCCCCACACATGTAGGTCTTCCAGGAATTGCAAAGGCACATCAGATAAGTGTTTGTCATACCAGTCCTGGAATACAGTGGTCACTTGCGACCCACTGTCAAGCACAGCCCGAGTATGAATACCATTCACAGTCACCGTAGTCTCCATTGAAGGGCCCACTATTTTGGACCAGTCTGGAGAGGCAGTAGCAGAGACCTGGACAGATGATTTAGCCACAAAGAAATTTGAGTTAGGGTTACTCGAACCCTCACTGCAGTCATTTCCGGCACCCTTTGGCCATTGATTTGCTATTCGGAGTTCCCCTTGGAGTCTGTTTACTACTCTAAGTCCTTCTGAGACCAGCATTCTCTTTTCGTCTGGCCTTTCTTTTCACAGTTGTGACAAATGATAGAATCCTGGGTCATCCTTGGAGAGAACATCGTATGAGGAACTGAAGCAGTAGTAAGAGATTGGGGTCTAGTATCTGCTTGTAGCAGTGATAGTGGTGCAACATGTCTTAACAGTTCCTTTAGAGGGGCAATCAATCTGGTGATGTCAGCCTCGGTGCCACCCTCAGTAGCGGATGCTTGAGGATGCTCCCCCACCCCCATGGCAGTCGTATTCTGAAAGGGACCAGAATCTTGTTCCATGGGGGAAACCCTTGCAGAGGCACCCATCTTCAACTTTCTGACTTCCTTTAGTAGCTCATCTTTCCAATGCTGGGCCCAGGGCGGGAAGTCCTTTGCATTCTCAGAGTGCTCATTAAGTGGCGACTTTTGCCCCTGAGCCTCACTTGGCTGATCACTCTTGGTCACTTGTGCAGCAGCAGCAGATATGGGTGCAATTCTCCCATGGGGTCGCCTTTGCTCAACCCCCCAAATTTCTTTCATTAGCTCGTCAAGGGGGGTGATTCCAGTCGGGTGGCAAGGTGCAACTGAAGCAGTAACAATTCTGAAAATGGAGCAGACTTAAGGATCCAGTTTAGCCTAGTTTGATCTAATTCATTTGACAGCAAGCTACCCTTTCTGAGGTACCCTTGTAGCAGCTTTTCAAGCTGAGGTACATACACAGACAATGGCTCCCCTGGGTACTGCTGAGCGTTTCCTACTCTCCACCACAGATCCTAATCTGAATCCGGGCTCCCATACACATTTTCGAATGCATCAAGATAGTCCTGTGCAGTTGTTTCGGGGTTATTGGCCCGCTTGGCATGTATGGTAGCCAGGGCAGGACCTCTGAGGCTCTCACTCAACCTCTTTCGTTTCTCTGCTTCTGAGCATTGCCATTCAAGTACTAGAGGGGCAACATAATCTGTCCACGTCTCCCAGTCATCCTCCACCTGGGGTTGGGGAGGGTGCCTGAGAAGATTCACAGCCTTCGGTAGGGGTCATGACTAATGGCGGGTACAGATGCAGGGGCCATCATTGGCATGGGTACAGAAGGCGGGGCAGTAACAGGTGCTGGAGTGGGAGGGGGTGTTGGGGAAGGAACACCCCCAGGTGGCAGGAATAGTTTCTTAAAGTCCTCTATGGTTTTCCCTTCCTCCAGCAACAACTTAGCAAATTTCTCAGATAATGGTGGGAGCTCATCCTCCCTGGGGTCTTCACTTTCTTTTTGTTATCATTCTCCAGGCAGCTGGAACCCCTTCTGGGGCAATAGTCTGTGGCACTTTAGAGCTGTCCACGAGGTCACTACACTCTACCAAGGCTATGAAAGTTTGGCCAATCAAATCAGCCTGTCGACCCACCACCACAGGGTTTTTTAAACATTCAACTTTGGAGAGTGCTCCCTCTACAGTGTCTGTACTGGTACCCAGGAGAATATCCAGTATAAGTAGAGCATTATGGGGGTCGATCTCCTGCACAGTACGTCACCCCACCAACTGGTGTACAGCCGTTTCTACTGGGGTAGCCATTAATCTTTAACAATAATTTGTAATTTTTGGCCACTAGAAGGCACAAAATCCCAGCGGTGAGCCTCCAAAATGTAACCCCTAGGTGGCGCTATCCCAAGGGCTACTACCTCTGCCTGCTTGGCTAGTAGCAGGTTAAGAGGCCTGGGTTCTGAAACAGGTGCTTCCACCCGGAGGCCAGGGTTGGTAGTGGTCCAGCTAACCTGGGCACAGTCCTCCAGGACATTGTAACCCCCCTCTTTCCTTACTAGTGGCTGGAACAATACAGAATAATCACTTTCACAATACCCCTGATACACCACACAAGTACCCACACTGTTTGCACTTACCACCAGGGCTTTCCTCTGGCCTGGCCCTGGGAACCCCCTGTAAAACAAGGTTAAACACAGCAAATAACAGCAGTACAGTACTCTTGCACAAA